>CM060956.1:103188661-103881161 GCA_030765055.1 Mantis religiosa | reverse complement strand
ATTTAAAAACCGAACATACTATAACTTTGTACATTTATAAATCAGATTCTCCGCTCGTGAATATTAGGTAAATATCGCTCAAAATACACAACGTACACCGGCGATCGTATTTAAAATATTTAACTATATGAAAAATCGTAATTTAAAAATGCATTTTGGTGATGTATATAATTGCTTTTCCTTTCTTTTGCATTTTCCCAATTCAGGAATAACAAACATGTAGTAAACTGTTAAGAAAGGTTACTTGTACAAGAGACAGCCAATAAGTCCGGGTCCTCTCATAGAGATGGCATTACTGGGCCATTTTGACGCATAGCATCATATAGTTTAACGCTAAACAAGCCTGTAACCTTACTTACAGGTCAATAGCTTGTTTGCTTTTTGAATGACAGCGTTTTAAACAAGACAAGTTTAGAGGTTTAACGAGAATGGAGGATTTGTATAAACGAGCAGTGATTAAATACTTCCATTTGAAAGGCTTAGCGCCTAAAGAAATCAAGGAGGAAATGGACAGTACATTGAAAGACTCTGCCCCTACAGTTACAATGCAGAAAGTAAAATGGGATGTACGAACACAAGTAATGAGTCTCACTCTGGAGGCCTTGTGGAAGTCACAACTCCAGAAATCATTGGAAAAATTCATTGTGTAGTACTGGAAGACTGCATATTTAAATTTTTTGAGGTAGCAGAAACTGTAAACATATCAAAGAACGTGCAGGTAATATTTTAAGCAATGTTTGGGGCTATCAAAAGGTCTGTGCAAGATGGGTGCCGCGTTTGTTTACACCTGATCAAAAGTTGCAAAGAAAAGCTGTTACTGTTAAGAATTTATAGCTATACCGAAAAAATTCGAGTGTACTTTTGAGACATCTTAGTATCATTCATGATACTTGCATATATCACTACACTCCAGGAAGTAAATCACAGTCAAAACAGTGGATTGCGCCAGGTGAACCAACTCCAAAAAAGGCAAAGTCAATTTTTTTCTGCTAACAAAGTTATGGTGAGTGATTTCTGGGATGCACAGGAAATTATTTTTATTGGTTATTTGGAGAAGGGTTATAGTGTCACTAGTGACTACTACGCAAGCTTACTGCAACATTTCAGTGATGAGGTGAAAAGAAAGAGGCCTCATTTGGCAAAGAAAAAATCTTGTTTCTTCGTGACAATGTTCCGGCCTATCATTCAGTCATTGTAATGGGAAAATGTGTGAATTAAAGTTCGAATTGCTTGAACGTCAACCATTTGGCAGATCTACCACCCAGTGACTACCATCTGTTCCCGAACCTTAAAAAATTTCTTGGAGAACGAAGATTTCACAGCAACGAGGAGGTCATTGATGCAGTAAACAGCTATTTTGAGGACCATGATAAATCGGACTACAGAGCTGGTTTAATTAAATTATTACATTATTATGACAAATATATTAGCCTTTCTGGAGACTATCTTAATAAATAAAGAAAAAAAATAAAGGTTATTTTTATTGTGAGGCCCGGGACTTACCAATCGCACCTCGTACATATTATGATACCAATATATTATATTTCTTATGTTATAATCTAAACCATTTTAAGCATTTTCATAAAGAAATAGAACTTTAGAATATGGGAATCTGTATTAATAACTTACAAATTTAATCAATTTGATTATAAAATTTAAATTTATCTGATATACTTCAATACGTACATTAGGTAAAGCACACATCAAATGTTTAGTAACTGATTGGTGCTAAAAGAACCTTACGTTAGTCTCAGTTCTGTAGGTTAATAGATTTATATGCATTTCATGTTTTCACAGTCTCATGAAATTTAGCAAGCTATACAGGATGTGCCATTACATTTCTCGTTCCATAACTTTATTGCACACAACTCCAATCAATCCATATAAGCATACATTATACGAGTATGAGTTACGTTTAAAGTTTACTAGGCCTGTAGATACAGCGAGGAACTTTTTCTGATGTTTTAAATTTGGGTAGCTTGAAACTTGTACTACGAGGGTCATTTGATAAGTCTGGTAAAGTTCCATGAAGCGATGGAAATTTTTAGTTGCGACTTTTTGGGTGGTAAGCTTGATTATTCGAAAGATTGTACAGACAATTTGAATGTGCTTCAACATACAATTCACTGTTTACAGCCATCTGATCTGGTAAGTGTGAAAGCTGCGGTTGAAAAAAAAAAAGCAGAGCTACTTGCTGTTATTAAACATTTTCATTTGAAGGGCTGGACTGCCACACAAGTCAAAAATGAATTGGATGAAATTCACCAGGGTTCTGCACCAACAATTAAGATTATTTACTTTTAGATAAATGAATTTAAGCATGGTCGTAGAAGCAGCGAAGATGAATCGCACTTTGGGCGCCCAATTGAGGTCACCACAAAGGACACAATTACAAAATCCATGATCTGTTTATGCAAGACTGCCGAATCAAAATTCCTGAGATTGCTGAGACTGTAGCCATCTCATCTGAGCGAGTTCTCAATATCTTGCATGAAAAATGGGCAATGAAAAACCAGTGGGCACTTTGAATGCCACAATTCCTCACATTAGACCAAAAGCGCGTCCAGAAAAAACATTTCTACCGAGTGTCTGGTGATGTTTAATCATAATCTGCAATACCTTTTGCGCCATTTGTGACTGTGGATGAAACTTGGATGCACCATTACACACCAGATTCATTATAGCAGTGAAAACATTGGACGAAGGCCGGTGAAAGTGCATCAAAGTAGACAAGAACCAGTTTGTCAGCTGGAAAGGTGATGGCTACTGTTTTTGGGATTCTCAAGGAATAATCTTCAAGACTACCTGTAAAAAGGCGGGAGCATAACTGGAGCCTGATATGTCTCATTGTTGGATCGTTTGCAACTGAGTTGACTGAAAAGAGACTGACATTGAAACTCAAAAAGTGCTCTTTCACCAGGATAATGTACCACCGCACACATCAGCAATCACAATGGCGAAAGTCTATGAGTTGGGTATTGAATTGGTTCCTCATCCACTTAGCCCCAAGTTACTTCTTATTGTTCCCAAACTTGAAAATTTGACTTGGTGGTAAGAAAGTTTCATTAAATGAAGAAGTAATAGTCACCGTCAACGAGTATTCTGCAGATCTTGACGGAATCTACTTTACCGAGGGTTTAAAGAGCTAGAACATGGCTGGAGCAAGGGTATAGTCATCAGTGGAGTCAAGAAATAAAGTGAAATGTGCATGAAATAAAACTATTTTTGGTTTTTTACCAGACATATTAAACGACCCTCGTATTTCCGGTGAAATACGGAAACAGAGTTTTTGAGTGGAAGGTAGTATTTCCTATATCTAGGATAGGTAAGTGGCAGAGAAATTAAACAGACGTTAGGCACTTCAATAGAACTGGGTTTACCTTGCCACAGCCGTTAAGCCAAATACGGACGTTTTATATTCAGTAAACTAAGATTACATCAGATATGCCTTTCTAAACAGAAATAATCTCAGTAATGTTAGAACTGTTGTAACGCAGGAAAAGGGGATTCACAAACATGATGACCATTATCGTAACACAGTCGAGTGTATACACAATATAATGAACACTTAAATCAATTTAAGATTTCATAACCTTCACGTGCACCAACATTTTGCAGGCTCTACCATCATATAATGGAGTTTTAGTTACTTCTTGATATCTCTGCTGCAACTTCTGCTGTGGCAAAAGTACTGGATTGATCGTTTTTATATTACCCATCATTGTGGAAGTTATCCCACACTTCGTGATAACTCGTAATACCTTGAGAGAGATCTGTATCTCTCCAGAACAACGCTGCCCAAACTTTAATGTCAAGGGGAGTGAAAGAAGTCCTTGACGTTAAGCAACAAGAATTAAATTACTGTTATTTATTTGCATATTCATGTACTGTTTTAGACCTAAGGACATTTGATTATTTTCCCGGCCAATTACATACAAAACTTGTGAAACCAACATATTCAAACCCAATGGTGTCATAGGCAGATTATATTCAAAGAAATACAAACAGAACTCACACCAAAATTAGTGCAATGAGCTTAAGTTAATTGAAGACACGAGAGATTACCTGCAATAAATTTCTTCAACTTTTGCTTCAGCATAATATATAACTGGCAAATGGACATGGTCACAAAAAACAGCAACTGTTTGAAATAAGCTTGGTGCTTTATTTATAATTGATTCCGAATCTGGACTGAACAGGCTATTCCTAGGAAATTCGAGATATTCTATTTTTCATATACATATTAATATATGGAATTGTAATTATTGTATTTATACTCATTTTCTAAAACAAAAACAAATTTCGAAACATATTCCATATAAAAGGTAATCTGGAGTTTGCCAACTGAAGAGGACTCCATAAGCTATTTCTACAGGATCCAACATGTACACGGCTGTTTGTTAAAATTGCAACACCAAGAAGGAATTATCCGAATAACTCCAAACTTGGCGGAAGTATAGAAGAGTGTGCAAGCAGTAATTGATTATGTTTGCAAGAGAGATGGGTTACACGCAAGCCAAGCAGAGCCCTCGCGTGTCAGTCCGACAAGGTCAGTATTGCGTCCAGTGTAGTCAATGCAGAGCTGTCAAACTATGTGGAAACAATAACGTGAGTGCCAATATGCCTCGTCGACGTCAAAGGGAGCCATACGGCATGTGACCGTGTTCGAACGGGACAGAATGATCATCTCCGAGAAGCGGGTTTGTCATACCGTGACATTTCGTCTCCTATAGGGCATGCTGCTACGACAGTGTGGCGTGTGTGGAAGTGGGGGATAGATGAAGGTCGTACGCAGCAAAGAGTGGGAACTGGACTACGAAAAATGACCACAGAACAGTATGACCGTCATCTTGTCCGTATGACCATAACGGACCATACAGTGTTGGGTTGAGCTGGAGCACTGCATCAGGTGTGAGCTTGTCTGCATTACAGGTTCCTCACCGTCTTCTGCAGATTTGACAGGTTGCACGCATGCCAGTAGGTCGGCTTCCATTGTGTAGATACCACAAGCTCCTCCGATTGCAATGGACAAGTAAACATCATCACTTGGATGCTAAATGGCAAAATGTAGTATTTTCGGATGAGTCCCGCTTCAACGTGTCCTACCATGATGGTCGCTTACGTTTCCGACGGTACTCTGGTGAGCGCAACCTCGCAACCTGGATGGCTGCATTGTAGAGTGGCATAGCGGACAAACACTATGTGTGATGGTTTGGGGCGCCATTGCTTACAACAACTGACCTCGCATCTTACGAATTGAGAGCATTTTGAACAACAACCAGTACCTAACGGTGGATTAGAGGCTGCGGTACTCCATCATTTTTTCGTTAATTTTACGTCCTCCAACGTTAAGTCATATAGGACGGATACTGCCCCTACTTCAGGCAACTCCTCAGGTTATATTTCAACACGATAATGCCCGGCCACATATTGCGAGGAATGTACATGCCTTCTTCGAAGGGCATCAGGTACCATTGCTTCCCTGGCCTGCGTTTTCGCCTGACATGTCGCCGATCAATGGGATATGGTTGGTATGCATATAGTGTGTCATGGTCCTCCAGTAGCTTGTGTCACGGAGTTGAGGGCTACAATAAAAACTGCGTGGAGGAAAATCTCCCAGTGACGTGCTCAGAACCTTTTTGATGCAATGCCATGGCGTATAGCAGCTCTAATTGTAGCGCATTGAGGCCACACGAAATTCTGAATATTAGGGTTCAAAGGTAATGTACAGATTTGGAAGGTTTATCATTTGCCTTTTGTCATGTACCTCACCTGTGGTATTAAATTCATTGAATGCATGTCTTTCCTTCCTGGTATTCCAATTTTCACAAACAGCAGTGCGGATTTCATTTCGCATGGAAAAATCTTAAATACAATGGTGTTTTAATTGATCTTTGTGCTCATTTTAAGAAAATAAAAATTGCTAACAATTTTCTATGTGAAGACTTTCTGTTTGGGTTGGTAAATTTTATTTAAACTATTTGTGTCGTATATTTGGAAATCCTGAACGTAATAACCGAACGTGGTATTTAAAGGATTGTTGATTATAAACGTTTAAACTTGTGTTCTTCAGATACACACAAGCAAGAGAAATTGCTAAATGTCGAATTTTCGAAAAATGCTTCATCCTTTATCTGGGGTGTTATCAAAACGTGTTTTATGGGGTAAAATCTTTTTGTCGAATGGTTGGGTGGAATGGAATACCTACCCATTTATATACGTGGTAAGGAAAGTAATTTCAATCGAATCCCCAGAAAGTTTTTACGCTTACCAGCAGACAATAACAAGAGTCCCTCTGGAAAATGATTTAAAGGAATAATTGTATTATTGCTGCAGTTGCAGACATTAAACGGACGCTGATGACAAAGGGTTAGCCATAGTTTTACGGTAAAGCGACCCACATATCGGCCACATTTCATGTAATCTTGTTAGTGGTCCCTTTAACGAGCACCGAGAGGCGCCGAGATCTCAGGAAACAAGCAATAAATACCGCCTTCTTGAATGTGAGATGAGGCTCCACCAGTAATAAAAGAGACCCCTGATATATATACAGCCAATTTGTTTTATAACTACACCAGGATCTGTCTCCCTTTTTCTCCCCGAGAGTGGTGAAATAATTGAATGTGGACTTCCATAAGTAGAATAGATATTAGCATACATTCATTTTATTCCCACCTTAACATCCCGCTTACTTACCTTTCACAATGCAAGATAGTTCGCGATGACGTGCAGCTCTTGCATTCTTAAGGTCTCAGAAACACTCTGACCTTATGTTTGCTAGCAAATTTTCCAGCTCATGTTTCAAGAATCAGGCGGGTAGACGGGGTGTGGCGGTTGCACTTACTTTCCGCAACTATCTGTCTAGATGTCTGTTGTGTGTCGAACCCGTAGCCAAAGGTGTCTTTGGCGAGGAAAGCTAGTAGTGTAATACCGATGGCGAGAGGTATCACCCCTGGAAACGTTGGGGACCCTTTCATCAAGGCTTATCGCCTCCAATTTAGGCTTTCATTTGCTGTGTCTTTCGCTTCATCCTTCATTCCCAAAGCTTCAGTACATAACTAAGAAGGAATATCCTTACCTGCACCTAATTATTGTACTTCCTTTGCATACTGACTTACTCGTCCACGTGTATCAAAGCTCGCCTATGATTCCCAGTATGATATTTTAAATGTTTTCTCAAATAAAATAGGCAGTTAATCTTTCAAAATTGGGATTTTTCCATAGTTCACTAAATATTTAGCATAGTTACAACAATCATGTATTAAAAAGCTTTGGCCAAATACTACTGTGTGAAACTGATGGTAATTAAACTCATACAAAGTGGCATATTTTTAAAAGGAAATTCCTCTGCGCTAATGTGATTAAACCCTCCTATAAACAAAATATCACAGTTTTTGTTCAAAATTCATAAACCAGAGAAATGTTCAGCTATTGCACCGCATTTATGAAGTAAAACTTCATTTGCCCACAAATCTTAAGGTTTTTATTTTAAAATGAATGCGTCTATATCAATCTTGGCATATAATTTCAATGTTCTTCAAAGAAGCCCCCAATATAAGCTTCACACTGTAAATAAGTGTTGTTCAAATTTTCAAAGGTAATGAAAATGAATAGCTTTCTTATGTTTGATAAATTTTGAAATTGCTCCTGAAATGGCATGATTAATTCGTGTAATTAAGACACATTCTTTAAAAAAATTGTGTTTAAAGAATGGTTTTGGTGAAACAACCCTAAGACAGAATAAAATA
Organism: Mantis religiosa; assembly: GCA_030765055.1. Lineage (NCBI taxonomy): Eukaryota > Metazoa > Arthropoda > Insecta > Mantodea > Mantidae > Mantis > Mantis religiosa. The sequence goes on along the minus strand of CM060956.1, from coordinate 103,873,413 downwards.
TACCTATTCCTTTTGTATAAGTATAAAATAATACGTTAGTATTTGTATATTTAAGCATTCTTTATTTATTCAATGCTCAGGCATTTGATACATAGGCATTAAATTCTATTTCAAAATTATAGTTATAGCAATATTTCTATCTTAAGTTATTTCTTAGTCATGTATCTACTCTTTTGTACAAATTTGAGTTCCTTTACATTTAAATATTTTATGTTCATATCTTCACTTCTTCATATAGTATATTACTTAGGTCTTCATTCCCATAAAACACCTTCCCACTCCTCTTTATATATAAGTGTATTTTGATAGGTCTGGTAAAAAGAACAAAACATCTTACCTAATTTATTAACATAATCTCCATCGATAGCTATCCACTTGTTCCAGCGATGTTCCAGCTTTTACATTCCGTCGGCAAAAATATGTCCGGTCAAGGTCTGCAAAATACTCGTTGACGGTGACTATCACTTCTTCATTTGATGAAAATTTCTTACCATAAAGCCATTTTCAAGTTTGGCAACAGGAAGAAGTCTCTTGGGGCTAAGTCTGGTGAATAAGGTAGATGAAGAACCAATTCAAATCCCAACTCGTGCACTTTCACCATTGCGATTGCTGATGTTTGCGATGGTGCATTATCCTGGTGAAAGAGCACCATTTTGCGTTGAAATCTTGGTCTATTTTCAATCAAATCATATTGCAAACGATCCAACAATGAAGCATCCGATAGTGACCATCTCCTTACCAACTCACAGAATGGTCCTTGCCTTCTTGGATAGTCTTTCACTAGACTTTATCCATTATTTTGACTGCTGTTTTGACTCTTGTGTGTAATGATGGATCCAAGTTTCATCCATGGTCACAAATCGGGGTGGATTGCGATTAAACATCGCCAGATACTCGGTAGAAGTGTACTTACGGATGCACTTTTGGTCGACTGTGAACAATCGGGCACCCATCTTGCATACAACTTATTCATTGCAAATTTTTCATGCAACATATTGTGTACTCGATCAGTCGAGATGCCTACCGCGTCTGTAATCTGAGGGATTTTGATTCGGCGGTCTTGCATAGACACATCGTGGAGTTTTTCAATGGTGTCCTGTGTTTTGACGTCAGTTGGGCTACCAGATCGCGATTCACTTTCGGTGCTTCTACGACCACCTTTAAATTCATTGATACAAAGATAAACAAATCATTGTTGGGCCAGAGTCTGCGTGAACTTCGTCCAATTCAATTTTGACCATCATTTTCATATATTTACACATCAGAAAGAAGACAAAAGTACTATTTATCAGAAAGTTTTAAATTGATTAACTCAATTGTAACTGTTGCATTCAAACTTCACTACCAACTGCAGAATAAATAAATAAATATTCCGAATTCTTTTTATTTATATAAATAAGCTCAGACACCTTTTACTGGCGATACGAAGTTCGCCGTGTCAGCTAGTGTGTGTGTGTGTGTGTGTGTGTGTGTGTGTGTGTGTGTGTGTGTGTGTGTGTGTGTGTGTGTGTGTGTGTGTGTGTGTGTGTATGCGTGTGTGTGTTTGTGTGTAGTTTGAAGATGTAGATTACAGTGGACCGGCTATAAATTCGAATCCAAATATTATTTGCGGTGTAACCTGTTGCTTCTGGCGAGGAATTTCGTTGACTCTGCACAGCTTACCCGAGTACTTCAGAGGTGACAGATCTTCTCTTCAGCGCGAGCTTATAATGGATGATTCCTGGTGAAGTCCACCAGACACTCAACGGATCTTTTGTTGCCTGAGTGGGTCTTTTCTGTACTCTTACACTACAGAAAAGCTTTGGGTCATTCCTTTCTCACAACAATAATCGAGAATTAAGGAGTGCGGTCTGGTATACATGCTCCAGTATGATGTACGAACGGGACCTCAGTGCATTGTGACAACAAAATATTATTTTGGTAAATCTGACACTGAGATCAGTATCATCTTAGGCTGGAGTTTCTTTTAGAGTAATTGTCTGTAGTAAACATGTATGACTTTTTAACTCTCAGCTACAGTTGTGAGGTACAAGGGAGAGATGCATTGTTACCTCTCCATTATACTTCACTGAGGCCATCTCTTGAAGTACGTTTCTCAACTTCAGATGATAAGGAATGAAGGAAATGTTTGAAATTATCTGGTTCGTGATTATTATTTTCAAATAATGAAGCCTGCGGAATATCTCGTCTGTGATTTTGTCTGTAATGTGGAATATAGAGATCTGCGCAGGAACGTCTTTACCTGAGAATGTGCTCTCTTTGGAAGAAAGCTTGAACATTCCTGGCACCATCAGTTCGGGCATTGTCTTGTAATATAGTGTCAACTATATAGCATTTCTTGTCACTAAGAATCCTGGAAGATTCATCTTTTATCCATTTTAAGGATTCATTTAGATATCTAATGAATCTGCATTAATGTATTAGCGAGGTTCTTTAGATAACTGGCTGAGAATTAAATGGATGACTCTTGATGGTTTAAGCTCAAGTGATATAAATGCACTATACAGTAATTTTTAAAATTATCCTGTGCTCATACTTCATAATTTACGGCTTTCTCTTAGAGTCTCATACTATTCTTTGCGTTAATTAGTGATTTCAATTTTTACGATTGAGCGATACAGGTTCAACCTCTCCAGGAAATTGTTCCAAAACTCACTTGAATATCACTACAGAGAGCCATCGGTGTTTCTTACACAAAGTAAGTATAAGTATCATCTTATTGAATAGCTATTTGCCTTAAACTTCATTAGCTACCTCTTACAACATTTTTAAATATTAATGGTATCAGGAAAGGTTCACGAAGGCATTGAACCTTCGAAAAAGAGAAAACTTCCTTGGAATCCAAAGACAGTACTTGACATTTACTGCCCATGCACTGACAATAACAAAAGATCTAACAAAGCTGCACGTTAAAGAGAGCAACACTGAAATATTTAGAAAATACATAAACCCATATTTTAAAAATAAAATTATTCTGTTTTTAAATGTAATCTTCTCTGACATTTATAGATTTTTGCATTCCATAAAGTCAGTCCAAGCATTGATGCCACTCTCTGAGACATTTGGTAACCAGGCTGTCATAATTTTCCACTGCTTAATTTGACGGTCAAAAGGCTATTCAACGTATTTTGTCTTTAATTTTTCGAAGCAAAAATATATCAAAATACGCTATGGTATAGGGTCTATGTGCTGACCTTCATGGCATCCAAATACTCACTTGTTACTTTTTATGTATATAACGATGTATTACCTTAATCTATAATATTCCTTGGGTATTTTTGAAAAACTTTTTTAAAACATTTTTACCACCGCTACCGTGAGACATTTTCAGGGTTAAGTTTTGTTTGAATCAACCAAGGAGATAGTTGACGTTGCATTTCAGGATCATAACAATAAATCAAAGATTCACTGCGAACAATTTTGTAACAAATTTGAAGTCCCTCATTGGGATTTTTACACTAATCAACGCGTTGTTGGTTTTAATTAGGAGCTATCAGGAACACAGGCTTCTCCGTCTATATTTGATGTAAAGTGTTTTATATCTGACTCATAAAATGTCCAATATCGTTTATATAAATACTTAAGGTAGCCGTAAATCTTCTTCAGCATTATTTGAAAAGCAGGAATATGTTCATTAGTAACAATAATTCTTGGGTGTCCTTCAGAAATTCATCACTAAATGTGAAAAGAAAATCTCTTGGTACCAATTACAAAGTTGTCTGGGAAATGCAAATGCACAAAATATTTAGCAACGATAAAAAATTATTACAGATAATTGAGCAAACAACATGGTAGCCAACGCAGAAAATCTTATATTCAAATATAAAAAAATATAAAGATATAAAAATAGTTTGTTTTTAGAAGCATGGCGGTCTGAAACTTTTCACTATTATCCTCACTTTTTTCTGTCGAAATCTTGCAGAATTCCCTGGTAACTGTACCGGGGCTTATTAATTAAGATCCATGACTTTTAAAATTCACAGACAAGCACACATGCGTGTAATTATATCCATTAAGATGTTTCTAGTTATTTAGTGTCATAATATATTGTAACAGAATTCTTGATAATTTTTATTTTAGGTGTTTATTAATTACACTGGGCAACAAAAATAATGTTTTAATGTTTCGAGCACTTCATGAGGCAATTTCTACTAATTTTGGGTTGAGAAAAACAAATATGACAATGAAAAATGTTTATTAGCTCTAGTTTCTATGATATACACAGTGGACGTACTACATATTAACGGATTGAGAGAAAATGATACATCATAATTACATACATACTAACAACAATGAAAGCGAATTTGATTTTTTAAACTGGTAATTACATGCTAAGAGTTCTAAATTGCTGGAAAATACTTCGCAGATAGTCGTGTCTGAAGAGAATCATGTGGTGGCCTATTGACTTCGTCGTCTTTAGTGATGGAGTGTCGCAGAATCCCTATACAAAGACCAACAGTAATCCGCAAGCATTACTTCATTCCAACGGCCCTGATATCTTTGTTCCATAACAGAAATGTCCTGATGGAATCTCTCCCCATGTTCATCACTAACAGCTCCACAACTAGGAGGGAAAAAGTCTACGTGGGAATGGAGAAAATGGATCTAAGGGACATGTTGCATCCAAGGTTACGGTATTTTTGCAGGTGCACTGTCAACAAATGCTTGTAGTTGTCACCTACGGTATTTTGACAGGTGTGCCAACTCCCAAAAATCAGTCCCCCAAATTTAAAATCTTCACTCTTAAAATGAAATGTTACTTTATCTTCAAAACAAGAGCCAATCTATCATTTTTATGGTAATTTTTTAATTCCGCAGATGGAAATACATGTAAATTCACTATTTTTAAGCCCGAAACATTTTCATTGTTGTCCAGTGTTATTACAGGCAGGAAATATTTTTCAAACAGACATTTTTATACGGGGATGAGCAGAGGCACAAGTGTCTTGTGGTCTCGCTTTGACTGGACAATATAGATTGGCAATGCCACTGACCATCGTATCATCTAGTCCTTATAGAACCATTAGCGTGTTATAACGGATCAAAAAAAACCACTACGTATTGCCAAAATACACGTCAGCCTTCGTGTTCAGGGGCCCATTATAACCTGATAAGTTGAAGGTAATGTGCACAACTATCCTCTACGAAGTGCTAGTTCAAGTGTTACACTTCTACTAGTACTAGCGATGAAGCTGATACTGGAGAGATATGTCATCCTGCGCTGTCGTCACAGATCCTGATTCAGTGTGCCGGATTTTCTATGTGTCTAATTCTCTGCGCTCTACTGCTTCCACACTCACATCACGATGTCCCACATGAGCAGCAATATCCGATACGAAAATCCTTCTTCACGCAAGCCAATCACACTGTTTGTTTATCACCGACGAGGTCTGGGGTCCACTCGCTACAGACCTCTGTTTATGTATGGCTAACAGTACAGCAAATAGCCCACTGCTGGGTCCAGAGTCCTATAACCATTGTGAAATTCTAAGCGCTCGCTAATAATGACCGGAAATTATATATAATATGAAATATATTATTCCTGGTTCAGCTACAAATACTACATTTGGTTTCAAAGTTTAAAACTATTCTTCGAAAATGTTCATGTAAAGACCAGGTTACGAATTCTGAGGCATAGTTCAATTTGGGAAGACTAAGGTTAAAATAAGTGAGTATACCTGTCCATCCATTGGAATAGCCAAAAGAAAATCATGAAAGACATTGCTGCTGGCAAAATTCTATTGATTATGGTGAACAAGTTTAGATTGCGGACTTACTCTTCTGAAACTTTCACCCGATCCATGATAACTTTTAAATTTGTATCTAGAAAATAAAGTGTTCTTTGTTAGTTAAAAGATTTCGGCATTTTATGAAAACAGCCATGATAGGCATAATTGTAAGCTCCAAACTCATGTAATTCCATCTAGTACCACTGCAGGTTTTTGCAAGGAAAGGTGCAGGTTAAAGTATCTCGCTTATTAAAAATTAATAATGTGACGACCTAACTATGGGTTGTACATGATAAAGAATACATGGCCATTTCGTACACGAGGAGAATTACTCAGGGTAGGAAATGTATGCTTTGTGGTAGGTTGGGATTTCCTATTTAGTTACAAAAGAACTACAAAAGATAGGAGAGCCATTAATTAACATTGCCATTCACTTTATAATAATATTTACTACAAATAAGCAAATTACAAAGGTGGCCATAAAGGCCATTTACCTTCCGCAAGAGGTTGCGTAGAGATGCGTGTAGCCTAGCCAAGAGCTAGCCCAAGAGAGAGAGAGAACAAGCATCCGGCTTACACACGTTTATCCAACAAGTGATGAAGTGGGTCAATGACGTCACACATACTACTAAATTTGCCTCAACTATTATTAGTATAAATTAATACAGTCACTTGTGACATCTCTCCCTTGCTGCCCTGAAGATCAATGTTTACATTGATCTTAAAACAATTTTACATTAATCTTGAAATAGTGTTACATGTTAAACAAAGACAATTTTTCTTATGTTTCAAAAGGTTTGTTTTGTTCACAAGATATGCAAATTTATTGAAAATCTGTATTTCCGAGAGATGTCACAAGTGACCGTATTAATTTATACTAATAATAGTTGAGGCAACTTTATTAGTACGTGTGACGTCACTCCCCCACTCCATCACTTGTTGGATAAACATGTGTAAGCCGGATGCTTGCTCTTTCTCTTGGAATAGCTCTTGGCTAGGCTACACGCATCTGTATGCAACCTCTTGAGGGAAGGTAAATGGCCTTTATGACCACCTTTGTAATTTGCTTATTTGTAGTAAATATTATTATTAAGTGAATTACAATGTTAATTAATGACCCTCCTCTCTTTTGTAGTTCTTTTGTAACTTAACAGAAATGCCCAACCTCTCACAAAGCATGAATTTCCTACCCTGAGTAATTCCCCCCGTGTACGATCTGGTCATGTGTCCTTTATCCTGTACAACCCATAGTTAGTCACAATAGTACCTCTGTTCAGCACAGGAGCTTAAAGATTCAAAATTGAAGGTCATTTTGATCCGAAGCTTAAGGCGGCTTTTCATATTTTTATGGCTTTTAATTTAGGATGTCGAATATTATTTTCTGAGTATTTCAGCTCCTTAATCTTTCTTTACTTCCCAAAACTGAATTTTTCTTATTTAGAACTGCTTATGTAAATGTTAATAACGAAATTCGATTGCTGCTAATCAAAGTAGGCAAACAAACATAACTTCTAATATGGGCCTATATATATGTATAGTTGCTATATTTAAATATTTTTGATAGTAAACCCTCCTTAATATTATATTATCATTACAAGGAAACAAAGTTTTGCCACCACTGTAGCATCAGTGGTAACTGTCTACCTCACGTTCAAGTGATCCCGAGTTCGAATCTCCTCATCCGTTTCATTCATCGTGCGATACGGCTTAACGTTGTAGGACGTAAATAAATGAATAAAGAAAAAGGAGAAGCAGTGTTTGAATCACAAACCAGTGATAGCACATTTACAAATGAAGAATAAAGAAAAACAGTTGACTGCAAAAATTATTTTATGAAAGTAACAGTTTCTAGATAAAAACAATTTCAATATTTGAAAAAAAAAAAAAAATAACTAAGAGAAGCGATGTTGGCGAAGTAAGCAACATTCACCAGTGTTCTTGCCTAAGAACAAAATCAGAACTTATCTGTCAGTCAAAGAAGGATGGGCAGTGAAGAGGAGAAATTCACTTCAATTATTACTTATATTTCTTAACTATCTATTTACCTAAATTTATAATTGTGAAATTACGGTGTTGCTGAATGCTGTCTTCAATTTCTCTAAGATTTAGAAATACTTATAAAGAAATAAAACATATATGGGAGAGAATTTAAAGATTATTGCATCAGGATGTCATGTATCGTAATTGAAGTATTTATTCCTATTTTTTCCCGAAAAATGTTACTGGAAGTTTTTGTACAGAGCAGTGATGATATAGTACTTGAATAACCAGGATAGTTTGACTTTATTATTGAAACAAAATTCTATAGCTATGTATCTAATTATTTGGGAACAAATTTACATTTCTGAAAACGCATTGTTTGTAACAAGTTTGTTTCTTAAAAGCATTTCGCCACTGTTTTCCTATACACAAACAAAACAGGTATGAAGTAAATCTATATCATTTTTATCATGGTTTTATGGCTATCAGGAGAAGCTACACCTTATATACAATTATAAACAGGATTAATTTGTATATATTGTGACTTTCACATGTGTTTTAATTGTCATTAATGCATAGAAGAATTTTATTGGCAGTTTTAAAAATAGCACATAGCAACTCCTTAGTGCTGTGACTTTGTGGGTTCGTAGAATTAAAAGTCCAATTTGCCGAAATTCTAAATGTTTATTTCCGTAGAAATACACTGTTCAATTCTCACGTAACAACATTACATCACCAATACAACACAATCTTCCAAGGTCGATGACAATAGCAAACAGCGTTCAGTTTACAACATCAGCTCTCCTTACAACAACACTCTTGCTACACAACTTGCAACTCGCCTCTTGGCCAATCGTCGCCTCTTTAAATACTTCACTGATCATTTCTAGATTATTCGGAAATAAAGCAGAACCCGAACAGTCTCTATCAGTCAAGAAGTAGTTAGAAATTTCCATTTATCTCAGTTTGTTTGTTTGTTTCGGCAGAACTTTATCTGCATGTTATCTTCGTCTGCCGGCGCTTGGTTTTCACACTGCCCGCCTATCAGTTCCTTTTGTGTAAACAAGCCGCGCGGTCGTAGATACGGGTTCGCGACAGTATATGGAGTTAGAGGAGAGATAAGGTAGGAGAAATGAGGAATGAGGTGCATGAAGCCGTGAGAATGCGAATGAAGGGCTAGCCCCGTAGCTCAGTCGACAGAGCACCTGTCTGCCGTGTGAGGGGTCCCGGGCTCGATTTCAGGCTAGGAGTGGGGATTTTTCTCCAACCAAGATAATTCTTCATCTTCCCCAGAGCCTGCAAGTGTGTGAAGGCTAAGGCTAAGAGTGCAAGGATAAGAGTGTGAATGTGTGCGTGATCTAATGATTAAAAAAATCCAAAGTACCATCAACTCATTGTTTATGAGATAACGCCATCGCAATATGTTCCAAAGGAGAACGGCCGCCGATGGGGCCATTGCAGTCAAAGGAGTGGTATAAATGGGACAATTAAAAAAGAAACCTCAACATTTAAGCAATACTTCTTTTATAATAATTCCACAACGTAACAGGCCGTGGCTGAGTGATTAAACCACTCGACTCTCACCATGGCAGCCCGGGTTCGATCTCATTTGTTTTGGACAAAGCATGTAGGGGGAGTTTCCTCCGGTTGCTTCGGTTTCCGCCGCCATCTCATTCTACTGCTGCTCCACCTTCATCCGATATAAAATCCTAAGAGCCCTGATTTGTAAGCGCAGTCAAATGGTGAAATAAGAAAACATATAGGCATGAAAAATGAAACAAATGAGCAATTAACATAAACATATTGTTTCGTAGACTTATTACCTTACGTAAGCTTGTTACAGAACACGAGGAAGGTTATCTTGAGATTTTCTCCTACGTTTGTCAGCGGGGAATTTTTATACAGCGAAAAGAATCTCTCAGCGTCGCATGACGTTACAGCAACATGGGAAAAGCACCACAGTGCTTCTTAAGTGAATTCCCTTTGATATACGTTTCTTTGCCAGAAAGCTCTTTAGCAATTTTATACAGTGATTCCTAACCAGAATTTTTCGCTGATACCTTACTGAGTTTCTCAAAGGCAGTTTTAACAGTACCACGAGTCTCTGAAAACAACGTTACTGAAATTTCATCTATTAAAGAAAGTGAATGTTTCAAGGCATTATTTCGAGCTCCTAAATGTGTTATGATAGCAGTGTTTTGGAGAAATGGTAATGGATGTACTCTGTCTTATCCTGGATGCCAATATTAGCAAAACATTCCTATGCAGTGGCAATACTGCTTGCATTTAAGGAGTACAATGAGTGGGCATCGTTCCTGTACCCGGGACTTCAAATCCACATCCTACGAATGGGAAGGATTACAGGCGCTTTCCCTGGCAGGGAATCAGATGACAACGCTCCAGCCCACTGCGCCACGGCGCAGGACGCAATATTTAATTTGCTGGTTTTATAAGGTAATACCTGGAACATTGCCAAACACTCCTGTTGATCATCTTGACCTGTAACGCGCAAAGGGGGCTCGAACACAAGGCTTTATTGGATGCTGCCTTGTGTATTCGTGTTTGCATTCTGTATATCTAGGTCGAGTTGGGGAAAAGCAATTAAGTTTTCCAGAGAGGGGCGAACGGATATAGCGGAAAAGTTTCTGCAAGTGGTAAAAAAGTTTTAAGGAGGATTCGTTCTAAAGTTTCAAGGATGCTCTTTGGGAAGATATTGGGAAGAGAGTACTGTCGCGATATGGTTAGAACATGAATATGGCTAAAACAGTCTTAATGGAAAGTTCTTGGTGTAAGCAAAAAAGAGAAGATTAGATGTAAGAAAGAGAAAACAAGTATATTTTAGGTTGCAGCAAATGCCATGCAGATACTGTTACTTAATGCTAATCAGAGATTCGTGTTTTCACAGTTTTTGCCACTAAAAGCATCGGCTTGGGTTTTGGCCGCTCTCAATTTGAATACATTATACCGAGTCCTCTCAACTAAAGCCAATTAATGACTTAATTCATTTCATTTCATTACGAGCTAAGGAATGTGGTTGTGACCACTAATCCATAAAATGAAATAATGATACTGTCTCATAATTAACACCCTTTTTAAGAAAAACAATTACTTGAGATGTACGAGGGCTGTTCATTAAAGAATGATGATAATTTGTTTACGATCATCTTATTATATTCTGTTAGCTTAATGTGAAACAAATACGCCGAAGTAGTTTCATTGTTGGTACTCCTGGTTTCCACCTGTGAGAACCAGGCAAGTTCAGACATGTTCAGTATTGCCTACCGCTGCAATGGAGATAACGTGCAGTTAAAGTTGATGTTAGAGGAAGATCCGGAGTTTCTTTCAAACGTAGTCACTGCTGATGAGACTTGGCTACATCATTTTGATCCTCAGAGCAAAGAGCAAAGCGCAGTGTAGAAATATCCTTCATCACCAACCCACAAAAAAGCAAAAGTGGTTGCTTCTGCTGGGAAAGTTATGGTCATCTCATTCTTTGATATTCATGGAATGGTTTATCAGCATGCTGTACCTGCAGACACATCAGTAACTGGAAAATACTGTAGAGATCTCCTGAAAACATTGCAAGTCCATATCAGGCGCAAAAGACCACATTTCCGTGAAGCAGACTGGATGCTGCAACACGATAATGTGCGGCCGCATATTACCAATGCTGTTGCTGAATATCTTGCATCCCTCACCCTCCCTATAATCCAGCTTTAGACATATGTGACCTTTTTTCTATTCCATAACTTGAAGAAACGCCTTCGTGGGAGGCATTATCCATCATAGTGGTGAAGGCTGCGGAGGCGATTTTGAAGGATCTCTCAAAAATGATTTCCAGCATGTCTTTGAAGACATTCAGGGGAGACTATTTTTAGAAGCACCATCAAAATTATGAGGATGAGTAAAGGTACGTTCTCAAAAAAGATGTGATCATTCGTTATTGAACAGCCCTCGTACAACTAATTTTCAAAGTATATACGATTAGATTCTATGGTATTGAGTCATCGTTCAGTTTGGTTTATTATCCCATGATGGTATCAGTCTCTGGTTTTTGTTGCGAAGAATTCTGTGACATTCACTTGCATTACTTCAAAGTTTTAAAAATTTCATCTACGTAGAAAATGGACCATGGATCGAAAAACATGAAATTCTGATGGGGCAAGATCAGGGCTGTATGCTGGATGTGGTACCAGCTTGATTTCTCCCAATTCCTGAATTTTATCCAAGATTGATCTTGCCGTATGGAGTGTTGCATTGTTCTGTTGCAATAGTTAACTAATAGGAATCTCTGTCTCAAAATTTCATGAACTCGTTTAAGTTTTTGGGAATGAAGATCCGCATCAATCGTCTGCCCGTTTGGAACAAATTTCGAATGAATCATATCTTCAAAATTTCACTAGACACACAAAATTACTTTGCAACCGAAACGATCTTGCTTTAACCATGACTTTGGCAGGTGGGCGCGGATCAAGCCACTGTTTCGAGGGATCAGATCTTCGCTAATATACCCATTTTTCCATCACAAGTGACCATTCTGCTGACAATTCTATCATACTTGACTTTACAGATAAGCTGATGACAGATATCCACTCCATGTTCAGCCTGTTGAGTTGTCAGTTCATGAGGCACAGATCTACAGCTTCTGCTTGATTTTCCAAGTGTCCTAGTGTGGCTATGTAAGGTATCATTTTATGGGAGCAGTTCTTGTGAAAGCCTACGGGTAACTTTTGTGGATTTTCTCTCAAAACTTAGCGTGTATGCCAATATTCCATACTTTACGTCTTTCAAAGTGATGCAAATCTTTAGTGTTTTCGTCACCATTTTTGAAACGTTGGAACCATTGTTGTTCCACATGCTCACTAACGACGCCTTCTCCATCCACTTCACATATTCTTCGAGCTGTGGCGTTATAATCTTCTTTCTAGTAATATTTTAGAAGGACTCTAAGTTCAGACTTTGCTATCTCCATTCTGTGATTGTTTATTAACACCTGAACCTAGCAACACTAGCTATGGTATCCTGTAAATAGCATTTGCAAACCAAATAAACCCAATACAGTTTCCAAAACACCAAAATAAAAAAACTGACTTTACTTATGAAACAACTTTTTATTATAAATATAAACTATTAGTACATGGGGATATAAACCGTAGACTTGGTGCAATTAGAAGATAATGCTGCGTGACATAAAACGAAAGCACGCTATGTACGTTACCTGTACATTAGAAGACTGCAATCTCTTTGAGATATTGGCTGATTTCAGCAGTCGTTTACTTTTAAATCTCGAAAGACGATTTAATTAATATTATTAAACCAAACCCAGGGGCCTTTTGAAACTACTCTGAAATTATATATTGAGTCCTACGCTTTAGCCCAGGCAACTGGAATGTTCTAATCTATGTTCTCAATATAGTAGCAAATCCCCTGATTATCGCAGAAATTGTAACGAAATATCGGATGATGAATTTCTAATCTTCTTAACTTTCCCACCGATAATCTTCTGAAATCTGGAAATGATATAGTAGCCTGTGATAATCATTTGTGGCGTAATCGGGTAAGCGCAGTAGATGAAATTTAAAATACATTCTTTTTGGATGCTCATGTAGGTTTAAGATTTGTCAATTTAAGGGAGTGTATAATTCCATGACTTAACATTCAATTAAATTGTCCCTCTAAGTCAACATTTTACACATTTAGACATCACATATAGCGATGCATTTGAAAAACTACGATATGTAGCTATTTGTAGGTCTGCCTAGTGTTGTCTACATTATCTTCTCGTATCAGCTTAAGGTGGGTATGAGGTAGTAGTGGGGTTAGGAGGCTAAAACCCACAGGGACTATAGTGCCACAAGTTTAAATTTGTATCAGCATAACCGACACGGATAATACCTCATTAGTTGTTTATTACGTAGCTTTTGACGTTATATTACATAAAAGTTTTGTTGCTTATGTGTATAGAAATCATGGATATGTACTCTTGGAATATGTAAACAAAGAATAACTTTCAGTTCACATTAACACTGCGACATGCCCCTTTCAATCCATTAGTTATTTGGGAGTTGAAATTAGAGTTTAGTTGAAGTCAGCCTGGACAAAATTGCTTCTCGGCGTGAAAGAAATACAATAATTATTTTACTGTTATCCATAAATTATTCTGAGCATAATGTAATACCTCTTTCTCTTCCTTTGACTTTACTACATCTAATCTATAAACAAAATATTTCTGATAGTTTTGGAACTTGTACGATATAAATATGCACAATATCCAATATGTTTGGAAAATAAATACAGGTTCTCAAACTACGAGGGCTGTTCAATAAAGAATGATCATAATATTTTCATGATTCTAATTTTGAGCATTAAAATTGAATCTTATTAAATTCTGTTAGCTTAATGTGAAACAAAGACTCCGTAGTAGTTTCATTGTTGGTACTCCTGGTTCCCGCCTGTGAGAACCAGGCAAGTTCAGACATGTTCAATATCGCCTACCACTGCAATGGAGGTAACATGCAGTTAAAGTTGATGTTAGAAGAATATCCGGAGTTTCTTTCAAACGTAATCACTGCTGATGAAACTTGGTTACATCATTTTGATCCTGAGAGCAAACTGCAACGCCCAGAGTGGAAATATCCTTCATCAGCATCCCCCCCCCAAAAAAAAAAAAGCAAAAGTGGTTGCTTCTGCTGGGAAAGTTATGGTCATCTCATTCTTTGATATTCATGGAATGGTTTATCAGCATGTTGTACCTGCACACACTTCAGTAACTGGAAAAACTACTGGGTTGTCCTGAAAACATTGCAAGTCCATATCAGGCGCAAAAGACCACATTTCCGTGAAGCAGTTTGGATGCTGCACCGTGATAATGCGCGGCCGCATATTGCCAATGTTGCTGAATATCTTGCAAAAATCATCGTGAAGTGCATTCCTAACCCTCCCTATAGTCCGGATTTAGCCCCTTGTGAACCTTTTCTACTCCCTAACTTGCAGAAACGCTTTCGTGGGAGGCATTATCCATCATCAGAAGCAGTGGTGAAGGCTGCGGAGCCGACTTTGAGGGACCTCTCAAACATGGTTTCCAGCATGTCTTTGAAGACTGGCAGAAACGCTGGGACAAGTGCATAGCATTCAGCGGAGAATATTTTGATAAGCATCATGAACATTATAAGGATAGGTAAAAGTACGTTGTCAAAAATAAATTGTGATCATTCTTTATCGAGCAGCCCTCGTATAACACCTGAGGTAATGGTATGCCTGAAAAGTGTTTATTTGTTTTCACAAACATGTGCTGCCATCAAGTCGCGCTGTTGCTTGGCTTCTGCTGCCGCTATGCAGGTCGCACATCGTGGTTGCTTGTGTTCCATCTTAAATGGTCCATTCCTGACACGTGTCCCTTCCACTTCTATTGCTCGTTCTGCCGCGACAGATGTTTGTCATTCTTTGCAAGTTGGTGTCAGAATGTTGTTTCTCATAGCGACATGCCGTGTCGCTTTTCTTACCGTCTTTCTATGGGTATTGATTCAAATTTTTTGGCATCCATAGAGGGCTACTAGATTTTGGAGCCTCAAACTTTAAATTGCTGTTGATTGATTTGTCCATTAATACGAACTTGAGACTCAATAATGATAAGCCGTTGGAATCCTATGTTTTAACTGTTTTTGGTGCTATCTTTGAAGGTTATATGTTGTTCCATGGTCAAATGTGCAGCAAAATAGACTAAACACTGAGAAGGTTAAGTTGCGAGCAATAACTGTAGGAAATTCGATTTTCCAACATGGCAACATAAATAGGAAATGGATAAAAATCGTATCGTCGAAGAACTGTAGACTATTGAAAAATCCCCCAACAGAGAAATACATTTGAAGCACTTACTGAAATTTCAAATAAAACCTTGGATGCGAGTCTTCATTAACAGAAATATCTGATTGTTAAGAAATTGTTCACCGAAGTGTCACTGGAAAGTTTATTTTATATATTTCTCTACAGAGAATTTTAAGCTAAATCAGTGTTAAATATACTAAATTCAGATACGATTTCAGTTCCACACAGCAATTTACGAGGAATAAAGCAATAATTTAGTATTTTATCACATTTTAATTCTTTTATGTCTCACATCTTTGTCTTCTGTGGAATCAGCATCAATGTTATTATGAGTCACTGATTTGTATCCCATTGACTTCAACTGTTACTTTTTCAATATCTTCTTCCCTCTCCTAGCAAAATTATGTGAAGAGGACTATGAAAGAGCCTAGTGCCTACTGCGACTCATTTTTCTACTTTTGAATTTCTTTGAAAATAGTGTGGAAGATCGGCCTCTTGTTCCATGTATTCGCACACGTTAGAAACCGCTTCACGAGTCTGATTATTAAGGGCACTACCATATAAAACTATGCCTTATGTTATTTGGGCCAACAATTGGTGCCTGTAGTTTTAAATTACTGCAATCATAGTGAACTTGCCGTCCGAGGGTCGGCAGATACGTCCAATGACCTCACAAAGAGATGGTATCACTGGATCAGTTGAGGGATAGCATCATATAGTTTAACTGTAGACTAGCTTGTATCCATAATTAAAGGTCATTAGCTTGTTTAGTTTTTGAATTACAGAATTTTAAACAAAACAAGTGTAGAGGTTTCAGGAAAATTGAGGATTTGGGAAAACGAGCAGTGAATAAATACTTCTAGTTGAAAGGCTGAACGCCAAAAGAAATCAAGGAGGAAATGGATAGTATGTTGAAAGACTTTTACCCTTCATATACAATGATTAAAAGGTGGGTTGTAGAGTTTAAAATGGGACGTACGAGTACTAGTGCTGAGCCTTGCTCTGGACGCACTGTGGAAGTCATAATTTCAGAGATCATTGAAAAAATTCATCGCTTAGTGCTGGAAGACCGAAGATTAAGGTTGTTTGGGATAGCAGAGGCTGTAAACATATCAAAAGAATCTGTAGGTGATATTTTAAATAATGTGTTGGGCTTTCACAAGGTTTGTACAAGCTGGGTGCCACATTTGTTGACAACTGATCAAAAGTTGCAAATAAAAACTGTTTCTGTTAAGAATTTGGAGCTCTACCGTAAATATGCCAGAGAATTTTTGAGACGGCTTGTTACCATGAATGAAACTTGGATACATCACTACACTCCAGAAAGTAAATCAAGGTCAAAACAGTGGACTGCGCCAGGTGAACCAACTCCAAAAAGGGCAATGCCAATTTTGTCGGCTAACACGCTTATGGTGATTGTTTTCTGGAATCCACAGGGAATTATTTTTGCTGATTACTTTTAAAAGGGTAGAAGTATCTCTGGCTACTACTACGTAAGCTGACTGCAGCGTTTGAGTGATGAGATGAAAAGAAAAAACCTCATTTGGTAAAGAAAAGATCTCGTTTCTTCACGACAAAACTCCGGCCCATCTTTCAGTTATTGCAACGGGAAAAATGTGCGAATTAAAGTTCGAATGCTTCAACATTCATCCTATTCGCCAGATCTAGCACCTAGTGACTACCACATATTTCCGAATATCAAAAAAATTCTTGGAGTACGAAGATTTCACAGTATCGAGGAGGTCATTGATGCGATAAACAGCCACTCTGAGGAGCATGATAAATCGCACTACAAAGATGGTTTAATTAAATTAAAGCTCTGATAATACAAATGTATTAGCCTTTCTGGAGATTATGTTGAGGAATAAAGAAAAATTTACACTTTTTTATTGTGTGGCACGTGACTTAACAGCCGCCACTCGTATATGATGCAATATTTTTTACAGTAGATAAATGTTAAAATTCTCGTGCTATAAGCCTACCAAATTTCAGTTTGTTGAAATGAGGTGTTGCTGGTGTATTTAAATTTTAAGAATTGGTATAAGCTCGCCTTGTCGAGGTAAAAATATCGTACCAGTGCCCTTATGTATTTACTTATAATTTTTAAACTAAGGAGGCGTTATAACAAAGGTAGCCCATCCTATGGCGATAGTTTAGAGTCACTACATTCAGGATTAAAGGATTTACACTGATTGCTGCATCAAACATCAAAACGGTAATTTCTCGAATGCTAAGGAAGAAAAGGTAGATCTGTTTCATGGTTTTCTGGATCAAGGTCATTGTTAATGAACTAATAAAGTACTCATATTTAGCAAATATGAACGAAAACGCTTCATTAAATTCAGATACTGTAGACCAAGGCCAGCAAGATGAGCACCCGAAATGCTTTACCCCTACAACCGCCCCTTCCCTTTTACTTTTATCTGGGAAGTAAACAAAAAGTGAGGTGTGCGTGTTTGAGGTGTGTAGAGACGTTTTCAATCGTAACCCTTACTGAACTTCTAGTGGTGTACATAACTCACTTCGCAGTCACTTCCAGATTTTAACCTCTGCTAGCTTTTGCCTTTGCTGAAATTGCGGAATATACCTATAGTATTAAAATAACTGCTATATTCGCAATACCTAACAATATCGCTGAGAAAGAGTAAATTTCAAACGCCAATAAAACAAGAAAGACGAGTGCCTATGTGTATGACATTGGAAAGGTCCCTCCCTGGTGTTTGTCAAAGGCGCGATTTGGCTAATAGCGGGAGAAAAGAGAGATAAAAATTTGACAGGAAAGATATGATGGCAATGCGGGGCAATACGTGCGACAATCCTAGGAATGCCAATAAGGAACGCCTACTGAATACGCATGCCCCACCACGAGGTGACGTACAGCATACGTAATGTACTGCAGTTCTATATCGGTGGAAGCAAATATAGCTACGACTGTTCTAACTCTTCTGCTTGTAATTCTTGTCAAATATCTCCTCTCACATCCACTGTGAATACCTTGATGTCTGGAGCAGCATTGCCGCAAAAGGCACCCGGGATATGCCTTTTAGATATGAACACCAAAAACAAAAATAACAGCTAATGCAGCATAACTATGTGCTATAAAAAGAGAAAGCTTGTAAGGTCTAGAACCTGATAGATAATCTCAAAATCAAGCAAAGAAAATGCATTTTCTTTAGGATGAAAGCCTATTTCATAAACTAATGAAAAACTACAAAGATCGTGTACTAGGATATCAACTAATTAAAATTATACTGGATCATACTTGTGAAAAAGTTTTGGTAATACTTTGGAAACACAATGTAGTCTAAACATTTTTATTATGCGAATATTCATGATGCGGATATGTCATTCGAGCTACTTTACAATTGAGAAAACAGAAAACACAGGAAAACAAAGCAGAATCGAATCTGCTTTTAACAGTATTTATATACATGCAATAGCCGCCCGCCTCGGTAGCCTGCGTGCCAAGTTCAAAATCTCGGTCAGGGTGAGTTATCTGGGTGAGTTTCCCTTATCCTGATAGGTGAATTTAGGATTGCTAAGCTCTTTGGACCCTGGGATAATTTTGAACATCATTTCATTCATCGTTCGATATGACTTAACTTTGGAGGACGTAAATTGGAAAAACCAAATCTGCAATAGCAGTACCAAAAGTCCTTAATACCCCAATTTAAGAATTTTGATTTGTTTCAATCATTAACAGTTTGAGAAAAGTACTTATGGAAAAGTTGTATCCAGCCTGGCGTACCTGACAGAGGAATTGGAGAGCTAAACCCCTAATTTACCTCTTAAGCATTTGAGAAACATTCAAAATGTCAATTGCTTTTCCTGTACCGGAAATGTGAGCTTTATATTAACATAAAATGATTTTGTTTTAAATTTGTTTATTGATATACCTGTTATAAAAGTATGTTTTTGATATTGAATTGTTAAATGATATTTTATACATATAAAAGGAGTATGTTATAGTTTTTTATTATTTTGTATTATTTCGCTCATTGTATTCTTTTGGGGGTATTTGGGGTATTTGGGGTAGAGTTATTTTATTTTAGTTCTATATTTTATTAATTAGTTATAGATTTATTAATTTGAAGGTTTTTATTTATTTAATTTTATGAAGTTAAATATGTTGTTGTTTTCAAATGCTAGGCTTTGGCAATGAAGCCATTAGCTCTCTTGCCCTCCAATATTTCTGTGTAGTGGGTCCGGCAGGTAGGGCTTCAAAGGTTAAAAGATGTTCTTCAGTCATTTCCTCTTCTTTGTTACACAGAGGACAATTTGGACTTATATAAATTCCTATTCTGTGTAAGTGTTTGGCCAAATAATCATGTTCCATAAGTAATCTAAAATTTGCTACTGCAGCTTTACGTGGGATTTCTGGAATAATTTCTGGATTTTTAATTAAAATGTTCCATTTCTTATCTTTGGCTTTGTTAGATATTGATTGGTTTTGTTTGTTTTTATATTTGTTTTTGATTAATCTTTTTATGGATGTAAAGGGTAAGTTTTTATTTTTCTTATGAATTAAATTTGCACATTTTCTGGCAAGAAAATCAGCTTATTCATTTCCAGCAATTGCACAATGTGCAGGTATCCACTGTAATATAATTGAAGTTAAATATAAAAAAATTGGAATGAACGTCCCGACCTAAGAATTTAGGAACGGGGACGGTGTAAGTCAGATTTTTATTTATGTATCTATTTATTTATTTATTTACTTTTATATAAAAAGCTCCTGTAAGGAATAATTTTATTGCAAATAAGTTCAAGTAAGTTCAAATATGTTTAAGGAAAGTAATTAATTTGAAGCAAATTTGCCTATAATCCGAAAGGTAGGCTTCAAGTCTTTTTTGGAATAAAAACACAATTTCTAACTGTTTAAATAAGATAAATATACCTGACTTTGTTTGAAAATGTGATTAGTTCAGCTTTGGAATTGATTCAAACCACAATAAATCGAATTTCTTACGATTGTTAATGTACATTGCACCAAAGCGAAGAATAATAAAAATAGTAAGTTGATAATGATAAAGTTGAGAAAGCAAGCAAGCAAATATTCCCTACGGGATTTTGTCCGTAAACCAGTCTCTGAAACTCACCAGGTTACAAACTTTCGGTCAACAAAACCAATCAGACTCTAAAAGAAAACGTCAGTTGAAAAACAAAGCTGTATCAAACAAGCTTTATGGTGAAGAAACACACATTGAAGAGAAATTCTCCGAAATGCGCCTGAGACGTCATACTTCATATTGTTCATAGTAGTGTAACAACCTTTAATTAGAGTTCTAAGAAAGCCTTTGCCATCATATTTGCGTGTATGAGGTTTTTCTTAATTTGGTGCTTTCTACATTGGTTCGTACTCATTTGTTTACTATGAATGGGTCCATACCAATTATTCTCGATACTTGTTACACGATATTTTCCACAATACCCGATACTTGCATACTCGATACCGTCCTTTCTACTTCTAGTTTCAGTACAAAATAGAATCTTGGGAGAACTGTCTGATACCAATAAAATTAAATAATCACACTTCTCTAATCAGACAAAACTTAAAATCATCTTGTTCTTATTTTTAAACCCTACATTAGACATCTAAAAGCAAAATAGTTCACTTTAATAAGTTTTTATTAAAAATACTAGCATTCTCACTGCTTCGTGGTCAAGTCTACTTCTTTTTCTGTCACTTATGTGTCATGTTGTGCTAAATTACCTTTCAGGTGGAATACAACAATAATTAGCGGATATTTTTGTTTTTGTTTTTGTTCTGGAAATGTTGAATTTATTTTCCAGTAATTCAGTGTATAGAAAGAGCAGGTGACAAGTTGTCGTTGAGATATGCAGTGATTTCTTCTTGTGGACCGTTAACGGATAATGAATCTGATACACCATTATTTTCTTGTATAATGTCACTGTATATTTACCACATTCCTGGCAGTTTCTCGGTCCTTGCAAAGTTCTACTTGCGGCAATAATATTTTATGATTTTAAAATAAAATAAAAATTGCAGAATCACCACCGGGCGAGTTTTCTGAAGTATCGTTCAATATCGTGAGTATCGATAGAGGTATCGCAGCTATCGAGGACCCATTGTGACGAACTGACTATGAATTGTACTGGATAGGTAAGGAACACATGGTCAAATCGTACAGGGGGGAATTACTCAAGGTAGGAGACATCGGCTTGGCGAGAGCCTGGAATTTTCTATTAGGTTTCATTCCTACAAAAGGTAATAGTAACACTAATTAAAGTTACAATTCACTTAATAGGAATATTTACTACACTAAATAATTACAAAAATGGTCACGCGGACGCATACCTTTCACAATCAGTGCATTCCGCCCTGTCAGGTCGGAGGCCTGCACACAAAGAGAATGAAATTCACACTATACATTCAGTTATACCAGAGCTGGAGGAGTGGGGGGAGTGACGTCACAAGTCCTACTGAAGTCACATAAACTATTATTTGAATTAATTAATACAGTCTCTTTTAACACCATCCCTAATAAAATGCTTTATTTTGTATTCCGGAAACACCAAATGTATATTTAAACCTTTGGGTGGAATGCAGTACCTTGTTTACCGTGGTAAAGATAGTAAAAAAGAGGCCACACTACTGCAACACTCTATCTCCACCGTTTGCATAAAGCCCCAGTATGGTCGGGGTACACTTTTACCCAGTACTTCGGCGCTCCCCATCACGAGGTGCGTTAGGCTCCCACGTTTGATTACCCTCCTCGTTTTAGTACCCAGAGCGGACGGTGTAAATGTAGGACTAGAAAACAGCAGCAGTGCTGTCAAAACCCTGAACAACAACATGTTCTAGTCCTTGTCACACAGCTTTTGTACCTGGTTTCCTTCTATTGTTTGAGCTCACCGCTTTTTGTCTTCCTTTCGCTGGAAGTAGGTCATTCCAACTTGGTCGCGTATATTTATTTCAGCTTTGTACTTCCACCTGCGCCTTTTTAGCCCCTCCACGTTGTCTTGGTTCTCTTCTTTTAGTTTTCTTATTTCTTGTCGAGTTTAAAATTTAGTTTAAAGAGTAGCCTAGTGCTCTATGCCAGATGTTGCCTAAGCCGCTTATAATGCGATTCTATGATACAGTTAGTAGTTACACTGTAAAACAGTGGTGGCTCGTTTAGTCCATCAAGATATCTACCCTCTTTTTTAATTTTTCTATTACGCACTTATCTTATGTAACCAAATAAGGAGAAAACGCAGCTGGTGTTCGGGAGCTCGTATCGAGCAGGATGGGTCAGGTGGTTTTGTCTATGGCCCGCATTCGGGAGGCCCATGTTCGATTACCGTGGCCGATTTCGCTGACCCATTAATTTTTCTGGGCTTTTCCAGGGACGCCAAGTGAATGCTGGGTAGGTTAATTACATCCTCCGAATCTCCTGTCCCACCATTTTATCTCCATTATCATTTCATATCTCTCATCTGGCGATCTCTTTCAGGGTAGAAGTGTCGGCGTGTGTCACGGCGTTGCATGGTAGGATGATATGCTCTTGGTAGAACTTCCTCCTTCAGTAGGACGGTCTTCGGTCTCCCAAGTTGTTCTGAGACCACCGTTTCATAACCACATTAAAGAGAGATGTTGGTTGTTCTGGCTCCCGGGAAATTTCCAACTGGTCAAGTGAGGGAATCCTGCCCTAAACACTGCCGTAGCTCCTTGGGACGGTCGCCCCCTGTCTCCTCTAGCCTCATTCTTCCTTCTGGCGGGCACCACCTGGGGACATAGGTACAATAGACCAAGTTTGTCCCTCCATGCTCAATCCCCTGCGTAGTGCAGTCCAGTCCAGTCCAGTCCACTCTTTAAGTTCTCTTACACCACTACCACTATCGTGGTGTTAGGGGAATCTTGGTCCTTTATCCCTTATGCCATTGGACTTTGGACTGAGGAATCACAACTCTGGATCAGAGAGAGAACCAACATGGGTGAGAGTGAGAGAAGTAGATGACGGAATGGGTGTAAAATAAATGAAAGGAAAGATGATAATGGAGCAAATCGCTGGAATGTTGGCGGGGGAAACGGGAGATCCCGGAGAAAACCGCCCCAGAGCCGTATTGTGCCAATCTTACTCAACTATCATATTTGCGGAGCTTTTCCGAGTTCTAGGAAAGTGCTGGGATAGTTAATTATATTCCCCTTATTCCCTGTGTCCCCATTTAATTAAATTTTTATTGTACATTATCTTCCCTTTTCACTATAGCTTTATTCTGCTTGGTTATCTTAGGATTATAAGTCTCGATGTTGCACGGCAGGGTAAAAGCAAGCTCTAGGGCGACGTTCTTCCTGCAGATCGTGTTCTTGAGTCCCAGACTATCCAATGGAATGTGTAAGCTTTTAGTGAAGGGGGTCAGGTTGCATGAGCTGCTATTAGGGATTTAAAATAAGAAACTCTAGAGAACCTCCTGTCCTGTCTCCTAGATTCAGCCATCATCTGCTTCCTCTAAGCGCATCCCCTTCCCCGGAGAAGCCTCATCAGTGATATAGCCACAAATATCCTCATACTTTGAGCTGGTGAACCAAAATAAAATTTTATGTTACTATGGCGGTTTCTCTGCCTATCTATGGCAGTAATTCGTGGATCATGAAAGAAAAGGACAAACAGAAAATTCAGACAACAGAAATGAGACTTTACAGAATAAATAAACCATGTACTGTACTGGACTTCAGAAATGAAACATCCAGAGGAGAACTTAATATTTATAACTTTAACGACAAATCGAAGAGAGTAAAAGTAGAAGCATAGAGTACGTGTACAGCAAGTGTGAAGAAAGAATACCTGTTTTAATTAACAGATACAAACCAGTAGGGAAAATTACATCCCACGTACTACTCGAAAAAGATGGCAATAAAAAGAATGCGAAGACAGAGCAGGTGTAATGCCTGAAATGCAGAAGAAGAAGGCTTTGAGAAGGAACGTCTCACATCCGAACCTGGCCGTTCCTCATTTAGAACGTGGAGAAAGCTATACTATATTCCACACCAAAATGTTGTACCAAGATTTCCACATACTTTGAGTTTCTGAATCCCAAAAAGAGCACTTTTATGAAAATGTCTGAATGTGTTTCTCTGAAGTGTGGGCAACTCCTTCCCAAACTACCTCTAATTGGTGAGGTGAACGAGGTAGAGCTCTCCCTTTTCCCTCAACCCTTACAATTAAAGATTTGTGATGGGCGAGGATTAAGGATTGGGAGATAAACGTGGTTGGAGTTTTGTTGAGTGTAGCAGGGCATGGATTCTCTTATCTGTAGCTAGGGCGTGGATGTATCCGGAGTTCTGGATTTGTAAGGGAAATCACACCTCAATATAAGAGTTTATTCAGATCCTTAATTCTTCTCTTCTCGCCACCTGGAAAGCCATTACACAAGAGGTTGCGTTGTGAAGTGTAGCTGTAAGGTGTACGAGGTCTGAGTAACAATGTGATGTATGGATATCGCTTCATCCGAAAGTATAAACTTAAGTATTCTATGATTCAAGACATTATTCTTGTTGTTGCTTCCGAACGTGTAGATTAAGTATTACTTTAACTCGAAATGTATACTGAGTGGACTAAGTGTTCCCTGACACAAAATATTGTACGTCTTGTTCGTTCAGAGTGTGCGGACTGAGTGTTCAGACATCCAAAATCAAGGTTTCAGCCCTTGCTCAAAATTCCTCCACTCGTACTAACTTTTGGGAACTTTAAAAGATCACGTGATATATTACCCATCTCCTATAACTTATTTCTTACCTCTGCTTTAGATCACCGTTCAAATTTGGCAAAGCGCGTATGTTATTCTCGCCGAATTCTAACTCACACGTTTCTAGATAAATTATGCGAGGCCACACGTGCTGCGCAATGAGCAAAATCCTGTATCCAGTTGTCTAAATCACACTTTAAATTTGTGAAAGGAACTGGTACCGACATACAGGCGCCAAAATCCGTCTCAGGGCTGCCCGAAAAATGGCTAAGGATTGGGGGTTTCGCAACATTCTCATTTGAACTTGTCTGCCCGTGAAAGTTAAGAAATAATAGCTTATAAATACTTATTTATACATCATAAATATATTTAATATTGATTTCTAATTAGAACTCATCTGCCCCTGTGAGTTATTAATATGTAAGCTTATTCTCAACTACCTACATGCTCTCAACGATTATGATTATATCTTTAATATCAATTTATATGTGTTACAATGACATTCTTGGCTGACAGCGAACTGCTTCAGTGGAGACACAAATACTATGACTATCAAAAATTGCTCAAACAACGGTTTTAAAGTGTATCTATTTAAAAGGAAAGCCTCTGAAGACAAAGTTTTACTACCCAGAATGTAGATCTCGTGGAAATTCATTGTTCCTTTACACTAGCCGTGTGTAGACCAAAGATTGAAAGGTGGAGTCAGGCTGAAAAGTACTGTGACTTTGTGAGTTCGTAAAATTCAAAGTCAAGTTTGCAAAAATTAAAAATGCTCTTTATTTCCGTAGAAAGACACTGTTTGTACACCCCTTTGCAGCAAGCTGACGTAACATAAACCAACACAAACCCTCGTCACTTCTGTACACGTAAATAAACAAAAGAGTTCACTTTCAAATCACTGCTGCACGCGCATAATTATGGAGTCCACTTACGACTGTCCCGATAAAGTAGTCACGGCTTCTTTTATATCTCCACTCAGTGTTCCAGAAATTAATGGAATGTTCTTCAACCATAAAGACGGCACCAGACGAAAGACGAACTTTCCAGTCATTTATCTTTATCTGTTTCGGCAAGATTTTTATCTCCTCGCTGCGCTATCTCTCCATTTGTGCACGCCGGCTGCGCCAGTCGCAAAAATGGCTCGCGACAAAACAATGCAATAGCCGGGATTTGAACCAAGGATTTTCCGGTCTCAGTCCGGTTGCTCTTAAAGATTGAGTTACTGCGGCCAACATGCCAGTATGACATTAAATTCTCAAATTGATTCGTATTTTCCCCGGTCAACCACTAGGGGTTCTCTTAACACAAGAGACAACCATCTTAATGGCGACTTACTATGCTGTAGGTCTGAGGAAGACAGCTAGGAGGGTTTTGAGTATTTCAGCTGGTAACGAGGCCTGCGGTGCGTGTGACATCAGGCAAGAGCCGTGTATTACCAAGTTGCCTATATAAATGCGGCAGTGGGTACAGAATCTGAGGGGCCAGTCAGGTCTAGCGCACTCGATTACAACAATGTAGCTGCCAGGTACAAAATGGAACTGTTAAATGTACAATGTGACACTTTATTGAAGGAAAAATATACACCCAAGGAAAATTTGGCTAATTTTTACAAGAATGTCTCCCAAACCATATTTCCGAGGTTGTATTCACTTGCCGCACGGATATTGTGTGTGTTTGGTGCGAGATATGTGTGCGAACAATTTTTTTTCTGTTATGAAATTAGCTAAGTCCAAATCCCGAAATACCTTGTCGTATCACAATCTAACATGCAGCCTTCGATTAAAAATTTCCCAAACATTACGTCCTGACATTTATAAACTAGTTAAAGAACAACGAAACACAAGTTGTTGACAAATGTCCACAAAATGGGTCTCCTCTAATTTGCAGAGAAAATTACTTCAAGTTTTATTTTATTTACTTTATAACATGCCTGTCCTTCAGATGAACTTGAGTTTGAAGTTATTTTCTCATAGCACAGAGCCAAAATGTAATTGTTTATAAACTGTGACCAACTGTGTAATTAAAGTAGTCAGCATTAATATTACAACATCCAAGATGTAAGTTGTACATATTATTAACACCCAATACGTTTCCTATCTTTCCTACACGCACACAGCAAACTATTCCTTCCCCTTCGACAGCAGTAATCAGGGCGGTGACGTCACACGCTAATCTGTCTTTCGAGCTGGCGGAGCTGGCGTGACACCGCCACTATCTGTCTTCCCCTGCTGTAAGTACTTCAAGGCTCGGGCTTTACAGTTCAAACTACTATTGCGTCAATTAATGTATTGTTTTTTTTTCACACTTGCCGTCAGTAGGACAAAGGTTGGAAAGTAGGGTCAGTTGGAGGACTTAACCATATAAAAAATCTGGTTGAAGTTCAAGAAGGTTCTGGTTCTCTGACGATAGCACTTCCGGTGTTTACGCTGAGTGAGAGCGCTACTTATATTTATTTATCTCCGCGACTGCCCGGCTCGGACTGCAGCCGCTGCATCAAAATATTTTGACGTGGTGTGTAACGCCTGGTTTCCGAAAACAGCATTTCATATTTATTCTGGGTTGTGGTGAATTATTATCAGTTAACTCTAAAACATTTCCAAACTTATCTGCTGAAGCGTAATATTCTATTTTTTGTTCATTTGGTAGCTCGTAGCATGGAACAAAAGGTGCTCTATACAAAACAGCGCTCCATTCAAACTATATTCAGTCAACCAGAACTCAGCTCGAAGCCACAGTGATTACATTAAAAGCAGAGAAATAGCTAATGTGGCACATGACTTTCCACAGCCAACACAATTCATAAATA
Organism: Mantis religiosa; assembly: GCA_030765055.1. Taxonomy (NCBI): domain Eukaryota; kingdom Metazoa; phylum Arthropoda; class Insecta; order Mantodea; family Mantidae; genus Mantis; species Mantis religiosa. The sequence continues at coordinate 103,845,384 of CM060956.1, read as the reverse complement.
CAAATACATCTTATATCCGATAATGCACTTTTGGCCAGAAACTATTTGAAACTGAGTATTAAAGCTTTAATTATAATTCAAAATGGTTCTACAACGTTTCGTTTCTGTGGTCTGTTGGTTAGCTTAGTGGCCTCCAATCCAGAGGTCATCTTGTTCGATTCCTGGCAGGAGAATGGAAATTTTCTTCATGGAAACGTAGTCATATAATGTTTATAATAAACTCCAATGTAAACAAGATCAACACAATAGAAAAGGAAAACAACACCATTGCCATTGAGCAATAGCTCAAAAGTGAAGCCACCAATATGATCACAGCTGCGTAGAAATGGCGAAAAACATTTATATATATTTTTTTCTTTTTTACTCATTTGGCTATGAATCCTCCCTTCTTCTTTACACATCTCTAGTCCGTCCAATTTATACCTATGCAGCTCCAGACTGGGATGGCACCAGCAAGACTAGACTAATCTCAGCCGACTTCAAGTAAAAAAAAAAGGAAAGAACCACGGTCCTCCGTACAGCTACAAGTGCTCCATGTTTCGTCAGAAACCGTCAACTTCACCTCGAATTTGGTCTTCCACCGTTCCCCAGTACATCCGCCGGCTGGTCGTACCTCTCTTTTACCAGTTCCAGGAGGTCCCTGGAGCTATCACTTACAATCTCGAAACTCACACTCCCCAACCAACTGGCCTCAAGCGCAGACTGCCACAAGATCTCCTCCTGAGTGACCTCTCCAGCATAGACGACCCAGAAGAGTGATTACTACTATATCAGACTTATTTACTTATTTACTTATTTACTCTATTTGTGTTACAGTTATCCTGCCAAATTTGGTAAGAGGAGCATTTCATGGCTACCTCAATTGTTGTGTGTTCTGTTACTAAGGCTCTCTATAACAAACATCTCTAAAGCATACTTGCTGATAGATGGATAATTAATTTAAAAAAAAGAATATTCGGATTTTTAGAAGCAAGGAAGAACAAATTTAGCCATGTAGTGACATGATGTTGAAAAGGAAAACCTCTCAAACATCTCTTTTCAAAGGAATGACACCTTTACAGGGCCTTGTATAGGGAATTGGGTATATTTTCCTGTTTCCTCTACAGCTTACGATTTCCCAGACAATTAAAAGTACTTCAAGCCTACTTTATAAAATTCACTCAACAAATTGTAATTCCATGTCAACATACCAAGGATATGGCATTTTAATTAAACAATATAAGGCCAATATTAAGAGCATTCTAAATAGGAAACATTTTTCCACTAAACATACTCTGGATTGGAAAGAAACTACTGAAAATTATTGCGTTCTGCTTAACTGTCTAAGTGTCTACATAGGTCGTTTGATAAGTCTGGTGAAAAACCAAGTTTTTTTCTTTCTTTTGCCTGAACATCTCACCTTATTTCTCGAGATAGTCTCCATTGATGGCTATACATTTGGTCCAGCGATGTTCCAGCTTTTTCATCCCGTCGGAAAAATAGGTTCTGTCAAGGTCTGCAAACTACTCGTTGACGGTGACTATCACTGCTTCATTTAATGAACATTTCTTACCACCAGGTCAAATTTTCAAGTGTGGGAACAGAAAGTCACTTGGGGGTAAGTCTGATGAATAGGGAGGATGAGGAACCAATTCGAAACCCAACTCATGCACTTTCGCCATTGCGATTACTGATGTGTGAAAGAGCACATTTTTGCGTTTTGATCTCGGTCTCTTTTCAGGCAACTTATGTTGCAAACAATCCAACAATGAAGCGTTATAGGCTCCAGTTATGGTTCTGCCTTTTTCCAAGTAGTTTATGAGGGTTATTCCTTGAAAATCCCAAAAAAAGCACTTGCCATCTCCTTACCGGCTGACCAAATGGTCCTTGCGTTCTTTAGTGTACTTTCACCAGACTTTGTCCATTGTTTTGATGCTGTTTTGACTCTGATGTGCAATGTTGGATCTAAGTTTCATCTACTGTCACAAATTGTCGTAAAAAGTCTTGCGGATTGCAATTAAACATCGACACACACTCGGTAGAAGTGTTCATCCGGATGCACTTTTGGTCGACTGTGAGCAATCGCAGCACCTATCTTGTACAGAGCTTTCTCATTGTCAATTTTTCATGCAGGATATTGTGCACTCACTCAATTGAGATGTGTACAGCCTCAGAAATCTCACATATTTTCATTTGGCGGTGTTGCATAACCAGATCGTGGATTTTTTTAATAGCATCCTGTGTGGTGACCTCAATTGAGCGACCAGAGCACGATTCATCTTTGATGCTTCTACCACCACGTTTAAATTCATTGATCGAAGTAATTTGTCTCCAATGTTGGTGCAGAGTCCGCGTTAACTTGAATTCAATTTTGACTTGTGCGGCAGTTCAGCCCTTCAAATGAAAATGTTTAATAACAACCAGTAAGTAACTGTTGTTTTTTGTTTCATTTTCATTCGCAGCTATTACACTGACCAGTTCATATTGCTATCATCAATGAACTGTAATTTAGTTAATTGATTAAAGTTAAATCATTTCTTTATACTAGCCATATAAAGGCTGAGGCTTTTAATAGAGTCAACATGAAAAATTCAATGCCATGGCCGGGATTTGAACCACGGATCTGTTGGTTTCCATCCAGTTGCTCTAACTCATTGAGCTATTTCCAACTTGCCGTCATGACATTAAATTCTCCATTTGACTCGTATATTTCATCGGTAGACCACTAGGTGTATCTCGGATGCGAGAGCCCCTAGTGGTCTACCGGGGAAATATACGAGTCAAATGGAGAATTTAATGTCATGACGGCAAGTCGGCCATGGTAGCTCAATGGATTAGAGCAACTGGACGGAAACCAGAAGATCCATGGTTAAAATCCCGGCCATGGCATTGAACTTTTCATCTTGACCCTATCTGTAATGAACTGTATATTGCAGCACATTCAAGTTTTCTGCACAATCTTCGGATTAATCAAGCCTACCAGTCACAAAGTTGCAACAGAAAATTTTCATCCATTCATGAAAATTTACCAGACTTAGCAGACGACCCTATGCCCAGATACACAGGAGAGAGGACTGGCTATTTATAAGTCCTTTTTATAAAACGTTGACATTATTTTTTCGATGTAGTGCAGCATTTCCTCTAGCTACCGTATGTAATTGTTGCAGAAATAAAGAAAAGATATCGATGTTGCATCCATGTAACATTTTCTAGAATCTACTATTGAAAAAATCTCTCTATACACTGTTTGTGAGTATATATAACATTTTATTATATTTCTTTGTTGAGAACAGAAAGATACAAGTCGAAGCGTGTCATGCGGGTTGCATTGCATGTTAATGGAATTATGTCTTTTTTTGCATGGGAACAAAGAAAAATAATGTGAATTGACACTGACCGCCTGAAAAAATATTTGAAAACTAAAAGCAGTAAAAATGAATACCCACGAATTCCATAAATCTTGTATGTCAAAATTTTATTGGTCTACAGCTTTTGTATAGTAAGAGTTTAGCTCCCTTAGGATTAATTAACTAACAAAAATCATTGACAACGAAAAGGCCTTTACAGGTTTCTCGAAGAAAATTGTGATATATATATATATTTTGTTATGGAATCATGTAAACATTAGCATTTCAATTAAAATGGTCACAGTCATTTTCCAGCAAGTGAAAAATAACGAAAACTTTTCCATGTAGTTGTAACTTTTATCGGTAATTTTTATTAATATTTTTCTTTTGCACGCTTGCACCTTAATAAATTTCTCTTTTCGCATGCATACGTATACATAGTTTTGCGCATGGAAACTTTCTAATAAACCTTGTATATTCGAGTCTCAAAACGTGCATTTTTGGTTAATCCTAGTATTGAATTTCTATATAGTCCAACACTATCTCTAGCTAAGTAGCGGAGTTTCAAAATACAGCACAATTAAAAACCTTTAACTACGAGACTTCCAAGTAGTATAAAAATTGCTGTTAATGTTTTTTTTTTTTTTTTTTTTTTTTTTTTTTTTTTTTTTTTTTTTTTTTTTTTTGGCCTTCGGTAAAATCCCATATGGCCATCGTAGGGAAAAATAAGAAAAATAATGTAAGGAAGTTTAAGAGGCTGGGAGGAAACTAGATGTGTAGATCACTGTCTTTAAGAAATTGTAGGAGAGCTTGGTATACAGGTTTGTTGCATAACTGTAATATGGTGTTGACGCTAGCGGGAAAAGGAACAGACTGCTGAAGTAGGCGGCGGAGGAAGGAAGAACGGTGGGCTCGGTAGCGAGAGCAACTGAACAGGAGATGATTGAGGTCAGCGGTTTCGCCTGGGTCATCAGGACATACAGGGGAATCGATGAGACGTAGTCGGTGAAGATGCGCAGGGTAACATCCATGTCCAAGTCGCATTCTAATGATGGAGGTGAGATGTCGACGTGCAATCCTGAAGCTGGAGAACCAAGGGGTCGTGGATAGATGCGTCTGAACGGCGGCGTGGTGTTTGCCTTTGATGGCCTGCGAACGAATCCAGACTTCATTCCAGCGACAATAGGCGTCACGATGAAGGACCGGGAAGAAATCCGTGTAGGGCAGTTGGATGCCTTGGAAGGTGCCTTGGGTGAGTCCCTCTTTTGCCAGGCGATCGGCGACTTCATTGTTTCGAATTCCGACATGCCCTCTGATCCAAAGGAAGTGAATTTGATGTCCAGCTATGGTAGCGTTGTTCACCAACGTCAGTATCTCGTAAAGATAACGGTGCATGGCTCTCGTCCAGCGGGGAGATGAGAGTCTCTGCAGCACACTCTGCGCATCGGTTAAGATCAGCAGTTTGGGGAAGCCCTGAGAAATACCATATTGCAAAGCGTCACGAATGGCCAAAACCTCTGCAGTGTAGCTGGAAGCCTCCATAGGTAGGCGGTATCGAGCCAGGGCATTAGTAGAAGGACAGACGTATGCATAACCTACTCCATCAGCAGATTTAGAACCGTCGGTGTAAATCGTGGTGAAATCTGGCCATGTAATCTGCAAGAAATGAGAGAGGGTGATGTTCACGTCTGGGGTCCGAATGATGTGATCAGGAAGATAATGCACCGAAACATTCAAGAAGTGTACGTCATATGGATATTGAAACCCCGGAAGAGAGGGACTTTTCAAAATTAAGGGAAAAGCGTGGTATAGAGCCCGAAAACCCAGTAAGAGTAAGGGCAATCGTCGTACAGCTGGAAAATCCACGTTGAGATAATTAGCAGCAAGATATTGCAACGTCCGCAATACTGGGTGGGCATCCACGGAGAAAACTCGCAATAGAAAGCGCTGGGTTAATTGCTGTCGTCGTATCTCCAATGGTGGTTCGGAGGCCTCAACCAAAAGTGCATTCGTCGGTGTAGAAAGCATAGCACCCAGGCAAAATCTAAGAGCACGGTACTGAGCGATATCCAACTTGCGCAAGACCGATGTGGAAGCAGAGCCAAAGAAGATACAGCCATAGTCCAGCACCGACCGAATTAGGGAACGATATAGCAGAAGTAATATGGAAGCATCCCCACCCCACCATGAATGAGCGATACTGCGTAGAACATTAAGAGTTGCACCAATCTTGGAGATGAGATGCTGTATGTGACGACTCCATGAAAGGCGACTATCCAAATAGACACCCAAAAATTTTGTGGAAGATGCAAGGGTAAAAGTAAAAGGTCCCAAGCGGATAACGCCATCAGGAAATGTCCGTCGTTTCCTAGTAAACACTACGACTGTAGACTTGGAAGGTGAAAGATGTAATCCGTGTTCAGAGGCCCAGGTTGATAAATCGGTGGCTGCATCACTAAGCCACAGACGAGTAATCCAAAAACTAGAGGACCGAGCGTACAAACAGATATCATCAGCGTACTGGAGAATGCGAATGTGAGGACTAAATAGGGAGTCTAAATCCGACGTATAAAGTGCATAAAGAAGAGGACTCAAAATCGCTCCCTGTGGCAATCCTCGAACTACTATTCTGGGGCCGAAGAAGGAGTTATCAGGAGAACGGATATAGATGAGGCGATGTCGGAGAAGATTATAAATGCCAGAGCAGTACCGAGGAGGAAGACCTAGTGCTTGCAGCTTCCCAAGCAAAACTGGCAGTAAAACACTGTCGTAGGCGCCGGAAATGTCCAAAAAGATGGCTGTCAGATATCCTTGTTCCAAATAGGTACGCTCGATGTCAGTAGTCAGGATGCTGAGACTATCCAAAGTACTCCGGGTTTTGCGGAAACCATATTGGGACATGGGTAATAATCTTCGGGATTCCAGCCACCATTCAAGTCGTTGTTTAAGCAAGCGTTCAAAGGTCTTGGCGATACAGGAAGACAAAGCGATCGGGCGATAAGAGGTACCAAAGCTAGGGTCCTTCCCCGGCTTCAAGATAGGTACAATGATCTGTGTAGTCCAACCCTCGGGGAAGACGCCGGAGGCCCAAAGGTCGTTGAATAGTTCCAAAAGGATCATCTTCGCACGAGGAGGAAGGTGGGTGAGCATGCTATAGGATATTTGATCATAACCCGGAGCTGAATTCGACGACGACTTCAGTACACTTTGGAGTTCAGACATGGAAAATGCTGACATCAAAGTGTGGTGCGAGTCCCCGGAAGAAGAGAGACCAGTAGGTGCTGGTGGTGATGTCACGGATGGCGGAGCAATGTGATCTGCAAACTCAGCGATCCAATCCCTCAGATGGCGGGTAGGAACTGCCTTCTTCCTCAATTTGTTAATAAACCCCCAAATCTGAGAAAGTGGGGTGGTGTTAGAGAGTTTGGCACAAAAGGTCTTCCAGCACTCCTTTTTGCACTGTCGTAAAAAACGTTTGGCCTCAGCTGCGGCCCGTTTATAGGCCAGAAAATTGTCCCATGTAGAGTTGTGCCGGTAGGTACTGAGCGCCAATTTCCTCTTCGCAACATAACGACTGCATTCTGCATTCCACCAAGGAGATGGTACACCACGGGACGTAAGAACTGGCCGTTTCTCTGGGATGGAAAGCAAAGCCGCACTATTGATACACTGTAGAAAGGTGTCGTAACGCACCAACGGAGGACGATCATTGGGAATCTCAGAGACGGTGGCTTCCAGAATACGTTCGTACTTGACCCAATTGGCACGCCGTAAGTTCCATCTGGTCGAAGGCCGGTGGGCCACAGAAACGTGCGGAAGAATAGTCGAAATCTCCAGCGGGAAATGATCGGAGCCCATTGTAAAGGGAAGAACCCTCCATTGGAGTTCAGAAGATAGGGAAGGGGAGCAGAGCGTCAAGTCAATCGCTGACGGTCGGTGTCCGGGCCGAGTGAGCAGGGTGGAAGACCCATCGTTGAGAAGAACCAAACCAGAGTCCTCGATGAAGTCCAAAAGCGTTCTGCCAGCAGCGTCTGTCAGGTCACAACCCCATGTGGTATTATGAGCATTAAAATCTCCGCCGAGTAAAATGGGGGTTGGTAACTGGCGCAGGAAATGATACCATTCTCGACTGGTGATGATCATTCTAGGGGAACAGTACAATGAGACAACTGTGACCTCTCGTTGACAAAGCAGAGTCCTCACCGCCACAGCTTCAAAAGAATGTATTTGGCTGTGGTCTATCTGAATGGTGTAATGTGGAATAGCAGAGTGTACCAGAATTGCAACTCCTCCCCATCCGTCCGTCCTATCCTTGGAGTAGAGGCAGAAAGAAGGTATGCGAAGAGACGTATTCGGAGTCAACCAAGTTTCAGACAGCAGGGCGATGCTGACGTGGCGTACAAAGAGTTCTTGCACAAGAGAGTCATAATTAGCTCGAAGAGAACGACAATTCCATTGCAACAGGGTTGAAGCCATGCTGTAATGTTGGGTTGTCATCGTTGGTTTATGAGCTTTGTAATAAGCTGGTAAGGAAGTCGCGGAGAAGTTCAAGTTGAACAGGGGCCGTTGAGGAAGGAGAAAAAGCAGATAATACAGGAACTATGAGCTGTAGTAGTTGCTCCACAAGCTGCAAACTAGTGGGAGCAGACGGCGATGAAGGACCCGCCCAAGATGGCGGATAAGGATTATGAGTTATTGGAGATACAGGTACTCGTTGTGGAATATACAGAGTGGAATGAACTGGGGGAAAATGCGGAACTCGGACCGGGGGAGGTCGAGTTGACATACGAGGCACCGAAACAGCAGGTGAAGTCGGAGTGGCGAGGGCAACGGCCGGTTGGATTCCTGGTGAAGGTGCTGGTCGAGGAGTGTAGGAAGGCGGCGGAAGAGTACTGGCTGACTTTGTAGGAGATATTGCTCCAGGGAGAGGAGGGAAAGACCGTGTATCAGTCATCGAGAGGGCTCCATTAATGGCCTGTGAGTAAGTTGGACGAGATGACTGAGGCGAGCAAGGGGCATCTGCTCGAGAAGCTGCCACCCGTGCCTCCCGGTATTGATGGTATGCTGGGCATTTTCTGTCTGTTGCCAGGTGAGCTCCCTGACAGTGAATGCAGCAAGGACCTGAGGTAGAGGTGCAGTCTTCTAAGAGATGGGGTCCAGCACATTTACCGCATCTAGCCGCACTCCGACACTGATGCGAGCGATGGCCGAAGCGTAAACACTTAGTGCAGATGTAAACTGGAGGATCACGAGGTTCCACCTGGCATCGCGTTCCAAAGATGACTACATGAGTCGGCAACACTTGAGAGCGGAAGGTAATCTTACACACAGGAATGGGGACCCGTACTGCAGGGTCGCTAGTGGGTCGAGAAAAACGCTGGACAGAAATAACAGGGTAGGCACTCTCTAGAAACTCAGCAATTTCTTCTTCTGAGAGACTGGTGTCCACGTTGCGAATAACACCCTGTTTGTGTATCATAAAATTGGGAATGTAAACTTCCAAAGATGTTCCAGTGAATGCCGGTGATTCTACTATAGTATTAGCGGCCTCTGCCGATGCTGCCTCAATTTTCAGTCGGTTTTTTCCTGCTGAGGTAATATGCACAATTGCACGTCGGATTGTCGGGTTGTGACGAAATAGCAGTTTACCCACACTCATGGGGTGTAACTTACCCACATTCTTATCCAAACTTTCAATAAACACATAAAAAGGTCCGGGATCTGCGCTGCTATAACGATTGGAATGGCTACGTGGTGTAGAGACGCCAGGTGTAGAAGGTGTGGTTGTAGGACGCGACGTGGAAGGAGGAGATAGTGTAGAAGGCCTCGTCGTCGGAGACTGAAGAGGGCCGACGTTCGAGGTGTCTACTGGCAAGTTCCCATTTGGTACACCATCACTCGAGTCAAAATCCATGTTGGAGTCTAATGGCGCAACGGATTCTCCTGAAGTCCGCTGCCGCTTAGAAGCACGTTCGTCATTTTCACTAGTAGCAGAAGTCGTAGGACGGAGTGAAGTTTGGACTGGTTCACAGTGAAGAGTCGGTAGAGATTGCTGCAGAGAAGTAGAAGCAGAAAGTTGTTCTTCTTGCTGGTAACATGTCTGCATTGCGGAGTAGATTAGCTGCCCCGTATCAGGGGGGTCAGCCATAGTACACTAAATATTAACACTTCACGAGTAGAAAGTACGCACGTGAAAACACAAAGAAATTTGATGTAGAATTAGGCCGGCAATTTGCCCCGTTCTACTAACGCCGCCTCTCGCGTCGGAAAGATAAACAAGTCGTCACGGTGTGGCGATGTTACCTGCTCCGCTGTCAGACAGCGACTGTGCTGTTAATGTTGTGGGCGATGGTTGTCCTCTTTCATCAAGAACAGCAAGATGACGAGGACCCTGACCTCCTACCCGGGAGCGATGGAAAACTCCGGGGCTCTTTCCATAGGGCAACACCTAGTTTCCTAAACAGCCCCCGCATCGACAACAACCTCAAGAAGGGATGGAAGTGGATACGCCACTTACGCGCGTCGACCACGCAGGGAAGACTGGCGAAAACCTCGGTGGGGCCGCCTGGTGATCTAGCACACCTACTAGCTCTGCAGGCTAGTACCCGGGACTTATGAGGCAACCCTCTACCCCCTCCGGGTGGCCGTAGCCTGGCCTGAGGTACCCGATTTCTCGCGGGTGTCAGGAACACACTGCCCTCTCGAGTCCAACACAATCCAAGCAACTCCCCGACGGGAGGAGCTCGGTATTTCAGCCCGAGGTTCGTCTAGTAACGTCAGAGGTAACACGAGTGCTAAGGGTCCGCAGCGCTCGCACCACAGCAGCTGAAAGGGACGGATCCCCTCCCCTACGGGAAGGACGAAGGACTAAAAGGACTCAACCGATGTGGCGTTTTTACCATAGAACTTTCGAAAAATGTTTGAGAAAAAAAATATCTGCTAACAAAAGGGTGTTCTAAAATATTTATTTCAATCTTTGAGACTACTTATGTATGTGAATTACAGCACTCAACGCTTAATTCATTAAATCTAAATATGGATCTGAAGTAACTGATGAACATTTAAGTGAATTAGTACGAACTGCGTTTCCCAATTGTCAACGGATTCTAAAAAACAAACAATAAAGCCCACCTCGGTAGCGTCGATGGTAGTATGTGTGCCTCACGTTCAAGAGGTCCCGAGTTCGAATCTCCCTAAGGGTAACTTACCTGGATAAGGTTTTCCGAGGTTTTTCCTTATCCTTCAAGAAGAATGTTGGGTAGTTCTAAGCTCCATGGACCCTGGACTCATATGAGCATCATTTCATCCAATTCGTTCACAGTCCGAGGACGTAAATTACATACACAAATACAAAAAACTAACAACAAAAGTGAGCAATTGAAAAAGCCCTTCTCAAAAGTATAATTTCAACCCTTCATGAGTACCTAAGCCATAATGTTCAGTATAGCGCAAAAATAAATTTTTATTCATTTGTTATAAGATGAGCAATGTGTGTCCATTTTATAAAGCTGTTTATAAACAATGCGACTCACTTCAATTTAGCTTCGTAAATTTGCGGCTTCGAAAGATAAGCCAAGTGGCCAACTCTGATACAGACAATAGGAACTCTGACAGATCCAATAAAAGACGTACCTCACATAAAACATTTAATTCATGACCCAGGACTAGCCTCTCGAGGTGTTAACCTTGAAGAAGATGATTGTTATTCAAACCGTCTAAGTATTCGAGGACTGACTGAAACCTCTGGTACTCAGAGCTCTTTGAAGAGCCACATCTGTGCCGTTGTATCTCGGTGCTCATCAAGAAAGTTTGTGCCACTAACCAGACTCGAACCCGTGAAAGTTTAACACCGGTATTCAACAGCACGCCCAGGTTAATTTCGTTGTTTACCTGCTGGGACTGTGAGGGAATTAAAGTAAACATGAGGAAGGTCTGACCTCAGTCTTTAGCGGTACATACATCGATCCCAGCATCTTCCGTCATGCGCTGTCTGGGACATCCTTGTCTCACTGTTCACTGCTAACCTCGGCTTACTCTAACCGTCACAGGATTCCGTTTTAAAGTCGATATTCAAACTTCACTGCATCTCCAGAACCTGAAACACATTAAAATGTAAATTATTAAAAATACAATAGAATAAAATTTTAATTATAATATTTACACTTGTTTTCAGCTTTTTATTTACATAGAGAACAGCAAAACTGTCTAAACTAAGATTAAAGGAAAGTATAACATATTTAAATAAATTGGGGATGGTTCGATACCAGTTTTTCTCGATACTCGATTCTTGATATCGATACATTATATTTTCCACGATATCCGACACTTCGGTACTCGATACGTCATTTCTACTTCTAGTTTCAATACAACTTAAAATGTTGGGAGAACTGTGCAATGTTAATAAAATTAGATAGATGGATATATTTAATTGCGGAAAAACTTACCATTATTTTTATTTTTAAACTGTACATTATACATTTAAAAGCAAAATAGTCCATTTTATGTGGTTTCGTTAAAAAATACTAGCATTCTCACTGTTTCGGAGAAAAGTCTAGTTTTTTAACTCTAGAAATGTTGAATTTATTTCCAGTGATACATTACATTAGACAGAGGAGGCAACAAATCGTCGCTGAGATATTGTCACCCGGGCTTTGGAACACCCTATGGAAGCAGCTGAGAGCGAAAAGCAAGGGAGGTCCGTGTTAGCCACGCCCTCCCCTCGTTTGTATTATAGTGGTGACAGGCGATGGGGGGAGACAAAGCATCATTGTGCCGTCTGTTTCTGTTCCACCTGTTCTGAAAATTACGGGATCTTTCATCATCTGGAACCTTCCTTTGGAAACTGGAGGAGTCGAGAAAACAGTGACATTCCTATAAAAGGGGTTTCAGAGAGACAGTCAGTCAGTTAGTCAGTTAGTCAGGGTGAGTGAGTGACAGTTCTTGGTGTAAGAAGGCAGTGTTAGTGCTTGACGTGCTAGTGAAGTAGCGCCGTGCAACGGAAGAATTCGTGTAATTGTGTACGTGCATCGGAACGGTTACGGACGAACTGGTGAATCGTAATTGTGTGCATTACGCAATTTTGTGTAATTGGCAAGTATTTAACTGTAAGTCGGTGGAAATAAAGAACATTTTTGAGTGGTGAAATTGGACTTTTCATTTCACGAACCCACAAAGTCACAACTGGTGTCAGGAAGCGGGAAGATAACATCACCGAACATTACAGCCATGGAATCCGCATTGGAAATGCTTTTGGCGAAGATGAACGAGTTAACAGAGAAAACAGAAGCGGCAAGTAACAGCCTGGCCGCGAAGCTGGAGACTATAAATGACAACCTGGCCGCGGAACTGAAACAAATGAAGACGGCCAACGACATCACCGGGAAGATGGAAGAAATGAAGGCCGAATTAACAGCGAAGACGGAAACGGCAAACAACAACTTGGCCACGACAATGACCGCGAAGATGGCCGAACTGACAACGGAGATGAGGGAGGCGAACGAGGTCCTCGCCGCCAAGTTTGACGAACAGTTGGCCGGCGTGAGGGATGACGTCACGAATCTGGGCAAGCGGATGGGCCAAGTAGACGACCGCCTTAATGATTTAGAGGAAAAGGCCGACAACATCGCCAAACCCCTCACCCGCCTGACAGAGGAACACCGGCCTTATGTGTGGACGGAGGACGCCGAAGACGCTTTCCAGCACCCGAAGGAGACCCTGGGCAGTGCTCCAATTTTGGGTTTCCCACAACCGGGTGGCGCCTTCATTGTGCACACCGACGCTAGCGACCATTACATTGGAGGTGTCCTATCGCAGATCCAGGACGGCCATGAGCGCACAAGAGTGGAAGAGAAGGAGCGTGCCGCAGCAGTCCGAGTAGTTGTGGCAGTGCCTGCTGAAGGCTGGGATAGCGCAGGCCTGAGGAGGGAGCAGCTGGCGGACGCAGACTTGGGGCCACTCTTGAGGGAAGGGGAGGCAGGGATGAGACCAACCTGGGAGGACATCGCACCGAGGAGCGCCACCTACAAGTCGTACTGGGCCCGATGGGACTCGTTGAAGACCAGAGAGGGCGTGCTGTTCCGGGTATGGGAGTCACCCGATGGGAAGGCGCAGAGAGAACAGTTGGTACTCCCCCGGAGCAGGGTCCCGGAAGTCTTGGAGGAAGTGCACGCCGGTACTTCAGGAGGACACCTGGGAGCGAACCGTATGATTCACAAACTACGGCAGCGCTACTTCTGGCTCAGACTCCGGGTAGATGCTGGTGGTACACCTGGACCGCCTGGCACGCTACGATGATGCTGTTCGGGGCGAACAGCTTTGAGGAGGGAGCAGTGTCACCCGGGCTTTGGAACACCCTATGGAAGCAGCTGAGAGCGAAAAGCAAGGGAGGTCCGTGTTAGCCACGCCCTCTCCTCGTTTGTCTTATAGTGGTGACAGGCGATGGGGGGAGACAAAGCATCATTGTGCCGTCTGTTTCTGTTCCACCTGTTCTGGAAATTACGGGATCTTTCATCATCTGGAACCTTCCTTTGGCAACTGGAGGAGTCGAGAAAACAGTGACATTCCTATAAAAGGGGTTTCAGAGAGACAGTCAGTTAGTCAGGGTGAGTGAGTGACAGTTCTTGGTGTAAGAAGGCAGTGTTAGTGCTTGACGTGCTAGTGAAGTAGCGCCGTGCAACGGAAGAATTCGTGTAATTGTGTACGTGCATCGGAACGGTAACGGACGAACTGGTGAATCGTAATTGTGTGCATTACGCAATTTTGTGTAATTGGCAAGTATTTAACTGTAAGTCGGTGGAAATAAAGAACATTTTTGAGTGGTGAAATTGGACTTTTTCATTTCACGAACCCACAAAGTCACAATATGCAATTATTTATTTTTGGGGAACTATTAATTGGCAGTGGATTTGATACACGATTATTTTTCTTAGATAAATTTACTGTACATATAGCACACCCCTGGAAATTTCTCGGCTTTGCAATGTTCTATTTGCCGTAATATTATTTTGTGATTTTAAAATAAAATAAAGATTCAGAATGTTCTAAAGTATCGTTCGATGTCGATACCATGCAAGTATCGTGAATATCGAGATATCGCAAATATTGAAAACCCATTCCTAAAACAAATGCGATCATGTTTTAATTAACTCACCTATTAATTAACCAAACTGCTTCCAACTACAACTTCTGTTTTGGCTTGTGTTATTTTAGCTATTAGGCACAACTGGTTAGATATTGGTGTACTGTTTTCAAAGAATCGGGCTAAAATCCAGCCCATTTTAATGTTTTAAGGTGCTTGAATGCACCAGCCACATTACAGTATGAAAATTGCAATGCAAAAATACTTGAGAGATGAAATTCGAGTTCTTCGGAATATAATAATGCGTCGTTAATATACAACATGTGTAGTTTTTGTGATGTTGTCTGGTATTATTCTGTTTTCGTAAAGCTATACGGAGGAACAAATGAAGATTGCCATAGCCTTAACAGATCACCTGAAGTGATGATAAAAGCAAACAAATTCTAGGAAGTGACGCAATATATCAATAACCTGCAACTTTTAATATTTCATGGTAAATCAATATTAACTCAACATTTCAAAAGACGTAAGCTTTATCTGCAGACAACATCTGTTATGATTTGTGCTCTGAATATTTCACAGAGCAAAACAACAATTTACCTTAAAGAAAATCGCACATATATAATGTTATTTGTTTGTTATTGTCTTACAATAATTGTAGGATTTTAATAATATAGTCAGCCTTAAGCGAGTGTAAACTAAAAGAGTTTCATAAGCTAAATGGGCTATTACTTGGATCAATGCTAAGCGCAGAGAAAATAAAAAATAGCTGCCGGGTTCAAATATTGAGAACTGAAGTCAGATTCCTCTAATAATAACAGACTTGCATAAACAACAAAGGGAACCGGAACTGCCCGAGAATTATTCCCCGTTTAAGCTTCAAAGTGTTGATGCTTACCACCACCCATTCAGCTGAATCGTACCGTACTGTCTTAAATAGAGATTTAGTGTTCCATTTTGGAAGCTTGTAGTGTATAGTGGTAAATTGTCTTTCATGTGAACGTTATGACAAATTGTTTCTATAGCCCAAATGTTGCATGGACTTTAGCATGACTCTGTCAGATAATTTTGAGGAAATAAAAGTATATTAATAAGTTCTATTGTTCAGTTTTATGGAGACCTAACGAAGCAGAACGGTTATAGGAAGCCATGCGTTCTATTCCTACCTTAGAAGTTCAATACCCAGAGAGATAAATGAACTATCTATAATCTCTTTCGTAGCAAGAGATAACCTTTCTAAAGACGCCAAAATGTTTTACAAATCCTGAGTTTTAAAATTGTGCTACATATGAGGGGTGTCGTGAAGTTTTAATTATCACCCTTTAAATAATGTGATAGAGAGTTTCTGTTGATATGTGCTTGTTACTTCTTCTCTACGTAGTCACCATCTAGATTTACACATTTTTCCCAGCGTTTCTTGACTTTCTGAATACCTTGATCGTTGAAGTCTGCAGAATTTGCTTTAAACCACTCTTCCGCCAAATCGGCGACCACTCAACGGATTCTTCATTTCCAGCAACAAGAAAAAGTCACTTGGTGCGCGATCGCACGAATAAGGCGGATGCTGTGAGGTCTCAAAGCCACATTCTCTTGTTTTGTCAACTCCAACTTGAGATGAATCAGCTGGTGTATGAGCACACTGCGTCGTTTCTTAATCAGAGCTGCTCGTAACTTGTCCAGAAGATTGCAGTAGTATCTGCCGGTGATGGTTTGACCCTTGGCAAGATAATCTGTAACTATGACGACATTCCCAGAAAAGTGAATGCATGTCCTTCCCAGCTGGCTTTTGCACCTTTGTCTATTTTGGGGGGGGGATCGGCATGTTTCCATTCTATGCTCATGGTTTTTGTCTCTGGATTACAATGACAGATCCAGGATTCATCCATGGTTACCAGACGATCAAATAGATCATCTTCACCCTGTTCCAACAGTATCAACACCTGTCTTGAAAGGTCACGCCGTGTTTGCTTTTGGAAAGGGGTTAGCAAACATGGAACTCACCAAGTAGACACCTTAGACATGTGCAGTTTGTCATGAATAATTTTCCACACACTACCATAACCAAGATGTGTCTTATTCATGATTATTTGGATGGTTGCTCGTTTGTCTTCCAGTATTAAACACTCCACTTTCTTCACTGTGACAGCTGACGGTCTACCAGCTCTTGGTTAATCTGTAAGGGACATGTGACCAGTTTGAAAATTCATTTTCCATCTTTCAATAGTGTCATACGATGGGTAATCATTTTCAGTAACAGCCGTCATCTCATCATGGATTTTCCGGGCAGTTTTGCCCCTCAAATGCAGGAACCTGGACACACTATGAGCCTCGATTTTCTCTATCTTACATCTGGCACCTCTGGCACTCATTCTAAAAAAAAGGACTCAAATCACTGAAACTACCAACATTATGTCCTGATGATGACACATTAAAATTGTCATCACTCCATCATAAAAACTACCGGGTGATAAATAAAACCTTGCGACAACCCCTCTTAAATTATACGACTCAATATAAATATAATCAATTGATACATGAAGTATATATAGGGATATATACTTATATAATATATAAGTTTATTATGTATAATATAAGTATTTATTTCAGTTATTTCCAAACCAGCTCTGTAAAACAAAATCACCTTTTAATAGAAATAACTAAAATAAAACTATTTTTAAAACGATTGTTGGTAATTAAGGTACTTTACGTTGAAATCAATTGTAGAAAATTAAAAAAAAATTTCTAATGCCTTTGTAGTTTGCATACAGTGCGCACAGTTGATTTGGTAATACAATTTGCTAATATGTAAATAAGAAGGAATGTAGCAATTTTTGGGTTTGACAAGTTCGAAAATTCAGTAGCATCCTGGGACGGTAAGGTAAGATTAATCAGTTTTTTGCATTCGATATACCTATCTTTTCGTGCCTACATTCTTAAATACAATGACTTTTAAAATAATACATTACAATTTCCTGAATGTCGCAGTCGAGTTATGATCCTGTGAATAAAAACTACTGGCAATTTGCAAGTAATCTAAGTATGAATTGTACGCATGTCCAGTGCTGGGAATATTACCTATATAACGTGCAGTGGTTTGTTTGATAAGACAACCTGGAGCCGCCTTGACTTCAAAATTTGGTTCTGGCATTCAACTTAAAATTTTTGACTTATTCCCTTCTTTTTCTTTGCTCGTAACTCTAAAGTGATGTGACACAAAACAAATGTGGGAGGAATTATGCAATGGGTGGAATGGACCGTCCTTGCGAAGATGCCTTTTAGCTACTCAAGGGAAATATATGTGCACTCCTTCCCTTTCGCCGATCATCTAGGCCGGATTACTGTTAATAAAGTAATGCATGAGAGTCGGACTTGAATTCAAATCATTAAGAGATTGACTCATCCAGTGATGGTATGGAACACAGATTATATGGAGTTTTGGCAACATTAAATAAAGAAAAACAGAATAAAAGACACAAAACATCAGGGATTTCAGTGCGTCGGTACTACATACATTATTAGATAATATAAAAATAAAAATTACAATACATTTCAGTAATTATTGTGCATTGTTTTTAACGTTACCAGTTGCAAAATGTGATAACTGGATACGTACTTTTTAAGATGAAAGTAACGGGCGCTTGAAATGTATAAGTCTCCGTTGAAGAACTCCTAGCATGTTCAGATGAATGGAATCTTTTAAGATGATGCCACTTACGTCTTCATTAAAACCTCCCCGATTAGGAATGTCATTACGTTATTTTGTTATGATAAATGATACTAAGATATTGTGACGCAGACGGCGAACTCGCGTTGCCGATCGATAATGCGAACTGGCGGTGGTGGCGGGGGGGACGCAAGGGGTGGCACCTCCTCCTACCGCGCGAAGGTACACGAAGGTTCCAGAATGATTTCCCCCTCCATAATGGGAGAATCGAGAGGTTTCGGGGCGATCGATACAAGCGAGGCGACGGTTAGTTGAGTGAAGGATGTCGCGGCGGGCGGACGTGTAGCAGAGTTGAGTGAGTGACCGTGAGCCGGGCGGACGTGTAGTTGAGTTTAGCGGACGGGTAAAGACGAACTGGATAGTTTGAATGGTGTAAATTAAATTTAAATTGTGTATGTGCATCGGAACGGTAATGGACGAACTGGTGAATCGTAACTGTGTACATTAAACTGTAATTGGAATAAGGTGAAAATAAAGAACATTTTTGAGTGGTGTAATTGGACGTTTTGTTTCATGAGCCCACAAAGTCACAACTAGTGTCAGGAGTGCGACATAACACAATGGAGGCAGCATTAGAAAAGATTTTAGCGGAACTGAAAGAAATGAAGACGGCAAATGAAAACCTCGCTGCAAAAACAGAAGCGGCAAATGACAACCTGGCCGTGGAACTGAAACAAATGAAGACGGCCAACGACAACATCACCGGGAAGATGGAAGAAATGAAGGCCGAATTAACAGCAAAGACGGAAACGGCAAACAGCAACTTGGCCACGACAATGACCGCAAAGATGGCCGAACTGACCACGGAAGTGAAGGTGGCGAACGAGGCTCTCGCCGCCAAAATTTGAGGAACGGTTGGCCGGCGTGAGGGATGAAGTCACGAATCTGGGCAAGCGGATGGGTCAAGGAGACGACTGCCTTAATGATTTAGAGGAAAAGGCCGACAACATCGCCAAACCCCTCACCCGCCTGACAGAGGAACACCGACCTTATGTGTGGACGGAGGACGCCGAAGACGCTTTCCAGCACCTGAAGGAAACCCTGTGCAGTGCTCCAATTTTGGGTTTCCCACAACCAGGTGGCGCCTTCATTGTGGACACCGACGCTAGCGACCATTGCATTGGAGGTGTCCTATCGCAGATCCAGGACGGCCATGAGCGGGTGATAGCCTACTACAGCAAGACGCTATCCAAGGCAGAGAAGAACTACTGCGTCACCCGACGAGAATTATTGGCGGTGGTAAAGACCTTGGAGCACTTCCACAAGTACCTGTACGGTCAGCCATTGCACCTGAGAACTGACCATTCCGCCCTAACCTGGCTATTGAGCTTTAAGAACCTGGAAGGCCAGACAGCACGTTGGGTCCAGAGGCTGCAGGAGTACGACTTCACCTCGGAACATCGTAGAGGGAAGGGCCACGGTAACGCTGACGCCATGTCCCGAAGACCCTGTCCAGAAGAGTGCGGCCAGTGCACAAGAGTGGAGGAGAAGGAGCGTGCCACAGCAGTCCGAGTAGTCACGGCAGTGCCTGCGGATGGCTGGGATAGCGCAGGCCTGAGGAGGGAGCAGCTGGCGGACGCAGACTTGGGGCCACAATTGAGGGAAGTGGAGGCAGAGACGAGACCAACCTGGGAGGACATCGCACCGAGGAGCGCCACCTACAAGTCGTACTGGGCCCAATGGGACTCGTTGAAGACCAGAGAGGGCGTGCTGTTCCGGGTATGGGAGTCACCCGATGGGAAGACGCAGAGAGAACAGTTGGTACTTCCCCGGAGTAAGGTACCGGAAGTCTTGGAAGAAGTGCTCGCTGGTACTTCAGGAGGACACCTGGGAGCGAACCGAACGATTGACCAACTTCGGCAGCGCTACTACTGGCTGAGATTCCGAGCAGATGCTGGTGGTGCACCTGGACCGTCTAGCCCGCTACGATGGTGCTGTTCGGGACGACCAGCTTTGAGGAGGGAGCAGTGTGACGCAGACGGCGAACTCGCGTTGCCGATCGATAATGCGGACTGGCGGTGGGGGGGGGGGGGACGCAAGGGTTGGCACCTCCTCCTACCGCGCGAAGGTACACGAAGGTTCCAGAATGATTTCCCCCTCCATAATGGGAGAATCGAGAGATTTCGGGGCGATCGATACAAGCGAGGCGACGGTTAGTTGAGTGAAGGACGTCGCGGCGGGCGGACGTGTAGCAGAGTTGAGTGAGTGACCTTGAACCGGGCGGACGTGTAGTTGAGTTGAGCGGACGGGGAAAGACGAACTTGCAAGGTTGAATGGTGTAAATTAAATTGTAATTGTGTACGTGCATCGGAACGGTAACGGACAAACTGGTGAATCGTAACTGTGTACATTAAACTGTAATTGGAATAAGGTGAAAATAAAGAACATTTTTGAGTGGTGTAATTGGACTTTTTATTTCACGAACCCACAAAGTCACAATATTTAACTGAAATGTAATTTATTTATGAATCAGTTAGAGGACGAAGATCGATGGTTCTCAGTAATACAATAGTAAACAAACCAATTATAATATAAATAACCCTGGGTTCCTCCACGGCCATGGGGGTGTGCTATTTACTCGCTCTAATTATATGGAACATATTTCTCACTGCAATTCAGCTAATGATGGTAACTGCTCTGTTATTTACCTTACAGGCTTTTCTTTGAATATTTCAAAGCTCCAGTCTGAAGATGTCAGGAAAACGTTCGTTTGGAGATTTCATATGGCCTTCTTTTTCACATTAAAGCTCATAATATGCACTTCACATTAGTTGTGGCTATCAAAAGGCTTGAAAGTTGATACAACATAGAAAAATTCGATGCTACGCTCCATGGCGACGCTCTTACACTTTGAGCCACCATGGCTCAATATCCATACGTGCATTAAATTCTTTCAACTGATTCAAATATCCGAGTAAAGCTCCTATATTTTGTATTTCTCTCCAAACGAAGAGTATAACCCATAATTAATTGGATAGCAGTTATAGCGATAGAATGATATCCAGTGGTATTTTAAACAAGATAAGTACTATATAGATTAAGGCACCGGCATATGATTCAGACAAATGGTCTAACCCGATACAAGTGAGTTATAAGCTTACATTTTCCGGCATAATTTGTGCTAATATGTCCATTATTTTATTTAATGCTAGCAGCCTTTCGTTAAGTGTCCACATCATGTAGCTATTAGCTTATCTCATAAGGAATGTAGCTTTTTGATTTTGGTATTTTGGAAAATTTGTGGGTTTTCTTTGGTTTGGCAATGCTATTTAGAGGATGTCATGGCCAGTATTGCGTACATGGATCATGTATCAGTCTTCACTTTTTAATAAACAACCATAAAATGGAGATAACAGCGTTTGAACTTAGATACCTTCTAAAACACTACTATAAACAAGATTATAAAGCCGCTACCGCAGCTCGAAGAATATGTAAAGTGTAAGGAAAAGATGTCGTTAGTGAGCCTGTAGCACAACGATGGTTCCAACGTTTCAACAATGGAGATGAAAACACAAAAGATTTACCACGTTCCGGAAGACCTAAAGTGTGGGTTATTGAGGATACACGCTAAGTTTTGGGGAAAAATCCGCAAAAAGTACCCATAGGCTTTCATAAGATACCATACATCGTCAGATTAAGACACTTTGAAAATCATACCGAAGCTTTAGATCCCTACCTCATGGACTGACGCATCAACAGGCTGAAGGTAGAGTTGATATCTGTTGTCAGCTTATCCGTAATCCCATGGATGATGGACTTGTCAGGAGAATTGTCACTTATGTTAAAAATGGGTGCATTACCAAAACTCTGATGCCTCGAAACAGTGACTTGACCCCCACCAAACTGCCAAAGTCATAGTTAAAAATTTCAGTGTGGTTCCTAAGTAATATTGTGTGACTACGTGACGTGACCAAGGGTTTGCCGTCGAGGAAATCAAGCCGATCATACTAGCTAGTGACGGCATCCTGCGACACCTTGCCCGTGGAGAGGGAGGCCCTGCTGCAGTTGACCTTGGGACGGAGTGCCGTGCGTCAGTGAATGTTAGTCGCGGAGGTAGCTGAAGAGGTGATACTGGGACTGGATGCCCAAGAGAAGACACGAGGTGACGGTCGACGACGGCAGGAAGGACCGGCGGCTCGATGGAGATGAGGTTATACTCCGGCAACCCGAAGAACGCCTTGGAACCTGCAGGTGAAATTTTGAAGGTGTGATTCACTGGGAGTTTGTTTCAAACTGGTGGGAGATTAATGCGGAACGAGTTCATGAAATTTTGAGACGGAGGTGGTCATCATTAGTTAACCGTATGCAGCAGGACAATGCAACACCCCATATAGTTCCTACCAAAAATTAATGACCTCCATTAAAGTTTTCAAAACTTTTATTCTAATGACACATAACGTAATGCAGATTTATTATCCATTGTTCCAAATTTACATTGCACGTGTTTTTAATATTGTATTGCTCCTCCTTTGGCTTTCCAACACAGTTTTATTCTTTTGGGCCTTGGCCTACAACTTCGTTGCATGTCTGAAACTCTGCCGCTTTTCTTATATTTCGCTACTCTCTGTGCCACATAGGTTTTACTTATTCCTAATTGAGTTGCAATTTCTCTGTATGACTTGCCGCATTTGTGTATACGAATTTCTTGCCATTTTACATCCTCCTTTAAACTTTCCTTTCCCTATTTTAGTTAAGCCACATTTCTCACCAGGACAGAATGGCAGCTACTACACAACTGGATGCCGTGGCATGTATAACAAGCCAACCAAAGGCCACTAAGTTCTTCACTCTGCAGCACAGACTTTACACTGTAAACAGACACCATTCCGGCTTCGCTGGCTCATTCATTATAGGATTGAATCCATTGCCGAATTGTACTAATTTAATAACTTTTTTTGCGATTTTTTCCAAAGGTACAATTATTGATAAACGGTGAATGATGACAATGTTATACTTATAAATTTTCCTCACGTATTTGCTCTTCCCATCAGAGAAAAGTAAAATAGACATCACTTATATTTGCATGGTCACATCTCCACAAAAGTTTGAAACTGATAATATTTTCCCGTTTTTCTAAAACTGAAAAAAAATCACAACACCTAAAGGAACAGTGACATTTGCATAATTGTTTTTTAATGTATCCTTTAATAAGATAATATTTTTGAAGAAACATAAGACCGTTAGACAAGATAGTTTAAGGACAAAATTTATTTCGGTGAAATATGCAGGTGTCCTTAATCCTTTGGTAGGACCTGCACTGCATGAACAACCATGGAAAACATTCAGGAATTAGGAGGAGCCAAACTACCACCACACCCATCATACAGCCGTCATGTCGCACCATCAAATTATCATCTTTCTCCGCCCATGGTCCATTTTCTACGTGGGAGAAATTTTGACAACATTGAAGCAGTGCAAGTGGGTGTCGCCGAATTCTTCGCATAAAAAAACCAGAGACTGGTACCATCGTGGGATAATAAACCTCGATGAACGATGACTCAAGACCGTAGAATATAAGGTCTATACTTTGAAAATTAGTTAATCGCTTGTGAGAACACATTTCAAATAATTGTTTTTCTTAAAAAAAAAACATTAATTATGACTCACATTAGGCTATAAACAAAATCAGATGTAGAAACGTAGAGTAGGACTGAAAAGTTCAGTGCCATAGCAGGGATTTGAACCACGGATCTTCTGGTCTCCATCCAGCCGCTCTAACCATTGAGCTACTATGGCCAACGTGCCGTTATGACATAAATTCTTCGAGTCAGTTGGAGAATTTAATGTCATATCAGGACGTTGGCCATAGTAGCTCAATGGTTAGAGCGGCTGGATGGAGACCAGAAGATCCGTGGTTCAAATCCCGGCTATGGCATTGAATTTTTCAGTCTTACTCTACGTTTCCACAATTTAGCCTACACACGGTCAATTTTAAAGAACAATTAATTTCCAAAATCAGATGTAGTTGAGAGAGAAACAGAATTTGTTCGGAAACATTTCACCTGAGTGGCTGGAAGGCATGTTTCATAAAGAATGTTCCATGCCAGTGTTCGTATAGTAGTTGTTTGACGTTAAAAATATGACTTTTATACATTAGTCTGCCATATCAACGTTGGCTGCAGTCACATCAGCAAAGGAAAGTAGAAAAATAAACAAAACATTAAGTGGGCCGCTACAACCAGATAAGGGGTGGGGTATAAACAGATTAGTATTTACCTATCAACATGAACCTCTGTGTATTATTTGGGCACGTTTTATCGCACACTGGTGTACACGTTGAGAGCTTAGCTGTGTTGGTGTAAATGATGAATGTGTTTACAGAGTGTGCTATTAAACGCGCCTAATGCCGCAACAGATACGAGCTGTCTGTTGTCACTAGAAACTTCATGAAACATTGATGTAACTATTAAACGTGTCCATTGTACCAGTTGATAACGTTGTTCTGTGTATTTGTTCCTGCAGGTTGTTCGGGCAACCCGGACGCCAAGCGTCTGTATGACGACTTGCTGTCAAATTACAACAAGCTGGTGCGCCCTGTCGTCAACGTGAGTGACGCTCTAACCGTCAAGATAAAGCTCAAACTCTCCCAGCTCATTGATGTGGTAAGTCGATACTCATGCATATTACCTTATCAGAATATCACTTTGACTGTAACGATGCGGGAAATGGAGATGACGTTAGGTAATCTGTATTACCGTCAAAATCATCTGTGTATATGCTTGTGGTATGTGCCCGCATGGAAGGAGAGTTATTACATTGATTTAAACACTTGTGAATTTTATTATTTAGAACGCTTGTGTAACTTCAAACTATTTGCATGATCATTTTCTGTGAAAGATTCTTTTAGGACTAAGTCAGACATTCTGGCAACGTTTTCAGACTAATTGTAGCGGGGGTATTATTGTCACATTCAAAACAAATTCCATTACATCAAGTAAACTTCTTTCACTTTGGTCTTCCATAAACGTATGTCTTGTAAGTGTAGAGAATGGAGTTTTGTGGCTGCTACCACTACAGAATTGCATCTAAATCTTCAACAAACTCATAATCTACAAATATATTTACTAGCACGTTCAGCATAATGTTAAATAAGTGCAAATAATAGTGCTGTGATGCAAAAAAAGTCAGGTGTTTAAAGTACTAGGAAGTATTCCTTCCATTTCACACTAATATCAGCCAGTAGGAGGTCATTTGTACTTTGTATTCCTCCGAACACAAAATCTGGCTTTTGTTCTATTTCTTTGGATCAAGCGATGTGTGTAAAGTTAAACATTTAGTTACCCTTCAGATAAAGTAGGACAGTGGCTTCATCTAGAGTTGAAAGCTTTGTTTGGTGTTTTTTGTGACAATTCTTTCAAGGAAAGGTCAAGTAACTGGAAGAAATCCAATCATA
This sequence comes from Mantis religiosa, assembly GCA_030765055.1. NCBI lineage: Eukaryota > Metazoa > Arthropoda > Insecta > Mantodea > Mantidae > Mantis > Mantis religiosa. The sequence goes on along the minus strand of CM060956.1, from coordinate 103,819,864 downwards.
AAGAATTTTTATATCATTTCGTTCTGATTTTCTGCAAGTGCATATTTGGCGAAAATATTTGGGAGGGTTGCTTCGCTTAATATAGTAATTCTACAGACGCTCACGAAACCTCAATAAGTTATTATTGTTTCACTTGAACAGAAACAAAACCTTAGGAATGTTACTGGCGCAAGATCAAGGGCTATTATGTCTCCCATGTTTCTCTGTGATACGGTTCTAATCTCTGTTTCATATAACCTTACGCCGCTGGCATGTATCACTCCGCGTGCAACTACCTTCCCCCTCACCCTAATTGGCTAATGCTTTCGCGCCATAGGCTGAAGCGGTGCCTTCCCATCACATTTAAAACTGAAGTAAACGTCATAATAGTTACCAGGAAGATAGAAAAAAATCATACAAATAAGGACATGAAGGCATGCAAAAATAACGAAGTTTATAATGAAACTGAACACAGACTTCGGCCTTTTCCACTGGTATTTTCTAAACCAGCACACATACCTTGCAAAAATACTCATCCTTCAGTCTTAAAAGTCGTTTCATGCTATACTTTACTTGTCTTGTGCCCTTCTTTCATCCAAGTCTCATCAAGGTAGAGTATTTTGCGATTTGTATCCCGGTACAGTCTGATTGTCCTTACAGAACGTCTTCACCACACAGCAATATCGCCTCTGTCTCTTAGCATATTTTTCTTGCCCCTTTTTCATCCACAAACCTCGGCTTATAAGCAATCTATACAGACTAGATCTGCTGAAATTTGATAAATCTGCATCCTCATTTACAGTAGACAAAATTTTATTTATGTTGGGGAGTACGTTTTTTAAAGAAAAAGAAATCTATGTACATGACGACGCACGGCACTTTTCATGAACTCGTCGCATTCTCCGAACATGCACTTTTGTTTATTCCTGCTTTTGCCAGGAGTGGTAAGTTTTCCTGCACGTGGCGATGTTCCTATGGATGTAACACACCTGTAAGTTCAGAGCGCAGCTGTTGGACTTCTCTCACTGACAAAGACGGATTCTTCTCTGTGAGTACATTAAACACATGCAACACAATTCTTTTTTCGCCACTTTGTAAAGGTTTTCCCTGGCGATTGGTCAGCGAAAAACTGGCGGTAGACTCTACCATTATACATACAATAGGTAAACGCGCAATAAACGATCAATAAAATAATTTAGCTCTCACACTGGGCAAAACACACCTTCGTAACAAGGTCAGTGATAAGAGTCATATAAACAAATATGTTATCACTACCGCTAAATCACGTGCTATCGTGTCATGTGCGTGAAAGCAAAGGAACATCCTCTTTACTTCGTTTAAGAATTAACATGCAATTTCACATAAATCAACTCTGTTGCGTTATATACTTCATTCAAACAATTACGAAAATATAAATTTGACAATTCTCTTCCAACATATAAAGATATATCACCATGTTAAATAGCGAACTAATTTTTATCACACAACAGTCTATAAACAACAGCAGCCAATGAGAGCTCATTAGGTCACGTGATCGCTAAGAGATACGGGACAAGCTTATGTGAAACAAGGATTAGGTGCTTACTAAACTGGGAGCGCCTCCAACCAATCACGCACCGGTTAGAACTAGATGACCATCAGTTAATCACGAAGCGTCCCCACAACGTCTAAGTTAATATCTATTTTGCTTTTTATGATGCGTTTGGGATAGAGTAATCGACAGTAATTCATGATTGAAATGTAAAATAAATGTTTAAAATGTAACATTTCTACCCTTTCTACTTAACGAGCGGGTGTAGGTTACTTCTTTCATAAGACGAACCTGTGTATAAATTACAGACATAATCAACATGTACATTAAGTGAGTCATCTTCAATATAACCTACCCATAAAAATCAAAATGTACACGGAGATTTGTTTTATGTAAACATACTTACAAATTCGCTTTTATTGAAAAATTAACATTCTTTTGTTGTACAATAACATAAGTAGTTGAATGAGAATCTCGAGAAACTGAGTTCCACGTGTATAAGCGCTACTTTGCGAGGTATCTCTCCGAAAAAAGCGAACATTACAGCAACGTCACGAAGCTGTTGAAAGAATTTGACAGTAATCCTATTTCTAACTTGTGACGGATTTAAATGAAGAGAGACTTAAGCATGCTAATTAACTCTTCTAAAGGGCGATACTTTGAACGGCTTAAAACACCGACTTCTGGCTTTTTGCTACACAGAACTTCTATAGGATTATAATTTATAAGTAAAAAGACGACATTCAAACACAAGAGTAAATTATTCAATTAACATTATTCGGCATCACAGATAACTGTACAAAGTATGGTGATGACATATTTTAACTCTAAGTTCACCTTTAGTAGGAAGTGATATAAATGACAGTGTGATATTTCAGAGTTTAGATTTGGATAAAACCAATGATAATTTATAGCATTTCATTTGTTACATTTTGGAATGGCGAATCTTTACTTAAAAGCCATTAATTTTTTTAAGTATACAAAGCTGTAATCTGAATTGATTTAATTTTTACTAATAAAACTTTTAAATAACTGCAACACTGATAATAAACAGCCTTAAGTTTGGCATAAGTGCTACAAAACCGACTGGTTCAAAATAAATATTCACACTTTAATAAATGATAACAATTCATAGTGTTTTTACGAAAAGTAAGTTGTGTTATTAGTAAAATGTAAAACATTGAGAGAAAAACTTGGGAGTTAAGTGATGTTAAGAATTATTTTATGGGAGGAATGGGAGAAATTATAATTTGCTTGTAAATTAAAGATATAGATACTCTTGCATATTAAAACTCACTACTTTTAACCAATAGTTTTTATGTATTTTACTATTTCCAAGGCTATTTTGCAGTTCTTAACCTTTAATTGCTCAATCTGTAACAGTTGCTTTAATTTCGCCCCGAAAAATCAATATTACTCATTTATTTGGTAATGTTATTGAGAGTTGAAAAGATTTAAAAAATGAAAGGGTAGAACCAGACTGAAAAATTAGCCTGCCATAGCCGGGATTTGAACCACGGATCTTCTGGTCTCCGTCGAGACGCTCTAAACCATTGAGTTACTATGGCCAACGTGCCGATATGGCACTAAATTCTCCAACTGACTCTTGTTTGTTCCGTTAAACCCCTGGGAGTTCTCATAAACACATGAGACAACTACCTTAATGGCGACTTACTACTAAGTACTTTAAGGCCCGAATTTATAGTTCGGACCACTATTAGGTTCAATTAATTTTATTAATTATATTAATTATATTAATTGTACCTAATAGTGGTCCGAAATATAAAGCCCGGCCTTAAAGGACACCATCGTAAGTTGCCATTAAGGTAGTTGTCTCGTGAGTTTATGAGAACTGCTAGTGGTTTACTGGAAAAAATACGCGTCAGTTGGGGAATTTAATGTCATGCTGGCACGTTAGCCATTGTAACTCAATGGTTTAGAGCGTCTAGACGGAAACCAAAAGATCCGTGGTTCAAATCCCGGCTTATGACATTGAATTTTTCATTCCGGCTCTACTCTTTCACAGTGCGTCCTACACACAGCTAGTGTGAAAGAACAATTAAGTTCTATTTAAAGAATGTTTTTAAAAATTTTATGTTAATAGTAAGTATGAGAAAAAGAAATTCTAAAAGATGTACCAGGTGTATATATGGGAGCCTATGAATCTTAAATAAATATGTGGAAACGTTTGGTTGTTAAGGGCAACGGTGAGAAAAATTAATATCCCTTAGAGAGGATGAGATGGATAAATGCTCGGACATGATAGAAGTTAGATGTCTAGATAGAAAAGTGGAAGGACGTTAAGTCATTCGGCAAACTTATTGTAAAAGTAAAGTTCTAATATTGTGGTTATTTTAAAACAGCTACATCAGGTTGTTAATTTTGGAAACCAATATAGTAATTAGAAAATGTTAAAATATTAACAAATTTTTCACTCCAATAGCTAATCCTGCAAAATCCGAGCTCTACTTCATTCTGATTGTGTGCTTCATTTCAGTCAGTAATACACACCGCTAACGAAAAAGCTACAGGAAAGATACACACAAAAGCTAAAACAGATGGTATGGAAGTATATCAACGATACCATGAAAGAGAATGAAAAAAATTAAGCACACTAAAAACTTTTTAAGTGGCTTTGTGAGTAGAATTAAGTTCAATTTTATATTCTTTACCAAGTTTTAATTTACGGTTTTAGTGGCGGCGGAAAGTTCGATCAAGTGCTTTAATTTACCAAGGGGGATATTCCAAACTCTCTTTATCTGTGTTCAGAGTAGCAAAGGAAAAGTTCACCCTTTCATTAAGACTAATTTAAAGTCAACACAACTGTACTTTCGTTAAAAACGTTATCGTCTATACATTTCCGATGATAGTAACTTGAATATTTAGAGCTTTCGCACGTACTGTCCAGCGACGTAAAGAAGGTCCCTGAAAGGAATGCGCTGCTTTACACAGTGGGACAAGGACAGCAAATGTGTGTGTGGTGGAACGCATGCTACACAAGGAGTAGAACTGTTAAAAAACACGCGCCCTATTCACTTTGTACACTAAAACCGAGAACATTCATTCACAAAAGTAGAAGCCGTCAGAATGTTTTTGAATGGTCTATAACTATACTGACATGGGATGTCATAAACCTGTCCAGGGAGGGTGTGGGAACCTTAGCCAAACCCCCTACGTCTCAGGCCTCGGAGTTTTTCCCTCCTGTGGAGGACAGTAGCTTAAGAAGGAACATGTCACTTTTTATATATTTTTTTCTTTTTATATATTTGTCTTTCTTTTTTTCCCTTATTTAACCGATTTTTTATTTTTTCTTATCTGTTTTCCTAGTTTCACAAATATTCACTATACACATAAACACCCATTCCCAAGGTGGGGCTGGAACCCGCGACCCTCTACGTGGCGGAACGCTAGAAGCGTAGCGACTATGGCTACGAGGGCCGTCACCCTTCGTGCTGGTACACACGTCCGGAAGTTATTAACAAGGAGGTTCGGCTGATAAGTCCTGGACCTCACCGAAAAAAAATAGTATTCATTTACAATTTTTCTCTTTATTTCTTAACATAATGTCCAGAAGGCCATTACATTTGTTAAATCGGTGTTCTAATTTAATTAAAGTATCTCTGTACTGCGATTTATCATGGTACCCAACACAGCTGGATACCGCACAATGTCCTCTTCGATGTTCTGAAATCTTTGTCCTCTAAGAAACTTTTTGAGGTTCGGGAACAGGCAGTACTCACTGGGTGCTAGATCTGGCGAATAGGGTGGATTTACAGACACTTCGAACTTTAATTCACACATTATTCCCAATGCAATGACTAGACGATGGGCCGTAACATTGTCGTTAAGAAACAAGATCTTTTTCCGTTGCCAAATGAGCTCATTTTCTTTTTACATCATCAATCAAACGTTGCAGTAAGCTTGACACTTTTATACTTTTCAAAATAATCAATGAAATAGTTCCCTGTACATCCCAGAAAACACTCGCTATAACCTTATTAGCTCACAAAATTGACTCTGCCTTCTTTGGAGTTGGTTAACCTAGCGCAATCCACAGTTTGACTGTGATTCACCTTTTGAAGTGTAGTGCTGTATCTAAGTTTCTTCCATGATAATAAGCCGTTTCAAAATTTCACTGGAATTTTTACGGTAGAGCCCCAAATTCTTAACAGAGGCAGTAGTACTTCTTTGCAACTTTTGATCAGGTGTCAATAAACGCGGCACCCATCTTGCACATAAAATATGAGAGCCAAAAATATTACTTATAATTTTACTTGCACGTTCTTTTTATTTGTTTACAGCTTCTGCCATCTAACAACTTTAACCTATAGTCTTCCAGTACTAAACGATCAATTTTTTCAATGATCTCTGGAGTTGTGACATCAACAGGACGTCCAGAGCGATACCGATCTCTAGTGCTCGTACGTTCTATTTTAAGCTCTGCAACTCACTTTTTAATCACTGTATCTGAAGGGACAGAGTCTTTCGATGTACTGTCCATTTCCTCCTTGAGTTCTTTAGGGTTAGTCACTGCTTCTTTTCCCACGCCCTCCATTTTCGTGAAACATATACACTTGTCTAGTTTAAAATGCTGTAATTCAAAACCTAAACAAGCTACTGACCTCTAACTATGGATATTAGCTATTCTGGAGTTAAACTATGTGATGCTGTTCATCAGACTACCCAGTGGCGCCACCTGTATATGTGGCCCAGAACTTATCAGCTGACACTCGTATTATAAAACATGAAAACTCATTCGAATAAGCCTGCCCTTTCCTGAACTGTTTCGCTCTTATTAGGTAATACCAGAAAATGTTACGGGAATACTTGTTGCGGCTATGGCTGTTGATCTTTTGTTATCACCTCTGTAGCCTTTCGTTTGTTAATTTATGTACTCTGTATGTACAGTAATTGGAGGACGAATTATATTCCTCCCAAAACTTGGATTCAGAAATTTCTCAGGAAATAACAGAAATTTTTAAACTCCCTGAGACAAGGAACTTAAACAAATTATAGAAACCTGTCAATGGTGTGTATTAACTTGAGGGGGTTCTTGTGAACAGACAATTAAATATCAATCTTCATATTTAACTTTTCCACCTTCCTAGAATGCATAGAAAAATGTTTCCGGAACATTTATCTTTAACATGTTTTTCCCTTCTTGTTCTTTTGAGTTGCCAGCAGGTATCTTCTCGCCTTAGTTACTTTTTAAACAACCTCATTTCTACACAAGCTCTCGAACTTTCGCCGCTTTTGTTCAATACTTGAGTGCCATAAAGCACAGAGGCGCCGAGTTTCTTATTCTGGTATCAGCGATTACCTGCGTCCTTACACCAGACTTTCTGGAGACTTTGGTTATCCTTTGGACACCTCAGATATTTATGTTCAAAGCAAAACCTAAAACCAGCGTCGTTCAGCTTAATTCGGATTTTTGTTCTGCATTTCTATCTCTTCCTGCATTTACGCCAATGGGAAAAAGGAAAGAAAAAGAGGAAGGTAATATATATATATATATATATATATATATATATATATATATATATATATATAGTACTGCGTTTACTAGTGTGTGAAAGTTTGCTTTGCTTGATTGCCCTCTTATCCTATTGCACCTAGAGCTGTTCGCATTTCAACAAATGACATGTCTGTAGCGTAGGTGATAGTGGTGCTGATCACAGGCTGACCTATCTAGACAAGGATTGTCCCGGGGATTTGTCCTATCCTGAAAGAGGAATGTTTGGTGACTCTAAGCTCTATGTACCATGTACACATTAGAATATCATTTCATTCATCGTCAGATATGACTTAACGTTGTAGGTTGTCTCATATCCTGAAAGATGAATGTCTGGTAAATCTAAGCTCTATGTACCCTGTACTCATTTGAACATCATTTCATTTATCATCCTATATGACTTAACGTTGCAGGTTTTCTCATATCCTGAAAGATGAATGACTGATAAGTCTAAACTCTATGTACCCTGTACTCATTTGAACATCATTTCATTTATCCTTCTATATGACTTAACGTTGGAGGTTTTCTCTTATCCTGAAAGATGAATGTCTGGTAAGTAACCGCTAATTACCCTGTACTAATTTGAAAATCATTTCATCCATCCTCCGATATGACTTGACGCAGAAGTTTTTCACTTATCTTGAAAGATGAATGTCTGATAACTCTAAGCTCTATCAAACATGTGCTTATTTCATCATGATTTTATCTATTCGTTTTATCGTCCTGTGTGACGTAATGTCGGAGGATATAAATTAAGGAAAAAATACATGAAATCTGATATTTTACATTCACGAGATGTTACCGATGTACTATATTTTATTATTTCACCGTTTCTAGAAACTATGTCCAAAAAAATTAATGTTTGTTTCACACAGACCATGGTGACAAAATAAAGCCTGTTTTATATACTCTATTCATTATGCATAAAATTATCCTAAGATGAATGTGGGGTGGCGGTTTGATTCCAGGCGTCTGCAAAGTGAGATTTGTGGTGGACCACTTGGCGCTGGGGCGGTTTTGTTACGGGTCCTCCGGCTTACTCCGCCAGCAAGACACCAATTGCTACATCATCATCTTTCCTATCACTCATCTCGCCCTCACACAATCATCCACTTCCTTTACCCTGAACCAGGCAACGGGCTGATCACCTATTCTGGTTCTCTATCAGATCCAAAGCTTTGGTTTCTCAGGCCCGCCATAAAGGGACAGAGGAACAAGAATCCCCTAACACTACAATAAGCGTTACTATGGGGTAAAGTGAAGCGGGATAAGCGGAATAATGTGCGGGATAAGGTGAAGAAGAATTTGGGCTGGTACTGTGCGGGCGCTGCGGACTCTTAGCACACGTGGCACCTCTGATGTTACTGGAGGAACATCGTGCCGAACATTGGAGCCCCTCCCTGAATGGGAGTTGCTCGGTTTGGGTTGGACTCGAGGGGGCAGTGTGTTCCGGACACCCGCGGGGAATTGGGTACCTCCGGCCAGGCTACGGCTGCCCAGAAGGGGTAGAGGGTTGCCTCAGAAGTCCCGGGTACTAGCCTGCAGAGTTAGTAGAAGGTGTGCTAGATCACCAGGTGGCCCCACCGAGGTTTTCGGTAGTCTTCCTTGCGGGGTTTACGCGCGTTAGTGGCGTATCCACTTCCACCCATCTTGACGTTGTAGTCGATAGGGGGGGGGGGGGGGTTAGACTCAAGGAATTCCTCCACGGAAAGAACTCCGGAGTTTTCCATCGCTCCCGGGTAGAAGGAGGCTTGGGTCCTTGATCCGACTCGTCCAGGACTAATTGGAGTAGAGCCTCTGGCGTTAAATTCAGTTATGTTAAATTGTTTTGGATATCTGGAAAGTAAAGGTTTGTATCAAATCTATTAAAATCATACGGACATTTTCATACTTACCTTAGCTAATTAGTCCTATTTCAGTCTGATTTGAATGGTTTGTGGTTATGGCAAACAATTAAATTAAATCGTCTAAGGCTTTTAGCAAAAATAATGTCATAGGTAGCTAAAGGGGGGCTGAGGCCATCAGCGGAAGCACATAAAAAGCCATATGATCTATGGTTTCGAGATTTGACCAAGGTTAGGTTAAAGGGCAGTTCACATAATCGGTGTATCATAGACTCCACATTTGCCACTTATATGAATTATCGCAGAATCCTAATAGGATTGGGTTGGCGGTTTGCAGTGCGCATGCTCTGTATTAGCAAAGTTGAGTAATTTGTTGACATCGCGATGGCGTTGCTGTGTAAGAGGCTGTATTAAAATGGGCGGAATGTTGGCTTAAGGGTTTGAAGCTCTGACACGTACTAGCTGGTTAAGCCTAATGAAAGTTTAACACGAAGATCAAGTATTGCAATTGTCTATAGATGTTACTTTAGTTATAATAGCGTTATACTAGTGAACTTCCGAAAAGATAAAACCAATATCTTCTTAGCCGTATTATACGCATTTTCCTTACATAGTGATTTTTGGCACCATATCAAATATAATGTATATATGCTGCTAGCATCAAATTTTAATTCGAAAAGTAAAAGTCTAACCAAGCCATTCCAGGTACGGCTGCCAGTTTAATAAATTTCTGCTCTTTTATATGTGGTGTAAAATCAAGAAAGCATAAAAGCTCCTCTACATTTCCACTCTTAAAACCCTTTTATAAAATCCAGAACATTTTTTTAGGTGCTGTAGAATTTAAAATATTGAAAGATACATCACCATACAAAGAGGGGTAGTTTTTCCTCTCCGTTGGTGGCAGATGAAGCGTGCAGTGTTTGGAGTGTTCCTGACCTTTTTTAAATCGATATCACTGGAGCTCTTGCAGCGACGTATACAGATTTCAAAAGCCAAACTCGTAGCAAGAACTGAACAGGCATCCTTTACGTTTTAAATTTATCACGCTTTTGGTTATAAAAATGGGCAAGTGTCCTACCATTTACTGGAATTAAGGGAAAGCAATTTACAAAGAAATCTATGATACCGTACTGTAAAATAGGAGGTAAAATAGTTATTATGAATTACAATTACATCTAGTAAGCATTGTTTATTTTTATATAGAACTATCCTATTCCGGCCTGATGTTTCTTCCCATCTTCCTATTGTTCTAATATCTAAGGGTTTATATTTGTGTGACTAGAATATAATTCTAGGGCTATCAATTCTTTGTAAACAGATTTTTCATTTTCCTCAAAGTATCTGTATATCTCCTTTTAACGAAAGTATACCTAGTTCCTTCCTTATTTCTTCACTTCTAATATGATTTTGTCTTGTACATCCTTTTACTGCTCGGAGATATTTGATCTCTGCCTCTTGTTTTTGGCTGCAATCTTTCTTTTTATGGTTCATATCTCCGATCCATACAGCCATTGCTCTATAGAATTTTACATTGATATCCTTCGGGTTGTTCTGTTCAAACAATGAGCTATTATTCCACAAGAATAATAAGCTATGTTCACCCTATAACTTATAACTTCGTCATTTGGCTTAAAGGTTACATTACTGCCACAGTAATTAAATTTTCTTAGCTATTTTAACATTTTATTATTTAGCACAGTCTTGGATCCTTTTATTTGTTTTTCTATAAAGTCATGTTCTTTGACTTTACTACTGATTTATTTAAACCGTTATCCTGTATGAATTATTGTAACTTGTACATACTTATTTGCAGCTTATCCTCTCTGTCCTGTATTAACATCATATCATCCGTAAAAGGTAACATATACATGGGTCATTCAAAAATTCGTGCCAACACTACCTGCATTTGGCGCTATCAGCGGCAAATCATTTAAGCTGATAGCAATTAAAAATAAGAGCATTTAATGTTTGTTAGCTGTGAGTTTGAAGAGAATCATGCTATTTAATAAGACAATTTTATTAAGTTTAATTGTAGGCTGTTATATTTAGTACTCTAAACATGTGTGCACTGCCGCGAGTGCCGTGCGACTTCAGTTTAAGACAAGACATGGAATTGGATAATAGTGTTGTCTCGTCTCTTGCGGTTTGTTTACGTAAACATAATGTTGGTTGAAGAATGTAATGTGACACGTAGGACATCTACTCCTACATTTATGCCTTCATGGGAAGAGTGTTTCTTTTTTATAGAAAGTGATATTATCAGAGCATTCAAAATGAAACTATCTTTATGGGAAAGGCAGTTAACCTCAAAGAACTTGATACATTTTCCAAAGTTCTCAACAGTTCAGCAGTTTGTTCAGGTCATGGACTTTCAAGAATATTGTAACGGGAGCGCTGGAACACCCTGTGAAAGCAGCTGGCAGCGGAAGGCAGGGGAGGTTCGGTTAGCCACACCTCCTCCTCGTTTGTCTTGTGGTGGTGACAGACTGTGGTCAGGGAAAAAACATGACTGTGTCGCCTGTTTTCTCTACACCTGTTTCTCGAAATTACGTAATCTGGAACATTCTCCTGGTCACTAGAAACCGGCGATATTCCTATATAAAGAGAGTTACAGACAGACAGGGGGAGTCAGTCAGTTGGTTGGTTAGTGTGATTGAGGACAGTTCTTGGTATAAGAAGGCAGTGTTAGTCAGTGACGTGTTAATGAACGAAAGGATTGTGCAACGGAAGACTGTGCGTAACTGGTATGTGCATCGGAGTTTATGTAATCGCGAGTACAAGGAAATTGTAACGGACGAACTGGTGAATTGTAATTGTGTGCATTACGAGTAATTCTGTGTAATTGGCAAGAGTTTAACTGTAAGTCGGTGGAAATAAAGAACATTGTTGAGTGGTGTAACTGGACTTTTTATTTCACGAACCCACAAAGTCACACTGTTGTCAGGAAGCGGGAAAACAACATCACCGAACATTACAACGATGGAGGCAGCATTAGAAAAGATTTTAGCGGTACTGGAAGAAATGAAGACGGCTAAAGACAACATCACCAGGAAGATGGAAGAAATGCAGGCCGGATTAACAGAGAAGCTGGAGACTAGAAATAACCTGGCCGCGGAACTGAAACTAATCAGGACGGCTAAGGACAACATCACCGGGAAGATGGAAGAAATGAAGGCCGAATTAACAGCGAAGACGGAAACGGCTAACAACAACTTGGCCACGACAATGACCTCAAAGATGGCCGAACTGACAACGGAGATGAGGGCGGCGAACGAGGCTCTCGCCGCAAAGTTTGAGGAACGTTTGGCCGGCGTGAGGGATGACGTCGCGAACCTGGGCAAGCGGAAGGGTCAAGTAGACGACCGCCTTAATGATTTAGAGGAAAAGGCCGACAACATCGCAAAACCCCTCACCCGCCTGACGGAGGAAAACCGGCCTTATGTGTGGACGGAGGACGCCGAAGACGCTTTCCAGCACCCGAAGGGGACCCTGTGCAGTGCTCCAATTTTGGGTTTCCCGCAACCGGGTGGCGCCTTCATTGTGGACACCGACGCTAGTGACCATTGCATTGGAGGTGTCCTATCGCAGAACCTGGAAGGCCAGACAGCACGTTGGGTCCAGAGGCTGCAGGAGTACGACTTCACCTCGGAACATCGTAGAGGGAAGAGTCACGATAACGCAGACGCCATGTCCCGAAGACCCTGTTAAGTAGAGTGCGGGCAGTGCACCAGAGTGGAAGAGAAGGAGCGTGCCGCAGCAGTCCGAGTAGTTGTGGCAGTGCCTGCTGAAGGCTGGGATAGCGCAGGCCTGAGGAGGGAGCAGCTGGCGGACGCAGACTTGGGGCCACTCTTGAGGGAAGTGGAGGCAGGGACGAGGCCAACCTGGGAGGACATCGCACCGAGGAGCGCCACCTACAAGTCGTACTCGGCCCAGTGGGACTCGTTGAAGACCAGAGTGGGCGTGCTGTTCCGGGTATGGGAGTCACCCGATGGGAAGGCGCAGAGAGGACAGTTGGTACTTCCCCGGAGCAAGGTCCCGGAAGTCTTGGAGGAAGTGCACGCCGGTACTTCAGGAGGACACCTGGGAGCGAACCGAATGATTCACAAACTACGGCAGCGCTACTTCTGGCTCAGACTCCGGGCAGATGCTGGTGGTACACCTGGACCGCCTCGCACGCTACGATGGGGCTGTTCGAGGCGAACAGCTTTGAGGAGGGAGCAGTGTACCGGGAGCGCTGGAACACCCTGTGAAAGCAGCTGGCAGCGGAAGGCAGGGGAGGTTCGGTTAGCCACACCTCCTCCTCGTTTGTCTTGTGGTGGTGACAGACTGTGGTCAGGGAAAAAACATGACTGTGTCGCCTGTTTTCTCTACACCTGTTTCTCGAAATTACGTAATCTGGAACATTCTCCTGGTCACTAGAAACCGGCGATATTCCTATATAAAGAGAGTTACAGACAGACAGGGGGAGTCAGTCAGTTGGTTGGTTAGTGTGATTGAGGACAGTTCTTGGTGTAAGAAGGCAGTGTTAGTCAGTGACGTGTTAATGAACGAAAGGATTGTGCAACGGAAGACTGTACGTAACTGGTATGTGCATCGGAGTTTATGTAATCGCGAGTACAAGGAAATTGTAACGGACGAACTGGTGAATTGTAATTGTGTGCATTACGAGTAATTCTGTGTAATTGGCAAGAGTTTAACTGTAAGTCGGTGGAAATAAAGAACATTGTTGAGTGGTGTAACTGGACTTTTTATTTCACGAACCCACAAAGTCACAATATGTTCAAATATTAAGGGAGTTGAACCAAGAATTTCAGAAAAAGTTTCAAGACGTGGTGAAATTAGAGCCAATTTTCCAAATAGTTGCTGCGCCTTACTCTACAGATGTTGAATTGCAACTTGAGCTTATCTATTTGCAATGCAATCGTCAAATGAAAAATAAATTCCAAAATAGAATTAGTTTGAGTGATTTCTATTCTCATTTTCCAAAAAATACATTTCCTCGACTACATAGAAATTCCGCTCGTTTTATGAGTATGTTCGGATATATATATGCACGAACAATTTCTTTTCGCTAATGAAATTAAACAAAAAGCGCTGCAGAATTCAATTGTCGGATAAGAACTTAAAATATCAACTTAGACTAACTGCTGCACAACTATTGATATCTAATTTTGAAAAACTAGTGTGTCAAAAGAGACAACAAAAATATAGAAGATTAGGTTCCACTTCTGAGTAATATGTTGTACCTATTGCTTTTATTCGAGCTGTTGTTTAATACTGTTGTATTGTAAGTAGATTGTCGATTATTTTCATTTTGTTTAAACTATCAATTTATTGTTCATTTGTGTTTTATTAAAATAAAGGTACATAGGTGAATGATAATGAAAGAAACAATTGAAACAATTATATTATATAACAATTATATTAGAACTCGATTATTATTGTTGCACAGTCAATTGTGTATTTAAATTGCAAGATCGGCATTCCGCCACAGCTCTGAAGGTTTCGGAGTGTTCGGTAGACTATTTCGGCGTGCAACGGGTAAACTTGTACACTCTGCATTGAGATGGTGGCCACTGCTTTAGCATATCGTACCATGGATAGGAGAGCGAATGCATTTCGTCGTGGAAGGGAAGACGTTCATCAAACACGTGGAGCTGGCAGAATGCAATCAGCACGTGATGATGTGCATGTGAATGCTGTTAGAGCTCTGCTGGAAGAACATCATTGTTGGACTTGTATTGAACTAGGAAGGGAAAATGAAATTGGACTTAGAGGAGTTTCCTTTAGAACCAGACAGGCAATTATAGCAGCAGTAGAACAGTCTGTTCGAATATTAGTACAAGACACTGTTGATGGCATCCGTCGGCTCCTTGATGTGTGGAGGTGAGTTCCTCATGTTGGAGGAGATTACTTCTAAGCACTTCAATAATGTGACTGCTCCAGAAATGTTTTATTTGTTGTTAATTCGAATTGTGTTACTAATTATTGAATGACATATGCATAATGCATTACTTTTTTAATTTATATTCCTGATGGCACTTCGTCTTTTAATTTTCTAAGATGGAACGCCTCTTTTTGGCTTTGTTCTACTGAATCCTGTCAGAATTAATTATCAGTTACACGTGCTCAGATATCCGAGCGGTTAGTAACAATTATGTAGGAGATTGCAGAGGTTCGAATTGCGAACATCATATTAGATGTTTTTAATACCCACATTGTAATATAATTTCCAATAGGTATAGTTAATTGATGCTGTTGTATTTATACTCACACATAAAAGCTGAAGCATTCTACGCTGTTTTAAACTAAATTAAATAATATTTTATTCAATATATAAAAATAAATAAAATGGAAGTTAACTTAATATCTGATGTAAAAATCCTGTGTTTCTATTACGGTGGGGCATGGATCAGACCAAATGCCTAGTGAAATTTTCACGAGAGGATACTATGCATTATATGTCAGAAAAATTCATAACAGATGAATGAGCCTCGGTGTTTACACAACCAATATTAAGGCAATTTTCTAATAGCACTGCATTTAATTTGAGGAGACAATGACTTTTTTTTAAATAAATGAATGTGTTTTAAATATTATTATTTATCTTCTGCAAGAAAAAATAAAGTATTGGTATTAAAGTAACAATAATGAAAAGAAACATGCAGATCAAAGATTCGAACTCGTGTGGTTTTACTTACGAGACATGTGTTTTACCGCTCGGCTCCCATGCACACGTCCAAAGCATCTCCCTAAGGATCACAAAGCTTTGAAATGAAGCCAGAGTGGAATTATAGCGTATATTGTGAACGCAGCGTCATCGAATGTTTCCGTAGTTTTCTGGTAGCTGTTCATTTCTTTAGTCTAATTGTAGTAATAATCGCAATGTTGTGCTCAACAACAAAACATCTGAAGATTACATTTGTGCAGTTTTTTGTTGTAATTTACGTCCTCCAACGTTAAGTCATATCGGACGATTGATGGAATGGGTGAAATGATGTTCAAATGAGTCCAGGGTTCATTAGAGTTACCCGACATTCGTCTTTCAGGATAAGGGAAGACCTGGAAAAAAACCTTATGCAGATAACTCACCCTGACCGAGATTCGAACTCGGGACCTCTTGACCATGAATTTGTGCAGTGGCTTTGGCGGTGAGTTTGTAATGAAGAGGCTACAAATTCGATTCCTGCCGCCGTATGCAGGATTGTATTTACTGTAATTTACGTGAATATGTTTGATGTTTAAGCAGGTGACCTGGTGCTACTGATGTATGTTATTGAAACCTCTCGGCTTTCTTGGAGATACACGTCCTTTGTATTCTGCTGGAGATGATATCACTGACGGACATCTGTTGAGTACGCCGGTGAACCTGGTGTTTGTTCATTTATTTGTGTGTGTATTGTCGATACTGATATAAGATAATCTTGCACTGTCGGTAACCATTTTGATCTCATTGGATTGTCGGTACACGCAGGGAAATCAACGGTGAAATTAACACAGGAGTAGTCAGTATTAATTTGGTTTATACGTCACGTATATTGAATTAAAAAATACTAGATGGTATAACACACCAAGTTACAATAAGTTTGTTGCAAACACCGCTCGAGTGCGTCCGCCATACAGACATGCTTCGCAAACTATCTGAACACATTTTGTACACTTGTCACTTCTCCTTTGTTTTTGAACTGATGTGCTTGAATTTTATTAGTTATAAAAATGATATGGTGCATTAGTTGGCAAAACCATCGTAGCATGCTCTGGAACATTTCAAAGCTGACGGTTGACTTTTGAGTCTGCCGTATAAGCTTCTGGAATGTTCACCATTGTTATCACTTCCTGCTTCTACTCCAGTAATTTATGGAACATAGCCTTTTCCTTTAGCCTGGTGTATGATCTTTCTGGAAAGTCTGTTGACTTTGTAACTTAGCAACGTACTGCTGCTAGGTCAACAATGACATTTTAAAACATGGCATATGTACACAACTATAAACTAATATTCATGAACTTAATAATAAAAATCTAAAACAGATAATGACCCTTAAACTTAACTTGTGGGGTTTGTTTCCGTCGCGATATACTAGGTGGTTCAACTGTACCGTCTTTCACGTAAGCAGATATACCTTCGTGATTTGAAACGGTTGCAGAACGCAACGGGCCAGTTCCAGTTAAACGCACGGCAGTGGCGTGAGCGGCCAACAAAGGCTAGTTGAATCCTGGGTACTGCCTCTTGTCGTACGGAGCAGAACCAAGTCCACGAGAAAAACGGGGCAGTTGGACCACTTGGTATACTTAGGCCTTTAAGTGTGTACAGAGCCATAAATCAACTACTTCAAATTGGTACCATCTCTAAAATCTCTGCAACATTCCTGGCACTTCGTGCGAGATATATCGGCAAGTAGTGAATATTGCACGAGTATAGTACTTTTTGTTATCAGAGTTATATAACGGAGAGTGAGGTAATGGCGAACGCTTAAGCTTTATCTCTCTCTTCTGTGAATATAATGAACCTAACAATTTATTTAAAATTAGTCTATTGTCCTGCAATCTGAATTTTACTATAATTTACTATCGACACAAAAAGCTAAAAAATAGAATACTTTGAAAACTAAGTAATGTTCGCCAATGGCTACCCTCGGAGGGAAATGGGGAACAATCACCCCTTTTTTATAGAAGCTTAATGAAATGACAAATGGAATCATTCTATCAATTTATCTTTGCAAATATATAATTATATAACATTTTATGTATGTATCACGTTAAAATCCTAACATGTGCGTAAGAAATTAGTGAATCAGGGATCTATTATTTATAAAAACACCTACACAAATATTTTGTGATTACAGTCACATAACGATGAAATATAATAAATTATATAAACAAATGTGGAATATGTTCTTATGTACAAACATCACAAACACAAGCTTTTGTTTCCCAACAGCTGCAAGCTGCAGGAGTCCAGATAGAGCATTTAGAATACTTGTATCAAAGCTGGTTATTTTTTAGAAACTCTCCACAGAAAGGGCAAATATCAGGCTTATTTTTAATAACGAATGTCACATAACTTTTTTACAATCATCATCGATATATTTATATAGTGTTTCAACCTCCGTTTCCTCTTCTTCTGAAGAACTGAAGACATTCTTCCTTTTTGCTGTTTTTCCAGCTGTCCTCTTGGTCTTCTAAAACTTCTGTCCAGTAACTGTTTTCCTTCTTTCTTTTCCTTCTTGTTCGCTTCATTGCTTTGAAGTCTTTGTTTCATGGAGAAGATATAGCCATAGCATATAACGATCTATTGAGGGATTAGACGATAGCTAACACTGGGCTGCCAATCACAAACACTGTTCGCCATTGGCCCACGATGAAATAGAAACATTGAGATAAATACCCGTAAAAACGTGCTAATAAAATAATCTTTGTTTACACATATAATGCAAAATGATCCCCTTTAACAACACATACCCTAGAAGACGAAACCATTAAGGTAACTAACACAAACTTTCAGTTGCTTTTGCAAGCACTGTTATAACAAAATGATAAGTGCGCCTTAAAACTTTGTTTATGATGGCTAATTTTGCTCCAGGTAGTTCTCAAGGACATTGCAAGATTGCAGCACTAGTCAGCAAACTGGTAGCTCTAATGGAACATTTTGAAAACAAGTATTTTCAGAATTAGGATTACTACGGAAGGGAGATGTTAACGAAAACCCGTGGTTTATTGTGGGACCTTCTCGAGAGCAAGAAGAAGGTGAGAGGAGACATGGAGAGGCCGATAAAATGAGACATGACGGTGTAGAGAGCTGAGTCCCTATTATTTAACAAATGGAAACTCCCCCGGCAGGCCAGTAAAATCGGCAACCCAAATATCGTGGTCGCCTCAGATCCGGGAACAGTCGTACTGAAGTATTCTATCTTGAAAGAGAGCTCCAGATGTGGAATCATAACAGATATGAAAAGCCTTTAGTGTATTTAATCCTTGCGCTATTGGTCAGAAAGGGAAAGTATCCAGGTAGAATCCTGATAGTTTAACTTCTTAGAGTCTAGAGTAATACAGTATGCAGGTGCATTCTGAAATCCTCCTTCTACAGAGAATAAGCTCATTAGCACTTGGAATATTCAAACGATTCCCTGCTCAACTTAGGTAGCTCGGTTCCAATCTCGTCTCTGTTTTCTTTGAATGCTCAATTCCTTTGTCGATCTTCACTGGCATCTCTGAGCAGAATTTGCATGCTTCTAGGAATTCCCAACTCCGTTACTCTACACTGTGACACCGCTTTCCTGCCTTAAGTGAAAATTCGCTACAGAATCTACAAGTATTTACATACTTTATATGCAGTTTCGTCGTTCCCATCAGGTTACACTGTCATTCAAAGCTTAGGCAGGCAGGAACATCTCTCTCTTTCTCCGTGTGTGCCTCTGCTCATAGTCTATTACAGAATTAGACTGACAACGCAGCTAGCAGCACGCAATACTCACCGTGTCTTCCATTCCCTTTACCTTGATTTCTCTCATTGGATAGAGTAGACGTCTTTGCTATCTCACTTCCAGCAAGTAGCAATTGAACTATATCTAATTTTAACCAATAAGAGCGATCAGAATTTCTTCTCCATATGGAGTAAATCCTGAATTAATGCTACAATCACCTTAGGTGAACATGTATTTTTAAGTGAAATACTTAATTTTATTGGTTCTAATACTTACTGTAACTTCTGTTTTGAATTTTCTGTCACCTATTATGTAATCTAGTTCGATTTAATTCAGATTTTGCTTACATGCTGGTCAAACCACCTGCATATGACCCTCAGAGGTAACACGGTTGTAGCGAATCACGGGCGAGTAGCGTTGCCTAGTAAGACCTAGGTTAGTCTTGCTTTGTAAATTTATTAGATTGTCGCTCGGATATCAATATTTATTACAAGCCTAAAACTTATGTCACATATAAATAGAACCATCGGCCAAGCACGCACGAAAACAGTATAATTTTAGCTACAGTAGTTCGGTATTTACACATAATTATATTTTACATGTATTTGGTTAGAAATAAAGCAATCTTGATGTTTCAACAGAAAGGTGATCATAACCTTTATGACTCTTCTGTTGTGCTTCCCCTTTCTCCTAGTACACCATTAAATATCTAACCACGGGATAGAACAGGTAAAGATGTATTATTTCATCTTGACCGGAATCCTGCGCGGTAGGGATGAGTAGCAACTGTGTTGAGGATAGTGCACCAATCGCTACAATGAGTCCCACGCATAAGATTACGAGAGGGGAGTGTGGTGCTTAAGGTGTCTAAAAACAAATGCCATTATCTAAGCCAGTTTTGCAGCTCTTATAAACTAAGTTGTAATTCTTACTATGGTAGTAATCTCCACTCTTTTGTTTGATCTTAAATAGTACATAGGCATTTGGAAAAGAAACCCTATTCTTCTCCCCCAGGAATGATAAACAACTGTCGGCCTTTCAATATCGCTGCAGAGTCCCTGTAACGTATTTCACTCCAGGCAACTCGTCCAGATACCACTGCGCATCGCTCTGCACTTTTCAAGATAAAAAATACATCTATAGTTAATGTGCACTTCTAAAAATAGTTTAACCGCAGAAGAGCCGAGACAAAGTTCCTTGCCTAATAGGCATGTGTTCAAAACTTCGCTCGGGAAACAGCATTTTTCCTCACACCGCAAAGACTCTCGAGAGACTCACTTACTGACTATACTAGACTCGTTCAAATTACGAGAGCATTGGTATATAGAGTGCATGGAAATTACCACAGAGTACAGGAAAATTCGAGGCGGCAAAACATCCAGAGGTTACCAATGATCTAGGAATAGTACGTATCGTATATCTGTTAACTACAAGCTCCATGTACCCTTAAATCATTTGAACATAATTTCATTTATCGTCCGATATGACTTAACGTTGGAGGTTTTCTCTTATCCTAAAATATGAATGTCAGGTAACTCTAAGCTCTATATACCCTTTACACATTTGAACATCATTTCATTTAACGTCCGATATGACTTTACGTTGGAGGTTTTCTCTTATCCTAAAAGATGAATGTCAGGTAACTCTAAGCTCTATATACCCTTTACACATTTGAACACCATTTCATTTAACGTCCGATATGACTTAACGTTGGAGGTTTTCTCTTATCCTAGAAGATGAGTGTCAGGTAACTCTAAGCTCTATATACCCTTTACACATTTGAACATCATTTCATTTAACGTCCGATATGACTTTACGTTGGAGCTTTTCTCTTATCCTAAAAGATGAATGTCAGGTAACTCTAAGCTCTATATACCCTTTACACATTTGAACATCATTTCATTTAACGTCCGATATGACTTAACGTTGGAGGTTTTCTCTTATCCTAAAAGATGAATGTCTGGTAACTCTAAGCTCTATATACCCTTTACACATTTGAACATCATTTCATTTAACGTCCGATATGACTTAACGTTGGAGGTTTTCTCTTATCCTAAAAGATGAATGTCAGGTAACTCTAAGCTCTATATACCCTTTACACATTTGAACATCATTTCATTTAACGTCCGATATGACTTAACGTTGGAGGTTTACCCTTATCCTAAAAGATGAATGTAAGATAACTCTAAGCTCTATATACCCTGTACTCATTTGAACATCATTTCATTCATCGTCCGATATGACTTAACGTTGGAGGTTTTCCCTTATACTGAAAGATGAATGTCAGATAACTCTAAGCTCTATATACCCTTTACTCATTTTAACATCATTTTATTCATCGTCCGATATGACTTAACGTTGGAGGTTTTCCCTTATCCTGAAAGATGAATGTCAGATAACTCTAAGCTCTATATACCCTTTACTCATTTGAACATCATTTTATTCATGGTCCGATATGACTTAACGTTGGAGGTTTTCCCTTATCCTGAAAGATGAATGTCTGGTAACTTTAAGCTCTATATACCCTTTACTCATTTGAACATCATTTCATTTATCATCCGATATGACTTAACGTTGGAGGTTTTCTCTTATCCTGAAAGATCAATGTCAGGTAACTTTAAGCTCTATGTACCCTGCGTTTATTTGAAAATCATTTCATTCGTCGTTCAACATGACAATGTAGGAGGACCTAAATAAAAAAGTTAATATGTACTACACAGTTTATAAGGCTTGAAAACTTTACGTAATTTGAGAAAAACGTTATTCAAAATTAAGAGCTACATAAAATTTTGCTAATTGCTCCACATCGTAACCAGACAAAAATAGCATTTAATTTAGAATCAGAGAATTAAATGAAGACAGAAAAATGCATTGAAAATATACACTGTGTAAACTTTTAGATGCTCTTACTTGGATCAAGCAAATTCATATATTTATACATCTTTTTAGTTAACGTGATATCTGGATATGAATGTGTCGTCTAAACTGCAATAATTCATCATGTTATGGACGAAGGATGTGATAGAGACTTACAGCTGCGGAGAAACCTTCCTGACACAGGGTTTGTTACTGCTGAAATTGCACCCATTCTTCCAGAGCTCGGAGAATACCATGTTTAAACCATTCTATAAACGTATAAAACATGACTGCTACTTTTTTCTCACGTTCTGTCAGACTACACCATTGTAACGGAAACGCTGGGGCAAGATATGCCTGGCGTGAACAGATTTCAACGCCTGGAGGTTATATGTTACCCCATACATTTCGCCGGATCGAATTCCGGAGCGACACAGCTTATGAACGAAGAGGGGTGGGATGCAAGATTTTAGAGATTTACGATCTCAAGTCTAGTATGAGTGGGGAGGGAGTCAGGGCGCCCTCAAATTTGTGGCTGTTTTCCAGCTTCAGTCAGTTCTTTGTGAATAGTGCTTTTAAACTACTGTCACTTTTTTCTGTCAGACATTCAGATATCTTACTGTAAAATCTAGAATAGAAACCGCTTCACATTTGTATTTTTACATTTTTACGATTAATGTTTATACTTTTTTCCTCAGCCTTCGTCTACGATCACACATATTTTCATAACAAAAACCAAAATACAGACTCCTGCTGAAGAACAAATGTATATTCTAGTTGTGAGCCTAGAAGTCTTATATAAGTAATTTGGAATATGAACCTAAGGCCAAAATAAAGTGTACGAAAATAAAGGCCACTGCAGCAGTTACAGTTTAGTTATCAGAAATTCAGAACACAGCTAATTATGAATAAACAGTATTATAATGCCTTCACACATTTTTAGTAAAAGTACTATAACAGTGGTTTAAAAAATATAGGCATTTTATTAATTTATCACTAAATCAATTTGCAATGTATCCGACTGAACATAAATGTGGGTTACTCCGTTGTTGTGCTAATAGGAATATAGTTACCAAAAATACAATCATCACTACACAGTTTTACATTCTCTACCGCTTATTTATTTGAAGTAATGAAATTGTTTAATACCCCTAAAACTAAATAATCGTATATGACGCAAATACGCGCTTTTTAACGAAAGATATAAATCTCATCTTTGTGGGTTTGTGAAGAGTAAATAAATACACAGATAATATGTGTATAAAGTTTGTTTAGTTAACACATGTGCACGTCGGCCGCTGCCTTTGACGAACCCTTATAATCGTTTTACAACACAAACCCTCCTTCTCCCATACCTTTCTGCAAGGTTGCCACCTTTCTCGATACGTCATGGGTATCGTACGAGGTTTCGTCTAAATAAATGATTTTATGTCCATTACTGCGAAACTTCCTTAGTTTTGACATAATAACCCGTATCTTATTTAAAGTGCGATATTTGAAACCCAGCTCCTTTAGGAGACCGCGCAAAGTGCAGTGTCCATAAGGAAAATCACAAATTTCTTGCAAATATGCAACCAATTCGTCTAAGGTGAGCGCTCTCCCTTTCGCATAGAATCTATAAATTTCTCGACGTTCATAGCACGACTCCTTACCAAGATTATTTGTCATCACATATTTATATGTGTTCAAAACAAGCGCTTGAATTTGCTTAGAAACAGTTTCGGTTTTAACTTTGTTTTTTGAGGCTTCTCAAGTAACATAACTCGGCCCAGTTATTCACACTATTGTCATCACTTTGATTATTTTCACTTGACTGAAAGTTATCCACTACTCCATTTGCATTTACCACTGCATTTCCCTCCCACGGTCTCCACATCGTGTCACAACAATTTCTGAACGTAATGAAACAGATCAACTGGAAGTTGGAACTTTGGCAACTGAGACTCCACGTGGAGTAGACATGCGACTGTCACTTCGAGAAAATCAGGGTTGCTATTGGTCCTCAACGACAGTGTTCCATTTCTGAAGTGTGCGGTTAGATTTATGAGGGGCTAACTGCACTCGCGTTCACTAGACAGACTCTACGTAAAGTAGCGCGGGTGTTTGGAATTAGCTGGTGCTTCAAGAGGTCCCGAGTTCGAATCTCGGTCAGGGTGAGTTACCTGGTTAAGGTTTTTTCCAGGATTTTCCCTTATACAGAAAGGCGAACTTTGGTTGACTCTAGGCTCTATGGACCCTGGGCTCATTTGAGAATCATTTCATCCATTCCATTCATCGTCCATATGACTTAACGTTGGATGACGTAAAATTATATATATATATATATATATATATATATATATATATATATATATATATATATATATATATTGGCGGATGACTCAGATTAATTTTACAAAATCTGCTCCCTAGGACATGGTAGTGTATTGTGTTATAAAGACATTTATGAGCGAAGAAGTTAACTACTTGAGACAGTTGAGTGTGTAATACAATTGTATTTCTTCAGACTAATTGAGAAATCGAGTTTCATTTCCGGAAGAGAGAGATGCGATTGCCCCTTATCTGGAATTTTGTTACTTTTTAAGTTCTTTTAACCCTTTGCTGCACGAATTATTTTGTTACTTATGCCGGATTTGCTGTACTTGCTAAACCAGTTCTCATGTCACCTTCTGTAGTGCCTCCACGTAATCGATTCGAATAGCCATGATCGTTAAAGCGACACGTTTGGACTGGCCATCCATTTTTAACTAAACGTCGCAGGTTCGACTGCAGTCAAATATGCCTGTGGTAAAGGATGGGGAGGGCACGCTTGGGTGTTGTGTTGACTGGGTTATCATTTGACTGTAGTTGCTTGGATGTTGCCTTTTATACTAAAAAAAACACTACAATATAATTGTAAAAATAATAAAGTGTTTATAATTCAAGGGTCTTAAAATCCTGTGTGTATAGGTAATTGAAAAAGGCCAATACAATATTATAATAACAACAGAATTGCACTAAAACATTATTAAAGGTAAATAAAGGCTTTGTTTACCACCTGAAACCACCATGCTTTAAAGGGTTAGATATATTTATGACAAATGTGCAATAACATAGCTCCCGAAACCTGTATAATGAAAAAAATACAGAGTTTCTTACATCCATAACCCTCGTTGTTTTGATGGTTACATAATCAGTGCTGCCAACGGGCAAAAATAAATACCGTTAAAACAAATGTTGAGGGGGTTTAACGTAAGCGGGGGATTCAACATTTTCTATCTTCTTTACATTCTCCAACGTTACGTCATATCGGGCGATTAATGAAATGGATGAAATGATGCTCAGATGAGCCTAGAAAAATGGAGACTAGTACCACGAAATCTGTGTGGGCGCTGTGGCAAAGAAGCAATTCATATGTGGAAAATGTGTGTGAGATGCATAAAGATATGAATATACAAGTGTAGAATTGTGTTGTTTTATTTTAAATTGAATTATATATTCTGAGATGAAGTGTTCCACCATGTTACTTCCATTCCGATTAGTCCGCTCTATTCATTTTCCAATTGCGGGCGATTAGGATTAGTTTCCACTCGGAATAAAAATGAAAAACGGAAGTAGATCATCGAAAAAGGTATCATTTAGCACAATCTAGAATTTCCGTGCTTAAATATAAGGTAAAACCTTTCATATTCACGTGAGAAATAGGATTTTTGACAAATATTTTCAGAATATTCATCCGAATTGTCCTTTCTTACCTTATATAGAAAGTCGGTTTGGTGTCCACACTTTGTATTGAAGTCCAATGATCTTTAAGGTTGCAAACGAAATAGTTCTGTATTAGCTCACTTGGCTCAGATGATACTATCTGTGGCCACTTTCATAAGCTCGTAGATACCTAAGATAAAATGTAGCCGAGTTTTCTGATCTAGAGACAGAAGTATACTTATACTTACATATATAGTAGCCGCGTTCATTCTATCCCAATCGGCATCAAAGCCTTCCCTTCTGACCACACATTTTCACATGTATGCAATTATACGGGTCTTCCATCCTTAAACATATGGGGTGGTCCTCTTAATACGTTCACCAAGTTAAGGCGCTGTTGAAATATTTTTCGTGTCCTTAGAACTGCATAAAATTAAATAAATCTTAGAGAACTGTAAATTATACTACAATTTGCATAAAACACATTTCGTATTTCTGCAATAAACACAATCAAAATGGTGCCTGGGATTCAAACCTTCAATAAGCTTATGTGCAAACGTGCTTCTTATGTGTGTTAATTAAGCTTATATTTATAGAAGTTACATAGTGTTTTACTTAGTGTAGTTAGTGCATTTTTTAAATTTGTTAGTGTTTAATAGTGTTTTACGTTTAGCACCTGCGTAATTAAGATGTGGAGACCGTGGGTATCGAACCTAACATGGATATGCTAACATGGATTTCCATTCATACTTGTAATATACACCTAACAGTATTTCTAACCTTTCTCGAGTTTGAAGTATTATGACATTCAATTATTATGCGGAATGTACAAGATTATTTATTTAAATTGTATATAAAAGAACCCCCACCCTACAAAAAATTAAACTCCTTAACTTTATTCAAACTTGTAGAATTAGCAGACATACTTGTAAAAGTTTCGAGCATTTAAAAATCCTTGGTTCGTCTTTTTTTTTTAACTTTTGAAGTGTTTACTGCTTTGTTAAATCAACTGAAATTCAGCACCTGCTATAGAATATAGGAAAATGTATTAGGATAAATCGCCTCACGATTGCAATAAACAAAGCTCTAACATGCAATATTTCCTTATAAATTATTATTAACTACGAGAATATCCAAAGTGCTTGTTTAATTTGCAACTATATATCCCTCGCAAATTCATGTACACTGATGCAGTTTAACCCTTTTAAAATTGTAATGATGTTGTACTAAGCTTCCCTTGTATATTATTCTAATAATACACATTTAGTTCTCGTAGGTAATATAAGTATTATACCATAACAGCATAGGAAAGATATCTCTTTTCAGTTATGTTATAAAGCGTTGTAACATTATGTATAATTATAGGATACATTAATTATTTAAAATTTATTTTTAAACATCAATAAATAAACCAAATGACTAGTTCGAAAAGTAGAATCAACGTGAAGCTTTTTTTTTTCCTTCTAAATGTTATTTTAAACAACGGCAACCCTGGGTATTCTCAGCTATAAACACACTCCTAACATTCTTCATCCCTCCACCCCGGTAAGTGTAACCTAATATGTTTATGACATTGTGGTTAGGGGTGAGAACAGTTTTTCCTTACAAGGCGACGCGCCTGAGGATTCTTTGAGCGCGGCCACTATACGATGCGGTATCCTCGCCAGAGTTCGGCAGTCTCCCTTAGAATTACCTATGCAGTACTCACCTGCTTCATAAACATCCCGAAAATGAATTTCAAAATTTTCAGAGGTAATTTCATTGTTCCTTCCGTGCAATTTTTGTTTTCAACATCTCTAGCCCAGATAAATTATATTTAATTTAGTTTTATAAAAATATTGCCTTCTTAGTATTCCTTACATGTTATTTGCCGTATATGGCGTGAAAATAATCTTCCTGTGGTTCAAGAGAACTTAGTTTATATGGTGCAAATGTTTAATTATATAATGTATAAAGAAGTACATTATATTTACCGTTTACTCTTCATGAATTAAGTTCTTATGTAGCTAGTCTCCATGGAGAGAAATAAATTCCATTTTATTTGGGTCTAGTAGGCCGGTGAGACTGTCGTCAGCAACAAAATACTTTGCCTACTTTGTTTTGCCTAGCAAGCTAGTTTCTCATTTTCTTCGGCAGCTTTATTTTATGGCAGCAGTTCTCTCTGGCATAACGCCCGTAAACACCACGGCAATTTAACAGC
This sequence comes from Mantis religiosa, assembly GCA_030765055.1. NCBI lineage: Eukaryota > Metazoa > Arthropoda > Insecta > Mantodea > Mantidae > Mantis > Mantis religiosa. The sequence goes on along the minus strand of CM060956.1, from coordinate 103,791,837 downwards.
CATCACAGTGCGGTAAGTGGTTAAGATTTGTGCAGTTTCAGGGCAAGAGTTAAGCAGCAAAGCTAGAGATTTACATGTTTAGCTTTTGGCTAACTTATGTCGATTTAACTACTGCAACAAAAGTATGCACATATAAGAGCAAAGCATGTAAATTGTTACTATGGACACAAGAATTAAACCTTGGATAAAGCAATGTCTCGTGAATTGGATTGAGAGTTGATGTTTAAATGATGGCCATATCACATTTCGGCACAAACGATTGCTAGTAATGTATGAATTATTCACGAAGAGTAAAAAATTATGAGGCGATAATTTATAAAAACTGCAGTAGAAATAAACATATCAATAGATGTTATGTTTTATATTAGAATAATATTTCCTTGAGTTGATGTAAAATATTTTAATGGGCTCATTATCCTGCATTTTTATGACCATATTATTGTTTTATTAGGTTAATATCCCTTGCAACAGATTTCCCTATACAATCAAAGGAACTTATGAACATTAATGCATCGTGCTGAAAAGTCTAGGCTTAGGTTTGCTGGTATTTTGCTACCAGGAAACCAATGAAAAATCTTCATCCCTGCTATACAGAGGTTTGATTCAAGACTCTTAATTACTAGCTGACACAACGAAAATGACAGGGCTTCTCAATTTAACTACAGTGGTTGATTTATCGTTCTTTGGCTTTTGGAACACATTGATTTTTCAGCAAAGGAGTTATTAACTCATGGTTATTTTCACTGCATTTTTAATTTGTTTTCTTTGGTTTTTTTTAATTGGGTCACACAATTTCCAGACTACAGAGGGGTAGGGAATAATATTTGCTTGAGCAAAATGTTCCACCTCTCAACTGAGAATCAAACCAGCAACCTCCCGCAAATTAGAGAAATATTCTACTGAATGGGGCAAAGGATTCTTACAGTGCATGAAATATTATGGCGATATCTGTCAATAAAGAATAAAAATTATACTATTGACGTCGTATAACAATAATAGTATTTATTTAATTAAAAGGTAACTGCGGAATATCACAGAAAATACCGTGATATAATAATTCGTCAGAGATCAGGCAGGATTTGCTGCAAAAGACTATTTATAAAATAAAAAATGGGTTACTGTAACTTTGAAGCATAATTCTTTGTTAGTTTGCTACGAAACATGTTATTCCTACAATAAAGATGATTTTGTATGAAATGAAGTAAGTCTGACAGGAAGGGGAAAGAAGTAGATTAATGCAAAACATCTGTTCAATGTTTGATTTATTTGTGCCGTTCACTGAACCTGAAGGGGAACGAGAATACATTTGTAGGTAGTTTATATTTGCAACAACCCTATCGCATGATCCAGTTTATGAGTTCATTTGTCGTACTAAGTATGACACCCGTACTGATAGAGATCGCTACTTGTTAACTATGAGGTTCACATACGACAGCTCCCAGGTTTGACTTCCTCGACCGTTAATTTCAAATTTTGGAATTTTACGTGTTTTTTCCTGGTCATGGTTGGTTGAATTCTTTTGCAAGGAGTCCCTGCAGGTCTGTTCATTCTGAATGATTTTTGCATAGCTGGCAAATTGTAAGAGATAAAAAAACCTTAGCAATTAATTACTGTTACATACCTGCGGTGTGTAGGATAAGGTTATAATTCATTGCCATTACTGTGATTTGATGTTTTCAGTTTGACCCTACCTATCTAAAGAAAATATTATTAAAACAATCTAGGTATCGTTAAAACACAAATGGTATATATTTTTATAAAGTTAAAAAATTCCAACAAGCTCGTTTTGTTTGCTACGAGTTTTGAAATACATTTCCCAAATAGGAACTAGATAATTGTTTTTTATGCCCTAGGCTTGCAAAGAGAAAGAGATTTCAAAATCATCAAACAGGGACTAGATCTTAAAATGTTTGACTCTCTTAACTTGCTGCATTCCCTTACTTCTTTGTGCCTATAACGTGTGCAAACTTTATCTTATTGACAAGACACGTTTGGTAGAGGGGAGAATGGGTATAAAAGAACACAGAAAGTCATGTGAATGCAACAATTCAGTAGACTATAGCAGATGAGTTTGAGGCATGTTTTGTATATGGTGGGTATCTAATTAAGCATTACATTTCGAAAATAATAACTACATTTTTCTTATATATTCGAAAGTGGTGAATTATGAGCTTTTATTAACGTTCTCCAAAGTTAAATCATATCGGGCGATTAATGAAATGATATTCAAATGAGTACAGGGTACATAGAGCTTGGAGTTACCAGACACCCATCTTTGAGAATAAGGGAAGCCCTGGAAAATGACATATCCAGATAACTCACCCTGACTGATATTGGAACTCAGAACCTCCTGAACATGAGGCAGACACGCTACCACCTACCATACAGCAAATTACGAGAGTGGTTTACCAGCTCTGTGTTAGAATCAGGTTTTTCCAATCAGCAAATGGGCGTTACCAGTTACAATAGGACATTGTTACCTCTTGATAAAGAAGGGGAATATATAGTTTATTTCATGGTACGTTTAACATTTGACGGTAAGGGGAAACACCATTTGAACGAGAATAGCTCGCTCCCCTGCACGTGCTCAGCACTTCAAGTGAGTTTATTTACTCCGACGCGTCTTCTTGAATGCAAGACCAACCTCAGAAATAATGCTCAAAGGGTTATTCTTCACTACAGCCCTTTTCTGGCTTAGAAGCAATGATTTGTGGTTTAAGTAAACTCAGATAGAGTCTTTATGTAGTACTTACTGCCATCTCTGCTTTCGAATTTATCTAGAGGTTTCGGAAATCAACGTGGCATTTTCTCAGACTGCATTTCACTAATAAAAGAACCTATTTGCCAAAAATTATGACATAATAAAACGTATATAGTTATTTAAATTACTTTCATTAACAAGCTAGAATCATATGATAATGTTTCGGTTTTCTTTTATCTAAAATTGTAAGAAAGTATTTATATAGCATAGGTTAACATTTTGTTTGCAAAAAACTTGATGAATATTAACCTGTGAGGTGTGACATTACACGTTATTTTCACGATGTATTTCTTGTACTCCTTTCAATTCGATTTCTTCAACTGAGGCTCTAAACTTTTGACTATTTGTATTTTAGTGAGTGCCAGATGATACTAAAACGTGTCCAGAGTATTAAAAGGGTGTCTTTTTAGACCAAAGAAAGGGATTATAACGACATATTTGTAACCACTGTGTCGAATAATTTATGTGATCAACTGAAGCTAAACATCTCTTTAAACTGATAGTCTTTGTCCCACATTAGAAGTATGAAGTAGTCATTGAAGATCTGAAGCATGTTTATCCACGAGGTTGGAAACCCAGGCTTTGTTTTGTACATGTTATACCAACTAACAATTTCTCATACATAACATGCATGAAACGCTGTGCGGTTAGTTCCTTTTCCTGTGTGTATTGAAAATCAACCCTGCGTTTGATTGGGGCACAAGTAAACGTGCTATGCTTTTCAAGTTCTGTATTTGGATAGCATTCATATCAGAGAAATAATGTCTTTGCGTGTGAATTTCAGCAGATCATGTAGTACGAAATAATGATGATTCGTTTAACGTTTTCTTGGTTAAATTACGGTAGTTCTGTAGGAAGTTTCATTAAAATAATTATTTGAAAAATTCTTTTTTCCCTTGATTTCTGTTATGGTTGCTATATTTATTTGGTTTTTTTTTTATTTAATTCTGCCACTAACTCCTGTTCCTTTGTATTGATACTTCTCACATTCCGATTGGCTAGTCTCAGGGTATCCTTTCTTCCAGATCGTGTTCTATTACCATGCGTGGGTCGTCATCCAAGATATCCGTCGGCTGAAATCTATGAAGCTTTTGAGTAGTAGAATTTGTACAAGGTTGGATTACCGGTCCAACGCTCAACCACCATTCCTGTTGGGCCCGGTCTTTCATTGACCTGGAAAAGGCTTTTGACAGAATAAATAAATCAAAACTGTGGCAAATACTAGAAAGTAAGGGTTACCCACCACATTTTATTAATTCAATAAATACATATATACAAATACAACTATAAGAATTGATACTGGGGTTAGAGACCCAGGAATCAAAATAAAGGAAAATATTATATTAATATCCTGCTGTTTGCAGATGACCATATATTGATTGATCGAAATGAAAATCAGCTGCAAAAATCAATGTATATATTCTAAATAATATAGTACAAAAGTATAATTTTAAAATATCAGAAGAAAAAACAAAAATTATGGCTTTTAAAGGAAATTATAATGTAAGATCAAAAATTGTTTTAGGAAATAGGATTTTAGAACAAATATCGAGTTTTAAGTATTTAGGATGTAACATAAGTTATAGAAACAATGCTGATATAAAAGAAAAAGTAAACAAATTCCGAACAATATGCGCGACAATCCAAAGAACTTTTAAAAACAGTGTGAGAAAGGATACAAAAATGAAAATGTATAAGGTAATAGCTATTCCAACTTTATGGAAGCGAAACCTGGGTGCCAAGACAAAAGGATTTAAATAAAATACAGACTGCAGAAATGAGATTTTTAAAAGGTGTTAAAGTTTGTACAATATTGGACAAAGTAAGAAATGAGGGTATTAGAAAGGAATTAGAAATCGAATCAATCCATTACAAAATATCAGAATGAAGGCAAGAATGGCGTGGACATATATTAAGAATGGAGGATGGAAGATATCCAAATGCAGTATTAAACTATAATCCAAAAGGAAGAAGAGACAGAGGACGACCCATGAAACGCTGGAGAGATATATGTAGCCGGAACGGGCGATATGCCCAAACCATAGAGTGAAGAAGAAGAAAAAGAAGAAGAAGAAGAAGAAGAAGAAGAAGAAGAAGAAGAAGAAGAAGAAGAAGAAGAAGAAGAAGAAGAAGAAGAAGAAGAAGAAGAAGAAGAAGAAGAAGAAGAATTCTTTCCTACAGAAAGGAGGAGAAAAGTTGAAAGCTTAAAAGATAGATTAGCACAAAATATAAGACCTCAAATATTCTACCAGAATGACGGTGGTATACATTCTAGTAGAGAAATAGAGATTTTGAACTTTTGCATAAATAATAACAATATAGATCTTGTGGTGTAATAATCGTTTATCATTAATGATGTTTCCATTCCTTATGCGTTAACTGCTTACATATTGCATGAGAAATTCAAATATTTCAATATTCATTATGAAATGAAAGGCATAGATTGTTGTGTGAGGCGAAATCCTGTCACAAAGTCTACCCCGCATATTAATTTTAATAAGCAGTATGTCATCCATTAAAACTTGAGCATGTGAATGTTAAATGTTTAGGTTTCACTCCTTCAGGTTTTACTCTTATTTCCCAAATGGTTTGAACGCTAGAACCGAAGAGCAATTTAAAAGAAGATTTCGTCTTTTATTACCGGATGTATGATAAAAAACTGGATAACTCCGAAAATATTATTTTTGATACCTTCCCAGTCACTGATCACTTGATGTGATCTTCACACTCCTGCCGTGTATTGCAGCCTCTCTCAGATCGGGGTAACCTACAGTGCTGGCCTTATCCTATTATGATGCTGCTGTCGATGACCTAATTGCACAGGCGAGCTAACTAGGCGTTACTCCATCGTGAAAACAAAACCCTAAAGTATGTACGAAAACTACAAGTTAAGGTAAACTTCAATTAAAGACAAATGTGCAGACAACAGCAGCAACTCATCAAGTTAAATCCTCCGAATTAAAACCGCTTACCAGCTGCCATATATGTATTTTGAAATCTGTCAGCTTTTTAGGTATGAAATACCAAATTTATATTTTATATACCCAAAAAATACCCAGTGTCCAATCTCACTAATTTCAGCAATTTAATTTCTGTACCACGTTCATTAATTGGAAGTATTGTAGTTCAAAAACTCTTGAAGGCAAAAAAGCTCTCTAAATGGATCCTAACTAAAAAAAAATCCATAAATTTCAAATGAATTCTACCACTTGGATTTCCTTGGAAGAGATTTTAAAAACCGTTCATTATAAGAAATTTTGTATAATTTGTATACAAGTCAATTTAGAAGAAATAGATATTGTGTAAAGGTGAATTATTAAAACCACAACTAGGTACTGCAATTCTTATAGGAGGTGACATTTTGTTCTCAAAAATTGATTAAATTCAAGAATATCATTAGATAAACGAGCATGATTATTTGATAATATATGGCCTATAAATGGGCTAGTCTCTAAAATCAACAGGAAAAGGACTATGTGAGAAACACTTTTTCTATGTTAAAGAAACAAGGAAGTGCTTTGGTTTAGCAAATTTCTTAAATAAGCAGATTTTTGTTGGAAACTGCGCCTACGTGTTTGCATAATTTACTCAAGTTCACTTCTTGTTATTTTATTATTTTAAAAGCCTATCTTTGTCTAAAAGTGTAATTGGAGTATAAAGATCGTCCACAATCTACTTAAGTATATGTGTAATAAAATGTCTAATAGGAATTTAAATTAGCATTCCACAGTGGAAGTATTGAGCAATGCAACTAAAATGACATTTCTAGTTCCATATTTGTTTGACATAAAAGACTTTTATTGTAGTCAATGATATTTTAATAAATTAATTAAAATATGAAGAATGCAATTAAATGTTAAACTTAAACTTTTACAGCTAATGATGCTACAATACCTAAATGTGGCGTTAATACGGAGGTTGTTCAATAAAGAATGATCATAATTTCCTTTACGGTCATAATTTTTCGTACTAAAATTCAACCTTACCATATTCTGTTAGCTTAATGAGAAACAAACACGCCGTAGTAGTTTCATTGTTGGTACTCCTGGTTCCCGCCTGTGAGAACCAGGTAAGTGCAGACATGTTCAGTATCGCCTACCGCTACAATGGAAGTAACACGCAGTTAAAGTTGATGTTAGAGGAAGATCCGGAGTTTCTTTCAAATGTAATCACTGCTGATAAAACTTGGCTACATCATTTTAATCCTGATAACAAACAGCAAATCTCAGTGTGAAAATCTCCTTCATCACCAACCTCCAGAAAAGCAAAAGTGGTTGCTTCTGCTGGGAAAATTGTGATCATCTCATTCTTTGATATTCTTGGAATGGTTTATCAGTATCTTGTACCCGCACGCAATACTACAATGATGTCCTGAAAACATTGCAAGTCCATATCAGGCGCAAAAGACCACATTTCCGTAAAGCAGACTGGATGCTGCACCACGATAATGTGCGGCCGCATATTGCCAATGTTGCTGAAGTGCATTCCTCACCCTCCCTATAGTCCGGATTTAGCCCCATGTGACTCTTTTATATTTCCTAACTTAAAGAAATGCCTTCGTGGGAGGCATTATCTGTCATCAGAAGCAGTGGTGAAGACTGCGGAGGCGATTTTGAAGGATCTCTCAAATAATGGTTTCCAGCATGTCTCTGAAGACTGGCAGAAACACTGGGACAAGTGCCTCGCATTCAGGGGAGACTATTTTGAGAAGGACCATCAAAATTATGAAGATGAGTAAAGATAATTGTCAAAAAATAATTGTAATCATTCGTAATTTGGAAAATCACTTATCACTTATCCCATAAATCCCATGAATCCATGTACTCATGCTTGGTAATTTGATACCCATCCTTACCTGTGGAATAAGATGGATCCCTTTTGTTCATTTTATGCGAAGAACTGCCCCTTCCAGCCTCTGTAACAAAGGAAAAAAATGACTGTATGTAAACGGTTTTGTTCTTGCTCACACAAGTTCTCTCTGACTTCCCGGGTGTCACTGTTAGCTAAAGCTTTTGGGAAATGTAAATGAATTTAATTAAAATTACTCGATGAATATTCAAGGTAGAAATTTAATTTATAAATGGAATTACTTAAGACTAGAAGCGCCTGCTTTATCCTGCAAAACTACTGCTTATTGAAATTAATATTTTTAATATCTATCCATTTTAGGAGCATTCGTTGTAGCAGATCGTCATTCTGTTAGCTTTGTCAATACGCACGCGTTAAAGAATTGACGAATTCTACTTACGGGGACAAAATTGTGAAAGTCTAAGTATTTGAAAATTAAAAGCATAACAGGAGTTTTGTTAGAAATAGCCAGCTAAAACAACTCTTTATCCAGATTTAGAGTTTTTATAGAAAACGTATTCTTTTCTCAGTATCTTGTGTTTTAGCAGTTATCTGAAAGTCATTGGAATAAACAGGACTTCAGAGACCATCGTATTCTCAAGAAATTCAAGTTGTAGGTTTCATTGATTATGAAAATATTAGGGAAGGGTCGATAACAGTTTTTTCTATACTTGATTCCCATATACGACATTCTCCACGATACTCCATACTTCGATACTCGGTACCGTCATTTCTACTTTTATTTTCAATACAAAATTGAATTTTGGGAGAACTGTGTCATGCCAATGAAATTAGGCAAACGTGTTTAATGAGACAAAACTTATAATCACCAGTGTTATTATTTTCAAGCTGTACATAAGACATTTAAAATTGAAACAGTCAACCTTTATATGTTTATGTTTTTCCAACTCTTTTGGGGTCAAATCTACTTCTTCTTCTGCTGAGATAAATAATCCTTCAGAGAAAACTGTTGCAGGTGGAGTGCACAAATATCTAGTTAGCGGCTAGATTTCTTTTTTAGTTCTGTAAATTTTGTATTTGTTTTCCAGTAATCCAGTACACCGAAACATCGTCGTTCAGATATGCAGCGACTGTTTCTTTGCAACTCTTAACTGGCACTGAATTTGACAAACGATTATTTTCTTGCACAATGTTACTGTACAAGTACCAAATTACTGGAAATTTCTCAAGCTTTACAATTTTCTACTTGAGGCAATAATATTTTGTAATTTAAAATACAATAAAAATTACAGAATAACCACCGAAGTATCGAAAAAACTATCGAGCGTATTTACTGAAGTGTCGTTCGATGTCGATACTTTGAAAGAATCGAGAGTATCGAGGTATCACCGGTATCGAGGAAGCATGGCTAGAAAATATATCTTTAAAGTCATTATATTCATTTTTCAGAAAATAAAACAATTCTAAACGTTTTTATTGTAAATGGTGTTTATGTATATGGGCAGTTTTGATTTGAAGAACTTTGTGTAGTGCCTGTGAAGACGCTGAACTTAAACACTTAAACACAGTTTGGTAATTAACCTATTTTTCGTGTTTGAGTATGTAATGTTTCTCACCATTGCAACCGCACATTTTTTGAACTCTTTTCTCTGGATTCAGAAAGACTCAAACGTGCGTTTCTGGACAAATCTGTCATCGAATTTTCGGTTTTCGTACAATTCTACACTTAACTGTGAAAGCATGCTACAGAAAGTAATAGACCAATGTATGCAGAGAAATATCTGCGAATGAAACAGGATAGACTTTTAAAGCTATAAAATACCATAGGATAGGATATTATATTTTTGTCGAAGGTGATCCTGGTTCATGGAGATCCTATACTTACATGCATAATATTGTTAGAAACTGCTAGGAACTTCTACTGCTTTAGTAATGTTTCCTTGGATCAAAATAGTTTAGCAAAGTTCATGTTTCTTGAGAGGCAAGCACTTCTGGTAGAGTGGAATCGAGTTTATATGCATGCTGTTAAAAAGATAGTTGGCAAGGCGTGGTCCCTGTTGTGCAGTTTTCACGTAATGTGTCCTCGACTTGGAGAGAAGTAAATTTCGTGACCTTAGTTTTCTCAAGAGGATCTAAACTGTCGTTTCAACACTCAGAAGAACCCCAAAGAGCGTTAAGTCAGCAAGATGGTGTCGAGGTTATTTGCATATCCGTATCGGTATGCGTGAAATATGGGCCAGAGTTATGACTGTGGGCATTAAACACGTGAGAAGAGCTGTGTGGTACACTGCAAAATTTATGGCGTGCTACGGTAGGATTTGCGGAAGTCGCATCTAGGACAGTTGACGTTATCACACCTGAAAGGGATATTTACCACAAACACAATAAGCCATTCTGAATTCTGTACCGGGACAATGATGGTGTCAAAGTCCCTTATAGTTTGGTTTGCAATTCTTAAGGCAAACACTCACCCGCCTCTGTAGCGTAGATGACAGCGTGTCTGCATCACGTTCAAGAGGTCCCGAATTCGAATCTCTGTCAGGGTGAGTTACCTGAATAAGGTTCTTTTCCGCGGTTTTCCCTTACCCTTAAAGACGAATGGCAGGTAGCTCTAAGTTCCATGGACCCTGGGCACATTTGAGCATCATTTCATCCATTTCACGTTGGAGGACGTAAAACTACAAAAACAAAAATGCTTTAAACATTGTTTTATCAAAAGCTTTCAAGCAATAAAACTTTTTATAAATTAAAGCGTTTTGTGTAAGGTAAAATGTTTCTAAAATAAAGGTAAGGAATTTTAAAATTTGTTTCGTCGCCAAAATTTGTGTTTTGTGTTTCGAGTGTAGAAGGATATTCTAGAAAGTAATAATAGTTCAAGAACTACTAAGTTGTTGACAAGAGCTACACCTATTTGATAATATGACCGTAAATATTGTCACCCGAACATCGGAATTCCCGATTGGACCAGCTGGCAGGTAGGGACCAGACGGGAAGCATTCAGTCACGCCTACCCATTTATCTTGTAGCGCTAACGAGGGGATTGTTGGAAAATCATCAATAGCCATCTCTTTCCCCTTCCCTGACGTCTGGAACCTTCGGGGTGGTTCACTGAACCGCGAGACTTCCAGAAACAACAATTTTCCTATAAAAAGGGGCTGCAGTTGGCGAGAGAGCGGAGTTCTTGGCGAGCAGCTGTGAGGAGCGCCGGGCTAGTGAACGGACTGGAAGACTGTGTACGTGTATCAGAGAAGTTGTACTTAATTGTGAGTGTAGAGTGGACCTTTGACAGACAAACTGGCGAATTGTAATTGTGTGCGCTACGTAATTCTATGTAATCGGTCATCTGTTCCAACTGTAATTCGGTGGAAATAAAGGATATTTTGAGTTTGTGCAATTGTACTTTAAATTTCACGAACCCGTAAAGCCACAATATGTTTTATCAAGCAAACCAGTATCGAGGTATGACTTTCAAAGCGAGGGAAGCTCCAAATCATAATTTTGATTAAAATAAGAAAGAATACTGACTGAAAGAACTAAGGCTATTATTCAGTTTTTTTTTCTACCGTACAGTCACACGTAAGCCCTTCTTAAATTGCAAGACTGCTCACACTACAGGAAGATTCATACCTGCTTCCCCTCTCCACTCAGATATTCCAATATTTCCTACAGCTGTCGCACATCGCGTGAACTGTTACCCTAAAGTGGAGAAAGTATACAATTCACACACTTGTGTTACTAGCTTAAACTTCACTTTCCTGTTTGTAACTACTATATATCAATGTGCGTAAAATACTATTGCTATACTTACAGCTGTATTTAAAAGCGTCACATAAAACAAAAAGCAAAAAGTTAACTTTTCTTTGCACACTATAGAGGTTTCAGATGACAACATATCAGTGTTTCCTAACTATCAAAGGGTTGCGGTTGTTTCTCGAAGCCTACGGAGCATGATAGTCAATGCGTAAATACAGAACTATTCAGTATTGTATGAGCTCGCGGAACTGGTTACAAATCTAAGCAGCTGTCAAACTGTCCCCAGCGCCGCGGATGTTCACGAATACATTTTAAAGATGTATCTAGAGAAAATAAAATGTTGTTTGGCATGAATTTTCTTGTTTTTCTGATCTTCTGCTGAAATTCTTGGGGAAACGGTACTTTCAATGTTTCATTGCACGCTTCGCAACTGTATAACTGAAACTCAGATATATCAGAAAATATACCTTCATGCAACTTGCTTCCCATTACAGTGTTACTCTTGAAATTATTTTGTTTGTTAAAGACGCTATCAATTGCCAAGATCACAGTAACCTTGCTGGTATGCCGAAATTTCGTCCGCTAGAATTACTTTACATACCAGTATTGTCTCATTTAAGCACCTTTCAAAACCATCGATCTGGATTGGATTTGAACCTGTGATCTTGAGGTTAGCAGGCCGGGCCCTGAGCAACTAGGCCAGTATACCACATGGCCCAACTGCACCGTCCTTCGCGGAAGCACATATTCCTTCGTACGTTAAAATAGTAGCAGAACGCAACGGGGAAATTCCAATTAAACGGACGGCAGTGGTGTATGTGGATTACACAGCCTAGTTCAATCCTGGGAACCACCTCTTGCCGCTCGGAGCAGAACCAAGTGACGTGAATGTTTGTCCTGCCAGGACCTTTTGGTTGCATGGTTGCATTGGTCCATGTACTTGTTTCTCCTTCATTCTATTTTTAAAAAATCGATAATATACTACTGTACTCATTTGAAAATCATTTCATTCATTGTCCGATATGACTTAACGTTAGAGGTTTTCCTTTATTCTGAAACATGAATGTTAATGTACCCTGTACTCACTTGAACATCATTACATTCATCGTCCGATATGATTTAACGTTGGAGAATTTCTCTTACCCTGAAATATGAATGTCGGGTAGCTCTAAGCCTCTATGGACCCTGTACTCATTTGAACATCATTTCAATCATCGTCCGATATGACTTAACGTTGGAGATTTTCCCTTACCCTGAAATATGAATGTCGGGTAGCTCTAAGCCTCTATGGACCCTGTACTCATTTGAACATCATTTCTTCCTCGTCCGATACAATTTAACGTTGAAGTAAGTTAATGAAAAAAGGATATGAATAGAATCAATCACTATTTGATTCCCTTTGTACTTCAACTGTTTGAATACCTTCTGTGTTTCGAGTGTAAGGGTATTTTCTGCAGCTGGATATCCAGCACGGGAACCACTATGGATCAGCATAAGCATTGAGCTATCTAGTCCTCGCTGCGAGGGAATTGTCAGGAAGATTTTAATTACTCGTGAAATTCCACGCCGAAGTGCACCAACATAGTTTGTGTGCACGTCTAACTGGCGCTATCTGCAATTACTCGTAAATGTCGTTTCATTGCCAGTTGGCAAGCATTCCCCGTTTTATGTCACGTGACGGGAACATAACACAGGTTATCTCAAACTGCACCAGGGTTAAACAACAATATAATGAAGAGAGCTGAGTGGCAGTTGTTACTTTTGCAGATGCTATCTTGTTAAACTGTTGCTATTGTGGGTACCAATGTTCTTTACGTTGTTCTTACTGCAAGAAAGCTGCCAAAAATCGCCAAATTTTGAAGGAAAATATCTTCGAAATAGCTGTTTACTGCACTAGTGAATAAAGGTTTCTTTTATCCACGAGAGGAAGGTTTCTTAATTTCCGGGAGTGTATCAGTAAGTATTGTACCATACAGTGTTTATCCAACAGTTACATAATCATTAAACAGGCTTACTGTCTTGAAAATTAAACTATAATTAGATAGGAAAGCTATTTGTAATTGAATTTTCTGTGATATAGTGCTACTTATACCAAGGCCGGCTGGATGTGTGTCGTTGATTAACAACTGATATGAGAGAATCGATGTTGGATAATCCTTTGTTCTAATTGTTGGTATATTTTGAATATCAACTAACAAAAATTTATTCAGTAATTGATACTAATTAAGAAAAATAATGTAGGAAATATTTGTCTCTTACTGAATGAGTAGAAGTTGTGTCTGTAGTTACAGAATTATATTTCATGAACAAATGTTAAAATTAAAATATTATACCTGAATTCATCTTTAATACTAAAATTTTACTGTAATAGGTTTATGAATAATATAAAATTAAAACTTTACAAGTAAGAGTTGGTTAGAAATAATAACGCCTTCAAAGAAACAATAAAAATAACATAAGGGAAAAGTTGTAAATATGGTAAAAGATTTGCACCATAACAGACATATGCTACTCTCGTTATTTAATGTAAATTATAAGATATTTTTTAAAATATCAAGTCATGAACAACGATATAACAGCAGTGATTATCTGAACTAAAAATGTCGAAGATATAAGCCAAGGAAGTAATTTAGACGCTTTTGCTAAAAAATGTCGAATCTAAATATTAATTTACTCTAAACAAACGAAACAATCTGAATGTAATCATAAAGTAGAAACTTAGATGTCGTACTATAATTCCCAGCATTGACATTTCAAGATATATATTTTTATTATGATGTTTATTTTACTAAGAAAGCCATTCAGTAGATAGTGTACTTCATTTGTTTTCAAGACATTTGTTTTTATATAGTTGTGGCAGTTTATAACAATTTGAACTACAACAAATGGCGAGTAAATCGATCACATGTAAATATGGACTTTTTCTTGTAATTAATTTGGTTTGCTAAATAATATGTTCAAAGACAGCTCCATTGTTCACTTAATTATTAACTCTGTGACGATTATTCTGTCAAATACAATTAATTGCTTTAAGTTATTCAGCTGTATTTTTATTTACTTAATATCCTCCAAAGTTAAGTCATATCGGAATGAAATAATGCTCTAATGCGTACAGGGTCCATAGAGCTTACAGTTACCAGAAATTCATCTTTTAGGATAAGAGAAAACCTTCAACGTTAAGTAATATCGGTCGATGAATGGAATGATGTTTAAATGAGTACAGGGTACACAGATCTTAGAGTTACCAGACATTCATCTTTCAGGATAAGGGAAAACCTCCAACATTAAGTCATATCAGACGATGAATGGAATGATGTTTAAATGAGTACAGGGTACATAGAGCTTAGAGTTACCAGACATTCATCTTTCAGGATAAGGGAAAACCTCCAACATTAAGTCATATCAGACGATGAATGGAATGATGTTTAAATGAGTACAGGGTTCACAGATCTTAGAGATACCAGACATTCATCTTTTAGGATAAGAGAAAACCTCCAACGTTAAGTCATATCGGTCGATGAATGGAATGATGTTTAAATGAGTGCAGGGTACACAGATCTTAGAGTTACCAGACATTCATCTTTCAGGATAAGGGAAAACCTCCAACATTAAGTCATATCAGACGATGAATGGAATGATGTTTTAATGAGCACAGGGTACACAGATCTTAGAGTTACCAGACATTCATCTTTCAGGATAAGGGAAAACCTCCAACATTAAGTCATATCAGACGATGAATGGAATGATGTTTAAGTGAGTACAGGGTACACAGATCTTAGAGTTACCAGACATTCATCTTTTAGGATAAGAGGAAACCTCCAACGTTAAGTTATATCGGTCGATGAATGGAATGATGTTTAAATGAGTACAGGGTACACAGATCTTAGACTTACCAGACATTCATCTTTCAGGATAAGGGAGAACCTACAACATTAAGTCATATCGGATGATGAATGAAATGATGTTCAAATGAGTACAGGGTACACAGAGCTTACAGTTACCAGACGCTCATTTTTCAGGATAAGGGAAAACCTCGAACGTTAAGTCGTATCGGACGATGAATGGAATTATGTTTAAATGAGTACAGGGTACACAGATCTTAGAGTTATGAGACATTCATCTTTCAGGATAAGAGAAAACCTCAAACGTTAAGTCGTATCGGACGATGAATGGAATTATGTTTAAAAGAGTACAGGGTACACAGATCTTAGAGTTACCAGACATTCATCTTTCAGGATAAGGGAAAACCTCCAACGTTAAATCATATCAGGCGATGAATGGAATGATGTTTAAATGAGTTCAGGGTACATAGAGCTTATAGTTATGACACATTCATCTTTCAAGATAAGGGAAATCCCGGAAGGAATAGAAAAATTATATGGAAAACTCATCCTGACTGAGATTTGAACTCGGAACCCGTTGAATGTCAGACAAACACGCTACCATCTACACTACAGAGGTGGGCTTGTTCAGCTGTCATTGACAGCATGGCCGGGTTATCGCATGGCCTTATGATTAGGTATAAGTTTCTTTTCATTTACTATTTTATTTATTAAATACTTATATACCTCGTGATTCTCCATGTCCTAGTGTCACCATTATAACAGTTTGCGGGAGTATGGTGACTTTTTCTGCTTATTAATTCTTGGTAAATTTTCGGAAGGGACACAAATAAAGTGATCCGATATACTATTTAATTGCACGTAAAAGAATTTCGCACCTTGAAAGTAAAGATTTTAGAGAAAAATATTCAGTCATTTAATACATAGGCGTCCTGATTCTCTACCTTGATGCCATCTATGGTCGGCGAGCTAATCACCAACTACCACGCGTGTTTAGTAACGATTTTACTATAAGGTAAAAATGTACTCCTTACTTATATATGGATAAAGTGATTGTGAAAATCCCTTAAATTTTTACGAATTACTACAAAGTATATTTTAGTTGTTCTTCAACATTTAACAAAAAATGGTTGTACTGGTGCTTGTATAATTGCCCCCTCTTTCTATAAAACATTAAGTTTAAATGCTACAAATTTTGATGGAGAAATTTCGGAAATCCTTCAGAGCTTAAAAAATACTCTATATCATATAAATAAATTTCAAAATGTAGTACTATCTGACTCTGAAGCAGCTATAATATCTGTAACATTTTATATAACACCTAAACAAATACAAATCGCAGAGTGTGAAAGTCATAAAACAGTTAATTTAAATAAAAGAATAATACCTCAATGAATATCAGCACATTGCTGAATACATGATAATGTAACAGCTGACGTTCTAGCCATAAAAGATACTAAAACAATCAAATTTATATGAGATAGTAAGTTATCACTCTATCAAAAGAATAATTATATAATAACAGTATCAAAAGGCGCTGGCCCCGTAGCTCAGTCTTTAGAGCACCTGCCTGCCGTGCTAGGGGTCTCGGGTTCGATTCCCGGCGGTGGGGGTGGGTACTTTTCTCCGAACAAGATGATTCCCCATTTTCCCCAGTGTCTGGAAGTATGAATGAGAGTGTAAATTTGTGCGTGATCTAATGATTAAAACCAAACCAATACGAGATAACAGCTTCGATATGTCCCAATGGAGAACGGCCGCCGATATGACCACTGCAGTTAAAGGCGGAGTATAAATGGAACAAATTAAAGAAGAATTAAAATCTTACAAACAAAAAGGAAAACTATGGGAACGTTTATGTAACAGCACGACTGTAATCAGTACAGTACCAAGAAAATTCTCTGTAGCAGCCATGAATGTCTCAATAAACATTTATTCAGGATTGGTATAGTGAGATCTCCTCTTTGTCCTTTCTGTACACTTAAGGAAGTTATGGATGAAACCACCTTTTTTTTTTTTTTTTTTTTTTTTTTTTTTTTGTAATTTTACGTCCAACGTTAAGTCATATCGGACAATGAATAGAATGGGTGAAGTGATGCTCAAATGTGCCCAAGGTCTATAGAGCTTAGAGTTACCCGACATTCGTCTTTCAGGATAAGGGAAAAACCCGGAAAAAACCTTATCCAGGTAACTCACCCTGATCGAGATTCGAACTCGTGACCTCTTGAACGCGAGGCAGACACCACCACCACGCTACCGAAGGGGGCACCATTTTCGCTGCCGAACCTTTTGTCAACGTAATAACATAACATCAAAATACTGGAATACTGGATTGAATGGCTTCATTGCCAACTGCTTAACGATTTATACCAACCAACATTTATGCTGTACAGATATGTTCAGGGCCCACCAATAGCTTCTTCGGATGCAAAATTTATCTTAAAGTCGTAGTACATGATTTCAACAATATGTTTTACTGCAGATAAGCTTACTATTGTCGCGAGGCATTGCTGCGATTGGCGTGGCCTGCGCGCCCAAAGAGACAGATAGTGCAGCGCGGAGATAAAAGCTTTGCAGAAATGGAGAAAGAGACACATAGATTTCTGGAAGTGTCCTCTTTCTAGTGCCCTCTTGATTGTTACAGAACATTCTACTAATTTCTAGAACAATGAGTGGAAGTATAAAAGAAGCCGCGGCTAGTTTGTCAATGGACAGCCGTATTTGGACTCGATAATCGTGTGCGTGTAGCTGTGATTTGAATGTAAACTCTTGTGTTTGTGGTCGTGTGGCAGATGGCCTCGGAGGTTGTATTTGTGTATGTTACGTAATTCTGCTGCTGCCAAGGGCTGTACAAACTTTCTATACAAATAAAGAGCAGTTTGAATTGCTTACTTAGCTCATTAAACAGAGGCAATATGATAGGGTTAGTCAATCCACTACTGCTTGAGAGATTACACTACAGTTATTTATGAATTGTGGGCTCTCGATTATGTTAAGTGTATAAGTGATGCCGCGTTTTATGGAGATAATACGTATATCCGTATATTTCGCTCTAGAAAAACAGCAAAACTGCGGAAAGGAAAAGCTCGCCGATGAAAGGAAAACAAGTTCCTCTCCCTTTCAGTCGTTTTTCCTGATTATTCTTCCTTCTTCGTTTAGTTAATTTATATACTTTCAGCCACAATTACTTCCACTTCTTTCCTTCGCATTTCTTTGTTTTCTACTATCACTTGTTTTCATTTCCTCCCTGAACAATGCAGCTTCTTCTTTAATATTTATTTCTTACTGCTTTAAGACTGCTGTTGTTTATTGTGGAGCTTTCATTAATGAAAATTGGTGTTCTTCTTCAGAAAGACAGATGCCTTCTCTTACACAGCTTGCCAAACCAAATCCTGGCGTTAGGAATCCTAAACAGGACATAGAGCCGAAGGCCTTTGAGCGTAGACATAGGAGACTCTACTGACACAAAATATATTGTGACTTTGTGGGTTCGTGAAACTAAATGTCCAATTTGCCAAAATTCTAAATGTTCTTTATTTCCGTACAGATACACTGTTCAATTTTCACGTAACAACATTACATCACATAACAACACAATCTCCCAAGGTTGATGACAATAACAAACAGCGTTCAGTTTGCATCAGCTCCTGTTACAACACTCTCAGCTGTTCTCTGCTTACTTCTCGCGACTCGCTCTCGTTTTACAACTGTCCACTGGCGTACCCTTAGCACTCGTGGTACCTCTGACGTTACTAGAGGAACCTCGGGCCGAACATTCGAGCCCCTCCCTCTGGGAGCTGTTCGGATTGGGTTGGTCTCGAGGGGGCAGTGTGTTCCCGCCACCCACGGGAAATTAGGGGTAGAGGGTTGCCTCATAAGTCCCAGGTACTAGCCTGCACAGCTAGTAGCTGGTGTGCTAGATCACCGGCGGCCCTACCAAGGTTATTTTGTAGCCGGTTCATTAAGGACGGGCGCGTAAGTGGCGTATCCACTTCCATCCTGTCTGCCGTGTGCAGCGGGCAGGCAGTTTATAAAATAGGTACTGTCCTACGGTAAAAAGCTCGAGAGGCCCGGGTTCTGGTCCTACGGGTCCAGGACTAATGGGAGCAGATTCTCGCACTTAGTGTCCAATGGCGTGTCACAATCTCTTATATATCTCATTCATAAATTCGAAATATTTTCGGAATAATGAATAAACCTAATATTTTTCTATCACCTTCCAGAAGCGTAACTTAATCTATGCCGGCAAGTACTTTATCTCAGCTATCTTTATTTCCCGGCTCTTTGTGTACACTAGCCGTGCTATCGTAGACAACGGCCTCGCGACAATATGAAATACTGTGTTTTCTAAACCATTCAGTTATGTGATATCACTGTGAAACAATTTTATTTAAAATATAAATATATGAATTGTTGGCTTTGGTAGGTTGGAAAGTCTCATTCCTAACCCACATATTTCCAAGAAGTAACAATTAGAAATTGCCTACTCATTTGTAGCAATGTATCATAACTGCAAGCAATTCTTCTGCTTTCGTTTCGTGTACGTCATGCTACCTTCTGGTAATAAGTTTGTGGATTCAAACATGGTGGAGGGTGATAGATATTTGCGGGCGAAAAACCCTCAGAAATCTTCTTCCGGAAGTAAAGTAAAGATCGTTCCGCTATCGTAAATTTCCTGTAAGCGAAAGAACCTCAAGCCTGATACAGAAGCCTCTAAAGCTTAAAAGATAGAATGAGGCAAAGCCATTAAAGTAATTAAACAAATAAATATTAATGTGAATCAAAAATACTGTAGTACAAATACCGGCAAACATTAAATTCTTCAATCTGATTCCACCTTTATACACTTAGACTACGTACGTTTTTTTTATTTTTTTTTATTTTACGTCCTCCAACGTTAAGTCATATCGGACGATGAATGGAGTGGGTGAAATGATGCTCAAATGAGCCCAGGGTCCATAGAGCTTAGAGTTACCCGACATTCGCCTTTCAGGATAAGGGAAAACCCTGTAAGAAGCCTTATCCAGATAACTCACCCTGACCGAGATTCGAACTCGGGACCTCTTGAACGTGAGGCAGACTCGCTACCATCTACGCTACCGAGGCGGGCGGACTACGTACGGATATATAGACAGCCCGCCTTCATCGCGTAGGTGGTAGCGTTTTAGAGGTTCCGAGTTTGAAACTTTGTCAGGGTAACTTATCCGAATACGATTTTTCCGGGCTTTCCCCTTAACCTACAAGATGAATGTCAGGTAACTGCAAGCTCCAGAGACCGAGGTACGTCCAGAAAGTAAGTTCTGTTTGGTAATAAAATTAAATTGTGTACAGATACAGAATCATTATTTATTGCACAAAATTCTACAACTCTTAAACTACTTTTCCACATAACTGCCGAAATGTTGCAGGCATTTGTCATAGCGAGGCACAAGTTTTTGTATACCCTCTTCATAGAAGTTCGCCGCCTGTGTCTTCAAACAGCTGGAAACATTTTCTTTCAGCTCTTCGTCATTGTTGAAGTGTTGACCGTCAAGGAAAGATTTGAGATGCAAAAACAGGTGAAAGTCGCTAGGAGCGAGGTCAGGGCTGTACGAGGGTGGTCAAACACGTCCCAGTCAAATCCCTGTAGGATATTTTAGTCGCATTTGCAATGTGTGGTCGTGCGTATTCGTGAAGAAACACAACACATTTTGACAGTATTCCTCGGCGCTTATTATGTATTGCGCGGCGCAATCCTAGCATTCAGAAAACGAATCACAGATCTGATTTCACAAGCGGCGGGATTTTCAATCAACACCGACTTTGTAAACAAGCACAACAAAGCGTACGTGGCTGAGAGAGATCTCACAATGGCGCACGTTTCTTCTCCTTGATACAGAGCGTCTACCGCGCATGTGCGGAACTGTAATCGCAGTGCTGCAGCGGGGATAAATTGAAACAGAACTTACTTTCTGGACGCTCCAGAATATAAATTTATAAAAAAGACATACGAACGAATTCTTTTCATCTCTCAGGGGAAATGCAAATGGAGGTGGTTCTATCTGGTTGCTTGATATATATATATATATATATATATATATATATATATATATATATATATATATATATATATATATTGACTTTCCTTTCTAAGTATTGTGTTACTTTTGATAAACATAACTTACATGAATACATATTAACATATTAATTAATATATGTTTTAACACTAAAACGTTTAATCATGTTTTATTAATCTGATCTATTAGGTGATTTTCGTAATATCCCGGAAAAAATAAACTGAACTGTTAATAAATGAGCACTTCAAAACGAGCTGTGATCTTGGGAGTTGCCATGCAACTAGTGTCAGGGAAAAGAAATGACAGGGTAAATGCTTAAATATTTTAGCTCTAGGCGGGCTAAATTAATGATACTGACTTATGTATCATGAAATCTTTTTTGTAGGTGAACTCGCTTAACCACAAATGGTTCCATTCCATTTATTGTCGAGGAGCAGAGAATATCCAGAATTGAGGATCAGCTGATACCTTGTATAAGGATGAAAGGGTAGATGTTAGAAAATAGCTGATTGGAGTGAATGGCGGGGGTAACCGGAGAACCCGGAGACTTCCCACTCAGATGCCGCTACATCCACTATTAATCACAGCTGCAGTTCCTTGCATTCAAACTACGGGGAGGGGGAGTTAGTTGTCTCGGCCATGGGGTCGCCTGGAAGATAATTTAACAGGCCATGCTGTATCATATATTACCTGGTTTCCTTACACCGAACGAGATAATTTTGTGGGTGGAATGTACATAGAACAGCAATACCCATGCTAAATGGAGTTTTATGCTACAAACATATATCTTTAAAAATCAAAATACAAATACATAAATCAGTACTTAGAATTTTGTTAGCTTAGGGAACAGAAATGAGGACATTAATTGGGAATTTAAATTTAAAATTATTAACTAACCAAATAGACTGTTTAAGGAGAAACACTAGACACTCCAAAAGTAGTAAAAGTATATAACAAAATAACACAACTCATGAATGGTAAGGGCATGACAGTAGAATGCTTGAGATAAGATTATCAAAACCAGTTTTCGAATGGAACCCATCTGGAAGAAGAAGACATAGTCGTCCTAGACTCAAACGGATAGAAAACATTAAAAGAGTAATGAGAGAATTAGGCCTGGAGGAATTTGATTGGGAGGATTGAGAAGAGTGGAAGAAGAGAATAAACGATTGAACTTTGGATACAGGAATATGGTTTTACACTGTACACCTGTATATAAATACATAAATGTACGTACTGAACTATAGCTACTAAATTAGTTTTTAAAACACACACATATGGATAACTAGAGGCGGGATCCTATTAAGTTCAAAATAAGTTAGAAAATAAAAATAAAAAATTCATACCTTTTCACTCAGCTAAGCAGAAAACCTGTCTAGGCTGCATTCGAAATGGTTGACAATATAGTCCGAGAATGCTTGCTTCATTTGATGCAAAATTTAGAAATATTGGCTCCAGACCCTGCAGGGAAACACTGATTAAACGTACGAGAGCTGTTCAACAAAGAATGATCACACTTTGCTGACAACGTACCTGTACTCATCCGCATAATTTTGATGGTTCTTCTCAAAATACTCTGTCCTGAATGCGATGCACTTATCCCTGCGTTTCTGCCAGACTTCAAAGAGATTTTGGCGACAATTTTTGAGAGATCCTTCAAAATCACCTCCGCAGCCTTCACCATTGCTTTTGATGATGAATAATACCTCCCGCAAAGGCGTTTCTTCAAGTAAGGAAATAGAAAAGGTCACATGGGGCTAAATCCGGACTGTAGGGAGGGTGAGGGATGCACTTCACGTTGAGTTTTGCAAGATATTCAGCATCAACATTGGCAATATGCGGCCGCGCATTATCGTGGTGCAGCATCCAGCCTGCTTCACGGAAATGTGCTCCTTTGCACCTGATATAGACTTGCAATATTTTCAGGATATCCCTGTAGTAATGTCCAGTTACTGATGTGTGTGCGGGTACAATAACGCTGATAAACCATTCCATGAATATCAAAGAATGAGATGACCATAACTTTCCCAGCAGAAGCAGCCACTTTTGCATTTTTGGGAGTTGGTGATGAAGGAGATTTCCACACTGAGCCTTGCTGTTTGCTCTCAAGATCAAAATGATGTAGCCAAGTTTCATCAGCAGTGATTGCGTTTGAAAGAAACTCCGGATCTTCCTCTAACATCAACTTTAACTGCATGCAGACCTGCATGAGAATGTTCTTTTTTTCGGGAAGCAACAGTCCTGGAACCCATCGCGCCCAAACACGTCTCATGTGTAACGTTTCTGTCACCAACGTGTGGGTTGCTCCCAATGAAATGTTCAGTATTTCAGAAAGTGATCTTAAGGTAATTCGTCAATCCTCTCTCACAATGGCAGCAACAGTGTTGATGTTTTCTTCCGTAAGAGCAGTAACTGTAGCACCGGGTCGACCTTCGTTTGAAGTTGATTTTCCCTCCTCTTTAAACATTTAAAACCACAGTTGAGCTGTATGGTAGGGAAGAAGATACTCTCCATATGCCTCCTGTAATATCGTATAGGCCTCAGATGAAGATTTGTTGAGACGAAAGCAGAATTTCAAAGCCGCATATTGTTCCTAGCGTGTTACCTCAATTGCAGTGGTAGGCGATACTGAACATGTCTGAACTTGCTTGGCTCTCACAGGCGGGACTAAGGAGTACCAACAATGAAACTACAACGGCGTGTTTGTTTAACATTAAGCTAACAGAATATGGTAAGATTGAATTTTAGTGCGAAAAGTTATCACCGTAAAAATATTATGATCATTCTTTATTAAACAGACCTCGTAGAAAAGAAGCAAAAGTTCTGGAAGTTTATACCGTAGTTAAAATTGTTCTACTAAAGGTGTGGGTTTAACTTAGCCTCGCTGAGCTGTTGTGATGTACCTACTCTTAACAGAGTTAAAGCTTTGTTCTGGTCAAAGCGACGATTATCAGTTCAACGATCTGTTTGTGCTTTGAGGGCACATAAACTATAGCGTTGAGGGGGGGAGTTGTTGGTAGCAATTCATATTTATCATCGTCAGCAAATTACTGATACTGAGCTGCAAATGTTGTCTTGTTTATCGCCAATGTTACGGACGGACATTTGTTTGGGAATGTCATTTCCAATTAACAGAGATGTTATAAAGCAAATCTAATAGCCTCTAACGTGTGATTTGTAGTCCCACGCACAAAGATATAACAAAAGAATGACAATCCCTCGCTTTCTCTCTTCACACCATATTTGTTTCTTTTATAAACACATAGCTTTGCAGATTATACTTTTAATTTACTGATCGGGGATTTATAACTATTTATCACGTTTATAATTTGTATTTTTCTCCTTTCATGTATCTTTTTGAGCTTGTTTAAATTGTGTATAAAGCGCATGTGACGTAACCTAAACCTCCAATTCACGCGGGACTTCTGTTTTGAGCTACCTGTGTTTCTCCCTGGGTTAATATAGGAAAGAATGTAACGAGATTATTATCATTTCCTTAGTTGTAAAATATTAGGTGTTTTAGTCTTATTTTCTAAACCATTTGTCAGTCAACTGAATGTTCTATGACGTAAGAGTACATTTCTTTGTTCTTTCCTTTACAAGGAGGAAACGAACAAAATATTTTCTTGAAATGGTGAGGCCTAAAGGAATCTTTTTGTCTGTATAAATTCTTATTTTTAAGCGCTCTGACGAATCTCTAAACGTTTAGATCTTTAATTAAATAATTAATAATGTACAGTTTCACTATTCACAACTTGTCACCTGTGGCTACAGTTTCGAAGCAAATCTTGTATGCTTGGGTATGAGATTCATATTATCTCAATATTGAACAAGTAAAATGTGTTTATAATACGGTCAAAACATTCTTGAACATTTTACTTCGTTTACTGTAATACATTTCCATCGCTTGGTGATCACTCTGATATGTATGATACTCATAGACGATAAAAAGCCTCAGTCCAAGTAAAGCCGTGGACCAGCACGGAGTAGAAAGGTTCTTCTGCGCATGCCCGAATCCTATAGAGCACTAAACAAACCACAGTGAACCTACAAGTTTATAAATCTCTATGGTAGTTTCTTAATCATTCTTACGGTTGCTGCTGCTGTTTGAGGTTCGGTAACAAAGTTTGGTGTACTGTGAATATGCATAATATGAAGAAGCGTGGTATCGATTGGTCAGAGGAAGACCAATGTTTTCCTTAGTCCAAAAAGAATGAACATTATAGAAAATAAATCCGTATCGACGAATATAAATATGAGAAAGGAGGAGGCATGGAGGGAATTTTATAATGAGTTTGCTGATAATGCAGCTTACTGATGCAGGTCTTGATATCCTCCTCTTGCATAACACCGAAGTGCTGTTAGGATTTGAGTGTCAATTGAAATACTCAGGCCTCGGTTATCTCCCTGACGTACAGGTGAGGACGAAATCATATGTATCAGCTTTCTGTCGTTCGCTTTACTAAACCTATCTGCTTTCGAAGGTTAGGTCGTCAAACTTCGCAATAATTTCTATTCTTGTTAGATAAGTTTTTCTCCGCCGTTTTATTTCACGAATTCTACGCACAACACCCACATTCATCACATCTTTGTCCTCCATGTTTAAAAAATAGTCCGCCTTTAATCTACCCCTCGGAGGCGAACCAAAATTTGAGCCGGACCAACGTCCGGACTGCTGTCGCTAATCTCGGTCTATGAATAAGAAAATCGATGATCCACTGTTAATCCACCGGAAGTAGCAAGTTTGTCCGGACAAGTCTGACTATGAGTATGGCCCTACCAGTCTTACTTCTAATTCAACTATTAATCATTTCTGACGAAGATACATTTGCTAGGTTACAAATTAACGCAGAATTACTAATATATTATTAATGAATACAAAAAGTTGTTTTTCATCATTATTAAAAGCTATTACATATTAACATGAATACCAATACCTTGCTGCAGATCAGATTTGCTCTTTACAGAACTTAATGTCGCGTTCTTCGTAAATGCGTGAATAAATATACATAAAAATTCCACATTTCTGTAAACAATTTTGCAGAACACAAGATCCATGTATAAAACTAATCAGTAGGATTGATTTTTGTTATTTTCGTTACTGGGTCACTTCCTCCACAATTAAGTTCTCCACTGCTAAACCTTCTGATCTCCTGCAGCCTTGGTTGTTTTCTGTAAGTAAACACTGTGGATTGGGACTAAATGTTGCGTGACAAGGGGCGAACTAGAAATTGGCCGAGACTTCAGTCCAATCAGGTGATCCTATTACAGAATACTTAAGGTAATGATTTAGAATCGCCATACAAAGAGAGATTTCTTTCAGCCGGATGGAAACGTTCCCTGAAAACGCCATCTTAAACTTAGGTCTTCTACTATAACACTAGTTGACAAGGTTTTCTTCACAAGAAAGCTTATTAGTGAATCTAGTGTATTTTTTCATATTGAATTCAGATATGTAATCAGAATTTTTCCATCAGGCACAGTTTTTTGTGACAGCTACTTTTTAAATTCGACTTTAGCGTTATCTTTTACCTGTTATAGGAGCCTTTACCTCATATGTTGCGATTTTATCCAAGCTATATATAAGGAAATGATTTGTAATATGTTTCAGAAACATAAAACAAGGTTGTGCAGGTTCATTCATGTTTGGACATAATTTGGATAAAAATATTATATTTCATGTGTTAGATTGCTGACTGGGTGGGAAAATGGTACACATTGTATGCCATTTGCAATTCCTATGATTTGGAAGGAGCCGAAGGATAATTTAAGTGATTGTTATATCTGTTTGACAAATATAAAAGGAATCACATCTAAAACAAAACATACAATCCGAAATGTAATCTGCAATAAGACCTGTCTTACACAGAGAACAGTCACCTGTACCAGTATATGCAGATACAATTTAGGTCATAACTGATTATGACTGGAACTGAAAATCCTTCAAATGAATATAAAAATGATACTACATATAAAGCCAATACCTGTTCATCAGAACCATACTTTCCCAATCAGAAAAACCTTAATGACCTGATTCGGGATTTAAATCTGTCTAAACAGCAAACTGAAGGTTTAACTTCCAGACTCAAAGGGTGGAATCTACTACGAAAAGAAGTAAGAATATGTAGTTATCATGGCCACCATAGTGATTTCAAGGACTGCTTCTCAGAAGAAAATGGTATTGCGCTTTGTAATGATATTTGTTCAGTTATGTAAACTCTTGGGCTAATGGGGTGCCAGAGGAGTGGCGACTATTCATAGATTCGTCTAAAGCTGGCTTGGAGGTTGTGCTGCTACATATTGGCAACGAACTTCCATCAATACCTCTAGCATGCCGCTGATATGAAAGAGACATCAAATTATGAAGCTAATTTTAGAGAAAACACAATATGGGGAATATCAATGGAATATCATTGGTGATTTAAAGGTCATTGATTGCTTGGCTTTCAAGTTGGGTTCACCAAATGTTGCTGTTTTTGTGCCTATGGGACAGCAGAGTTGGGAAGTCTCACTATGTTAAAAAAAAATTATGGCCTAAAGGGGAATATCTCATCCCTGGCCACAAAAATGTGTCATATGTCCCTTTAGTGAATCCTGAAAATTGTTATTACCTCTATTTCATATTAAGTTAGGAGTAATGAACAATTTCGTCAAAGTTATGGATAAACAGTCTGATGGATTCTTGTACCTCAAATCAAAATCCCCCAAAATCAGTGATGTTAAACTCAAAGAATGAATTTATAGGACCACAACTCTGGTTATTAGTGGGTGATGAGCATGTCGAAGAACTGTTAAAACCACTGGAGAAAGCAGCCTGGCAGCCTTTCAAAAGTTTATATTTCAATTTTCTTGGAAACCATAAAGAAGAGAACTATCGTGACATAGTCACTGATCTTCTGCATTCTTATAAATCTATAGGATGCAACACATCTTGAAAAATTCACTTCTTGAACTCTCACTCAGACTTCTTTCCGGAAAATCTTGGATCTGTCAGCGATGAGCACGGTGAGCGTTTTCATCAGCAAATTTCTACTATGGAAAATATATACCAAGACAAGTGGAGTTCTAATATACTGACTGACTACTGTTGGACCAACGAGAGAGAAGTTCCAGATGCAAAATATGTCCGACAATCACTATCTACGATTTTCTAGGTAAGTCAGAATGAGTAGTTATAATTTTAATTTAGACACCTTGTTACGGATTTTTTTAGAATATTATAAAAATTCAAATAAGTATCACACAGAACTCCTGCCCGATGGGGAAAACTAAAATTGTATTTGAATTCAGCAGGAAAAATACTTTTATAAAATTTTATTTTAATTGTTGTAAAAGAAAAGAGGTTCACTTTTATCGACAAGTGTAATTAAGTGTTCTTGCTTCTCTCATTATGTTGTGATATCAGAGCATCAGTCATACCGACGTGTCTAAGCCTTGATATGAGTAAACTAAAACTATATTATCTGTGAATAAACAGAAGATGGGAATTTGTTTTAAAAAGGAATTTTATCAAATTAGTTTATGACTTGTCAACAAGATTTCTGAGTGTTTTCAAAGAGTAAGTGATCTTCTATGCTTCTCTAATTTAGATTTAAAGCATACAATATTATCTCAGATAAGATTTGAATGTTGTTTATTTTGGTTTTAATTATAAACATGATTATTTTTCCATGCAAATCAACACTGTTGACCCTACAACCGTAATATAGTTAACTAACCTCCTTTATTTATGTGCAAGTTTCCTGTATACAAATTAGAAACTGACAAATTGCTTTTGTGTTTAAATTATCATAAAAGGCAGTTTAGGTGTTTGAATTGCTTGAGAGTTCTGTTCTACATGAGTGGAATTATGTTATAAGGTTTCAAGCGTTTCTCATGAAGAGTGGAAACTGACGAAGGTTACTTCAAATGAGTATTGAAGTGAATGAATGTTACTAGGAGAACTACGAGTTTATTTGAATGGTTTCTTCGCAGTTTATACGATAGAAGCGTTCATTTTATAGCTACCATAAATAAAACTCAGTGGAAGTTTTGCCACAGCAGCAGTCACGATGATTGAGTATTATCTCAGAAAAAGAAAGTAATAGTATCAATAGAAAGTAAATGCCACTTGTGATGCTCTTACAGGCCAATAATAAAGATCACACAGGGTAAAGTTGTAATACCAAACACATTTTTGGTAATCAGAGAACAACTCACGAACTTTTAGTTGGGTTTCGGCATGTATGCTTCCTTTGTCTGCCAGGTGCAGCCAAGCATCCAGAAAAAACGCCATCCTGCACCAATCGATGCCGCGCTGTTCATCATGCAGAATGGTAGGGGTTCGCAATAAATCGCTCAGCTGGCTCCCAAGGAGAAGATTCCACGGGGTGCAAGACTTCGACAGTGATTGATCTGAGCCCATCGATGCTTGAACAATAACCAATAGGAGGTCGACTACCAACATATTTATTTTTTGTTGCTTTATGCATGACACATTTTCAGTCCTATCGCTGGTGAAAAACTGCTATACCAACATTCCTTTAGTCTATTTTGGTATTCTCTTTCTGAATTTGATTCTTTAGTAGACAAAATACAACACAATACCGACTGAAGCAAATTTTCCTGGATGTTTTATGTATATTCTTGTGCAAGCTATTCCTAAGTAAACGAATTTCCTATCAATTACTTTCAATAAAATAGTTATTTGTCGGACTTACGAGGTAAGTTCATGTTTAGCAGCAAGTGAAACAATTTAACGACCGATACCTTAGCGTCTAGTATGATAAACATAAAACCTCCCTAGTCCCATATGTAGTTTTATCTGTTACCTAAGACAAAATCGACTTGTATTGAGAATTATAAAAGTATTAAAAGTATTAAAAGTTGTTTTACAAAATATTTAGAATCTATATTTTTACTAAGTGTAAGTTGATATTGAAGGCCTTGAACAGCGAAGAATCATAACTATGGGGATGCAAAAATGACAAAAGGTAAACTTAATGTGAAAATGAGTGATTGACGCGACGAAAGTTTTATACCTGAAGAAGCTGGAATTGCTAATCTTAGTTTACTGCTACGAAAGTTAACAGCAATTCATGACAAAGAATGTTTATGATTTAAGAAATGGTGCAGTTCAAAAAGAGTTACGAATATTTTCGAGAAAGTGATTTTAGCATACAACTTAAAAAAATTGAACATCGGACTAAGCCATCTACCAGGTAATTGATAGTCAAAGAGTTTATACCTTAATATAATGTGTATTAGAGTAGTCGTTCCTGAAGAATAATGGTGTATTTGTCTCGCACATTTTAACTTTATCCTTTTGCATAACCTGCTATATGGACTCTGGTAGAGATAATTTGATTCTTGCAGAATTACTCATGTCTAACAGAAGAATGTCTAACTTTTAGTAAAAAAATGATCGCGAAATGTGTTTTTTTCTTATAGTGTCGGATAAATGTATTTTATTACATAAAATGTATTACTATGTGCAACTCAGTTTTCATTCTTCCAGAACTGCTGTACAGTTATAGCGTATTGACAAAAATGTGACAAAAGATTTAAATGAAGAATAGTTAATATTTCGAAAGTTGCCTTAATAATACATTAAGTTATTATATACATAAGCCTATCGCTCAGACTCGGTCATATAGGAACCTCTGGCGAGGATTTCTGTAATCAATGAAGTTGGTAGCAGTGTCTAATGTTACTAGAGCCACTGGATGAGTGATTTGCTCATTGCCTGCTAGATAGCATAAGACAAAAATGAGACAAAATTTACCCACTATATTTAAACGATATTTCTAATGGTTTGTTTGAGCGCCTTAAGGGCACTGGGAGGTTATTTTTACCCAGACAAGTTTAATTTTTACCAATATTAAAATTTGAATATATAGAAAACTAAACATTATCAGAAATTTAAATTCAGTATGATTACTGTGTAGGAATGAGTGCATTTAACTACTGTATAATATTTAAATTACGTTCACATAGATTCACGCAAAAGGGGCATAAATCACACCGTGTGTCCTGAAAAAAATATTGCACCCTATATTTCAGGTGCTCTTTACTTGTAGAAATTTAAAGCTACATGCACCAAGTTTTATCCTAAATAACCTAAGATACAATTTTAAAACATCGGAAAAATAAAAATCACATATAGTTTAAACTATGTACATGAAAAACTAATCAGTTTTGAGTAAAAAAAGATAATATTTTCAAGGACTGAATATTTGTTTTCATCCATTTTATAAATCACATGAATATAAATATTAGCCGAATGTGTTAAAGTAACATTGACAAATAGCCACTACAAATTTTGTGTCAATATGTTTTATAGTTTTTGTGAAACATGCACCAAAAGT
Organism: Mantis religiosa; assembly: GCA_030765055.1. Lineage (NCBI taxonomy): Eukaryota > Metazoa > Arthropoda > Insecta > Mantodea > Mantidae > Mantis > Mantis religiosa. The sequence goes on along the minus strand of CM060956.1, from coordinate 103,760,270 downwards.
ATGAAAATCAAGGTTTTGGGAAATCACGATCAAATATTAAGCACCATTCTCAGGAAGTGGGCGTATCATTACACCGCCATGTATAAAATGACGAATTAAAGGACTTTAATGCCAGCTGACAACCTATGTTATATATATATATATATATATCATTTTAAAGCTGAAGAATTATATACTTTCTTAACATTAAAAACAAAAAATGGATTTTTTGAAACCTATCGACGTCCCAGTTCCCTTAAGGACGCTCGATAGTTGAGAGGTTGTTACTGATAGCTATTTTAGTGCCGACATTGACTTTCAGTTTCTCAACAATTATTTAACATATTGAAATGAAGTTTTTGAGGTAAATACAGAAGTATTCTATAAACATAATCATGAAAAATACTAAGACCTAAAAGACAATTCTACAAAGTTGTATAACAAAATTAAAAATTACCTACAAGATTCTCAGGGATATGGAATCATCCAGGTACATTTTTCTCTCAAACTGTCAATTATTTTTACTGAATTTATTATACGCCATAATTCTCGTATTACTTGACAATTTAGAACTAAATTTTCTTCCCGCATCTGAAAATATCTTCCCCAAAACTGTGTATATTTTGAACACAGAATTCATGCCAAATTTTAGATACGTTTTAAATACATTATGATAAATGATAAATAATTATAATCATAATACATTATGATTAATTACTCAATAGTTCATTTGATAATAAAGTTCACTAATTGTTTTTATTACAGTTGTTGAAATAAGTAATACATTTATGATAAATAAATGTATATTATAAAATACAAATTATTTTATATTATAATTTAAAGTTAATACAATAAGAAGGTAACAAACATACTGATAATAATATCAACATTTGATTAAATATGCTTGTTACCAAATGAAGATACTCTGCTTTAGGGAGTTAAGCAGTCCCTTTAATTACACATATAACTAATGGTTTTAAAGAGAATGAAGCAGGGAAAATCTTGTTTTTCTTATTTGTTTCATTGATACCCCGCCTTTAACTCCAATGGTCATATAGGCAGCCGTTCTCCTTTGTAAGATATCAAAGGTGCTAACTCGTATTCGTTAGGTTTTAATCATTAGATCACGCACACACTTACACTCTCATTCATACTTCCAAACTCTGGGGAAGATGAGGAATTATCTTGGTCCGAGAAAAATCCCCAACCCCACCGCCGGGAACCGAACCTGGCACTTCTACCACAGCAGGCATCTTGTTTATTCTGCAATCATGTAGTTTATTTAATGCACAAAACAATTTATCAATCGCTGTATCAAACCAATTTTAAATTTGGGGCAAGCGTTCACTACGATAGGAGTATTCAATTCATCACTTTTTATGTTCAAATTTATGAGCGTGATAAGTCTTTTAATTTACTCTTAAAGAGAAATATGGTTCTATGTTTAATAGCATATCCTATTACTTCAGAAAACACACAGGTATATTTGTAGTTGCTATAAATATTTTCCATTGCCCATTTATTAATGAGACAATCTTCTGCCAGAGCTGCAATCTTGCTAGGACACCATGCACACCTGCTCCAGGCCGTTTATCTCAAACCAGGCGTCTGGTCACATGGAAACCCTGTTTTATTCTTTCCTACAACAAAGAGAAACGTCGCCATTTATAGCTGTGGCTAAATAATACCGCAACTACTAAATCGAAAGATGTATACCAAAAACTAACATCTTATTTAAATGAATGCTACAATATTTGCATCATCATATATTTTCTTGGCTCGGGAGGGATTCCCTCATGAAACTCAGTAGAATTTTACTGAGTCCACCGAAACCCAGCGTATGTTTTGGAGAGCGTTTAACGCCGGCGCCACAGACGACGGTAATAGTAATACGTGGCATTAAATGATAATTTAGAAAGAGCATCTGAAAAGTAAACGTAAAAATGGAGCTTCTTAGAAGGAGAAATAAACGACCCGTTAACCAAGTAGCCAAGGAAATCGTGATAGGTAAGAAACCATCCCAGCATTCGCCTTTCACCCAGGAGAAGACGCGAAAACAGCAAAATCATAGTAGGCGATGGATGTGAAACAAACCCATGACCTCCCGAAGGTTATAATGAGGAGATTTTGATCTTCTGATATCGTACTTATAAAGAACGTTCTCTAGATTTACTGTATAATGCAACAGCCCTACCGTAAGCTGATGTTTATCCTGGACCATCACTCCTCGGTCTACCTCTAATCCTACTGCCACTAAGTCTTTCTTTCATGCTTTAACAAATTAGGTTAATGACACACAACACAACTGAACACTCAAGTAAATACTGTTTGCCGCACACAACTAGCATAACTGACTTGAGGAACAGGTGATTAACCAGTGTAACCAAAGTGGCAACATTTATATACGTTTCCCTCTAAACTTCCACGTCCCTTTCTTGATAGCTGAAATGTATACTTTTAAATTCGGACTGTAAGATCTTATCATCCACAAAAATAAGAACATTAAAGAATTTAATAGTTCCTAAATGAATCATCTGTTAACGTTTTATTCCATATCTGCATTACGTTATTAATAGAGATAGCACATAAATTGGAGCTAAGCCACTTCCTTGTCTTCATCTTTGATTCATTTTTATTTGGCTATTTGCAAAACCGAACGCAGTGTCGTTGTAGAAAACTCCATGAAATTTATGAAATTTTGGTATCATATGCCCTAAGAATGTATAACAGTTATTTTTCTATCTAAAAACCCTATCACACGTCTTTTTGTAGTCTAAGCAAGAGGTACGGTATAAGCTCTACTAAGTTGTTCAATATAAGGGCGATAAAGGCGATATTAACTTCAATAATATTCTGGTTCCTTGACATTATTTTGATATTACGTCGCCTCTTGAGTAGACATTAACCATAATAAAAGCGTGTTTTAAATCCTCTGAAAGAAATTAAGAAGAAACGTGTTCCATTAGTGGATATAGAATAAAACTCCACCGAGATTTCTCTTTTAAGGAAAGAGACGAAAGGATAACAAAGCAACATAAACGTGCACGTTTTCTGATAACGCAAAAGAAACCCGATTCTTAAGAACATATTTTCCAATTGAATAGTCTTTCCTTTGTAGAGAAATTAGTTTGTCTTTTCATGATGTATCTGGAGCAAAGGATGAGGAATTTTTAATTTCCCTAGGGAACAGCTCTGGGAATTGTCATCTCTTTCACAAACATTAATTTTTGTGGAAATAGCCAGTTACTCTATGAATGTTGCCTCTTCTATTTTCGTTTTCTTCCTCTGCTTCTTACATCTGGCGTTTCTCCCAGAGAATACTGGGTAAATACCGGTGAGCGGGACAAAACCCAGTATGTAAACGTCTGGTACCCCACTTTAAAGTTTTCCTTTCCACTTTGTGATTTTGGCACAGGTTCTGCTGTTTTCTAATTTTGAGCAACGTTTTCTTCTATACACAAAGTTCCTAATTGGAAGTCTATTGCAGATATTCTTTGTTTTATATTATTTACATAATCTATATTTAAATATTTAACAAACGACTGAAGAACACTTCCTCAAAAATTTTGGGGTAAACTGAAGCACAATTTATACAAGGAGAGGGTTTGTGTATGTGTTTGTTAGGGTTGTAGTGTTGTGTGTCTCACCCTTTCTCTCCATCTACTCTTCTCCAATAAGGTCTTCTTTTATTCAAGACTGGCCAAAAGAACCACCATGATACCCTGCATTTATATTACGCATTATTTACATTATGTTAATTAATTCTTCTAAAGAGTATAACAGAAAGATTACAACAGCTGAGAAAGTTAGTGCTCGTATGAAGGAGATATCCCAGAGCAAAATAACCTTTGTTTACATACGTCTAAGAAGAACATAATTCCATTACACAACAAGTTAATGGTAATCGATTCAGTCGTATAAAGGTAACAGATATGCATACGTTACATAAAAGCGTTAACTTGCCTCTCTCTCTCTCTGTCCCTCTCTCATTCTCATTCTCTCTCTCCAACTCGCTGTACTTCCTTTCTTCATGTTTTCCTCTCTGTTACTATGTGTAGCATATATCTTGTATTACAATAAAGCAAACGGCTGTAATCACTATAGAACTGGAACCATTTATTCTACAATGTAATAGGAATACGATTTTATATTTCTACCTTTTATATGTTTAATAGCTTATCAGGGAAGATTTATTCACATCATAAGAATCAGATAAGGTTATAAGATCGGTAGTAATGTTCTTTTGTTCTTAAGTATCAATATCGCTTCTTCAAGTTGATAACCCTTAATTTTACATAATAATTTTAAGTTATACTTCCGGTTTGATAGCAGTAGTTCTAAAGACCAAAACACAGGTTATCTGCAAAACCAAACTTATAAATAAAATCTATAAAACGTAAAACAGTTTAATAGAACATACACCCAGTTACACTTGAGATATTCAATAAATGTCATGCAAATTGTGTTGCAAGGCAGAACGATACCACATAGCAACGTAGTTTACTGAGGTTTTCCAAAGCAATTGTGCAACCATCTCCAAAGAAAGGTTTGTCAAGTGCTGTCATAACAAACGTACAATACATTTCCAAATGGTAATCGCATGACTGCCAAATTCTGCGTACTCCAAAGCGCTCTGCATCAAACAATCTAATGGTAGCGATGCTCATCTTTCTAGCATTGACCTCGAAACAACAGTACAGAAGTGTGTTGAGTGCAACCCCCCGGGCCCAAATCGCTCAAACAGAGCAGAAATGTACAAGTGTTTGGGGTTCAAGAGCTCGAATGGAACGGGGCGGAATTTGCAATTCAGTGTTTTTGTAGAATCTTTATTGACGTGTGGCCACTTCTGCCGCATAAATGAGTAGTCCGTAGCATGCCATTCCAAAACGCTGCAAAGCAATAAGAAATTACTAGACCGTGTACTGGGATAATAGGGTACTTCTGAATACCACTTTATTAATTACTTTTATCTATTATCTCAAACGAGTGACTCACATCGATGTTTCTGAGCATTACTAACATAGCAGTTATGTCACCATACGTGGTATCAAATGTAGTAAGAAAAGGCGCTAAGTTCCCACCCTAATATATTAAGATACTAATCCTAATGTTTACATTACTTTCTTGCCCGTTCTTTATAAATTCTTCTCAAAAAGCATATTCTTTCATCTACATTTTCTTAATAGAGATAATAATAAACTTTTTTCTTACAAACTTCTCTGTAGTTACAACAGAAACAGATAATTCAAGGCATGCTCACTATGTAGTGACTTTGAAATACCGTTCTATTTGCATGACCATGAAGTTAGAGCTTTTGTGTGTGCACTTAGATGAATGTTTATTTATTTATTATTTTATTTACCCGGCGCCTCAACCATATGTCACACTCCAGGATTGGAGTAGTGACTGGGGTACGTAGCGGGAATTTCAGAAGGTAGAACAAGGATGGGGTAGTGGAAAAAGTGTAGCAGAAACAACTCTTAGTTCCCTCACATGATAGCCAACCGGGTTTTAATTGCTACATTTCGTACATAACCCACACAAAAGCCCTAAAGAGGCATTGCACAAAATATTATAATAGACACATAATTATTTGGTGGCGCTTACATCCGAGGATACCTCGGTGCGTGGTGACATGAAGATCCGGCGTGGTCTTCGGCCGCAACGATACACGTTATACTCTTTCGCGCCCCGACAATCACGGCTATATGTATTAACGGCGAAACGCAAGAGGAGGGGACCAACACACGTTGAACCTAGCAACTTTTTACAATTGATTGGCACAAAAGGTTCTGGAACATTCCATACTCCATGTTGGTTTAAACCCAACGACCTAATTAACGTTTAGAGTTGATGCGTTTAGCATTCCTACTTGGTTAATGCTCCAAAAATGAAGCAAACTACGTTTGTTTTAATGAGCCTTGTGGGAGATGTATTATTTTGGGGTGGTAGAATTTTCTTGTAAGTCTTTGTGTTGCAACCTCGGAAGACAGAGTTTTGTTTTTAAGCAAATATTAGTTTATAAGTAACATAGTTCGCTATTCTATAATTTTGAAAAGTTTGAAATGCTTTGTTTTTTAAAGCCTTGCAGGTTGTCTGCTTTCACCTTGGGTCAGCTGTTACTATTTGATTTAGTGATTATTCTTCATAAACGTCCTATAACTTTTACGACGACAAAACGTCATCTTTCGTTCTTTATGCTTTATAAAGAAAAAATGAAACCTGTGCTAGAATATTGGTACGACGTGGTAAAGCGTGAAAAGTATCGGAACATGATACAAGGGAGATGTTTATGCTAGCTTATCGCACATACACGACGAGAGAGTGTAGGTGCACTATGTTCAGGTGTAATCACGTCGTCTGGACAGCAAAGATTTATACATCGGTAGGTACGAGAAATCATATATAACTTGATTGAACATTGTGACAAGGAGAAAGAAAACAGAGACAAAATCTCTTTGTGACAAGTGACAAAACGAGTGGCTGCAATGGTAATTTACATTTGTGTATAGTAATAAATTGGTAAACCCAAGCCTAAATGACAGGGGAAACCATGAAGATTCCAACTCAGGAAGCGCGGTCGCCGCGGTATCAAAACGTGAATGACAGAATGCCTTACCGCGACTTCAACTCGCTTAATAACAATGAAAGTAAACAAATGAAATGATATATTTTCTCATTCCGGAATTCGGACTAACTTATCGGCCATCAAGACCGGCAAAGAAATTACGAAATTTCTCTTAAGCCACCCAACAACTGCTAGCCATACAGTGACATGGCATACGTGAGAGAGAAAAAAGATGGCTTAAGAGTAGTCACGAGATTGTTTGACACCTCGGAAAGGAAAGTGCGAAATTTGTCGGGTACTGCAATCCAAATAAATCTAGCTATTAATATTCTAACACTAGGCCTTTCCGAGATTGCGCATAGCTTTATCCATCCGACAATCTGCCAACAGCGTAGCGTAAACTGATCATCAAGTATATCATCATCATTGAACCACTGGCAACAGCATTACCAAGTTTCCAGTGAACTTCAGTCAGCGCTAAACTTCTCACCTGATCGCCTCAAGTTACAGTACGGCCGCTGGATCTCCAGCTCTGACGTTATGCGGTTGCAGTAGGCAGAGAGGCAAGGTTAATAGTACCAACATACAGTAATTAGCAATTGAAAACATAGTCTGAAAATTATCTTTAGAATGGATATAGGAGTATATTAGCTTTAAAACATTGAAATCCAACTTGCAATTTCATTATCGTGCAAGATATTTATTACAACATCACTCTATTCGAATATTTCGTTGACAACTTTCACGCACACTAACTGCCTCTGTTGATAGTACTGGGAGACTCACATCCAGTGTCGTGGTCAGGAAGTTAAAACTGCCAGCATTGTCCTGCTAGGCGAATCCAACACCATGTTGCCAGTTTAATTTTGTATGGACCACGTGGCTTCAGTTGCTTGCGCTGGTGATGCTTCCTTGCTATTTTGTGCGTGCGTGAATTTCGAGTTTTAGTGTCCGTAAGTCCTATTATTATCGCTATTATAATAATATGGCTACTGGTTCGTGAAATATGCAAACACGTGAAATATTTAAAATAAGCATGTTCCTCTGTTTGAAATTCCCGCTAAAGAACTGGCAACAGTCCGCTTCCCCCTCACGAGAAATGTCAGAGCCGGAGAATGGGCGGTCAAACTATAATTCAGTTCTTCAAAGTTATGAATAGGTATAACAATATACAATGAAAGGTTCTAATTCCAATGTTAGACGTACAAATAATTGTAAAGTTACTCTATGTCTCTAAGTTAAAACGACGACTAAAAGACTGATACAGCAGATAGGATAAACATAATGTCAATCTTCCCTTTAATAAGTATATTTATTTATTCATAAACTTCAACTTTGGCCCTTTCAAAGTAATCCCCTGCGGATACAATACACTGTGCCTGCGCTTTTTTCCAATCTTTGAAGCACTTCTGCAACGGACTTCAGCTCCTTCAAGGAGTCTGCTTTATCTCATCAGTGGAGACAAAACGATGTCCTTTTGTTTCTCTTTACCTCAGGAATAGAAAGAAGTCTACAGCAGCCATGTACGGCCAATACATTTTCCGAAACATCATAACGATTTTGGTCTTTGAAAAAAAAGTCACTAACAAGAATAGAAATACATGATTAGAAATACATAGAAATACGTGATGATTTTTCAGAACCGTTTTCTTTACTTGTTCCACATTAGCTTCAGTAAATGATGGCCCGCCTCGGTAGCGTAGATGGTAACATGTCTGCCTCACGTTCAAGAGGTCACGAGTTCGAATCTCGGTCAGGGTAAATTACCTGGATAAGATTTTTCCGGGGTTTTCCCTTATCCTGAAAGACGAAAGTCGGATAACTCTAAGCTCGAAGTACCCTGGGCTCATTTGAACATCATTTAATCCATTCCATTCATCGTCCGATATGGCTTAACGTTGGAGGACGTAAATTACAAAAAAAAAAAAAAAAAAAAAAAAAAAAAAAACAGTAAATGATGGGTGATTGCTGTTATCAGTCGTAAACTTTTTTATTATTCCAAGTAGTTTAGCTAAAAGTCTCATTCCCACATTTCAAACATGGTGCCATACTTTATTTCATTTTACAAGCAAATTTTGTTGTAAATAAAGTAGGGATAGTCCACACGATACCCGATACTTTGATACTTGATACCGTCAGTTCTACTTCTTAAAACAGAGTAGGATTTGGGAGAACTTTGTAATACCAATAAAATTAATTAGGTGTATATATTTAATGAGGCAAAACTTAAAACCATCAGTGTTCTTATTTTTAAACTCGACAATAGATTTTTTTTTTTTTTTTTTTTTTTTTTTTTTTTTTTTGTAGTTTACGTCCTCAAACGTTACCTCTTATCGGACGATGAATGAAAGGGGTGAAATGATCCTCAAATGGGTCCAGGGTCCATGGAGCTTTGAGTTACCCGACATTCGTCTTTCAGGATAAGGGAAAACCCCGGAAAAACCTTATCCAGGTAACTTGCCCTGACCGAGATTCGAACTCGGGACCTCTTGAACGTGTGGCAGACATGCTACGATCTAAGCTACCGAGGTGGGCTCTACAATCGATATTTATAAGCAAACAGGTCCACTTTTATAAGCCTTTGTTAAAAAATACTAGCAGTTTCCCTTCTTCAGGGTCAAGTGTACTTGTTTTTCTGTCATGTATGGCTCCTGCTGTGCTAAATAGTCTTTCAGAGAGAACTGTTGCAGGTGAAATGTACAAATATTTAGTAGCTATCTTTTAATTATGGAAAATGTTTATTTGTTTTCCAGTAATCCAGTGCACTATAAAGAGCTGGTGACATATCGTCGTTGAGATATGCAGTGATTTCTTCTTGGAAACTGTTAACTGACAGCTGGCACACGATTGCTTTCTTACACGGTGTTACTGTACAGACACCACTATCCTGGCAATTTCTCGGGCTTTGCAGCGTTCCCTAACCGAAGGACATAAAAAAACTTATATTTTTATGCAGCTGTTTGATACTGCTGTTCATTGTATTAGAGACGTAAGTTGTTTGAACCTTCATATCATTAAATTTCACAAACCGGAGACGAACTGAAGCGCGCCGTTTCCAATATGACGAGTTTTATTGCGCCCCTTGGCAAACTTTCCAGATGAGTGAGGAAAAGCATGGGAGTCGTCCAACCATCCCTTTGTCATCAGAGGTAACAGAACCAGTTACACAGTATTCATTGATCTGTTGAAATGTGTTGTAATTAACATGTTCGATGTCATACACTGAGACTCTTTTTAGCAGGGAAATACATTTTCGTATTTACCGATGCGTTTAAAGTATCCTCCAGGAGACCTCGAAAATTCGCAAATATGAACTACGTCAAGTTCTGAACCTATAAACGATTCGATATGTCAATTGCTTACTCGGCTGGAAAATGTAGCGATGCAAGTTCACGGAAGAAATCATTGTGTTCTGGAAAGCCTCGAATTTATTCGAATAGGTAACCCAAATACGTAACATGTCAGGTAACTCCGAGTTCTATCGTCCCTGAGCTCATTGGAGCATCATTTCATTCAACATTTAAAATGACTTAACATTGGAGGACGTAAAATAAAAAAATGAAATACCATATAACACATCAGGGCTGGTAAAATACATGGGTCATTAAAAAATTAGTGGCAACACTGCCTGCAATTTTGCGCTATCAGCGGTAAAACATTTAAGCTGATAATAATGAAAAATAAGAACATCCAATGTTTGTTAGATGTGAGCATGAAGACAAGGACAGTTTTATTAAGTTTAATTGTAGACTGTTATCTTTAGTGCTCAAAATATGTTTAGTAAATATGAAAAATTATGCTTCATTAAAATTCAGGTTGCAAAAGGTATCAATGCTCGACAATGACATACAGAATTATTGAAAACTTGTGGTAGACAGACTTTACCATATCGTACCGTGGCTAGGTGGGCGAATCCATTTCGTAGAGGAAGGGAAGACGTTCATCATAAACGTGGACCTGGCAGACAGCAATCATCAGGTGATGATGTGCATGTGAATTCTGGAAGAACATCGTTGTTGGACTTGTATTGAACTAGCAAGAGAAGTTCGAGTTGCTCCTGGTACGATTCTCCACATACTTGAGAAGAAAATCTGCGCTGGATGGATTCCACACAATCTTACAGAGGAAACAATATGGTAGAGGATGGAAACAGCCATATTACATTTAGAATGCTATGTACGTAAATGCGAGCGTTTTCTTCAACGTATCTCAACATTCGATGAAACCTGGGTTCGATGCTACCAACCAAAATTAAAGAGAACATTGAATGGCGGCATATTCATTCACCACGTCCAAAAAAGTATCGACAAGAACAGGATCCACATAGTTATGTTTGTTTTTGCTTATTGTTTTGACGATGTTCTTATTACTCATTCAGTTTCCTCAAAGAAATCGTGTGAATGGTGCATATTGTCGCAAACGTATTGTTGCGGTGAAGTGGCGCGGGCAGCGAGTTCAAAGAGACGGGCAGCGCATTGCGGAGATAAAAGCGCGCCGAAACGGTGGAGGAATAAGATGGATTTCTGGAGATTTCGTCTTTCTTCTAGCGCCGTCCTCATTGTTTGAGAACAGTCCATGAATTTCTGGAATAGTGTGTAGCTATAAAAAGAGCCGCCGCCTGCCACAGTGAGTCAGTCGGCAATTGGACGAGTGTGCGTGAACAGCTGTAAAAGTGAACTTTTTTGTGGTCGATGATCTTGCACGTTGTATGTGTATGTGACGTAATTCTGATACTGTAAAGGGTGCCAAGGTGTGTTTCTACGGAAATAAAGAGAAAGATTTAGTATTTGTAACCTGAACTTTTAATTTCACGAACCCACAAAGTCACAATATTACAGTTACTTTATTAGATTACAATTTACGACCAGCTGTACGTCGTAAACGTCCAAATCTCCTCAATTCTCATGCCATTGTGTTAAATGATGGTGCTAGCTCTCACACATCTGCTCCTGTTGTTAATTTACTTCGCAGATGGAACTGGGAGATTCTGGAGCATCCTCCATACTCCCCATATATGAGACCATGTGATTTCACCTTTTTGTGAAAATGAAATTAGCCTTAGAGGAGTTCGCTTTAGAACCAGACAGGCAATTATAGCAGCAGTAGAGCAGTCTGTTTGAATATTAGTACAACGCGATGCTGTGGTTCGCATCCGTCGGCTTCCTGATGTGTGAAGGCGAGTTCTTCATGTTGGAGATTACTTCTAAGCACTGGAAAAATGTGACTACTCCAAAAATGTTTTATTTGTTGTTAACTGAAAAGTTGCCACTAATTACTGAATGACCTAAGTATTAATATTGTGTTTATCCTGTCCTGCGCTATGGCTGAGGTGACCTCCTTTGGTTGCCTGACACGGAAGGCACCCAGGATGTATCTCAATCTTGGCGGTGCAGATTATAGGACCGGTTACCACTCAGCATCGTGAGGAAATTGAGGAGCTATGATAGTAAACCTGTTCTAGAAAATCAACTTTCCGGCTATAAGTGCCAAGATGCTGACCACATCTCCTTCCCGTATCGGTTGGATGAACGCCCACCTCTACCTTGCGTATGTGAGGCCGGTAGTCGGGTTGGCAGACCTTGGACTAGCAGTGGCTGTTTCGCCATGGGTTACCGTTAAGTTTAGCTTAGAGCTCTGAGGAACTCTTGATTCTGATTCAAATACTTTACTTAAAAGTCTTCTGGTATAGCTAATGTCAGTACGAACGAGGTAAATGTATTTGGAATATCAACAGTTAGCTTTGATTATTACATCCTCTTACAGTTCTTTATTTTCATATTACTAATAGTGTATTTTGTGCACTGTAATAGTGTTTATAATATGAATACGAATCTAATATTTGGCCGCACCATGATTGGATGGTTAGATCGTTTGGCTCTTACCTAGACGGCCCAGGTTCGTTCCCAGGTGACTGCAAAGTAGGATTTGTGGTGGACAACATGCCACTGGGATTGGTTTCCTCCGGATCTACCGGTTTCCCCCACCATCATTCCACCAATTGTTCCTTCAATCATTCATCTCAGGCGTTGGGCCGACCCCCAACCCTGATTTCATCTCTCAGGTCAGATACTTCGGCTCCCTCGCTCTGAGGGAACCCAAGCGCCTCCTAACGTCAGCAGGGAGAAAAAAATCTATATTTAGAAATACTCAATTTGGCACGGTTAATAATAAATATAATTAGTCTTACCTTTCTCGAAACTTATTGAAGGTCGTTTCAAAAATATAATGCCGCATAAATAGTTCATTTAACCTTGCAAGCAAAGAAACATTGTTGTTATTGCTAAGGAAACTTATTTAACATAAATTTTATATTCCAAGAGCTCTAAGTTTTTCCAATAGTGTGCTCTTGGTAGCCAAAATAAAATAAAATGCCTATTTGAAATATTGGAATTAACATTTTCATTTGCAGAAATTAAAGAAGGAAACATTTGTCAAAGGGTATTTAAAATCAGAGGAGCTCCTTGAAAATTTTGTTTGGAACTGTCAATAGACGCCTAACTTAATTGGGAAATCAGATAGCTATTCACTTTTAATGCTTTGATTGAAGGTACTTCAATATTGACTTTATTTAAATAAAATGATTGTAGCAGAGGATAGGAATAAATTAAAGTGTTACGTTTTGGTCACTTGGATACCCTGGAACACGATATATTTTCTGTCATCAATGTTACAGCTTTAGGCCTATTTACTAACAGGAAAAAGTAATTTAGAGTAAGCGAATCAACAAAAGAGCGGCTCTCAAAAAACGGCTGGGTTTTCTTTGAAGCAGTCAGAAATAAAACATTCGATGTGCAAAACATGCATTCCTTGATGCAAAAATGCCAACAAAAAGTACACAACATAGAGGCAGGGTGAAAAAAAGGATGGCTATAAACTGAGGAGCCCTTTTTGAAAGCCATTGAGGTTGGTAGTACTGTCCCTCGAGGAAGAGAGAGAGAGAGAGAGAGAGATAGAGAGAGAGCGCCAATGGTGAATCATTAACGTAGAGCAGCGAACGTCCTTTCCCTCTCTCTTTTATTCAGTGCCACATTCCTCTTTTACTCTTCCGGTTAATGTACCGCCTAGAGATGGGTCAACTTTAACATTCATTCCCTCAAACCTAGACCACTGTAAAATTATTACTTAAAATTATTTTTCCGTTCAGGCATTTTGCTGTAGTCCCAAGCGTCGCGAACTGATGCATTCTGAAAGTCTTACTATTTGGAACATCAATTTAGATAAATATTAGGATTATGATTACCACGGATTGTATTCGGCACTGCCACCAGTATTGATCTATTGTACCTATGCCGCAAGTGGGGCATCCCCAGGAGGAAGAATGAGGCGAGAGGAGACAGAGGTTGGCCGTCCCATGAAGGCACTGGAGTGCAGATGACAGGGTCCCTACATTTTACTTAGTTGGAAAACTCCCTCGGTAGGCTAGGACAACGGACATTCCTCCTTGCCGTGATTCGGACAGGTTCATAGACCTACAATCAAGCTATTGGAGGAAGAAGTTTTACCAAGAGGATATCATCCTGCCATGCAACGGCGAGACGTCCACCGACACTTCTACCCTGAAAGAGTACACCAAATGAGAGATGATGTTAAATGATAATGGAGAAGAAATGGAGAGACTGGAAATTCTGGGGGTGTAACTAACCTAAAGTCTGTTTAGTTAACGCGTGTGCACGTGGGCCTACTCTTTTGACGAACCCTTATAATCGTTTTGCAGCCCCGGCCCTCCTTCTCCAAGATCTTTCTGCAAGGTTGCCACCTTTCTCGATACGTCATGGGTATTGTACGAGGTTTCGTCTAAATAAATTATCTTATGTCCATTACTGCAAAACTTGCTTAGTTTTGACAAATATATGGCCAAGCTACAATTCTACTGGATTCTATAATAACCCTTAACTTATTCAAAGTGCGGTATTTGAAACTCAGCTCCTTTAGAAGACCGCGTTAAGTGCAGTGTCCATAAGGAAAATCACAAATTTGCAACGAATTTGTCTAGGGTGGGCGCTTTCCCTTTTGCATAGAATCTATAAATATCTCGGCGAATTAAATCGCATGTGAAATTATCTACTTTAGAGAAACGTTTACTTTTGTTTTCACACTTGATCAGAGTCTTTGGTATTCCTTTCGTCACGATATTTCTTACTGTATTTCTGTAAACACACAGAACTTATCGTCAGGTTCATTACCTGGCCCCTTACCAAGATTATTTGTCAGCACATATTTAGATGTGTTCAAAACAAGCGCTTGAATTTGCTTAGAAATAGTTCCTGTTATAACTTTGTTTTTTAACGCTTTTCCAGTAACATAACTCGGCCCATTTATTCACGCTATTGTCATCACTTTAATTATTTTCACTTGACTGAACGTTATCTAATACGTCATTTGCACTGCATTTCCCTCCCACGGTCTCCACATCGTGACACACAACAAATTTCTGCACGTAATGAAACAAATCAACTGGAATTTGGATTTATGGCAACTGAGACTCCACGTGGAGTAGACATGCGACTGTCACTTCAAGAAAATCAGGGTTGCTATTAGTCCTCAACGACAGTGCTCCATTTCTGAAGTGTGGAGATAGATTTATGACGGTCATTAGTGAGTGGTAGGGTCAGTTTCCTTTGAGTCGGAACTGCACACGCGTTGACTACACAGACTTTACCAAGTATTTGACTGGCGACCCGGGAAAACCGCTGAAAAAACCCATGCGTCAGGTAGATAGGCTAAGGGGGTCGAACTCGCAACTAAATGCGGGTCACAGATGCAACCGCCTGAGTCATCCCACAAACATGCCCGCCCGCTTCGTAATCTCTCTTCTTAGGTTATACAGCAGAAGGGGAAGCTTCCTCTGTAATCCAGATGTGACATACTAGCTGCCGGTTTCTTAGGTCACGTGTCCAAAATCGGCAATGACATTTTTGCTTTAGGGGAGGGGGAAGGCTATAAGCATAGCTTCTTTCGGAAGGGAAGTAAAACCACTGTAGCCGTATCGTAGGCGTAAAAGAACTTTAAGTCGGATAAAAATGCCTCTGAATAAAACTGAGAATTCTTTCACACCCAAAGTACAGGGCTCTTCATTTAAAACCTATTGCAGCACAAGGCGTTTTGCCTCTTCCGCGACTTTGATGGTTTCTCTCACTACCGGCTGCCGTTGTGCGCGGGGGCACAAATGTGAACGGTTTCTTTCATCAGTGAATGACGGTTTAATTGATACACAGCTTCTGTTATTTTCCGGTGAGGCGTGGTTCTACCTCAGTGGTCATGTCAACACTCATAACAGTCAGTACTGGGCCTCTGAAAGTACACGTCGCGTTCAAGAAATCCCTCATTATGATTGGAAAGTTGGAGTTTGATGTGCTTTTAGCGCTACACACATAATCGGTCCAGTATTCTACGAGCAGACTGTAAATGCAGAGACATTCCAAAATGACATTTTGACCACACTTTATCATGAATTGAGAAGAATAGAAATCATATGGGTACTTTCAACAAGATTCTGCTAGTGCCCATACCACAGATGAGTACATGAATTAAACTAGTGAAGTGTTTGAAGATAGAATGATTAGTGCTGGTGTATGGCCCTCTCGCTCCCCCGATCTAACAGTGGGTGACAAAGTTTACGAGACAAATCCTTATACATTTGAAGAACTATTGTAAAAGAAAATATTAGAAATGAAATCGGAAAAACTAAAGTGGCCCAACTGAATCATAATGTGTTCTTCCGATATAATGCTTCTTTAGTGGACGACAGACGACATTTTCAGCATGTTCTATAAGATAAGAGTGTTATACGTTGTGCAGTTTGTGTAGCAGAAAAGCCGGCTCTGATACACCTTACGACGCACAGGCGAAATGCCATGCGCCTGTTAGGTTTTGAGTGAAGAGCCCTGTAAAACGGCACACAGAGAGTCTTCCAGTTAAAAAGCAGTTAAATAAAAACTTATTTCAAATGTGGCCCAAGCCAATTGTTTTAAGTGTGCATAATAATTATTTATACATGTCACAATTATTGTGACAGGTGCGCATCAGTAAATTTGCTGGCATGTAAAGGAACTATTGCAGGACGACGTTCCGGCAAACCGGCGATGCTGATATAACGGCTCGGTTCAGAAACAGAAAAAAAAAAAGTTTTCTCACTCTTATATCTTATAGATCCATGTAAAAAGAAATAGGGGACGAGAGGCGTATGTAAATTACTACAATAGGCAAGAGAGAGAAGGCTTAGCATGGATGAGAACGGGAAAAATATTTCTAAGAGGGATAGGGAATTTGTGAATTGTGTCCGGGAAAAGAAAGCATAGAACGCTATGTAATAGACTATGAGGGGGTTGCAATCTGGAGAAAAAAGGTTTGGGAAGAAAAATGGGAGAAAGTAGAGAAGAGGATAATAGCTATACAATGTTAACGGGCACGGAGGAAAAGAAGGCAAGACGCATTGGTGAGCTCTTGCAGAAAGTAAATGAAAAATGGGCCAGAAATTTAAAAACAAAATGTAAGAAAGGAAGAGGAGGGGGGAAAGGGACTAATTAAGTAATCAAGGAGGTATGAAGGTTAAGAGCTATCTGGCAGAGCAAAAGGCCAGGGGATCATGCAAACCAAGGTAGCAACAAGGTAACGTCAAATAAATGTGGCCAAAAGTTGTAAATTGTAAAATTTTGGAATATGCACAATAAATATATCATATCATATAGATCCATGTATTATGAGCATCCGGGCATCTCGGTTACCTGTGCGGTACTGGCTTTTGACACCAAACCTGAAAGAACATGAAAATTGAAAAGAAATGGTATAAAAGGAAATGGTGTGAAGTAAATCGTGATAGATGTGAAAACCGCACAGCATCACCTATTTACCAAAGTAAACCAATAAAAAGTCAACATCAGAGATGTGGTCAATGAAATGGATCCTGGAACTTCCCTAATGTAAACCTGACCTCTCTTCTCTGAATGCTATTTAAAGCTTTAGTGCAATTTGCACTGTAGTTTAGAGAATCTTCAGTCAACATGCTTCTGAAGCGCGAAATGTACGACTAATTCCAACAATGTGTACAACATACAAATGTCGTATACCGTGCAACAATATGTTTTTATATTTCAGCAAAAACATTAAAAACATGTTCTTGATGGAAGTGCTAGTAAAAAATGTCAAAATGACTCGAAGGGAAGTTCCAGAGTTCAAATAGCCTTGGAAATTGCAGGTAATTCTATTTCAACTTTGAGGGAAAAACGCTTTATAACTTCTGAGAAGAGAAATATAATTATGAGTTCATAGATTTTTTTCCCTATCAGATTAGGAAGCAGTAAGCAGTTTTAAAATGGATACATGCTCCTAGCTACCCTTCTGGTGACGAGAAATTTTCAAAAATTTAATTTTAAATGTTTATAGCTTTATAAATTGTTTAGTTTGATATGTATTTTATCATTGTGGGCATAATATTTATATTCTAAATATGTTTTTAAAATTCTGTGTTTTTCATTGTGTAATCTAAATTCACACTATTTTACAGAGAAATAATTCCTATACACTTTGAAGTTATATATTGGCGCTTACCTCTTTTAAATGTATTATTGATTGTTCTATTTTTGTTTGTTTATTTCTAAATGAGTCCATGTAGAATTATATAGACTCCTTAGAGCAGCTTCTTAGCTGCTCTTCTATGATTCCAAAGTTCTCTTATTCTTTGACTGTGACTTTACTCTGTTCACATTGTTCCAAGTCTTTTTCTTCAGTTTGTCCTCTTAGTCCTTTGTCCTCTTATGCACCTTTATTCTAAAGACGTCGCATATCGTCTTGATTGATTCCTGTCAATTGTATATCAGTTTTTTCTCCACAAATCCATTTCATGTTTACTTGTGCTGGATTCTACTTTCGTAAACACCAAGTGGATTAAACAATATAACTAATTTATTTAACACAGTGAGAGGCACTAGGAAATTATCTAACTGCTACAAAACGAGTGTGACTGTATCAATATTTAAAGAAAAGTGGAGTGTAAATAGGCCAGAGAAATACAGGAGGATAAGCTTACTATCTATAATTGGGAAAATGAATACATGGATACTAGCGGACAGACTAATGGATTGGGCGGAAAGAGAAAATAAAATATCAGAATTTCAAGCTGGTTTTAGCAGAACAAGATAAACTATAGATAATGTGTTTATAATCAAGACGCTAAATGATAAATATTTGAGCAGGAAAATGGGGAGATTGTATATGTTTTTGTGGACATTGGGAAAGCTTTCGATGCAATAAACAGGGGCTTTAAAATCGAAATTAAGAAGAAAAGGTTGAGCGAGAAATTTATAAATAAAATTGTTAAAATTTATAGTTGGGTGAAATTCAGAATAAGTTGTGGACTGAATGCAAGAGGCTGAACAGAATTTAGGCTTGAGATAGGTGTGCAAATTGAGTCCTATTCTATTCAATTTATTCATAGATGACATAATAGGGAGGGTTAAGGAAAGCAATACCCATTTCCCAATAATAATGGAAAAAGAGTACCCTGAATTACTGTATGCGGATGATTTAACGGTAGGAGCAATTTCTGTAATAGGTCTACAAAAATCAATTGAGGTAATTCATAGGTTTTGCGCTGACTGGGGATTAAGAATAAACAGCAAAACATAAAAAATAATGATAATTAAAAGAGGATCGATATTGACGAAAGGAGAGGAATGGTACACAGGAGATCAAAAGGTAGAAGTGGTAAAGGAGTATGCCTATTTAGGTGTAAGGATGTGTAGCAGTGGAGGATGGGCTGCATAAGCCAGAAAAGTGATAGTTAATGGCAGGGCGGCAATGTCAGGGGTAAGAATATGTAAACATAAACTGGAGATGTCAGATGGTTAAAAAGAATGTATGAACCGGTCGTCGAATCCAAAACAATGTACGCAGTGGAAGTATGGGGCACATCAGTTATAGGTGCACAATTAGGTCAGGTGTATGGATTTTTTTTTTTTTTTTTTTTTTTTTTTTTGCAAAGAACTACTAGGGCTGCCAAAATCGGCACCATGAGAAGTAGCATAATTAGAGTTGGGTAATATAAAAAGGAGTGGAATAATAAGAAAGAGAATACCGAAATTCTGGTATAACTGTATTACAGGGCAGAAAGGGGAATTATTGAATCGGTGCATGAAGAAACACAAAGCATCAAGAACACAAATAGTAGGGGTCGGAATTGGAAAGAATGGTTTCGAAGATAGGCATGGCAGATTTTATGGAGAGCACAGTAGTCAAATCAAAGCAGTTTTTGGAAGGAAGTGAGAACCAGAGTACAGGACATTGGCAGGAGATATGGGGAAGTATAGAAGAATAGAAATCTTTGAAATTTTATAAGCAATTAAAGACAGAATGGGGTAGAGAAAAATATATAGAATCAATGTGACAAAATTGGAAGAGTAGGAATTATATGTATATATATATATATATATATATATATATATATATATATAAGGGTTGAGAAGTAATGAGGTACGGATATGTGAATTTTGTGGAGATGAAGAGAGATGTTCATTACCTCATTGAATGTAAAGAGTTAACAAATTCCAGGAGAAAAATATGGGACAAGAAATGGGACAGTGTGGGCAAAGAGATATTGGCGTTACGCATGTTAACGGAGACGGGTGAAAAGAAAACTAGGTGTATACGAGAATTCTTATATAGGTTAAGAGAAAAGTGGATTAGGATAAAAGAAGCGAAGGTCAAGAAGAAATGACTCCAAGATGCTCCGGAAAACCAAAGGCTTATGGCCAGTGAACCTAAGTCAGGGAATAAATCTTGGTTCAGCAATTTCATCTATTTGTACAGGATGTATAACAGTGCATATTTGACGTCAAACTCACTGTAGTGAAAGTATCATTGTCAAATAAAATCAATATAAAATACATATCAATATCAAATACTTTCGTAAAATTCCAAAATTTATTATCTGAGCCTATTTGAAAATAATACGTTTAATATGCACATAACATTTTAACCTTCGTTTTCTAATACCACTATGGGAGTCTGAATATATTATATTTCCTTTCACTTTTAAGTCTGTATTCTTCACCTACTCAAAACATATAGTATAATCAAAATACATGTCTAAAATACAAAATTGAGACACTGTAACACTGCAACTAAACTAGAGTGCCACTTTGGGGCAAAAACATTAAATTTGAACAGAAAAGCATATGCCGAAAATATAGTAAAGTTATTATTATTATTATTATTATTATTATTATTATTATTATTATTATTATTATTATTATTATTATTATTATTATTATTATTATTATTATTATTATTATTATTATTATTATCATCATCATCATCATCATCATCATCATCATCATCATCATCATCATCATCATCATCATCATCATCATCATCATCATCATCATCATCATCATCATCATCATCATCATCATCATCATCATCATCATCATCATCATCATCATCATCATCATCATCATCATCATCATCATCATCATCATCATCATCATCATCATCATCATCATCATCATCATCATCATCATCATCATCATCATCATCATCATCATCATCATCATCATCATCATCATCATCATCATCATCATCATCATCATCATCATCATCATCATCATCATCATCATCATCATCATCATCATCATCATCATCATCATCATCATCATCATCATCATCATCATCATCATCATCATCATCATCATCATCATCATCATCATCATCATCATTATTATAGCATGGAAGCGTACACAGATGGAAGTAAAATGGGGGAGAAAGTTGGCGCAGCAGGAATTATATTTGAAAACGGAATTATGACACACCAGTTAAAATTCAAATTGCATGGCCACTGCACCAACAATCAAGCCGAACAACTTGATATTTTAAAAGTACTAGAGAAATTAGAAGTATATTATGCCAGTTCAATAGATAGAAACGTTGCAATATACACTGACAGCAGAATTACTATAGATCTACTGAGAAACAACTGGAAAAGAAATCGACTAACAGAATCTATCAAAGACAAACTTCTTGCACTAAACCATTTAAATTGGATCATCCACTTTGGCTGGGTTAAAGGTCACTGCGGAATAGAAGGGAATGAACTAGCAGATAAGCTTGCAAAACGCGCTGCTATCGAAGATAGTGAAATAGTGTACGACAAAATACCAAAATACGTAATTGTAACGAGAGCGAAGGAATATGGACTCAACCAGTGCCAACAAGTCTGGACGAACACAACGAAAGGTGCAGTGACTAAAGCATTCTTCCCGTTAGTGAAAAACAGATTGCGTCAAAAGATTCCAATATCTCCAGAACTCACTACAAGGTTAACTGGCCATGGAAAATTAAACGCATACCTATACCGATTTAGAATAATAAATAACCCACTCTGTCCTTGCGGAAAAGAAGAACAGACCGTTAACCATATAATATTTAATTGCAGAAGACTTGATGAAAAAAGACTAGAATTGGCAAAAAGTGTAACAAGCAATGGAGGGAAATGGCCTACCACCAACGAGAAGATTTTGAATAATCACCTGAAGTCGTTTGTAAAATTTGCAACTTCTATAAAAATCAGGAACATGGACTGAAGGATTTGGAGTGTAACAACGACAAATTATGAACTCTATACAATCAACTTACTCCGGTTCCATCATAATCTTACAATTAACTAAAACATAAAGCACTACTTCTAAAAATATGACAAGTATTTAGATTGAAATAATTACAAATTGTGAACTCACAAAAATCAGCTAGAAGAATAGACTCAATTTAATGTACATAGTGTCTAAAACACAGAATAACCTAATGTAAAATTGTTGTAATGTTTACAATTACTAATTCAAAATAGGACATGTAACTATAAAGCATGTAGTATTACTATGTAATGGAGCATGCTGTTGATATCAATAAAGCAAAAAAATCATTATCATTATCATTATCATTATCTTTATCATTATCATTATCATTAGCATTATCTTTATC
Organism: Mantis religiosa; assembly: GCA_030765055.1. NCBI lineage: Eukaryota > Metazoa > Arthropoda > Insecta > Mantodea > Mantidae > Mantis > Mantis religiosa. Next base: position 103,737,754 of record CM060956.1, on the reverse strand, counting down.
ATTATCATTATCATTATCATTATCTTTATCATTATCTTTATCTTTATCATTATCATCATCAATATCAATATCAATATCATTATCATTATCATTATCATTATCATCATTATTATTATCATCATTATCATTATCATCATTATTATCATCATTATCATTATCATTATTATTATCATAATTATCATTATCATTATTATTATCATCATGATCATCATTATCATCGTTGTAGAGCTATACTACTTTCAAGGAAGATCATTTCCATTCATCATCTGGCATAAAGCTGGAGAAGAATGGAAGGAAAATATAAGTATTATGTTTCCTCGAAAACGTATCCTACCCAATTAGAAGACAACTTTCTCTTTTTTAATGTTGGCGCTATGACATAATACTGAACTTAAGGCCAAAATGCTTAATATTTAAAAAAACGTGGCTTCTGTAAAGGTTATGTGGCATGCATTAGTTGAACACAACACATCGGTTAATTTATGCTGTGAATTGAGCAACCTGCTTTTTCCGTTTTGTAAGTGTTTCTGGGTTTTACAATTCCAGACTTGGAAAGATGTTTCTTTTTTTCTGTTACATGCAAGGGTTACTTAAAAAGCAGCTTCTTTTTATTATTTACAATTATAAGGAACAGTTTTGTATTGCTTTTCATTTTGAAGTCCTGTTAGTTTCAAAGAATTTGCAATCTGAAACCAATAATGTCCGCCAGACAGCTGTGTCGTCACGGCGACAAAGAATGCAGTTTCCGGAGAATCGATATCCCCACCGCAAGAACACAAACCACCTGTGTCCCGCTCCAGGAAGTGATTCCCACCTCACATTTGGGGTCACCTCATATTACAGTTATTAATTCCAATCCCCGTGCGAAAACGACATATGTTAACTATCTCCGCCGGAGGTCAAATTATTCAGGCTGTGCAGATGCTTCGAGGAGATATAATACCGGTCACGCAAGCTTTTGTGCAAAATAACTGCTTTTGAAACTCTGTATCAGGGAACCTGAGCGAAAGTATACGGGTTGGCCAGTAATGGGCACTCTCTGGATATAGTAAGTCATGGAATTTGTCCTGATGGACTACCAAGGTTTCAAAAACAAATATTGCGTAATGAGTATGATAACATTACTAGACCGAAGTGGTCTGTCAAGCCAGAGAGTGTCGCAGTATAAATAGAGGGTCCTGTGGTCTCCATATTTACCATAGGTTATATAATTCGCCTGCTTTATCTTGAAACATGGAATTTAGAGAGACAAAAATATAAAATGTAGATTTTCTTAAGTACAAAATTGTTGTGTAATATGGCCTTTTGCTTTTCTTGTCTTCTTTCTGTGTAATTAGCCAAATGGCTACCAAAAATAAAAACATAGTAGTTTAACTATGAAGCCTGGGACTTAAGTACTTACAGCATAGTAAATCTCATTGTATATGAGAACCCCTAGCGGTCTACCGGGAAACGCATGTGTCAGTTCGAAAATTTAATGTCATGCCGGCATGTTGTCCATAGTAGCTCAGTGGTTTAGAGCAACCTCAAGGAGAGCGGGAGATCCGTGGTTCAAATACCGTCTATGGCATTGAATTTTTCAGTCTGACTCTACACATCTGTACATATACTTTTCATTCTTAGTCTGAATTTTCCAATACATATGCTTCTCCTAAGTGATAAGTCTTGATCGTTCTTTGTTTCTTTCTTCTCTCCTGGTCATGCATAAAGTAAGAATTTTATTATTGTTCCCATAGCTCAGTCGGTAGAGCACCTTCCTGCCGTGATAGGGGTCCCGGGTTCGATTTCTCGCTGCGGATAGGGAGTTTTCTCCGACCTAGGTAATTCCTCACCTTCCGCAGAGTCTAGAATTACGAATGAGAGTGTGTCTGTGTGCGTGATCTAATGATACAACCCAACGATTACGAGTTAACACCTTCAATATGTTCCAAAGAAGAACGGCCGCCGATAAGACCACTACAGCTAAAGGTGGGGTATAAATGTAACAAAAGAAATCAAGACCGTCACATAGTAACCAGCTCATAAACGACTTGATTACAGTTAAAACTCATTGCATTACTCTATTCGTACTGCACCTGTAGGATACATCTGCGCAATAAATAATTTTCAGAAATGCCTTATCTTAATTAACATAAAGCAGAAACAAGATTACATATTTATAGAAAGTGATTTTACAAGAGCAGAGGAAGTCATGTGAACGCAATGCAGAGTTTTTGTTCCTTTATAAGACTGCTCTGAGATAATTCCGCAGCGTATTTGCGTGCAGATGTAGGTGTAGTTGTATACCTGCAGGGAATGCATAAATTTTCACTGGTCCCTTTTCTCTGACCTGCTTGCTTTTTGTTTTTGTCTAGTCTTAGCTTCTTTCTGTATACCTTTTATGAATTTTTAATATTCTGTTTTGCTTCTTTATTTTCCTTTTTAAATCCGCTTTCCCCCTTTGCTGTTATTTTACCTTACTATTCTTATTAAATAATTAATAAACTTATAGCTTCAAAGTTCTTTCTCCTTTGTGTTTCTTTGCACTCTTCTCACTTCTTACTTCAACTAATGCTTCGTTTACTTTATTTTATTCATAATTCCTTGGATGTTAAAGAAGCTCAATCTTAAGAAATTCCTGCTAGATATTAAGAGCTAGTAAACACAGATTGCCAAGCAAGATGCCTTCTTGTTTACCATTATCTCAAGGCAAAATTATTATTGTTCAGATTACAGTAAACTAATTCTGAATACATTTATTTGAGTATTTATGGTTTAATGTGCCTACGAAGTTATCAAATCGTATACTATCATATTTTAATTACAATTTATGATTAATACTTAAAAGTATTGTTGATGATAAAAATATTAAAACCGAAAGATACATCAATAAATTACTAGATGCATTTCCTAATACTTAATCCTCATAAATGGTAAGCAACCGAAAATAAGGAATTTAAAGTTCCTCTATGTAATAAACGACAAGGTCTGTTCAATAAAGAATGATCATAACCTTTTTTACGGTCATAATTTTTTGCACTAAAATTCCATCTTATTATATTCTGTTAGCTTAATGTGAAACAAACACGCCGTAGTAGTTTCATTGTTAGTACTGCTGGTTCTCGCCTGTGAGAACCAGACAAGTTCAGACATGTTCAGTATCGTCTACCGCTGCAATGGAGGTAACATGCAGTTAAAGTTGATGTTAAGGGAAGATCCGGAGTTCCTTTCAATGGTAATTACTGCTCATGAAACTTGGCTACGTCATTTCGATCCTGAGAGCAAACACCAAAGCTCAGTGTGGAAATCTCTTTCATAACCAACCCCCAAACATGCAAGTGGATGCTTCTGCTGGGAAAGTTATGGTCATCTCATTTTTTGTTGTCCATGGAATGGTTCATCAGAATGTTGTACCTGCACACACATCAGTAACTGGACAATACTACAGGGATTTCCTGAAAACATTGCGAGTTCCTATCAGACGCCATGAAGCAGGCTGGATGCTGCACCACGATAGTGCGCGACCGCATATTGCCAATGTTGTTGCTGAATATCTTGCACAACTCAACGTGAAGTGCATCCCTCAGCCTCCCTATAGTCCAGATTTAACCCCATTTGGCACTTTTCTATTCCTTAACTTGAAGAAAATTCTACGTGGGAGGCATTATTCATCATCAGAAGCAGTGGTGAAGGCTGCGGAGCATAATTTGAAGGATCTCTCAAAAATGGTTTCCAGCATGTCTTTGAAGACTGGCAGAAACGCTGGGACAAGTGCAGCGCATTCAGGGGAGACTATTTTGAGAAGGACCATCAAAATTACGAGGATGAGTAAAGGTATGTTGTCAAAAAGAAATGTGATCATTCTTTATTGAACAGCCTTCGTAGCTCAAAATCAATACGCACCATATTGCATTGTAGGCGTCAGTCCTATGTAGATTTTAAAGAGTATATTATTGCTAAGCAGAATATTTAGGAGTTTTTATGGGCCCATATAGATCCTTTCTCATAAGTAATGTCATTTTAACAAGAAAAATACTTATTTGAAATGTGTTCTGACAAGTAATTAACTCATTTTCAAACTATAGACTATCAGATTCTATGGTCTTGTGTTATCGTTCAGCGAGGTTTATTATCCCACGATGGTACCGTCTCTGGTTTTTTATCCGAAGAATTCGATGACACTCACATGCACTGGTTCATTGTTGTCAAAATTTCTTCCATGTAGAAAATGGCCCATGGACCGAAAAGGATGACAATCTGATGGTGCGAGATTAGGGTTGTATGCTGAGTGTGGTAGCAGTTGTATTCCTGCCAATTCCTGAACTTTTTCCCTGGTTGTTAGTGCAGTATGTGGGTGTTGCATTGTCCTGTTGCATTAGAATTCCATTCAACTAACGCTGGTTATAAAGTATTATCAAAGAGTTTAAAGAGATACATCTGTTTTATATATTACGAGTAGCTGGCATGCTTTTATTTGTATAAGACTACTCACTCAGGCTTTAGATGTTCAAAATTCCTCCATAAACATGTTTTTCGGTCATTTCCTGACCTTCCTTAGCGGGACATGCTGCGGCAACTGAATGTGGTCTTCTTCCTTCCTCTCCAAGAAACTTATAACTCCGCCCATTGGAAGTCTCCTGATTTCCAATGCCAACCTTTGGAACTGTAACACTGGTACCATTCTCAACTGAAGAGATTAGCGTACCAAATTGTAATTTTACACTTTACTAACCACTATCCTTAACAACACGTGTGATATTTTAACATTAAATGGCTAAAAGGTTACACAGATTTATAATTTTGGTCCTAGACGTTTACGTTAACGTCCTTGGACTACTTTATTTCCTAATGAATACATCTGAATTGTGCAATTAGTTGTAAAATATTTTTATTCAAGAAATTAATAATGATGTTTCTCTGTGTCTTTGTGTAACAGCGTTCCCGACATGTGTTAATGTCATATAATGAAGTCTTTCCTACCTAAGCAAAGGCTATATTATAATACCTTATTAGCAAAATTTTCATCGTCCATAACCCAGACGCTCCTCAATTGTTTCGCGCGTCAAGGATTACAAAGCTTGTTGCTAAGGCAGTTCAGCTATGGGCGGCAACTTCTCTGACAGGACCGTAAACCGGTACAGTAGAAGTTCCAGGCTGTAAAATGTACTCTAAACTGTAAATTTGAAGAAATAACAAAACCATATACATAATTTAGGATTGCTTAAAGTAAAAAGTTTCCAGTAAATCCAATTTAGCCCCCCCCCCCAACAAAATGGCCTAAGGGTCTGTATTACGATCTCCGGTTAAGGTGTTGGTTAACGGCTAACTTGGAGTTACACGCAGTGGTCCGTATTACGACATTCGGTTAAGGGCTAACTGAGAGTTACTTCTGGAGGTAAACTAACCCTCACCTCGAGTAGCGGTTAGTGACATAACTTGGAGTTTACGTTCACACACAAAAAAGAAAATGGCGTCCCTCCAGGCCAGATTGAATGTTGACAGCGATTCTGAGGATGAAATGTTGGCACAGTATTTACTTAATAGAAGATGAGATAAAAGAATTAGAATGTGGAACGATAATTTCATATATACATATGTGACATGTTGAAAATGAAATAAAATGAACCACATGAGTATTAGGTATCTTGACGTAATAGGTTATGGAATGATAATTTGTAGTGTCCCATGGTGTCAGTGACTTGTTGCAAGCAAGGCAATATCTTATGCGACCATATTGCAACATGTTTTAACGAACATAAATGTAACAAACAAAGCATGTTAAACCTATACCGGAAAGTACACGTAATACTATATGTGTAGGTGGGTAGGTATAAAAGTTCAGAAACGTGCTGAAGTAGTAAACGTTCGATTTTTCTAATAGTGGGTGCAATGTTTAATTTGCGTTTCGTTAAAACATTACCAGAGGAAAGTAACAAGCTGTAAAGCAAACAGAGAATAAAACAAATTTTTTAGGTTATGCAATTTGTATCGATATCCAAACCATTATTGCAAACGCTGTTCACACATGTAATATAGCTAATTACAAGTACAATACCATATTGTTTTTTCCTACAATGTTCCTTAATGAATACCATTTGCTAACTATATTGCGATTTATGCAGTGTGTGCGCTGTCTCAATGCAAGTTGAAGTATTACTTATGATTCTTACCGTAGCTACTATAGATTGTGCAAATGCAGTACATAAATGTATTTGCTGTGAATCGCACACGTAAAGAAATGTTAAAACCTGCCCATATTGTATCCTGTGGTATTTAAATGAAGCTATTTATTTGTTCAATTACGTTTTTCAATCAAGGGCACAATGCTGTGGCTGAAATGTGGCATTTGATTGTGAAATGCCAAGAAGATGTAAGTTTGCTGCAACCTGTTTTCTTAAAAGAAAACCATAGTTATAGCTTCATAACTAGCCAAATACATTATGATTAAAAAAATCAGGTACCAAGTTACTGGTCCCAGAATGCATATTTTATAAGCTGGCTTTTATTCATGGATGACTCGTAATTTGTGGACCTTCCCTCTTTGCATATACCTTGTGAAATTATAATTTATTTAAGAAAAGGTGATTTATTCATGAGGATAAACTACTAACCAAGTTCTTTTAGCCAAATGATATTTGTGCAATACTATTATAAGAATTAATAAGTTATGTGGCCTTATTTTTAAAATATTTTGACTACAAATCTCTTGGTGTTTACAAATTAACAAGGCATTTAATATATTCTCCATATATCTCTCCTAATCTATAATAACACTAACCAAACGCAACGTATATAACCTATAACACTAACCTAACGCTATGAAAAGGAATCTTAACGCTATGGAAAAATCTAAACTGTAAACGAACTATGCTAGATCTTATTACGAATAAACTATTAATGAAAATATAACTAAAATATATAGAGAACAGCTAATAAAAAGTTAAAACAAGACATCTGATGCTACTAATTATGTTTTGTATTCGCGCTAATTCACATTCTAAACACAAGATAGCGCTCCAAACAAGGTAAAATCCTAGTGGAAAATATTGCCAACCGTTCACATTCCACCATAATGCACAGGGTAACAAACCTAGAGGTAAATCGAGTTCGTAATACGAGGCACTGAATCTAACCAATAGTTATTGATAACTGAAAGGTAACAAACTTCGGCTAGTAACCGGAGATCGTAATACAGGCCCTAAGAAGGAAATAAATAAAGGAAGGAAGAAACAAAAAAAAAAAAAAAAAAAAAAGACTTGCAGTTTGTGATGCTGTCGCTTGTTCAATATTCTTAAAAATGCCTAAAACTTTTGATGAAGAACTATATATTAAATATATTGCTATAGTTAAAGAAATTCTTATCTTTAACTATCTTGAAACAAGTGTGTACTCTTCAACACCCACTAATGAAATATTAAAGCAATGTCTCACTTTTAACAATTGTGGTATGTAGGATAACTTTTTTTTTGTTATTCTTCATTGCTTATGTATTGCGCATTACTGTGAAATCAAGTTTCGTGTAATTATCTGTTTCTTAAGTATTTCCAGCTGTATGCCTTAAGCTTTTTCCTCCCACAGGTGTTCACGACAAGGAATTACCCATTGCAATGTGAACTATTGAATATTTCTACAGCAATAATCACGTTCTAATTGTTATGTCGATCTGATTAGATCAGTTTCTTTTAGGCGTTGGCCACTGATCCCGATATCGCGGGTTCATTTCCAGCCCAAACTACTGTTTTTACATGTACTCAAAGGTGGCAATATAGGTATATAAAAGAATTCTTACAAAACAAAATTCCGGCACAGCGTCTGATAATCTGATAACTGATTGCGTTGTTAATTAACAAATATTTATTTATCTTCTAATTTTCTTTATTATTTACTCATATCTAGATAAACTTTAACGGTAATTAACCATATTCATGGTTATACGTATACATACAATGCGGGTTCGTAAAATATGGTCTCCAATTTTATTTAATATAGAAAACATGTTTATTGTCAATGAATGTTACGTTGATGGAAAAGCGAAACTTACAGCTATTTTTTAACGTAATCGCCATTGCGATCGATGTACTTTTTCAGGCACCGTGGCAGTTTTTGTATACCCTTGTCATAGCACTCTCCCGCCAAGTTGCGCAGGTGGCGCTCAACCTCGTTTTTCAAATTGTCATCGGTCTGGAAATGTGTTCCACCCAGTTGTGACTTCAACTCAGGAAACAGATGATAATCACTAAGTGCTAAGTCTGGACTGTAGGGGGAGATGGTTGAGGATGTCCCATCCGAACTGGGTCAGGAGATCAGCCTTGCGATAATGCAAATGTTTGGTCAAAACCTTGTCAATCGTAGTCTTACTGACTTCAGGGATAAGTTCGCACAGCTTGCGAACAGTCACACGCCGATCTTTAAGCATTTCTTGCTCCACTTTTGCAATTGTTTCGGCAGAAACCGTAGGCCGACCAGAACGCTGTTCTTCATGGACGTCTGTACGTCCGTTTTTGAACTCTCTGGCCCATTTTCATATGTTTTTGACGTCCATACACTGTGGCCCATAGACTTCGCATAACTGAATTTCAGTGGGAGTAGTGCCCTTGGCACTCAAAAACGGATAACTGTACGCAACTTGCACTTGGCGGCGGAAGTGATAGGAAGCTCCATCGCAAACGGCTGCCCAACTAAGACTAATGGTTGCAAGGAGTTCGCAGTTGTGGAGATTTGAAGGGGTGAAACCAGGCTACACGCCAGTGTTGCCGTATCTCGCGTAATAGCGTTCCTCACGGCTCCAGCACCTTGGATACCTTATTTTACGGACACGCCTTGTATTATATAGTATTAACTATAAAGTGTATCTGGGAATTGGTAACATATATTGTGCGTTCGTTAACATATTCCATGCATGACAGAATGCTGCCATTCTCTGAAAGTCGTGAACGACGTTAACATTCCACGAAAGGAACACTGAGCAAACTTAACTCGATCAGCCGACATATTGTAAAAGAATGGCGTTATTTCATTTCTCTAAGGGTTAGTAGGGACATATGAGGAATATTATCAAATTAAATAATGATATTACGGTTATTGCCTCAAATTATATTTTAAATATTCGAGAGAACCTAATGTAAAAGTAATCCGTTTGTAAAATATGAGGCACTTAAGTCAAAAGGTAATACGTTAAAATAAACCTGCAAGAAAAGGAACTGTCTGAATAGTTTTAGACGGAGTTTCTCAGGGGAAAAAAAACAATGATGCAATGTTAGGATATCCTTATATTTAACAGTCATTCCATTTTTCCACTTTGCAAGGCGTATATTTAATAAGGAATCAAATTACCGAACATAAATACTTTGGAAGGTATATGTTAAGGCTTAATAATACTTAATCAACTTCTAAGTGTTCATGTTTTGGGCTTAATATGTAGATAATAATAACTTTTTTCTTTTGTAATGTACATCCTCCAAAGTTAAGTGATTTCGGTCGATGAATGAAATGGATGAGATGATGCTCAAATGAGTCTGGGGTACATGGAGCTTAGAGTTACCCGACATTCATCTTTCAGGATAAGGGAAACCCCGGAAAACCTTACCCGGGTAAATCGCCCTAAACGAGATTCGAACTCGGGAACTCGTGGACGTGAGGCAGACACGCTAACATCTACGCTAAGGAGGCGGGCAATATTAACCTAACTATTACTTTCAAACTAAGTTGTAAAACGACTTAAGCAAAAACATTTTTTAATGTTTCTATTACTTTCAGATAATTTTAGGTAGAGATACTGCTGTATTGCATCCAAATGCCTCACATCCAGTTTTAAACATAACATTATTTTGAAGTGCCTTAATAAAAATAACAAAAATAGACAATCAAGTAAAAAGAAAAATTGGAAGAACGTGATCACACATTTTGGCACATAATTTACACCAAATATTTGCTGAAATGAGACACGTTGTGTTCCTTATAATGTTATAAAATAGTTCACAAATTGATTAAAATATTAAATGTTTTAAATATTGGCAATGAAAGCAAACCATACCTATGTCTGTAGAACTGAATTTTCTCTCAAATTTTTGAAGTTGTATTTATTCTCACGTAATTTATAGAATATAAATAGTAAAGAACAAACAAGATTACTGTCTCTTTTATAAAATTCTTTAAGATTAAACATTTGTTGAGTGTTGTTACATGTTTATATATTCCACGTTGAAGAACTTCGTCTACTTAAACAGTTTTGTAATAATACCATCTCTTGCATTTCTGTAATATCTTCCAACGACTACAATGAATTGTAATTTGTGATAATATAAATGTACAAGATTCACTGTCTTTTACAGCAGTGCCTACTAATCACTGACAGTAAAAGTTATAGTGCTCCTAATTACTTCTAAATAAGAAATGACTTTTGTGTATATAGGGGAATAGCACTGTTAAGATGTTAGTTTCATTTTGAAACAATAGGAGCTGTGTCAAAATTTTGTTACAGAAAATATTAAATTAACTAAGTGCTCGACAGATTGATCTTTTAACTTTCAAAATAGCTAGTAGATACTTGTAGAAAACACAAATGTTATATTTTGTATCAAGAACTTACAGCATTACTAAATATATTAGCCACTGTGCGTACAATACTTGTTAGAGGATAATGGCTATGAATTTACTATGGTATGTATAGTTTCCTTGGACTGTCATTTAGGATGTCAACGGATGGGTCACTTATGCACACAGGTAGAACAGCATCTGCTACACAATTAATCCGGAGTAGCACCTGGGCCATACCGCATCACGTCACGTCGATATCAGGCGGACATCTTCCCATGCCGACTGCATATCGTAATGACAGATTTACGTTCCCGGGAAAATAAGTAGCGGAGCATGCGCGTGAAGGCTATTATATCTATGTAATGATTAACGGCGCATGTAGGAATCATACTCTTGATTAATGTCCCAAGTCAATTAAGTGTAATAACCCCTGGTCACATGAACCTCTATTAAGCCAATAAACTCACATTTCTCTCTCGCGTAACCGCGGACTGCATATGTCACTCCTCTAAACCCAATGTTTTCCGAACTGCCAGTAATGTTATATTACCCAACTAAGCGAAAAAACCATCAGCTCCTTTGATACCTCTATTACAGCTCTATTTTCATAGACGTGTTCTAAACACCAGCACATTTCATTAGCTTCCCTTATAATATATTTATTTAAGTTTGTGGACACATCAAAGAGATATTTCTACTCTGTCTGCCGTATGTATTGCATTCCAGCCGAAAGTTATCTATATTTCACCGGAAATTCACGTTTTCATAGACACGAATACCAAAAGGCCCTTTTAAGGAACGCTTTCTGATGTACGTGTGTATGAGCGTGCTTTATTCTTTTTTAAATTTATGACCTGGAACGTTAAGTTATATCAGACGATGAATTAAATACTGCTCAAATGAGTACAGGCTACACAGAGCTTAGAGTTACCTAACATGCATCTTTCAGGATAAGGGAAACCTCCAACATTAAGTCATATCAGACGATGAACGAAATGATGTTCAAATAAGTACAGGGTACACAGAGCTTAGAGTTACTAGACATTCATCTTTAGGATAAGGGAAACCTCCAACATTAAGTCATATCAGACGATGAACGAAATGATGTTCAAATAAGAACAGGGTACACAGAGCTTAGAGTTACTAGACATTCATCTTTAGGATACGGGAAAACCTCCAATGTTAAGTCATATCAGACGATGAATGAAATGATGTTCAATTAAGCACAGCGTATATAGAGCTTAGAGTTACCCGACATTCATCTTTCAGGATAAGGGAAAACCTCGATCGTTAAGTCATTTTAGGCGATGAATGAAACAATGTTTAAATGAGTACAGGGTACACAGAGCTAATAGTTACCAGACATTCATCTTCCAGGATAAGGGAAAATCTCCAACGTTAAGTCATATCGGAAGCTGAATGAAATGATTTCAAATGAGTACAGGGTACACAGAGCTTAGAGTTACCTGACATGCATCTTTCAGGATAAGGAAACCAACATTAAGTCATATCAGACGATGAACGAAATGATGTTCAAATAAGTACAGGGTACACAGAGCTTAGAGTTACTAGACATTCATCTTTAGGATAAGGGAAAACCTCCAATGTTAAGTCATATCAGACGATGAATGAAATGATGTTCAATTGAGTACACGGTACACAGAGCTTAGTGTTACCTGACATTCGTCTTTCAGTATAAGGGAAAGCCCCGGGGGAAATCTTATCCAAATAACTTACCCTCATCGAGTTTCGAACTCTGGACCTCTTGAACGTGAAGATTACACTATACCATCCACGCTACCGAGCCGGACGATGGTGGTTGATGGCGATGGTAGTGGAGGTGGAGGCGGCGGGGTGGTGGTGGTGGTTTTTTTTTGGGGGGGGGGGGGTGGCATGTCTAAGCACGCCAGTCTCACTGGCAAGTGTGTACCCTCCACTAAAACTCCACCAATATACCTCACAGCCCTATGGAAAGACCTCTCGGTATTATTTCATAGTGCTGCTACCTTTATTTCTTACTATGCTTCAGCCCGCCTCGGTAGCGTGGTGGTAGCATGCCTGCCTCACGTTCAAGAGGTCCCGAGTTCGAATCTCGGTCAGGGCGAGTTACCTGGATAAGGTTTTTTCCGGGGTTTTCCCTTATCCTGAAAGACTAATGTCGGGTAACTCTAAGCTCTATGGTCCCTGGGCTCATTTGAGCATCATTTCACCTATTCCATTCATCGTCCGATATGACTTAACGTTGGAGGACGTAAAATAAGAAAAAACAAAAAAATACAAAATTACTATGCTTCATCCCTTTTTTAAGATTTTAAAATAGTAACTATATTATCTTTTATTAAAATCGAATTTTGTATATTATCTAACACTATTGGAATTATATTTCAAATGTTAGGACTTAGTTGAGCTTTTCAAAACATTTTTGTCTAATCTCTCTCCATTTACAGCATTTTAAAATTGTTTGTTGCTGAGTATCTCTTTCCCCACAATACCAGCAGTTTTCGTCTTTAGCTAATCCCATTTTAAATAAATATGCTTTAAAATTCACGGAACCTGACAAAAATTGGGTCAAATAAAAATCAACTTTACCATGTTTCCTATTAATCCATGGTTCCATGTTTGGTATGAGTTTTAGTCCATTGAACAACTGTGACTTCTGCCTCCCATTTGTTTTACCATTTTTCTAGGATGCTTTCCCTAATACGTTTCTTGTCAGTCATATTCGCATTCCCTTTCTGATGTATAGTTTCACTAGCAACTAAGTGTATAGGTAGAGCACCTGCTATTTCCTGAAGGGCTCTAGTTGGAACCATTCTATATGCACTGACTATTCTTATCATAATCTTTCGTTGTGCCCTTTCTATAATTCTTCTACATGTTATTTTCTCCAAACAGGTGTACCAAAACGCCACACAGTATAATATTATGGAGTTAACCACACTTTTCTTTTCCCTGGTGTTGATCCGCCTGTATTTGGCATAAGTTGCTCAAGAGCCGCAGCTGCCCTCTCCGCTTTTCCTGTCACATATCCAATATGTGCATACATGTTCATGTTGTGTCCAATGATAATACCCAAATAATTCACCTGCTTTTTATATTTTATTACTTGGCCGCAAACCTTTATGTTTACTTCCTTGATTGTCCTAAAGTCATACCGTTTTGCATCATCCAAGTGTTGATTTTGTTTTGGTGGTGGTAGTGGTTGTGGTGGGGGTGGTGGTGGTGATGATGATGATGATGATGATGATGCTGGTGCTGGTAGGGGTGGTGATAGGGTAGGTGGTGGGGGTGGTGTTGGGGTGGTGGTGGTGGTGGTGGTGGTGGTGGTGGTGGTGGATGTGATGGTGATAGTGGTGAGGGTAATGTGGTGGTGCTGATGGTGGTGCTGGTTTTGATTTTTGTGGTGGTAATGGTGGTGATGATGGTGGTGCTGATGGTGGTGATGGTGATGGTGGTGGTGTTGGTGGAGGCGGTGGCGGTGGCGGTGGTGGTGTTTACCTAGTGAACTTTCTTTTTTGTTATGCAAATTCTGCAGTACACTTCACACTCTCAGTTTTACACAAATATTGAGGATAATGCTCTTAGATTCATTTCCCAATATCTGCAATGTCTTACTGCAAATATTAATTTAATATAATATTTATAGTTGACTTTTACTGTTTAATATTTTACTTGGGCTTTTATTTCCTTTTTATTTCTTAATATTTACTACGTCTTCTACACTTAAAGATTTAGGCTTTTGCCTGTTCCATCCTCAAAATACCTCTGCCTCTTTGTTAGTCTTTCTGCACCTATCTTTCCTTTTGGATTACATAAAAATGCGAAATTAATAAAACATACATTGTGTCTTTTGCTTATTTTTATAGCCTATTGTTGTGTATTTATGCATATAATTCCTATAGAATTATTCTACTTATAAGTTCCTCGGTAGTGTAACATTTTGTCCCTCTTAAAAATTGTATTTCTGAGTTCTTGTTAGATTTACTTTTGTTTGTACTTACCTCATTTTTCCAAAGAGAATCGTTGGTGTTTCCATGATTCTGTAAATATTTATCCTTGTTTCAAATTTAGTTTCGTATTGTACGTAAAAAATTTAAAAATGATACACCTCTATTGTTTTGCTTACTTCATACGCAAACAAAGTAAACTGTATAGCTTGTGGAAAGGTCTATTAAATTTCGGGCGAACAGAATTTTTAGTTTATGAAAGTAATTTCTTTTGAAAACTTCATTAAACATACTGAAGGAGTGTTGTAATAATCCTATGTCATTTTAGTTGAATACATACATTAAAATGTTTTATTTTATGGATATTATGTTAAATTGGTTCATCTAGAGAGGCTTGAGTTACATATTTATTTATTAAAATCGCATGTCCTTTTATTTCCTGTGTTTATGGTAGTAAAGGTTGCTTTAATTTTTAAGGGTATGTATGACTGAAATTTTCAAATTCTGAACTAATAATGCTAGCTTTTTCAAATTTACACCATAGGTGTAGTATAATGTGAACATGTTACAACCTAAATTTAAACCATTTTTCTACAGCAGTTGAGAAATTATAAATTTTGTATGTTTTTTGTTACGTCACTAAAAAGTCCCTTGCGACAAAATATTTTGAACTTTGGTCTAATATTTTAACCCTATGTTCATAATACACATAATTTTTGAAATTGCTCTGGGTTTTTCTGTGTCTCCTTTAGTTTAGGTCACAAATTGTTTTTTAATTTACAAATATTCTTTTTTTGTCTAAAAAACTGTAAGTTTTGTGTTTGAAAATTAAAAATATATGCTTATATACATTTCACAATAAAACCTAGGGCAATTTCCATTCCTCATGATATTCTGAATCTGTGTAGGAAATTTCATGAATGTAGTACAAAAACTGCATCGCAAGGAGCATTTTACAGGAAGAAAAATGCTGAAAATATGAACATTGAGAAAACAGCGATTAAAGATTTGATTACATAACTCACATTAAAATCCACCAGGCTGATAGGTTGGACCCTCAGATTTCTTTTTGCTCTCCTCTGTTGCTGCTTTTTCCACCCTTTTCTTCTTTAGATGTTGCTTTTCTTCTGCACAACTTCGCTTCTTGCTTTGCAGGATACGAGTCTGATCTCGCTGCACTGAAGTTTTCCTTGCTGAGTCTACTACACTTTCACCTCTGATATTTTGCTGCAGCTCCAATGACTTAAGGCTACCCATGTTAAACTCACTGATGTTTTTAATAACAGCAAGATCCAATTTTTGTTTTGATATGAAAACTTCCTTTGGGCACTTATTCCATATGACATGATGCAAAGATTCATTGGCATTCTGTGTTTTTCCTGTTTTGCACCTCTCTAGTAATGTTGTAGAAGCCAGCCTCTGATTTATTGGCAACATTTTAGGAACTATTTTGTCTGAAAGCCTTATTTTTCTTTTCTTGAATTGAAAATTTAAGAACGGAAAACAGACAAAGAATGTGGATGTAGGCAGAAGAGGGCGTGACTGACAGAGTTTAAAGGCCACCGACATTTAAATAAGCATTTAAAATGGCGTTCGGAGGCAAATTATGCATTTTTCCCATTCGGGAATGTCTAAATTACTATATAGAATTAAAATAAAAAAGTCGTTATTTTCACGATTTTCATGAAATTTCAGTCATACATACCCTTAACGGCACCTTATTTTCAGCTGCAGTTTACTGATATTTTAAGGTCGACGACTAGCCATGGAACACCACTTCCTAATTTGGTGTAGAGGTCTAATGATCTTGCTGCTGGCACCACCATATTCAACAGCTGTTATTAATTATTTTATTTTGCCCATTGCTGTTATATTATTCATGGTCATGGAAACATAATATTTGATACAAAGGCACTAAATATGTTAAAAAACCTGAGAAGCAGCAAATACTTGGCTTATGTTGGGAATTTGAATTTTTTTTCTCGTTTTCAATTATTCATTTAGGAATTTGAATCGCATTAAAATATTGAACTCTGGTATAATGTTAATGTGATGTAACATTTATTTGACACAGCAGAAGTAGCTAAGTAGAAATTAGTCCACTGCCAATGATAACTGGTAATTGGAGGATTCAAAAGGGTGGAGTCATTCCGAAGGCCTTGGAAGATGCTATCTAAGTTAATAATCCTTAGTTCTCAACAAAATGAATGTTATACGAGGCCACCAGTGCATGCAATCGTGTACATTGTGTCAGTAAATTGGTAAAGAACAGCAATAAATAGAAAGAAAGTGTGCAAGTGTTTTACGGGCGACGTAAAATCCACACTGAAGTTCCGCGGTCCTTGGACAGGAAAAAGGATCCGTTGAGTGGGAGTTAAACCAGCAAACTAAGACTGTTGGTTTATGGCTTCCCACTTGATGGCACCACATTCTGCTTTCCGTCACGAAATTTCTGTTACAGCTTTCAGCACTTACTCTGGTTACTGTAACCCAATAAACCAGATGGTGCGCTTTGCTAGATTAGTACAAATTGCTGCCTCTAGTGGCGGGCCAGGTTATACGAGGTGCCGTTAAAATGGAGAGACGAAATTCGCGAATTGCCGCATTAGCCCATTTTCATCCGTGAGGTGGGAAAATCCTCTCACGTTTTGTTTGCTATCCCAGGTTGGTGCATATTTACTAAATTGTGCTTATCTACGGAAACTCTCATAAACAGAACACTCGTTTATATTCACTGGCCATCTTCATACAAGGCTCCGCTGCTGATTTAAAGAGGTATAAACAATCTTCATTTACTTTTAGTGCGCAGAAATGGTTAAATTCCTTGTTAGTGTTAACATAATTCTTAAATATTATTATAAATAATTTAGAATTATAACTGCTGTACTTTACCTGGGCCCCATTAGCAATCTAAAGAGAAATATATTAATACATATCCATTCGGGAATGGTGGGCTGAACATACTAGCAGGAAGTACAGCTACCCACATTCCAATTTTGTTCATCCTTCAGCAACCGATATGTTGAAAAAATCGAATCAAAATCAGTAATGTTCGCACATTATCACGGAAGAGAAATTGGAAAATCATTTTCAAGATATATTGCATAACCACTAACCCAAGCTGGTTTAAAACCTGGATAGCAATATGTACCGAATTTACCTAATCCCTCCAGGTATTTATTTTCTGGTGCACGATTGGTGTATTATTTCCTAATAGTCAGTTTTCTAGGCTCTATTTGTCTATTGGTTATATATGGTCAAGAGGTAGGGCCACAATTGCTCCCTGGGTCTGGTGCTAGTTGTCAAAAATCACGACTGATTTGTACTTTAGTACATTGATAAGTTTACACACTTCTTTGATACTTACTCGCTTTAGCATTCACATTCCTATTCCTATTCTTTTGTTTTTCTTCGATATTTTGTTGGACCAGGTTTCTTTATAAGTCAAAGTGTCAGTGGAAGTTTTAATATAATTAATACCTTTCTTCCTCCCTTACGTCTCATTTATAAATCAAGAAACTTGAAGAGTTGAATCCGTAAATCGAATTATATGTAAAATAAGACCTGAAGCTTTCCTGGCGACGAATACGCTCACTTTCTTCTCGGGCAGCAAGCCCGGTGTAAAGACGATTAGATATCGACGTTTCGGGAGTTTACATCTCTCCCATCATCAATTATTTATTAAATGTTTTAACCACAAACGAAACAAGGATATAACACAAATCTAAACAAAGACAAAACACTATGAAAATCGCATTACTGAACAAAAGACTGTTTTCAGTAAATTAAATGCCAGGTCAGGAGATAGCGTGAGTATAGAAAATTATGACAAACCGGAAGGGCCATTGTTACCAGAATAAATGCACATGAACGGAGCATTCGTGCAAACTGAGAAGTTTGGGCTGGTAGAGCATTGTTTTGATAACGACCATAAAGCCAACTTTCGGGAGACAACCATCTTGGCAATATGCAAAAGTTACTGGGAGCGGAGAATTAAGGAGGCTTTGGCCATTTCTTCCGAAAGGAGCACGCTCAATCGTGATGCTGGATATATGTTCAGCTCCTCTTGGAAACCGGCCTTAAAATAGAAATCCGACTATTTAAGAAGCACAGATCAACACAGCTTGATAATCAAGTGAAGTAGTTACGTTTCTTTGACCTAATTAATTTTCTATACTCACGCCATCTCCTGACCTGGCATTTAATTACTGAAAACAGTATTTTGTTCAGTAATGTGAATTTTGATAGTGTTTTGTCTTTGTTCAGATTTGTGTTATATCCATGTCACGGCGACGCGCACAAAATGTTCGGCGCGGAAAGATAACAGACGGATAGTGTATCACGGTGATAAAGAGCCTGCATAAGCAGATAAACATAGCGCAGAGATCAAACGTATGCCAAAACAGATAGTGAGGTAAATGGAACATTCTAGTGACACCTTGAATGTCTTACAGAACATTCGATTTCTTGTTTGTTACAGAATATTCCGGAAATATCTAGTAATATGAATAGAGGTATTTAAGGAAGCGGTGACTCGCCAAGGAACAGTTGCAAAGACAGTGGAGTCGTAAAGAGTAGTAAAATGGTGTCGTAATGAGAGAGTGTAATCAGAACTGAATTGTGTGAATGCTTTTGTTTCCGGACGGCGAACTTGGAACATTTCTAATTGTGTATGTGATGTAATCCTGCTACTGTATGTGTATTTCTATGGAAATAAAGAACATTTTGAATTTCTGCAACTCGCAGTTTTAATTCTACGAACCGACAAAGTCACAATATCCTGATGATGGGAGAGATGCACGCTCCTGAAACGTAGATTTCTAATCGTCTTTTCACCTGGCTTGCTGCCCGAGAAGAAATTAAGCGAATTATATGTGTTTATTGGTTTAGATAATTGGACTTCATTTGAAATTATATTTACCAAAATATATTTTCCTTGATATTCTTACGACTGCCTCTGAGTGAATGGGTATATTCACTTTCTTAATTATGTAGGTTAGGGTAATGTAGAGCCAGTGTTGCAACAATGGCACAAAGTTTTGATTGAACCTGAATTCCACCTCCCTACAAAAATTAATTCTGTAAAATAAAAAGCTAAGAAAAGGGCTGGGAGATTGGGACAGTGAGAATGATTGCGTATGTTTGCGCACGCACTTACGTGGTTGTATTGCGTACGTGCGACCAGAGTTACTCCGGCCAAGAGAATAACGGACAACTAATTCTCTCGAGGTTGGAAAGGCTATCATAACATTGTTAGACGCCAAAAGTACTCCACATATAATGAATTTAGGTCTTTAGCGATTCTTCTTTCTTTCTGGTAGTGTCTGCCTGAAATAGCAAAAGGAATTTAGGGATGCAACGGAACATTATAAAACTGTGATCAGTTTAGATGATCAGATATTGTGACTTTGTAGGTTCGTAGAATTAAAACTCCTATTTACCGAAATTCTAAATGTTCTTTATTTTCGTAGCAATACACTGTTCAATTCTCACGTAACAAAATTACATCACATACACAACACAATCTTCCAAGGTCGATGGCAATATCAAACAGCGTTCTGATCACTTTACAACACCAGCTCTCGTTACAACACTTCACAGCTGTTTACTACTACTCTGGCGACTGTTTTACAACTGTCCGCTGGCGTGTCACAATCTTTCATATATCTTATTCATAAATTCGAGAGACTTCTGGGACAAACAAGAAGCCGACTGTTCCGTACAATCACTAGATATTTCTGGAATAACAAGACATCGAATGACGAAATCCGAACCTGTGAAAAGCACAACTTAATCTGCGCCGGCAAGTCCTTTACCTCCGCTATCTTTATTTGCCGGCTCTTTGTGTACACTAGCCGCGCTATCGTAGATATCGGGTTCGCGATGAGTACATGGCGTTCATTATGAAAGGATTAAGGGAAAACTGTGACGTATGAGAAATTAGATGATACCCTCTATTGTTTAATAGAACCTGAAACAGTGAAAATGTGGAGAGACAGTGTAAATGGGACGTTACGGCAAGATGCAGTAGGAGTTAAGATGCTGACCACATGGCAATAGGAAACATCGATGTTATAAGGGATTCTCCATTAAAATTAAGGTATAAATGGTCAAGCATTGTAAAGAAGCATAGGAATGCCGTAATAATTGTGACAACAATGATGTAGTTTTTCATACATATTTTATATGTAATATATGTGGTGAACGGGCAAATTGTGCATTAACATAAAGATTACCTAAATTTTCCTCCTTTTGTTTCTGTGTATCTCCAAAGTATCTCTAACACCAATGAAATCTGAATAACGAATTTCGGGGTCGGATGAGATACATCTTCTTAAACTTAAAAGTAAGGAAAGTAAGAAAACCCCTATACACTGGCGAGTTGTCAACAGAAGCGTTTTAACGAGCGCAAGAGAAACCTCTCGTTGTCAATCTTTTTCTTTACCTCGGCTAGGAAGTGGATATTAGAGCGCGTCATCATAACAAGATAGTCACGAGGCGTGTGTAATGGTTTTGTCTTGTAGGTCCTCGAGTCACACCTCACGTAATGGTATTGCTCTCAAAGCCAAGTGCCTGTGTAGATATGGTAACACAACTACCATTGTAGGTAAACGCGCGCGTTTCTCTGATGCAGCCGCACAGATACACCACACCTGTCCATACAGTGATGGCAGCTCAACATAAGTGTACGTTTGGTAAAGATCTAGCGGCTTTATGTATCCATTATTATTTATCAGTACTAAAAATTTATAGTTCAGGAACTCTCAACCGAGTTTGGTAATTCTTTTGCCGTCACAACCCAATCTTTTCGTTAGACAAACCGAACCAGACCGCACAATATGACTTGGCTTTCTAGTGATTTTCTCTTGTCATCACACTGTGACCAGCTTTGAAATATTTGACTATCGCCTGCTGTACTCCTATATTTTCAATGCAACTACAAGAAAATCAACAAATGGAGGAATATTTTGTACAAAAGTAGAGAAAGTCTTATGAGCTTGAAGCAGTTGCTTTTGTTTTGCTCCGAACATAATATTAATGGTAGATTTTATTATTTTTATTATTTTCTAGTGTCATTAAAGATTTTAAATGATAAAAAGTGTTAAAATGTTTGTGTTGTGAAAGTGAGAGTGTATTATCAGTTAGTGAAAGATAAACAAAATACAGCGAACGTCTCTAAGGAAACGGAAAATTCAATAATCTTCAGAGAGAGATACGCCTAGAATAAAGTCGGATGGTCACGGGAGTAGATATGTGGGAGAGTTTCTGATTGATAGTGTCAAGATGAAAAATTCAATGCCATAGCCGGGATTTGAAACATGGATCTCCTGGTTTCCTTCCAGCCACTCTAACCCATTGAGCTACCATGGTCAACG
The DNA here is from genome assembly GCA_030765055.1 of Mantis religiosa. Taxonomy (NCBI): domain Eukaryota; kingdom Metazoa; phylum Arthropoda; class Insecta; order Mantodea; family Mantidae; genus Mantis; species Mantis religiosa. The sequence goes on along the minus strand of CM060956.1, from coordinate 103,715,916 downwards.
CGCCGTTCTGGCATTAAATTCTCCATTTGACTCGTATATTATCCCAGCATGTTGACCATGGTAGCTCAATGGGTTAGAGCGACTGGACGGAAACCAGGAGATCCATGGTTCAAATCCCGGCCATGGTATTGAATTTTTCATGTTGACTCTGTCCATCAGAAACCTTAGCCTATATACAACTAGTGTGAAGAAATGATTCATTTCCATCAATTAACTAAAATAATGTAGGAGAGTTCTGTAAACACGATTTTGTGTAAGGGTGTATTATAAGTGTTATCAAAGCAAATTATAATCTACTGCGAAGTATATGCGTCATTGTTTTAGCAAATTGATCGTGAAAGAAGGCATTAATGCTAGATTACGACCTTGAGATAAGAATTACACGCACGGACTGGGACTAAACTGGGACAAAGAAAATTCGAATGAATATAAATAAATTACACCTACAAGATTATAAAATCTAACCATCGCTCTATACACAAACAAATGCATAATTATTAGATAAAATCAAAGTTAAAAAATTAATTCATTGAAAATGTTCGGTGCATAAGCATTTGAACACGCAAACTAGAAAATTCTCATTATAAAGTGGTATCTCAACGTGAACTTAGAAAATTTTATTACAAAATGACTCCCAACGTGGACCAATTCACTTAAAAGCTTTTTATTACAGTGCTATATATCATATATTCATTTTATATTTTAGTAATTCATTGTGAAAGGTTCCATTACAATATAAATTTATTCAATTTTGAGTTTATTTATATTTAGTAAGTTTCATTGCAAATGAGATCCAACAGACAACAAGTGTCCCTGACTAACTGTCGGCTGCTACAATCGATGAAATGTAACAATTCTAATGTACCATTATTGTGTACAGATGTATCAGCAATTCTACATCTGAAAGGTTATATCTGAGTGTGATGACCATTGGAAGCTAATATTGTTCTTCCATACTAACCGTGAGTAGAACAAGATTTAGATAAGTAGAATGAGACTGAAAAATTCAATGCCAGAGCCGGAATTTGAACCACGGATCTCTTGGTCTCCGTACGGTTGCTCTACTACTACTACTACTACTACTACTACTACTACTACTACTACTACTACTACTACTACTTACTACTACTACTACTACTACTACTACTAATACTACTACTATTACTACTACTACTACTACTACTACTACTACCACCACCGCCATAATAACATGCCAGTATGACACTAAATTCTCAAACTTAGTGTCATAATATTTTATAAAATTTTTCATGTACTAGTTTACTAATAAATCCATGAAAATTTAACAAATTTGTGAGCCCTTTCCATGATTTTTATTTTTACCAAGTGTGTTCTTATCTTTTGTTGCCAATTTTCTATCAGCAATGACAATGATTAAGTACAGAGTTGAGGACATTGACAGACAAGTGACATTGGGAAACTTGACAAGTAGGAAGTCATTAAGTGTATACCTGAAAATGAAGAGAGAATTGGGAAGGGAAACATATAGAAATATATGTAATAGATATGACACGGTGGGTTTATCTTGGTTAAGGACAGGAGCCAAATTGAAAGGGACTCACCGAAGGAGTGCATTTTATGTGGAAACAAAATAAGCATAGAGCATTCTGTAGTGGAATATAAGGAAATGAAAAACTGGGTGAAATTAATATGGTATAAGAACTGTTATAATAAAATTGCTTGGGTAGTAACTATAAAAATGCTTACGTTTAAAGGAGGGAAAAGAATAAGAGAGGTTGGGAAGTATGCAGAGAAAACCAAAGAGAAATATATGAGAGGGAAGTTAAGAGGAAAAGAAATGGAGGGCACAGCGGAATATTAAATCAATGTTCCATTGACGATCTTTCTTAAAAGTGAAATATTTTGCCAATTTCCCTTCCTTTTCTTTTATAAGTGGGGATAGGTGAGGCTGACCTACACATTATACAAATATCCCTAAAGAAGTATTCAAGGCAAATGTATTACATTTGCATTCTACGGTACTTATTTCAATTCGTTAAATATATTCCGCTGTCCGGTTTCTTCCCTCAACTTTTCGAAAATTTTAGATTGGGCCAGAAAACATTACACTATAGTATATAACTATGCACATTTCATATAGTTATTGCGAGAAAAATTCGTTTAGGTAGTTCAATCGACTCTAAAATCAAGCTCCGGAAAGAAGTCCTCTTAAGTCCGGCAAGACAAACGTCTAAGTCAAGGAGATCCCAACAGAAAATCGCTGGTTCTCTATGTTGGGGGTTCTGCGAGGGGCTGGTGCCTCCTCTAGGCAAAAAATACTTAACTTATAATTTTCGCATTCAGAAACACCGGACCGAACATTCAAATGACAACAGAGGCATGTTAACACAAAAGAGTTTTTTGGGGTAATTTACGTCCTCCAACGTTGAGTCATATCGGACGATGCGTGAAATGATGCTTAAATAAGCCCAGGGTCCACAGACCTTAGAGTTATCCAACATTCGCCTTTCACGATAAGAGAAAATCCCAGCAAAAAACCTTATCCAAATAACTCACCCGGACCGGGAATCGAACTTGGGACCTCTTGAACGTGAGGCAGACACGCTACCATTTACGCTACCAAGGCGGCCAAAGATTTGAGTTAATAGATATAAACCAGTAGGGGAAAAGATACATCGGACGTCCTAGAAAAACATAGAAATAGAACGAATGCGAAGAGAAATAGGTTTAATGCTTAATCCCTGAAGTAGAGACAACGTTGGTCAAAACCGTAATTGTGAAACCTTGACCTTCCGATTGCAAAACATTCACGTAACCATGGCGGCACCTCGCCCAATGTTACTATAGGTATACACAAAACAAATACCAAATTTTGTGTGCACCAATAGAAATATTTGCGATTATTTTAAACGCATTATTCATAAACTGATTCGCTGAATTTAATACTCCATAATTTTACAACAATGCTGAGAAGGAAAGAAGAAATATAGCGATTTTAAAAGAAGTTAATCAAAGTCACAATGGCAGAGCTTGGAATTATTTCTCGTCAAAGGCTATAGTCTGGTTTCTCAACAAATATCAGTAGATAACTGGCTGGCTGAGCTTCGTGGAAGAGATTTTATGCTGAAAGCTGTGAAGTCACTGCATTAAGTTAATATGAAGTGGAAGTTTGCAAAGAAACAACTTGGACCAAGCTCACAAAAGGGTAATTCAAGCGCGGAGGTCCGGCCCCTTGTTAACAAGTAGCCCAACTCTGTCTGGACGGAATGCTGCGAGGCACTCGCAGAAAAGAAAATGTTAGCTGCCTCAATGAATAAATTCTGAATCTCGAGCAACTTCTGGGCCTGAGTGACAGTCTCAACTTGTGTGACGTATTTAAATTACTGCACTAGAATATTTGTTGTAAGAAATGTTGTTTTAGTTTAGATCAGAAGCCAAAGCGTGATGGTTCGATTTCCGTCCGTCGCCCACTACGACTCTCTTTTTTGAAGTTTTCTGTAGTCGGTAGCCAAATACTGGAGGTAGTGTCTCTACCAAATATCCTTTCTAAAATTTCCGTTTAGTTTCCCTCTAATCTTTCAGCTGTACGTCCAAAATTTGTAGCGTAATTAAGTGGTAACAAAAATAATTTTTCCACAGTTAAATAATTTAAACTTTTCTGCACATTTTGGTATAGAATATAGTCATGCACAATAATTATAAGTGTACTTAAACGAATTCTAAGAATATACTGACAGCTATCACTTTATTAGCTTACTGTGCATCTATTTACAAAATATGGAATAAATGAATAAATCCAGAACTTTTCCATGCATGAGCCTGCGAAATAGCTTGTTTTTAGAGTAATTTTTGTTGCGTATGTTGCTATGGATGTCAATATTTATTCTGTTATCCTTGGAACCAATGATATCTTAGTTTAGTTATTCTGTTACTGTGGCTCCAGTTTTGTTTGTAAGCAACTGTCTCTTAGGTGTTTATTTAACTGAAAGTGTAGTTATGTAAGAAGATGACAAAATCTAAAGGCGTTTTCAAGAAACTTAAGAAGAAGGGCAATAGATTCTACAGGACAGCCCCTTTGCCTGTAGAAATCAATGAAGATAATAATATTCAACCATGTGCAGCTCCTCCAAGTGCTTCAAAAGCAAAGTTACAAACGAATGTAAATATTAATGTAAATATAAACAGCGTTGAAGACTATACTCAGTCTAATATTATGATAAATTTAGGAATTTTAAGACGAGTGCTAGAAGAAACTATATCATGCAGAATATGTGGTGGTAGGTAGGTTAGGTTAGAAGAAGAATCAAGTGCAAGAACTGGTATATTGAATACATTGAAAATTTTATGACTTAATTGTAGTTCTGAAAAGCCATTTTTCTCCTCATAGCAATGGGCTAGTAGTGACCTGTATGAAAACCATGTGGGACTTTAGCTAATTGATTGAAATTAATCATTTCTTCATACTAGGCGTATATAGGCTAACGTTTTTGATAGAGTCAACATGAAAAATTTAATGTCATGGCCGGGATTTGAAACACGGATCTCCTGATTTCCATCCAGTCGCTCTAACCCATTGAGCTACCATGGCCAACGTGCCGTCCTGACACTAATTTCTCCAGTTTACTCATATATTTCCCCGGTAAACCACTAGGGGCTCTCGCATTCGAGATACACAGTTTGTGGCGACTTACTATCGTAAGTCCTTCAGTCCCAGGCTTCATCATTTAACTTTCATTATTTTAGTTAATTGATGGAAATTAATCATTTCTTCATACTAGCCGTATATAGGCTAAGGTTTATGATAGAGTCAACATGAAAAATTCAATGCCATGGCCCAGATTTGAACAACGGATCTCCTAGTTTCCGTCCAGTCGCTCTAAACCATTGAGCTACCATGGCCAACATGCCGTCCTGACGCTAAATTCTCCAGTTGACTCATATATTTCCCTGGTAGACCACTAGAGATGGAAGCCTGGGACTCAAGTACTTACGATAGTAAGTCGCCACAAACGGTGTATCTCGGATGCAAGAGCCCCTAATGGTCTGTCGGTGAAATATATGAGTCAACTAGAGAATTTGGTGTCAGGACGGCACGTTGGCCATGGTAGCTCAATGGGTTAGAGCGACTGGACGGAAACCAGGAAATCCATGGTTTAAATCCCGGTCACGGCATTGAATTTTTCATGTTGACTCTTGTCTATCAATGTGGGACTTGTTTAAGGGCTAAGATGCATTGGCAAGGGGCTTGGAGCTGTGAGGTATTGTGTAGTCCTATAAACTTACAAAATACTCCTACAGGGTGTTTCAAATATAAAAATTTGTTAGGAAATAGTCTGCTAAAGTTTGTAGAAAATCCCTTGAGAGCTGCTGCCAAAGAACTGTATTACTAATTGTAAATAATAAAGATGTTTTAATGAGCCTCCAGAACAAATTTTAAGCTACAGTTCTTAAGGTTTTTTAAACATTTGTCCCATTTTCTCAGAAACTATTGGAGATATGTACATGCAACTATTATAAAAGTAGCTTCAGAAGTACTGTGGATTCACAAACACAGTAATTGGATTAATGAGCTTGGTGTTTTAATGCTATATATAATTAAAGCACTATATATACATATATCTGTGTGTGTGTGTGTGTGTGTGTGTGTGTGTGTGTGTGTGTGTGTGTGTGTGTGTGTGTGTGTGTGTGTTTCAGAAAACACGGTCCATCAATTTGTATATGTTAACATAGGCAAGATAGGGCGTACCGTCTCACCTGAAGTGTAGGGCAGATGGTGATATTGTTTGAAACAGAGTGCTCCTCGTGGGACTGCTTGATTCATCGCTCTTTATTTCCATTAATTGTTCTAATAGGTGTCAATTATAGTGATAGTAGAAAATCGAAGGATATTTAAATGAAAATGCTTATGGAAGCTCTTAAGGGAGACAGGAGATTATGCACAATTATAAAATATGTCTCAGATAATATCCGCTGAGGTTTTAGAGGAATATATGATTCGCGACAAAAGAGTTTAACACATAAATATAGCAACATTGTAACCTACGAGAAAGGAATATGAACTAAGATATCGTCAGAGGGTAATATTATACCACAGAAACTGAAGAGCGGATTAATAGACTTGAGCTGATCCAATTCAGAGGGTGCAGGACCGAAGCGTCTCGTACACAGGTGAGCTTAGCAGGTAACAACCCCCAAACCTCCCGGGAGCTTAGCAGGTAACAAACCCGAAGCCTCCCTTGAAACAGGTGTAATTAGCCAGCAGTTAACATGTTTTCCCACGAGACTTAAATTTAGGTAAATAGGAGAGGATGGAAAATTTTACTTCGGAACGGTTACACTTTCGCATTTCAGTAGTATTTTAAAAGTTGGGTAGTTCGATGGACGCATTGAAGAAATAGATGTCCGGGATATTCAAGAGGACCATAACCTCGCGGCACCACCTAGTGACAAAATTCAGAGACAGAAAGTACTTCGTGATCTGAAGAGAAAAACTACGCAAGACATGTGAAAGGCTAATATATTTTTATAATATACCAGCAACTGAAGAGGGAAAACACGGAAGTAGTAACCACTGGAGTCGTCCACAGTTTACGTAAGTCCATACACAAAGCTAGGCGGAACATTCTGCCAAAATTACTCACGAGTAAAGAGGAGGTTCATAATTTTCTGAACACATTAAGTATGAAAACTGTAGATGGAGCCTAGTTTTTGCTACACAATGATGCTACGAAGAACGTTGTAATATTTTGTGAATCCGGAAATCTCAGAGTACTTGTACAGTGGGACACAATGTATTTTGATGGAAATTTATGAAGCATAAAGAATGCTGGAAGAGAAGTGTGGACTGATGTTAGAATTCAACAATGTAAATTTCATTTAACACAAAGGTGGTGGCGAAAAATACAAAACTTGGGACTTGCACATGACTGCTATTCTAGAAATGAATCGGAAAATTTCTGAACTACATATTTGGTTTGCCAATGCTGGTTCCTGATATTGTTGGTGACTGTTTTGCTGAAGACTTCATGGCAGTGATGCTTATCTCGGAAAAATTACAGATGTTTTGCGACTATTTAGTGGAAACTTACACTGACGAAAATTCACTTTTTCCTTCCTCCATGTGGGCAGAACTGAGTTGCAATAGGCAGAACTACCAACGCTTGCGAAAGTTTCCACAAAAAGTGCAACAACCAGTTATACTCCTGCAGCCCAGATATGTATAGATATTTTTAAGTACTGAAGCAAATTCAACTGGACACTAAAACTTCAATTAATTCCTCAGCAAATAAAAAAAGGAAAGGTCTTACATACACTTGAAAATCCTGATGCAGGAAGTATAAAATTTCAAAAATTGAATACGTGAAGTCAATATCTTATAAAACTAAACCTGGAGATACAACACGGAAATAAAATATAAAAGGAAAAAGACAGCTTATTTTAAAGACGAAAAATATATATTAGTGTATGATACAGGTTTAGAATGTCAAAATAACAAAGTATCTAAATGCAGATGCATTCTATATAAATTACATAAAATAAATAATGAAGAAGCTAATAAAATGTGGAATCTTTTGGTGTGCGAGCCAGTTCGCCTCCTCGTGGTACACCCGGTTAACGCTAAACGAACTGGAACAACTACTGAGTCAAATTTAAGCATAAGAGGTTCATTTTCTGTTGGTGCCAGAGCCATGTTTGTTTGCCATTAATCACAAACGCAAAAAAAGGGAAAAAAGTAACATATGCAACCAGAAGAATGTAATGCTTCATCAAATATTATAAACAGCAAACTGGAACTGTACTTTTTTGACCGGGAGGCTTTAGGCCTTTGTAATTAGGGACTGGAACCGGCAGGCTTGCGGGCTATGTATTTTTTTTTTTTTTTTTTTTTAATTTACGTCCTCCAACGTTGTCATATCCGATGATGAATGGGATGACTGAAATGATGCTCAAATGAATCCAGGGTCCATAGAGCTTAGATTTACCCGACATTCGTCCTTCAGGATAAGGGAAAACTCCAGAAAAGCCTTATTCAGGTAGCTCACCCTGGCCGAGATTCGAACTCGGGACCTCTTGAACGTGAGGCAGACACGCTACCATCTACGCTACCGAGGCCAACAGGGGTTATGTAACTAAGGAACCTTTAAGGGTCCGGGAAGCTTAGGGCCTATTTTTATCACCGCGGTCCTGCACCTGAGGCTTCTGCTCTTCCTTGCGATATCCATAACTGGTACTTCCTATTTATCGGTCGCGTTTCTTGAGTTCCATAACAGCTATATGGAGAGAATCAGCGTGGTCAGAGACAAATGATTATACAGAAGAGGAAAGTTTACATCTGGAACTGACGAACCAGCTCGTTTGTTATATTAATTAAAGCTGTTATAAAAACGTATTTTTGAATTATACTGTCGGAATAAAAGTGAAGTAGAAGAAGGACTGTTTTTATATAGACTACCTATATGAGTAAATTTATAAGGTTACTGGAATCTAGCAACCTGTAGGCTTAGTTATTTAAGATGACAAGTAGATTTTATCAGCACAATTTGTAAAAATATAACGTAATCGATTTAAAAATTCAGTAAGGGTAAACATAAAATTTAATAACAGACACCAAGTTATTAGTTATGCAACTTTTATTTTTATTTTATTTTTTGTTTTAATAGTAGTCTTAACTGTGAAGCCTGAAGCTTAAAGTACTTACACCACTGTTAGTCGCCATTGAGATATGTATCTCATGTGTCTACGAAATCTCCTAGTGGTTCACGGAGAAAAATGCCAGTCAGTTGGAAAATTCATCATGGTGAGGTGTTGCCATGGTAGTCCAACGGTTACAGCAACCGGACGAAGAGCGGAAGCTGCGTTGTTAAGTTCTCGGCTATGGCATTGAGCGTTTTAGTCTTACTGTACATTTCAATAAAATTATTGCTATACTCATTCGCTTGATTTGCTTCTGTTGAAACCCTCCGTGTATTTATTATTGTTTAAATGATAACATATGAACTTATGTCATGAAGGTCAAACAACTAAGACAACCTCGAAGGCTCGGAACATGCTTAGAATAACAATAGATCACAAACAAAACAGTGGCCTGTGTAATTTCGATACAAAACCTTGCCTTCTGCTTCAAGTGAAATTTTAATTGAGAGAAACAAGGTAACAAAATGAGGTAATTCAAGGACTTCAATATATAATTATAGTCTCAATCAACAGTACTAAAAGTGTTCTTAAAGTACTTATAGTAGCGCAAGGAAGTCATTAAAACCGAGAGTAAGAGAACAATGCTCACACCACACTAAAGCCAGGTTATGACATTCCAAACGAGTTTCGCATTCATGCAGTCCAATGCGGAAGGGCACATCAATTACATTTGCGAATGATGATATTGGTATGACAATTTCATAATTTGCATTTCGCCAAACATATTACAATATGTACTTACACTTAGATACAGAAAACTGACTGTAAATTACAGAGTGAAGTTTGATGATGAAATAATGCACTTGTAGTAAAGCACATTGCAGTCTTATAAAATTAACAACCCTTCTGATTTACAGCATATATTACTTAGTGATCTTATAATGGGCCGGAGTTTTACACCAAAATGGTGCAGACCACTGTTGTTTTAATGGTACTTTGTTATTCTAATGTTTCCGTGCGGTTCTGAGCGTTCGAGGTCAAAAGTGTTTCTTGTAAGACCAATTAGCACACTAGAGCCCACCATTGCACAAGTCCGAATGTGTATTGCTAATTTCACAGAAATTTCAATGGAATATTCAGGACTGTCCAAAAATAACAGCTCGTAGATTACAAAAGTCGGTTTTCACATTCCTACCCCGAAAATAGAACTTCATTTTAACCGTAGTATCATAAACCTGAGTAATACCTGTTTGAGGTTATAGAATGCTAAAACAGAGGAAGGAAAGTGATCCTGACCGTCGGTTAATCGCATCAGCTATACACGGCCGTGTTATTCAACGCATGTATTGTCTTACCATGAAGGAAACGGCACCCTGGTGGTTCAGCAGGCCGGCTCTGAATGTCCCCCGAGGGCAATACGTCGTGATAAAACAAGGAGCATCTGATAGCGCCGTAAATAATCATATTCTCTGGTCAGTGAGTGAGTTGTGTATGGGAACCAACTCACATCTCTGCTAAATTGAGTGCAAACGTTACGATGAAATCTAATTTCCTGCTCGTGGTCACCTACCAGGGCCACGCAGTTCACGAAACTACTACATGCACGCTGTCCTCAGAGGCAAATCAAGGCGCCAGCTTGCCCCTCCAACTTCATCACGTTATCGACGTAGCACACGTGTCCAAAAAAATTCTGCGTTTAACCCTCTTTATCCATTAGCATTTTTAACAGTGTAAGACATTGTTCTTGAAACAAATCTCATTTGCTATGTTCAGTCCACCCGGTCGCGGCAAATACCCGCACAGCAGTAATATACCAAAGAATTGTAATAAACACAAATATACTTCTAATATGAAAGGAAAGGCAGAAGTAGAGGAAAAATTAATTGCGATAAGGCTTTGAACTTTATTTTATAGACGATATACAGAAAGAAATACCTCGTGAACTGTGACCTGCATAGATCTATTGTGGCTAACATTCCCCAGGAAGAAGTGATGACGTGAAGGAACTATGGGAGGCCACATACTGGAGGAGAAAGGCCACAGTGACACACAAAAGTTCCTAAACTTCTACGCTCAAAGACATACGCTACAGCTGAAGGAGAACGACCCGTCAATCAAACAGCCCTCCAGTGTTCATGGCTAGTACTCTATTCCTTAAGAAAGCATCCGAGGCATTTTTCTGGAACCGCTATACGCCCTGAAGCTACATGAAAGGTAAAACTAAATAAATAAAAAGGGAACGAAGATAAGCAACTAGTAATGCACGAGAAAACATTTCAAAATTTGTGTATAGACCAAGGAAAACTGTGAAAGAAAAGTTAGTATGGGGTAGATGGAAATCGAATCCCAGGGCCTCTGACTGGTAGCCTCACACTTTGCCATGCAACAATCACCTTCGTTTTATCAAATCCTAATAACGTTTAAATATAAGTGATTTCAAATTAATGTGGTACATGCATCGCATCATGTGGAGAAATAAAATTGTAAGTCAATGTTGGTAGTAACTCCTGGGAACTTAAACATACAATAGCGAATAGTTCTGAAACGGCTAAAGTTAAGAGAAAAGTAATTGCCATAAAGTATGTATAAAACCTTTCGGACTCTCTCTCTCTCTCTCTCTCTCTCTCTCTCTCTCTCTCTCTCTCTCTCTCTCTCTCTCTCTCTCTCTCTCTCTCTCTCTCTCTCTCTCTCTCTCTCTCTCTAATAGTTTGCCTAGCAGCACTGAGAATGATGAGCCTTTTAATAGGCTATTTACCGAAAATTAAAGATAATACAATTTGTTCACTATAGTATTATAAAAAGCCTGTCATGCAGAGAAAATAGAACACCTTCAGTAATTTCTTCTAATTAAAGGATTATTTGCAGCTGCAAAAAATATTCACTCTAACACGAAAATCTCTTAAAGGTTTGGAAAATGGATTGTTTTCTTCCTTCATGATCATCATCATCATGATCATGATCATCATCATCATAGTCTTCTTCTTCTTCTTCTTCTTCTTCTTCTTCTTCTTCTTCTTCTTCTTCTTCTTCTTCTTCTTCTTCTTCTTCTTCTTCTTCTTCTTCTTCTTCTTCTTCTTCTTCTTCTTCTTCTTCTTCTTCTTCTTCTTCTTCTTCTTCTTCTTCTTCTTCTTCTTCTTCTTCTTCTTCTTCTTCTTCTTCTTCTTCTTCTTCTTCTTCTTCTTCTTCTTCTTCTTCTTCTTCTTCTTCTTCTTCTTCTTCTTCTTCTTCTTCTTCTTCTTCTTCTTCTTCTTCTTCTTCTTCTTCTTCTTCTTCTTCTTCTTCTTCTTCTTCTTCTTCTTCTTCTTCTTCTTCTTCTTCTTCTTCTTCTTCTTCTTCTTCTTCTTCTTCTTCTTCTTCTTCTTCTTCTTCTTCTTCTTCTTCTTCTTCTTCTTCTTCTTCTTCTTCTTCTTCTTCTTCTTCTTCTTCTTCTTCTTCTTCTTCTTCTTCTTCTTCTTCTTCTTCTTCTTCTTCTTCTTCTTCTTCTTCTTCTTCTTCTTCTTCTTCTTCTTCTTCTTCTTCTTCTTCTTCTTCTTCTTCTTCTTCTTCTTCTTCTTCTTCTTCTTCTTCTTCTTCTTCTTCTTCTTCTTCTTCTTCTTCTTCTTCTTCTTCTTCACATCATCATCATCATGATCATGATCATCATCATAGTCGTCGTCTTCTTCTTCTTCTTCTTCACATCATCATCATCATGATCATCATCATCATCGTCGTCTTCTTCTTCATCATCATCATCATCATCATCTTGATCATCATTATTATTACTTTCATGCTATACAATTGCTTTAATATAAGAAGTTTTAAGAATACATATATTTATTTTAATTCATTCTTGTACCGTTTAAATGGAGGCCGATTGAACTTAAGCTCAATTCCTCTCAATTCGTTTCTAGTAATACTATTTACCTTTCATGATGCTGGGTGGAAAACCTTTTATAACCTACTGTACTGAAATGTTCGACAAAGCTGTAGGAATTACGCATTTAGAAATTGCTGTACAATAGTTAAAGTTATATGAAATAATTCAACCGAAATTATTTTCCATAATTCAAAGAGAAAAGATGAAAAATCCAATAACTTATGAACAGAAAGTTTTCCTTCCCACTCTTTATCTCTCTCTTAAAGCAAAGTACCTTTGTGAACATTTAAAATGAAGGAAGGACAGCACACAATTTTCTTTAAATTTAAAATAAGCATTAAGGATCAGAACGGCTTTGCCAGTGTGCCGGAATTTTGTCCCTTAAGTCTTCTTTTACATACCACCTAACCAACTGGGCCACCCACATCGACACAATTTCTTTCATTTTACATTTGGTATCAGCTCAAACTGAAAATTTGGGAGGAAGATGGTGAACAACAGAGTCCAAAACTTATTTCATATCACCAAATCAAAAAGTGATTAAGAATAAATTTATGTCTTAGCAACGTGTGATACAACTCGTTACATTTTTTGTGAGAGGTTCTTTGTTCTATTAAGTTCTTATATGCCTATTCTTACCAGGATCAGCACCTAGGGAAGTAGCTTTAGTAGAATTAGGAAAGACAAGAAGAAATGGAATAATAAGGGAAAGAATAATACAATTTTGGTATAGGTGTTTGGTCAAAGAAGAAGGGGAAATTATGAAATTATGCATGAGACAGCAAAAAGATTAGTTAACTCAAATAGTTGGTGGGCAGAGTTAGGAGGAATTATGGAAAAAAATAGGAATGGGAGATATATGGAGATTAGAGGAAAGGAATACCTGCGATGTGGGTAAATTGGTAAAATGCAGAATAGAAGATATAGAAAGACAGGAAATATGAGAAAATCTATAAAATATGAAATCATTACAATTTTACAAGCAAATAAAAAGAAATTGGGAACAAGAAGCATATGTAGATCACTGCAATAGACAAGAGAGAGAAAGGCTAGCTTGGAGAGAACAGGAAAAATATTTCTAAGATGGATAAGAGATAGGGAAAATGGACTTTGCGAATTGTGTGGGAGAAAAGAAAGCATAGAACACTATCTAACAGAATGCCAGGAGATGGCAATGTGGAGAAAAAGGGTTTGGGAGGAAAAATGGAAGAAAGTAGAGAAGAGGATAGTAGCTATAAAAATGTTACCGGGCAGGGAGGAAAAGGAGGTAAGAAGTATTGGTGAGTTCTTGCTGAAAGTAAAAGAAAAATTGGCCAGAAATGTAAAGAATATGAGAAAGGAAAATTAGGGGGAAGAAAGGGACCAATTAAGTAACAAGGAGACATGGAGATTAAGAGCTACCTGGCAGAGCAGAAGACCAGGGTGTCACGTAAGCTAAGGTAGCAACAAGGTAAAGACAAATAAATGTAGCCAAAATTTGTAAATTGTAATATTTTGGAATATGCACAAAAAGCTTATATGCCTATTGGTCTTAAATGGCAGCTAGAAGTTTAATGATTAGAGCTGGGATTTATATGCATTGTAAAGTATGCATATATGCATGCATCTGTGTAATAAAACTCTTCTAAATATACTCTAACTTTAACTAACTTTATAATATGCATTCAAAATAAATTATGTTATTTCTCCTTTCTCACACTTATTAAGTTTGAAGTAATCAAGTATTAAATTATTAAACACGGGCACTAATTAATTAATATTTATTATCTCTCTTTCAGTCTATTTTATTGTTAGTCTTGTTTACTGCAACAAACAATTAAATATTTTATACCGTTTTCTGGAAGAAACGATTTTCTTCTGTCACTTAACATGTTTTTGTATTTCTATGAGAAGCTGTTTGTACGTGTTGCATAATTTATAATTTTGTTTCTGCAGGGCTCCTGTAACAATGGAATAAAAGTAAGATGGGTTTATTTTAGATAATAAAACCAACAATCATGTGCTGTTAAATACGTATAAAGCATTCGTCAGGACAATTCTCAGTCAGTTTAAATTATGCTCTTAAGATAGCAGCAATGAAGGATTCATGAATGAACATTTACGTATTTCCTAACAAGCATAATGTGCATGTCAAAGGTTCACAACCACTACCCTTCCATTTCAGAATAAAGAAGTATCTGCAAGAACTAATCACCAGTATCCCTTCTGTGTCACCAACGGACTCAGCATCAGTAATTCCATTTTGGACTATTTGTCTGTCTAAAATCAACTTAGAACTGAACACCACCGTCAAAGAACATATGCACAAATCAGTCTGTCAACAGTTATTTAATGGAATTTGCAGTAGATGTCCTAAACATTCATCAATGTTTACGGATGGATCAATATGCGACGGTAGAAGTGGTTGTGCCGTTATTTATCCAGATCACGGTATGTTGTTCCTATTACCTGATATTTACACTGTGTTTTCAAAGGAGCTCTTTGCCATTAAACAGGCTGTATTATACATTTTGTAAATTGAGATTTCCCAATCATTCTTAATTTTTCCGGACTCTAAAAGTGCATTGTTTGCATTGAAAAATCCAGCGCCATCTCATATTCTCATAAAAGAAATTCAATTACTGGTGCACAAAGCTAATACTGCAGGGAAACAAATCACCTTAATTTGGGTTCCATCACACGTCTAAATTCAAGGCAATGGGTTGGCAGATCAGGCAGCAAAAGAAGCTACAACGCACCCTCAATATAACCCAGAAATACCATCACCATACAGTGACGTAATCACATACTTAAAAAGAAGATTTATCTACAGTGGAAGACAAATTGGTTTAGCAGTTCCAAAAGCAAACTACAAGAAATAACAACAAACCTTGGAACACAACATGCATTCAAGTATCTCTGCAGACAAGATCAGATTTTAATATCCCTATTAAGAATAGGCCATTCTAAAATAAGCCAGAACTATCTGCTAGAAAAGGATCACCCACCCATCTGTCAGCAGTATGGCACACAACTCACGGTAAAACACATCATCGTGGAATATCCGTTGTACAGGGAATGGAAACAGCAGTATTAGATACCCAATGATCTCCAAGATGCACTAAGTTCATTTCCAATGTGTATAGATGTGTTCTGGACTCGTGAACTGCGCGGGATAAGGTGTGGGGGAGAGGGGTCCGGTTACGCAGCGAGTGAGCAATACAGTAAACATTCAACAATCACCTGCAGAAAGTCACGTAGCCTACTTGCGTAACAAGATGCAGAACTAGTTCAGTGCCGTAAGATTTACTAATCTTCTCACAATGTTTAAAGATCTTAAGAAATTTAAGGTTGTGCATCCGGAAGGGCGTGAAATTATAAGTAGCGTTATAGATAAATGTGATGAAGAAGCTCTTAAAAAACAATGTTCATATCCAATGTCACAAGCTGCACAAAGGGCTGCCGCTTGTGTAATAAGTAGGCTGCATGTTATCTTCCTAGCGTTTGTATCTGTGCGCGACTCGTATATCATTACGTCACCTTGTCTTTACGTATGTATGTCTAGTGAACGCATTCCTTTCAGAGTTCATGAGGCTAGAACATAATATGAAGCTAGTCCTTCGACGTTGTAGTACTCCCTTTCATACCGTTCACACTTCACAAATTACGATTAGCGTCTCATTAGTACAAGGGTAAAAGTTAAGTGAAAACGAAATTCTTGGAAATGTTATCGTTACGGCAGACGGCTTCGTTTGCGATATTAATACAAATCATATCAAACTCAAAGATGCAACGGCCGCACCGAACGTTACCGCATGATTGTTGATCGCTATTTAGTTTAAGTTGTTGAGAGGCATATTTTTATATCAAGAAGTGCTCATTGTTGTTAGCTACATTCTCATTTTGCGGTAAGATCTTGTGGATTTAGAAACATGGTAGCTAACTCCTACACAAACAGAACAGTAAAAGAGAAATTTTCTCGTATCCTTCTCTTCTTGAAGTAACGGGATGAAATATTTGTACGAATCATTGTTGAGAAAGTACTTTTTTTGAGCTACCCGACATTCATCTTTAATGATAAGGGAAAATCCTGGAAAAAACTTTATTAAGGTAACTCACCCTGACCGAGATTGGAACTCGGTATCTCTTGAACGTGGGGCAGACACGCTACCATCTACGCTACCGAGGCGGGCAAGTAAAATGTTCTGACATCCCTCTCTTCATAAAGTATGAGGTGAAATATTTGTAATAATAAACACTGAAAAATTAAAATATTGCATAAGTATGCACAAATTAGTTAAATATGCACTAACCTCTTAAATATGCATTTATAGGGCGCCGGGGTAGCGCGGTGGTTTCGTTCGGGGCTCCCGTTCTAAGGGGCCCGAGTTCGATTCCCGGCTCTGGGGTTGGCGATTTTAAGTCGGCCCTATCCACGCCTTCACCTCTGTCTAGCACACGTGAAGTATCCCCTATGCCCAACGTGGTTCGGAGTCCACGGTAAAAACTGTAGGTCCTCTCACCTCACCGCCATCTTCACTATCACCCTATCATCGGAGGTAATGGACACCGCCCTCTGGGTGCCTCCACCTGAGAAATGGGTCCGGTCATCACTTGGTGGGGTGAGGTTACCCCAAGGTTGCCATGTGGGGAGTGTTAGTAACTAACTATATGCATTTATATGCACTATAAAGCGTCCTTAATACACTCCTTATAAGCAGGAATGAATGTACTCGTATATCAAGTAATAAGACATGCAAACATGCAAAGATTCGAGCTTTACTAATGAGTGTTCTAATCAGTTGGCTTTTCTCGTTTGTGCAAGATTGCCTCTTTCTTTCAATCTTCTTTAAGCTTCCAGTTCCTTTAAGCTTTCCGTCCATTAAATCTGCTCCATTTACTACCAGCATCATATCTCAAAACTCTCTAGATACCTTCTTTCAAAACGTCATTCAGTTTCTACATACATTCTAGACACAGCTAATTAGTTCAAGAGAACAAAATTATTCGTGACTTAATGAATATTTTAATCTTTCAACTGGAGTTATGCAAATTAATTTCAGCTTAACTTTTTCAGATCTTTAAAACAGTGCACAGCAGTTCTTAAATTTGTAGCTCATCAAGCTCTTCTGAAAAATTAAGCTTACTCATTATAAAATATGATGCAAGAAAGTGTTTAAAAATTCAAAATGCTGAAAAAGAAACTTAGAAAAATGGAGTTTAAAGTTATTTGCTTAAATAGTGTAGAACCGATTATGTAGCTATCCTATAGATACTGTCTCATAAGTAACGTAGTTCTTTTAAAGAAAAAATAATTATTTGAAATGTGTTATAACGAGAAATTAAATCATTTTCGAGGCATAGACCATTATATTTTATGTTCTTGAGTCATCGTTGAGCGAGGTTAATTATCCCACGATGGTACTAGTCTCTGTCATTTGAGACGAAGAATTCGATGACATCTACTTGCACTGTTTCAATGTTATCAAAATATCTTCCACATATAAAATGGAACATGGATAAGAAAGGACGATAATCTTATGGTCCAAGATCAGGGCTGTATGCTGGGTGTGATTGCAGTTTGATTCCTCCAAATTACTGAATTTTTTCCATGGTTGTACATGTAGTATGGGTTGTTGTATTGCCCTGTTGCAATAGAACTCTATTATTTCGGTCAACTAATACTGGGTATCTCCGTCTCAGGGTTTCATGAACTCGTTCCAGTTGTTGACAATAAAGATAGGCATCAATCTCTGGCAGTTTAGAACGAAGTTCCAGTGAATCACACCTTTAAAATTTCACCATACAAGCCCACCTCGATAGCGTAGATGGTAGCGTGTCTGCCTCACGTTCCAGAGGTCTCGAGTTCGAATCTCGGTCAGGGCAAGTTACCTGGATAAGGTTTTCCCGGGGTTTTCCCTTATCCTGAAAGACAAATATCGGGTACCTCTAATCTCCATAGACCCGGGACTCCTTAAAGAAACCTTTCACTCATTTCATTCATCGTCCGATATGACAACGTATGACTTAATCGCGAAAAGAAAGAAATTCCACCAGACACACAACATTACGTTGGGACCGAACGGACTTTTTTTAAGATTTTGACAGGATGGCGGAAATCATGCTACTGTTTCAACTCATCAGGGTTTCGGTATCATAATCATTTTTTATCATAAGGACAATTCTACTGACAAATCTGTCATCCATGGGATTACGGATAATCTGACGACAGATATCCACTATACGTTCAGCATGTTGAGTTGTCAGTTCATGAGGTACAGGTCTACAGCTTCTTTATGATTTTCCAGGTGTCTTAATGTGTCGAAGTATGGCATCTTTTGGTGCAGCAATTTCTGTAACGCAATGGGTAACTTTTTGGGGATTTTCTTGCAAAAGTTGGCGTGTATCTTCAATAATGCATATTTTAGGTCTTCCAGAACGTGGTAAATCTTTAGTGCTTTCGTCTCCATTGTTGAAACGTTGGAACCATCGTTATGCCACACGCTCATAAACGACACAGTCTCCTCCCACTGCATATATGCTTCGAGCTGCGGCAGCGGTATTATAAGCTTGTTTCCAGTAGTGCTTTAAGACTCAAGAAGATGCCAGAGGATCTACTCCCATTAGTCCTGGAACCGTAGGACCAAAGACTCGGCCCTCTTTCTACCAGGGAGTTACCGAGCTGCCCCAAAAGGGCGTCTGGCACCTCCGTGGGGCTTTCCATAGGGCAAGACCTAGAGACTAACAAGCGCCCCCCCCCCATCTGGTCCTGTGGACTCAAGACGGGATGGAAGTGGATACGCCACTTACGCGCGCCAACTCCAAAATGGGAAGGCTACCGATATGACCTCGGTAGGGCCGCCTGGTGATCTAGCACACCTTCTACTAGCTATGCTGGCTAGTACGCGGGGATATTAATGGCTTCCCTCAACCCCGTCCGGAGACGTACCCGATCTCCCACGGGTATCGGGAACCACTGCCCCCTCGAGTCCAACCCAATCCTTACAACTCCCAACCAGGGAGGGGCTCGAATGTTTGGCCTGAGGTTCCTCTAGTAACGTCAGAGGTACCACGAGTGCTAGTGGTCCGCAGCGCCCGCACTACGGCAGCTGAAGGGGAGGGATCCCCTCCCCTACGGGAAGTGTTTTAGAACTCTTAGTTCTAACTGTTTTATCTCCATTTTGTGATTTTGTTAACAACGGAAGACTGATACATGCTCGCAATGTACACGACATAAGCCATTGGAATCCTGTAAATAGCGTTGCCAAACTAAAGAAACCCAATAAATGTTCCGAAAAAAAAACGACTTTACTTATGAGACAACCTAATATAAATCCATTTCTGCAGCTTGCAAGAAAATTTAAGAAGTGTAATAAGAAGCAAAACAAATCAATATTCCAAATGTTGGCATATTTAGTATATTTCAGCAATGCAATGCCTTAAAACTTTACTACACATTTCACCTCAGATTATGTAAAAGTGGAGCCTCACAAACAAATATTCAGACAAGTAGTTTGTTGCGTTTGGAGTTAATCCATCGTTGTAATTGGCGTGATATTTAAAGAATTTAATTAATATATTTAATGCTTTGGCGTGATATTTAAAGAATTTAATTAATATATTTAATGCTCAATTTTTAAAACTTAAATTTAAACCTTAACAAACGTCTAGCTTAGCACCAGCTGAATATTGTTTAAGAAATAGAAAGCGTGCGTGGTTTGAACATTGTTTAGAAAAGTACTATCTAACGTTTTCAAAGTTTTGCATTCCACCCATAGTCACTATAATTAAATAGCGATGTGGGGGATTAAACTAAGTAAGGCATTTCCTAACAGTTTGACTACATCCAGGAAACCGGGATAGCTATTTCTACGTTAGAAGATAATATTGAAAACTTTTATAAAATCAAACAGGAATGGTATTAAAAATATAAATTATTTTATATTTTATTTTTCGAAATATTTTCCTATAATGTATTAAACCAACAATGCCCGTTCTTCCTAAGGCATTTCAGAAAAACGTTTTTTACAATGTGTTCACCACCTTATCTGATGGCAAAAATGTAACTTCAGTCTATATTTAATTTTTGGAAACAAAGAGAAATAACAAAGCGCCAGTTAAGAGGTATGGTGGAGGAATCGAGGTGCTGCTCCTCAAGAAATCCTAATAGTTAGTTTTGCTGTATGCACGAAGTGTAATATATTTTCCTCTCTGGCTGTTATCAAGAATTCTTTCAAAATAGTACGGCGAAGAAGCCATTTGTGTACCAAGCGGCAGTACCAATCTATCTTCCAATGCTGTAATAGCAATGGGGCCTATTTTAGAGAAAAAACAAAAACCTAACAACCATCCTCTTAACATCCTCTTAGGCTTAGTCCTTTAAAAGACACATTGAGGCGATTCATAACAGTAAATATAAGATTTACTACCACTAAGATATTCCATCCGGAATTTGAATACCACTTTGGAACTTTTCCACAGTTTTTCTCCTATCAATGCGTCTGTTTCAAACTGGGGGTCAGTTTATATGGAATCCGCCCACAACAAAGCTTTCGTACGTCTAACTATTGATGTGAAAAGTTTTGCACTTTACACATATCAATTCACCTCATTAAAGTAATAAGATATACGTCACATATCAAGTTTTTTTCTCGAACAGTGGCAATATTTTAATCTGTAACAGCAAAATTCGGATGATCCTCTTATGAACTTACTGTACCAACTAAATTTGTTATCTCTTTGCCAAATAAATTTTAAAGTAGATATATAAATTGTTTAGGTGTTAATGAACGACTTATAACGTGTTTCAAATGGGAAGATTTTTAAACTGAAACTGGACCGCTGCCGCGAATCAGATGCGTTAGCGTGCTCAGCGTTGCCATCTCATTACCCCTACTCTTTTCGTATTTACCTCTCTCTCGCCTACGTGCAAGTCTCCTTGGCGCTAAACGTAAGGGAACTCAAACTGAATTTTCCAGACTTCTTTAATAATGCACTTGTTTAAATCACAATTAGAACATCGGTATTCGCATTTTATGCACATGGTTTAAATGCTATAATTATAGTTTATGAATTACCTATTTTTCTAATCCAACAAAAATGCCAGTGGCGCAACCATATAGCTGTGAATGTCAGTTACGTCAAGAGACAATTCGTCATTGTCATTGTCTTCATAGTCCGAGTGTTGCGAATTTATGATGATAGGCACCAAAATCTCGTCACCTGTTATCTATTCCCAAACGTCGTCTTCAGGCAGTTTTCCCAGCCTTGTGTTACCTTGTCTATCTCTTCATTAATAAATCGTTCAACGTCAGTTTAAAAGAAATATTTCTGTTTGCAGCATAAATTGTGTCCGCATTAACTCATTTGAATTGTACTGTCAGTGGTAAGGGGAAAAGGAGATTACCTCACTGTCTCATTTTAATTGCAAGTTTATCCAGCTGATACACTTTTCCCTGGTTTTAAAATGGAAGAACAACTGAATAATACTGTTTTGAACTCACTAGAGTAAATAGAGATTACGCACGCTTCATAAACAAACATATAATGTAACGATTCACATTCTGCCGATGAATACATTCCACACGCCAACAGGAAGTGTATGGTACTGTTTGCTCTCTCTCTCTCTCTCTCTCTCTCTCTCATCTCTCTCTCTCTCATCTCTCTCTCTCTCTCTCTCTCTCTCTCTCTCTCTCTCTCTCTCTCTCTCTCTCTCGAGTTTAACAAACACATTGACTTATTCAAAGTAATTCTTTGATAACGTTATGTCGAACGTTTACATTTCAGTTCTCAATACGTACACACGTGCATGCCAAGCAGTAGTGATATCCATTACAGTGCTTAGTCACGATGCATTGTTATCATGTATCGATAGTTTATTTATTTCTGTTAGGAAAACTATTTGAGCTCAAAAATATGGGATTTTTAGGTTATGTTAGACATATTACTCTATAACTTCCTTGTGGATCACTTTTTGCAAAATCCGCAAATAGTATTTATTAGAGATGGATTCAGTTGGCGCTCGTCACACACCACTTACGAGAAACACAATATGACAACACTGCAGAACTCTGATTGGTTGCTCACCTAATAGTGTTCAACGAATGTAAGACATTGAGGTAAAATAAAATAAAATAAAAAGTAGAGTTAGGTTCACTCCCTTCCTCCCTCCCTCCCTTCCTCCCTCTCTCTCTTCAAAAAATAGAGAAAAAATAATGACGTCTTACACCTTACCTGTTACTAAGCACGCAAAAAAAAAAAAAAAAAAAGGAAATTCAATAGTAAACGCTATGGACACACAAACCGCCCAAGTTTTGGCTTTGAACCCTTGCCAAGGTTCTGAGGGCGCTGAAAAGGTAGAGATTATTAGGACAAGGGCTTTTAAGTGTTGTATCCCTTCACCCCAGCTAATAAAAAAGAGCAAAAACAAAAAAGGACGAACATCACCCCATTTGAACCACATAATAAATCATAAAAATAATCATAACATAAGAATGTCATTGAGTGACATTCTTTGGGGGATAAATATAAATTATTTAAATCAAGATAATTAACAAACAATTAGGGAAAATCAAATAAACTAGAGAGCAATTAACTAACAAAATGTAGACAGTTGCTCTCAAATATGAAGAAATCTCTTCTTTTAGAAATACGGCATTCCAAAAAAAAAAAAAAATCGCCCAGAGTCATTCATGTAACTTATATATGGGATGCAGCTGGTACATTTTCAGTCGTAGGTGATAAGGTAAATATTTTGAAGAGTACCCACTCCAGCAATGTGCAAGCTTCTGCATGTTCGTGCTTTATATTGGGAGGAAAGCTAAAGTTTTCTCTTGCCCAGATTAGAAGACGCGACAGTCGAGTCAGCTGATGTTACAGCAAATCCAAAATCAATTGAGGACATTCAGGAAGATAGTGCCACCCTACTCGTGTTTTAAAATTTTTCTCCCCCTTTTACTTGTGATTTTATGCCTTCACAAGTGCTTCCACGGAATAAGGAACGCATATTCGATAACCATTCTCCGTTATTTTTTTTTTTTTCTTTTAGGTCATTTCGGGACGACAAAAATGAGGTTCCTTTCTTGCCTCCTCTTCGCTTCAGAGGATTTCTTGATACGTCTTTTTGTGTTCGAAGCCTTTCAACCGCACGTATGGATCATGAGAATAGCAAAGTGCTGATATAAAAATGGAATAATGATTTTCTTTTTTTTCTCGGCGGAATTTTACATCGGCAGGGTTCATGTTTACGACGTCGCGTCGTCCAATCCCTGCAGGCGCTGAAGTGCTTTACGCTGTGTTTGATAGTGTCTTTTACACCCTCCTTGGAGGGTAGAAATGCTTTCAATATACTTCACGTTGTCATGTCACTCTAACAGTGAGGTGCACAGGAGAACTGTTAACTGCGTTGCAGTAAATGAGCAAAATGTTCCCTAAAAGTTTCAGTGTATAAAAGTTTTATAATGTAGCATTTATTTTTATGACGGCTGATCAACAAAGACTGAGACTGATTTTTTTCACAGATGTTTATTACTGCAATTCAATGTTTACGTGATCTTCTTCAAAGTAGCCCCTCCAAATTCAAGGCACTGCCAGTTTTTGAACACGTGCTGCAGACCATTATTTGTCAGGTTCTTGAGAATCGCCTCACTTTTCTTGTCCTCAAATCGAATACCCTTAAGCTTTGCCTTTAGTGATTGGAATAAAAAAGCCACAGGGTGAAAGATCGGGGCTATAAAGTGAATATGGTACACAGGCAATGTTGAATCTAGCCAGAAACTGCATGACTTGATTTGCGACGTGAGGCCGTGCATTGTCATGATGAAGTCGCCACCCACTCCGAGAAAGCTATGCTCGTTTCTTTGCAATTTTCTTCCTCAGTGTAGCCAATGCTGACGTGTAGTATGCTGTTGTAACAGTAGTGTGAGGAGGGAGGAACTGTATGCTGGTAAATCATTCCATTACAGTAAAAAAATGTGATTACCATCACTTTCCCTGCAGATGGAGCAACTTTGTGGTGTTGGAGAACCTGGCAATTTCCACACTGTGCTGGCTTGTTTTGCTTCAGGATCGTAATGATGCAGCCACGTCTCATCACCGGTGATAATCGAAGCTTAGGGGTATTCGATTTGAGAACTCTGAAGCAGTGCTCAAGAAAAGTGAGGTGATTCAGTCTTTGTTGATTAGCCCGCGTATGAAGAGGAGTCTTTGATTCAATTTGTTTTGATTTGTACGTCACAGTTATCCAGAAGCACAGCACTGATGTTCATCTTTGTGTTAAGATCATGATACTTCATTCTCTGAGGTTACGTTGTCTCACAGAGGATACCCTTCTTGGATTTCCATTTCAGAACTTGCAGCCATGCTTGATTCCCTTAATATGCTTTGTTACTAAACACTGTACTCACACCATCTTACTTCACTAAATTTAGTTTTCTGTTTTTTTATTTTTTAAAGTGAACAGGGAAGCTAGAAACTCAAGTGTGGTATTTTTATTAGAAAACACTTGTGAATGCAGGTTTTA
Organism: Mantis religiosa; assembly: GCA_030765055.1. Taxonomy (NCBI): domain Eukaryota; kingdom Metazoa; phylum Arthropoda; class Insecta; order Mantodea; family Mantidae; genus Mantis; species Mantis religiosa. Next base: position 103,690,948 of record CM060956.1, on the reverse strand, counting down.
TGATATATCGGTTATTAATATAACATTAAATCCACAAATTGTGGAACATAGAAAACAAAATTCTGTTATGTCAAAGCCGAGAGACGCAAAGCTGTTCCTTTCCTAAGATGTACATCGTTGATGGAAACTATTATGAATCAAAGCCTGTGAAACCACAAGATCTGTATCTTGTTATTTCTTGCACTGATAATTGTTTATGTTAATATTTATCTTCTGATAGTTCTCATGCGATGTGTTATAACCATTGTGTCAACGGGTCCTAGAAGTTGTACAATAAGATCTTCATTACTAAGCAAGTTAAACAAGTAGTTCATTTTCTCAAATAGTTCTTCTTCAAGTAGAGACAAAATTTTCTGATCCCTCCTACCTCTTTAATGTCTGTCCATAGATATTCTACCTTTCAAGTTGGTTCTCCATATTGATTTCGATAATGCTTTATCGGTATTTCTTCTATTTATTCCTTTATATCTGGCTTAATATCTTAGTTTGTCTTCATAGGAATATCTACAACTCCTCTCTCTGATGTAATAATTTAATTTTATTCATATTTCAAACACCTTTCTTCATACTTGTATTCACAATGAATCTAGTACATTATTTACATTTTATATAACATTTTTACAGCTCTATGAAAACACTTTAACTGTAATAAAAAATTTATGCAGTATTGGTTTGCTCTGTATAAGATGGATTATTAGTACAAACTGTGCAGTGCAATACAGTTTTTGTTGCACTTCTCATAAATAATTTCGGTTTTTCTCGTCGCGAGAGTTTAGCGTATTCTCCGCGTTCTTTTCGCGCATACTTTAGCGTACTTTGCGAATTTGGGTGATTTATTTACTGTTTTTTTTTCTTTCTCTCCAGTGTTTGGATTTCAAGGTAGGGAATGTTTAAGTGTTACGACCTAGCACATTTTTATTGCGCAGGGAATATTGATTTTTCTGGCCGGTATATCGACTTAAATTTGCCTGTTGCTACAAAGCTTTTCATACATGATGTAAGTACGTATTTTATAACCACATAATTTGTACCCGAATTTGTTCCGGTTAGTTTTCGTATGTTTTTACTACGTACGCTTTTTTTAATTGCTATATCTGCTTTTTAATTCTTGTATGCGTAACTTCTTGTGCGGTGACATGGGTGCTACCGGTCGTTTTCCAAGTTCCGTGGGTAACATGCTAGTTTTTGGGGCCTAGACCGTAGGTTCATACCCGGTGCAGGGTGATAGATTTTTAGGGTGTAAAGGCTCTCAGCATGGCTTCTTTCAGAATGGCCCGGTGTCGTATGTAAATTTACCACACATAAAATTCTCCAGTCATATAAAGAGGCCTCCTAGTGGTCGTTCACGCCTATAATAAAATGAAACACTGAGATCCATAACAGTTAGAGGGAACTCAGATATCAAAGTTCGATTGTGGTGCGTTAATGGCTATGGACGGGATGATATACATGTAATAATTTTAAGCTAATTTGGATATTGTAGCCTCCCTTGACTTAAAGCTATTTAGGAGCCTTTGTTTCACATGAAGTGCACCAGTGCTTCCTTTTACCGTAAAGAATTTGTAAGGATTTAAACTTTCAATTGTATGTGAAACCCTGCTTTCGAACTGTCCACCCACCACAAGAAAGCAGAAGAATACTTAATGTAATCACTTTTGCTGTGTTTATGATCACCTTGTGAATATGATAAGGATGCTACGTTCATCTAAAATACGCAGGGTTTTCACATATCTCACTCATGCACAATAACTATCACTGCAGTTACTGAAAGCAGGTAGCAGCATGGGAGACTCACATGTACTCTCATACTCACATTTTATTGTAAAAATATCCATTAATAGAGCAGACAAACTCTGTAGCCCCTCCCTTATTCATGCCCCGCTTGCCTTCTTGTGTGTGTAGACAGTACATCATAACTACCATTGCAGCTACTGAAAGGCGCATTAGATCTGGCAGCATGAGTAACTGATATGTACTCTCATACACCCATTTTGTAGTAAACTGATCAATCCAATAACAAAGCTAATAAACAGTTCAAGCCCTCTCTATGTTCATGCCCCGCTTGCCTTCTTGTGATGTGTAGACAGTACATAATACCTATCACTGGAGATACTGATAGGAGCATTAGATCTGGCAGCATGAGTGACTGATATGTACTCTCATACACTCATGTCGTAGTAAACAGATCCACTAACAATGTTAATAAACAGTTCAAGCCCTCTCCTTCTTCATGCCCCGCTTGCCTTCTTGTGATGTGTAGACAGTACATAATACCTACCACTGCAGATACTGATAGGAGCATTAGATCTGGCAGCAAGAGTGACTGATATGTACCCTCATACACTCATTTCGTAGTAAACAGATTAATCCACTAACAACGTTAATAAACAGTTCAAGCCCTCTCCTTCCTCATGCCTGGCTTGCCTTCTTGTGGTGGGTAGACAGTACATAATACCAACCACTACAATTACGGAAATGAGGCAGCAGAATGAGTGACTCGTATGTACTCTCATAGACTCATTTCCTAGTAAACCGATCCATTACCAGAGCAGATCAACAGTTGATGCTCCTCTCCCTCTTCATGCCCCGCTTGCCTTCTTATAGTAGGTAGACAGTACATAATACCTATTACTGCAGTTACTGAAAGAAGCATTAGATCTGATGGCATGGGTGACTCATATGTACTCTCATACACTCATTTCGTAGTAAACAGATCCACTACCAGAGCAGATCAACAGTTGATGCTCCTCTCCCTCTTCATGCCCTGCTTGCCTTCTTATAGTAGGTAGACAGTACATAATACCTATTACTGCAGTTAGCGAAAGTGGCATTAGATTTGACAGCATGTGTGACTCATATGTACTCTCATACACTCATCTCGTAGTAAACACATCCACTAACAGAGCAGATAAACATTTGATGCTCCTCTCACTCTTAATGCCCTGCTTGCCTTCTTATAGTAGGTAGACAGTACATAATACCTATTACTGCAGTTAGCGAAAGTGGCATTAGATTTGACAGCATGTGTGACTCATATGTACTCTCATACACTCATCTCGTAGTAAACACATCCACTAACAGAGCAGATAAACATTTGATGCTCCTCTCACTCTTAATGCCCTGCTTGCCTTCTTATAGTAGGTAGACAGTACATAATACCTATTACTGCAGTTAGCGAAAGGAGCATTAGATCTGACAGCATGGGTGACTCGTATGTACTCTCATACACTCATCTCGTAGTAAACACATCCTCTAACAGAGCAGATAAACAGTTTATGCTCCTCTCACTCTTCATGCCCTGCTTGCCTTCTTATAGTAGGTAGACAGTACATAATACTGTTTACTGCAGTTACTGAAAGGAGCATTAGATCTGACAGCGTGGGTGATTCGTATGTACTCTCATACACTCATCTCGTAGTAAACACATCCACTAACAGAGCAGATAAACATTTGATGCTCTTCTCACTCTTAATGCCCTGCTTGCCTTCTTATAGTAGGTAGACAGTACATAATACCTATTACTGCAGTTACTAAAAGGAGCATTAAATCTGATAGCATGGGTGACTCATATGTACTCTCATACACTCATCTCGTAGTAAACACATCCACTAACAGAGCAGATAAACATTTCAAGCTGCTCTCCCTCTTCAGGGCCCGCTTGTCTTCTTACGGTGGGTAGACGGTATATGTTATACTTATTAAAATTTCATATTATTAACGCTTCTATTTTAAATGGTAAGTCCCTTATTGTGTTATTCTTTACCGTTCCGCTCCCTTTCTCATTAAATGTACCTCCATTTTGAATTTGAGAAAGATAATAGCAAGAGAAAGCCCAAACAACGTAAAACTCCACTCTTTGTATTTGTATTCATTATCTTCTTACACTCGCAGATTTATTCCTGTGAACTTTGTTTATGTTTCCCCTTATAAAGCTAAATGGTTCCGAAACCTGCTGATTTTAAATGTGCTCTGTACTCCAGCTATTATCTCGCAATTTAACTTTTTGGAATTCCGGGCAATAAGCCGCTAAGGTACGTAACCAATTTTGTAAATCTATAGCTAAAGCCCTTTTATTACTTGATTCCAGAGCTAGCAAATAATAAAATCCGGATTTGCATCATAAACTGTTTTCCTTGCTGTTCATGTTACATTTATAATATATTTCCCATTTGTATATTACCCTCGTTGATGTCTGGTCATAAAACCTCTAAGGTCTACTTATTTCTTATTGTGACATCAAAAAGCTTTTCGTAAAATTAATTTTATTATAGCACTGCCGTGTAATTGGATGTATTATATCGTACTACTTCGATTTGGCTTTTATTTTAGGTTTTAAATAACCGAAAGCATCTACAGCTTTGATAGCTCTTTGAAGAAATATAAAACCAAATAAATATTCTACAGCCTTAAGGATACTCTCGTACTTTATGAGTTAACTTTATGATTTTGCAATCGTGGAATATTCGCATTTATTAATGCTGTTAGTGGTCTTAATGGAATTTCTTTACGAAAACTCCTCTCGTTTTCATCAAATTTTCCAGTGAAAAGTTGAATCTGACTTGAAAAATTCAATGACAACCAGGATTTGAAGCGCATTTAGATTTCCAAGTCGATGGGGTTACTATCACACTATGTCACCATCGCTCGATTTCAAGCTTTGGTTTGCTCTACGATAGTTCACCTCCAAACTGCCTTTCCAACAATTCCTTTGCATCTGGTGTCATGGACTCTCAATTTATTTCTAGGTCCTCGTCTGGATCGTCTCTCGTACACATCCTCTTCGAAATATTTTTAGGATAGTATGATTTATGTCCTGCCTATCTGATCCTCTACAGCTAAGTATATAATAACATCCAATTCCATATAGAGATCTTACAGTTCATTATTGTGTCATGACGGTTCCGAAGCTCCCAGAGCAGATTCTGACCTTCTTATCGTGTTCCTGATGACAGGAACAAACAATTTAATGTCAAAATGATATTAAATTCTCCAACTGACTTGTGTTTCTCCCGGTAAACCACTAGGAGTTCTCATAAACACATGAGACAACTACCTTAATGACGACTTACAACGTGTAAGTACTTTAGGGCCCGGGCTTTATAGTTCGGACCACAATTAGGTACAATTAACGGAAATTAATTCTTCAGTCTGCCTCTACCCTTTCATAGTGCGTCCTACACAGGGCTAGTGTGAAAGAACAATTGAATTTCCTTTAATTAAGGCAGTAACTGAATTTGTTTGTTGTTGAGAGCAATAAATTCTCAACTTAAAATATTATTTTAGTATCTAGTTTGTACCAGATATTAGAACATATTGACCTAATATCTGGACTTTCCTTTGAAGTTTTAAAAATTATGTTTAAGTAAGAAAACGCAGCATTCTGTCAACTATTTTAGGAGTACAGCGCCAGTAACAGAGGACTTACCCAACACCACAAATACACGTATGATCTAAACCATCAGTGCTCATTTCCTGCTTACCTTGCAAGGGGCGCCAGCCGGTCAGTGAAAGACCAGGGAGAAATATCGTTAAGCTACTTTACGTTATGCGGTCTTACGTTTCTGAAATGTAAGAAACGTAAGAAATAAATGGAAATAATCGAAAGAAAATTCATGATAGAAGAGGAATCACCCCACCAATCTGAGGAGAACAAAAGCAAATCATTGATCAGAGTGGCCAGTCCGAAGGGAATGGAGTTCAGGATCTCTCAATGCGACGTTTTCCCGTTACCTTGTAACCATCTCGCTCGATTGAGTTAAGCTACTCTTCCTGAGTAACTGAACTGCTGGGGGTTGATGAAAAATAAACGCTGCAAGGCGTTTCGAGGTCTAGCAACATCTAAACTCGTTGCTTTGGAATAACGGCAACAACAAATCAAAATGTTATTCGCCCATGAAGTTAGAGCGCATGTTCCAGGAAGCTAATAAAAAGGTTATGTACCACATGTCGTATTTGAGCTATGAATACATCAGGGTTATATTTTACAGATACGCCAGTCCAACTTCAGCTCGTTCAAACATTACGGCTCCACAGCGTTCGGATATATAACATGAACTGGCCTGCCACAGAAGCTCCACAAGTTCTTTCCAACAGCTTTTTGTAAAATACAACGCAGATATGAAATCTATTGTACTGAATATTTGTACAATAAAGTGAGATTTTTATATCTCCTGTTTATCGTCAGTCATTTTAGAGATACAATCCTAAGCGGAATGTGCAGTTTCAGTAGCTCGACTACTATCTGACAGACTGAAATAATCAACATGTTATATTTATATCATTTCAAGAAATTGTATTGAAATGTCTTCAAGTTCTTCAACATCAACGGGTTGCCCCACCTTTGGAAGCGTTGCTAGGAGAAAACAAACTTTGGAATTATTAATTGACCAGGACAGCTGATCAGCCTAATGATTCAATACCGTTGTGTTATCATCATGCACTATCATTTGTTACACGTTGTCAGAGCAAATTTGGTGTTGATTCATAGCTTAGTTTGAATTTTACAGACATTTCAATAAGTTGGTAAAGGTGTTTTTGCTAAAATGGAAAAAGTGCAGTACCGTTCAGTGATTCGCTTTTTACCTTTAGATGGGAACGTCTTCGAGAAGATAAAAGCGAAATTGTATGCTGCTTATAGAGACCTTTCGCTTTCAATGACAACAGTTAGATGTTGATACAACGAATTTAGAAGTGGTCGAAGTTTAGAAGTGTCCGTTTTGGACAAGGAGCGCCCAAGACGCCATTCATATGTGGTTATCGAGAAATCATTTAAAATGTCCGCGATATGATTCTCGCTAACCGTCAAACGAAAGTTCACAAAGTGGCAGGGGTCATAGGTGTATCAACGGAAACGGCAATTCATATTTTGCACGATAAGTTGGAGATGAGAAAGCTATCGGGCTGATAGGTGCAGTGTTTGCCTACAGTGAACAACTTTGGAAATCCGAAGGACTTTTTACGTGGAGTTCTCACAGTCCATGAAACCTGGATTCATCATTATACTACGAAAACCAAGCAACAATTAAAACAATGGGTTGCTTCCGGAGAATCTGTCCCAAAGAGGACAAAGACTCGGAAAAATCTGTCGGAAAAATGACGACAATGATTTTTTGGGATACGAAGGGTATGATACTCCGCAACTTCTTGGTAAAATGAGAAAAGGACTATTGCAGCATACTACAGTGAGTTATTGATCCAATTTGATAGTAAGTTAAAGGAGACACGGTCCCATATGGCGGAGAAGAAAATTTTGTTTCACCACGATAATGCCCCAGCACATTCATCGAGAGCTGCCGCTGCCAAACTGTATGAACACCTCCCCACCCCCCGCATATTCTCCTATTCTGAAATTTGAAAAAAATGGCTCGCAGGAACAAAGCGTAGAACAGATGAATAAGTCATCATGGAAACAGAGACGTATTTTGCAGAGTTTGAAAATTCTCATTTCTTCGATTGGTTAAAAATTGCAGGAGCGTTGTGAGAATGTACGTATATGCTTAAGAGAGGACTATGTTGAGAAATAAATAATTTGTGATTGAAAAATGCTGGTATCTTTATTGCTAACGCGGGTACTTATTGAAAAAACCTCGTACGCCTTGTATTTTTACGAAATCCAGAACAATGTGTTTAAATATTGTACAAGAGCTATTTCTGTAGGAAGAAGGCGATGGTCTTGTCGCTAAAGCCAGCACAAACACGGCAAGTTGAAGAACTAATTTCCGAGATCAAACACAAGTAGCACAGAGAGATAGTGAAGCGCCATCTCGAGGGCATGTGAAGATTAAGTCGTGGTTCATTTCAAGTATCGCTTGGGGCGCTCTCGAAATCGCACGCGTCATAGCCGTTTATGAATTATGTCCCGAGTTTGAAGAAATTTCCTTTCGTTGCACATATCCTCCTCACCTAGTTCATAGTCTCTTTGTATTTCCACTATAACTAAATGTGAAAGAAGCCTAGTTTTGCTTCCTTTGTTCTTCTGGTGCAGATTATAAAATACAGAAATATAACCCTAGAGCGACCAATACATTCTCGAGAGGAATGTACTATACTGAAGGACTTTCTCTCTCCTAGTATTATATTTTGGTAGAAAAGGAAGACATTTGGTTTAATACCGCACAAACTTATCATGATATGCACTTTGTTAATTTCTCACGTTGACAACAAACGAAAAATCAGAGAGAGAGAGAGAGAGAGAGAGAGAGAGAGAGAGAGAGAGAGAGAGAGAGAGAGAGAGAGAGAGAGAGAGAGAGAGAGAGAGAGCAAGAGACAGAGAGAGAAGAAACAAAAAGGAAAGTTTGATTATAGAATACTTTCGCTCTCATTCTCAGTTCTTACTAGGGATGGATCCTCTATTTGATCCCGAAAGAGTGAAAATGCTTGTAAGTTTTAACAAACACATAAAATTGGACGGTTTTGATTTTAAATGTCTAATGTAGAGCTTAACAATACGAATACTGGTGGTTTTGAGTTTTGATTCATTAAATATGTCCAACTATTTAATTTTATTGGCATTACATAGTTTTCCCAATATTCTATTTTGTAACGAAACTAGGAGAAATGACGTCATCGAGTGTCGAAGTACGAGGGCCATTCAATAAAGAATGGTCATAAATTTTTACGGTCATAATTTTTCGCACTAAAATTTAATCTTATTATATTCTGTTAGCTTAATGTGAAAAAACACGCCGTAGTAGTTTCTTTGTTGTTACTCCTAGTTCCCGCCTGTGAGAACCAGGCAAGTTCAGACATGTTCAGTATAGCTGCAATCCGGAGTTTCTTTCAAACGTAATCACTGCTGATGAAACTTGCTACTTTATTTTGATCCTGAGAGCAAACAGCAAAGCTCAGTGTGGAAATCTCCTTCATCATAACCCCCAAAAACTCAAAAGTGGTTGCTTCTGTTGGGAAAGTTATGGTCATCTCATTCTTTGATAGTCATGGGGTGGTTTATCAGGATGTTGTACCTGCACACAAATCAGTAACGGAGCAATACCACAGGGATTTCCTGTAAACATTGAAAGTCCATATCAGGCGCAAAAGACCACATTTCCATGGAGCAGGCTGGACGCTGCACCACGATAATGCGCGGCCGCATATTGCCAATGTTGTTTCTGAATATCTCGCAAAAATCAACGTGAAGTACATCCCTCACCCTCCCTATAGTCCGGATTTAGCTCCATGTGACGTTTTGCTATTCCCTAACTTCAAACGCCTTCGTGGGAGGCGTTATCCATCATCAGAAGCAATGGTGAAGGCTGCGGAGGCGATTTTGAAGGATGTCTCAAAAATGGTTTCCAGCATGTCTTTGAAGACTGGCAGAAACATTGGGACAAGTGCATCGCATTCAGGGGAGATTATTTTGAGAATGACCGTCAAAATTATAAGGATGAGTAAAGGTACTTGTCAAAAAAAAATTGTGATCATTCTTTATTGAACAGCCCTCGTAGGTATCGGGTATCTTGTAAAATATCGTGTATTGGTATCGAGTATCAGAAAAGCGGGTATCGATCCATCCCTTGTTCTTACCTACCCCACCTTGTGTTCACAGAAAAACACATTTTTCTACATATTTATTAAATGGCTGTACATCTATAGGATAGTAATGATTTCATATTAAAATAACGGATCAGGAATGTTTAAACCATTAATAATATCTTGAAAACTGTTATCCTCACAAGAAGGATAAGAAAACAATTATGTGCTTTAACACCATTGACAACTTGAATTACTAAGACTTTTACTTGTTTACAAAATATACGGTTTCAGAAGCCATCAAAAATGGTTTTTATGATAATCCTCAATATAGAATGCGTTAATTTCTATGCTTACTACAGGTAAATAGAGCAGAAAACAAACAATCACATTAGAGAGACCTGTAAAATTACGTTGGCAGCTAAATAAATTTTCTACATTTGTATGTTCACTGCACAAAGTTATCAAAAAATAGTAAAAAGCTCTATTGGAGTATCAGCTATAGGGTTTAATTATAGAAACATCTATTGTGATTTTTCTTGTCATGCATCATGACATTCAATTAACAATATTTTAATGGATTCTGGCTCTTTCATTACGTATTCAGTCCCTACACTCTGTGTTTTGAAATGTGATGTGAAGCTACCCAATTACTTTTTTGTGTTACCATGTAATTTAATTATATATTACAAAGAACTAAACAATTACCATTGTTCTCTTTGGATTACCAATTATATGAGAGTAAGCTAATGATTCTATTGGTTTTGTATTTCAATAATATTTTGACATTTTAGAAATAGTACAACTGTATGTATCTTCGCCTAGAATTAAAAAAAGTAAACGTTATGCATTTTTATTTACAGGAAATAGGAGCTGAAGTTTCATTCAATCCCTACAAATAGCAGTCTCAAAAATATATATAGTAAAAAGATAAGCCTTAGTTTCCCTTTGAAGGGCTAGGGTCCCCACATGCATTAATGTAAGGTCAGGCCTACTTAGAGACTGAACTAATCCTTGTAAGCTTGCTTCTACAAGGGTCGGCTGATAAGTCCCGGGTCTCATATAGAGATGATGCCACTTTCCCAGTTTGACGGATAACTTCATATATCTTAGCTCTAGACTAGCTTGTGTCCATAGTTACAGGTCAATAACTTGTTTAGTTTTTGAATGACAGCATTTTAAACAAGACAAGTAAAGAGGTTTCACGAAAAGGACGATTTGAAAAAATGAGCAGTGATTAAATACTTCCATTTGAAAGGCTTAATGTCTAACGAAATCAAGGAGGAATGTTCAGTTAATTGAAATAATCTCCCCTTCATACATAATAATTAAAAGGTGCGTTGTAGAGTTTAAAATGGGACGTATGGGCAGTAGTGATGAGCCTCGCTCTGTGGAAGTTACAATTCCAGATAGCATTGAAAAAATTCATCGTTTAAGACCACAGATTAAAGCTTTGTGATAAAGTGTAGGCTGTAAACATATCAAAAGAAGTGCACTAATATTTTAAGTAATGTTTTGGGCTTTCACAATTTCTGCGCAAGAGTGGTGTCGCGTTTGTTGACAACTCATCAATAGTTGCAAAGAAAAACTGTTTCTGTTAAGAATTTTGAGGTCTAACATAAAATACCAGTGACTTTTTGAGACAGCTTATTACCATGGATGAAGCTTGGATACGTCACTACACCCAGAAAGTAAATCACAGACAAAACAGTGGATTGCTCCAGATGAACCAACTCCAAAATAGGCAAAGTCAATTTTGTCAGCTGACGAGTTTTCTGGGATGCATAGGGAATTATTCCTATTGATTACTTTGAAGAGGTTGAAGTATCATTGGTGACTACTACGCAAGCTTACTGCAACATTTGAGTGATGAGGTGAACAGAAAAAGACCTTATTTTTCAAAGAAAAAAAAAATCTTGTTTCGTCACGACAATGCTTCGGCCCATCGTTGTCATTGTAATGGTAAAAATGTGCGAATTAAATTTCGAATTGCTGGAAAATCCACCCTATTCGCCAGATCCAACACCGAGTGACTACTCCAATTCCGAGCCTCAAAAATTTTCTTGGAGGACGAATATTTCACAACAATTAGGAGGTTCTTGATGCGGTAAACGGCTATTTTAATGCGGGGACCGAAGTGCTAAAAGTTATTTTATAAACTACTAAAGCTAGAGCCTCAATTTTTTGTACATATATTACTGGCAACTAAAGAAGTGCGTGTAGCAGATTTGACTTCAATATTTAACTGAAATCTTTATATATGAATTACTTTATACACTTTTATTACCTAAAAAAATCTATCTTCTTTGACGTATATTGCACCAAAGATGTCATTTTGTTACAGTTAAATTCCTCAATGCCTTGATAGCAAATTAAGGGATCGTATTTCTGTAATTTTGTATAGTTATTTTTTTAAAAAAATATTTTATGTATCAAGGAGAAATAAGCTTAAAAAAAGGTTATAGTAATTATTTTTTAAAAATTAAACTATGGCCAATATAAAAATTCCCATACATCAGTTTGTTGCACAGCTTCTGAAGTGTACAATTTTCAGAACTCTAGCAATATTGTGGGAGAAGAAACATTTTGAATATGCAAAAATAACAAAAAATCTGAAACTGAGAAAAGTGGCTTTAAAGTTTTGCATACAGTTTACATAAAAAATATTTAATTTATTTATATTAGAAAGTTCCAGCATTGTAACTTACCTTCTCTCCTCCTAGCAGCCTCTTGAGCCTTAGGTTTTAGAAATAGTAGTCTATTTTCATGTCACACATCTAATTCAAAAGAAAAACCAGGGGTGTGAAGCATTTCTAGGTCCAGACGTTTGTGAAAACAATGTGGTATGCTAAAACGTTTATCAGTTCTTTCAACTGGCCAAAATCTAAAATAATATATTTTCTCTCAGCTAAATGCATTGCACCTCCAAGTTAGAAAGGCTTATGCTTTATTTTTACAGTGCTACAGGTTCAGGTTACTTCCTGATTTAATTCAACTGAAGTGTCTGTTGTCCTCCATCTGCTCTTATTCATTAATTTACACAAATTGGCTCTGTTACCCTTTATCTTTGAGATTCTAAAACATTAAAATAATTCAGTACCATATAAAAGAATATATGGTACTTATCCTCTTTAATTTAAAAATCCTCTGATCATCTCTGCTTTTTTTTCCTATCTGTGGGACCCACATTGTTACAACATAACACATACACATACACACATACACACACACATACACACACATATATATATATACACATACACACACATATATATGTATGTCATCCCCAGCGCCATTTGCTTTGTCTTATTCTGCTTGCCATATCTTCTATTCTACTCCTCCTTTCGAAGTCATCCTTCCTTACCTTGTCTTAATTTTGATGTCCAATACTCCTTTCTACATTTCATGTTGACACACTTGTATTTTGTTTCTTGTCCCTTTGCTAGTGTCCATGTCTGGCTTCCATAGGTAAGATCAGTAATGACTCAGGTCTGCAGTGTCTCAAATGTTATTTTGGAGCTGAGAGTTTTCGAGAAGTACAAATTTGTCATACAAGCTTTAACCTTCTTTGAATCTCCTTTCTCCGCTTGCTGACATGCTAATCATTTGTACTACACCCAAATAATTACAGCGATTGTAGACATGGCTAATATAAGGAAGTTAAGACAGGCAATCTATGGTCTGCGGCAAAACATTAGGTGGTTAATTGTGTTAAAATCAACTGGTATCAGATGCTGTTAAGTTTGCCTTTAAACAAGGTTGGTGAAATTATTGGATCATAATGCCTTTAGAACTGCTTCCCGAGTACGGAAATATCGGCTCTTAGAAGCTCGTTATTGACGTTCTCAAGATTTAATGCCTCAAATGTCTCTCAAATCTCGAACTAATCACCTGCCAGTGCGACAATGAAATTGAAAATTAAGGTACACCCGAAGGTCCGACGACTTCTAACAACCCGGAAGCGATGGAAACTCCGGTTTTTTTTTTCCATAGGGCAATACCCCCGCCCCCATTGACAACAACGTCAAGACAGTGCCAGTGCCAGTGCGACAAATAAATAAATAAATAAATAAATAAATAAATAAATAAATAAATAAATAAATAAATAAATAAATAAATAAATAAATAAATAAATAAATAAATAAATAAAATCTGAATATTCTACCCCGGCACCTAGACAACTATACCGGGGCATGTATCCAAATTTTCTCTTTATTTTTCCATAAAATCTTTACAAATGTTATAATTATACAAATCTCTCAGAAAACTACTCTACAAAACTAAAATGAAATAAAATAACAGAAATAAACACAAAAAATCAAAAAACAAAAGAAAACAACTATGAAAATTACAAAATCCTTATTTCCTAAATCTATATCTAAATCTACTAATTCTGTAGTCCACCATGGCCTCCGCCATCACTCTCTCCCTCCGCCGCCCATGCAGTCAACTCCATTGTTTGATTATTCAATAATTCTTCCCGTCTTATCCTATTTTGTATTCTAGAACTCCTTCTTGGATCTTGTACTATTCTTCGCCTATTATCAACTCTTTCTCCTTTGAATATTTTTACCTCCCATGCTTTCTTACTTACAAAGTTAGTCAAAACTTGTAATTTATTTACTAATTGTTGATCTCGAATTATGTCATATACGATATATCCTGCTAGCGCATGCCTCTCTTCTTGTTGGTGAATTGCATATCTTCCACATTCAAATACTACATGTTCAGGACTATCTTGTTTGTTACATAATTCACATATATCATTTTCAGTTTTATTGATTTTCTTCCAATAGGTCTTATAAGGTCCATGTCCTGTTATAAAATGTATAAATCCCTTTGTTGGTTGAATAAAATTCAATTTTAGTCTCTCTTTGACGTTCTGAAAAATTTCAAACACTCTTCTACCTTCTAGACTTTCTGTCCATTCTTTTTGCCATTTATCTTTTAAACTATTTTTAATCACCCAAGATTTGTTTGTTCTGACTCCAGTTATATTATAAACTTTTTCTAAGTTTCCTTTTTTCGCCCAAAATTTTGCGCCCTTCAATCTTATTAATAAATCAATCGGCCAAATGGCCGTTGTTACTAGCAATGCCATAGTTGGTGTTGTTTTTACAGCTCCTGTCAGACGTAATAATACTTTTCTTTGCGTTCTTCTCAACAATCTTCTTATTTGCACATCATCCATCCTTTCTGCCCAAACTGCTGCCGCATACGTCATAATTGAAGCAAAAATGGTGTTATGATATATCTGTATGTTACGCAATGGAAATACAAAATTTAAATTGGTTATTCTTGCTAGCTTTAGCATTATTTTCTCTGTTTTCTGCCTAATATACTCCGTGTGTTTTCTGAAATGAAATTTTTCATCTATCATGATACCCAAATATCTCATCTCTTTTTCCCGTTTAATGTTCTGATTATTTATCTTCACTGTAGGATCCCGCTTTAAGTTTCCCTTAAAAAGCACATAATTTGACTTGTTTGGTGCAATTTTTAGTTTTGTTCTGAAACACCAATTTGATAATGTATTTGTAACTTCTCTTGCTTTCTGAACAGCGATTAACTGCCTTTTTGCATCATGTAGCCTTGTCTAGTAGCCTTTCTGTAAATGTTCTAGCGGCTCAAACCGTAACGCCGAAATTGGTGTTCCAAAGATCATTGGTTCGGTTCCTATCATGTGGTTAATTATTTTTCTTCGTTCTTTTTAATATGTAAATCCTGATAGTGATTGGTAACTAAGAACGTAAATCTGATTGGCCAGTGCAAGGAGCGGGATCTAACTGTAGCATGGCTAGTACGCTCTCCCGACAACCCATTAGATTTCTTTTTCTGGGGTCAGCTCAAGTCTCTGGTGTATGTAACACCTATTAACTCAAGGAATTTTCAACAGAGTACAACGTCGTTCCTTCACCGCTGTCAACTTTACATTGAAAACGCGGGTCGCCATTTCGAGTAGCTCCTACAAACCTGACGTAAAGCATTGCACTTAATTTTTATTTTATGTAAGTTCGTTCATTGTTTAAAGCATCCACCATTTAGACGTACAGCATGTGAAGTATTAAACATTATTTAATATTTGATAGAAAGAATTGTAATTAACCAAACTGACAAGGTGAAATTGCTCCGGAAAATGTGTGCATTTGTACAAGAATTAAAAGCTTAGACCAGGGGAAGACAAGTAGTGGTGGTGTGACGTCACCTCTGGCAGCTGTTATCGCAAAATATGCTCCCAAACGAAAGGCAGGTTAGCGTGTGACGTCACCGCACTGATTACTGCTGTTGAAAGGGAAGGAACAGTTTGATGTGTGCAGGTAGGAAAGACAGAAAAGATTACGTGGACATTTCCCGACACTTTCTGTTTCGTTTTTGTTTAACTAGTTTATCAATATCACGACATAATGTCTGGGAAATTTTTAATCGAAGGCTGTATGTTAGATTGCGATCCGACAAGGTACTTCGGGGTTTGGACTTAGCTAGTTTCATAACAGAAAAAAATTGTTCCCATACATATGTCAAGTCAAATATACACAATATCCGTGCGGCAAGTGAATACAGCCTCGGAAATATGGTTTGGGGGACATTCTTGTAAAAATCAGCCAAGTCTTTCCTGTGTGTATATTTGTCCTTCAATAAATCGTCACATTGTAAATTTAATAGCTCCATTTGGTACGTAGTAGTTACAGTGTTGTCATCGAGTGCGCTAGACCTGATTGAACTCCTAGATTCCGTACTCACTGCCTCATTTATGTAGGCAACTTGGTACTACACGGCTCTTGACTGACGTCACACGCACTGCAGGCCTCGCTCCCGACTGAAATACGTCACGACTCTCGAAGCTGTCTTCCTCTGGCTTAGGCACCCACCTCTGTAGCGTAGATGGTAGCGTGTCTACCTCACGTAGAGGTAGAGGTCCCGAGTTCGAATCTCGGTCAGAGTGAGTTACCTGGATAAGGGTTTTCCTTTCCGGGGTTTTCCCTTATCCTGAAAGACGAATGTCAGGTAACTCTAAACTCTATGTGCGCTGGGCTCATTTGGGCATCATTTCACCCATTCCATTAATCGTCCGATATGACTTAACGTTGGAGGACATGAATTAAAAAACAACAATCTGGCTTAGACAAAATATTAAAAATTAAACAAGAAAATAAGAAAAACAAAAATATATGACAAAAGTGAAGGAGAGTCGAACTCGTTTACCTTTGATTTGAAGGCTAATGTCATAAACATTTCGCCAGAGAGAGCGCTTTGACACTTCTTTTCATTTTCGTGTACACTCAAGTAGTGTTATTACAAGCAGACACGTACTGGTATTTTAGAAACTTACAGCCGTAACTTCCACATTTGAACTAATAGGTTAATAAGTTTCCTATTAGAAATTACTTAATTAAGATATCTCCAACTGCTCTGAAAATATTTATATGTTATACTATATATACTCTTCACCGTAAGCTATCGATGTACCCTCCAACTGGATTGGTCATGTATTTGGTTTTGGAAGGGTTCATTGCTGGGTTTGCTACTTTGGTCTTTGTGTAGATCTCATTAAAGTAGACATTGCGTCTAAACTATATTTTTAAGATAACAGATGTTTATATATTCCATGCCATTGATATGAAGGCTATATACTTTACTTAAATAGGAATTTGTTATTGTGTTATGTCTCGTCTTCAAAACATAATTTAATGTCAAACCCTTCAAATAGCCACCAGCTCTTAAATGTTTTGATAATGCTTAAGACTACTGTATTGCCCTATTTCTATTGTATCTACAAGGAAATGTGTATTAAAGTTATGTCTATAAATGTTTATCTCAACTAAAATGAAGTAGAAGATAAAACACCTGTAGGAGTAGTATGGATAGTAAAGGATAAGCCATCGTAAACCTTACATTTCTAGGTATATTCCCGAATGCCTGCCAGAAGGCATGGTTTATTCTGAGGCAAACACCAAGCAACCACGATAATGGGTTATATAAGCCTTGTTATCTTTATTGTATATAAAACTGAGTACATGTGCTTTATAGATGTATTGTGTTTCTCTGTACGGCTAAAACATCTATAAACCACTGCACGAATGGAGATGAAAGTTTATGTCTACGAGTTTATGAAACTTTGTTGTTACTTTACATATTGTTTAAAACTGACGTAAGATAAAGGCAGATTTGTTGTAAAATACCATTAAAAATCTAATATGCTACATTAACGTGATTTTCTTTTCCCTTTATTTAAAAATAGTATTACATGAACTTATTCTTCCGTCTAACAGTGTGATATATCATCTCGAAGTGATGTTGAGGTTTCCTTGTGATCAATAGCAAGAACTTAAAGTCGGTTGTCACCATGGTAACTTAGTGGCTTAGAGCAAGTAGAATGGAGGCCGGAATATTCTGTTTTAAATTCCGATTAATCTATGAATCTCAGGCTTGAGTTTGCCCGCCTGGGTGGCGTGTCTGTTTCAACTCAAGAGCTTCCGAGTTCGAATCTCAGTCAGGGCGAGTTATCCGGGCAACGTCCCTCCTCCCCCTCGTGTTTTCCCTCATTCCGAAAGCTGATCATTGGTTAGCTAAAAGAACTATGGATTCTGGATTCACTGGAGCTTCATTTCACCCATTTAATTCATCGTTCGAAATGACTTAACGTTGGAGGAAATAAATAAATAAATAAGTAAATAAATAAATAAATAAATAAATAAATAAATAAATAAATAAATAAATAAATAAATAAATAAATAAATAAATAAATAAATAAATAAATAAATAAATAAATAAATAAATAAATAAATAAATAAATAAATAAATAAATAAATAAATAAATAAATAAATAAATAAATAAATAAATAAATAAATAAATAAATAAATAAATAAATAAATAAATAAATAAATAAATAAATAAATAAATAAATAAATAAATAAATAAATAAATAAATAAATAAATAAATAAATAAATAAATAAATAAATAAATAAATAAATAAATAAATAAATAAATAAATAAATAAATAAATAAATAAATAAATAAATAAATAAATAAATAAATAAATAAATAAATAAATAAATAAATAAATAAATAAATAAATAAATAAATAAATAAATAAATAAATAAATAAATAAATAAATAAATAAATAAATAAATAAATAAATAAATAAATAAATAAATAAATAAATAAATAAATAAATAAATAAATAAATAAATAAATAAATAAATAAATAAATAAATAAATAAATAAATAAATAAATAAATAAATAAATAAATAAATAAATAAATAAATAAATAAATAAATAAATAAATAAATAAATAAATAAATAAATAAATAAATAAATAAATAAATAAATAAATAAATAAATAAATAAATAAATAAATAAATAAATAAATAAATTAATTAATTAAAAAATAAATAAATTAATTAAAAAATAAATAAATAAATAAATAAATAAATAAATAAATAAATAAATAAATAAATAAATAAATAAATAAATAAATAAATAAATAAATAAATAAATAAATAAATAAATAAATAAATAAATAAATAAATAACCGAACGAACGAACGAATAAATGAATAAATGAATAAATAAATAATAAAAAGTAATTAAGTAAATAAATAATAAAAAGTAATTAAGTAAATAAATAATAAAAAGTAATTAAGTAAATAAATAATAAAAAGTAATTAAGTAAATAAATAATAAAAAGTAATTAAGTAAATAAAGAAAGAAAGCATTTTGAGTCTAACTCCACCTTTCCAACCATTTGAACATGTTGCACTTGTTCGCTGGCGGAGATTTCTGCTCAAATTGTTAAATAACATATAAAACGTACTTAAGTAATATCTCATTCACCTATACAGGAATTAATTCATGTTAATTAGATATATTTTATAATTTCAGATGTTTATTGTCTACTTTTTAATGATGTCTCACTGTGCATATCACTCGAATTTTATGTATTTCATGTCTCGTACTTCTGTCAAGAAGCAATCGAGAATTGATTATATAAAAATCTCGTATAAGAGGAGATTCGAAATTGTTGTTGTCGCTAAGTTGGTACATATTTCCTCTATACCCACGTGGAGTTGTCATCTGGTTTGTTTACAGCGCGCCATTTTGTTAGTACATTTCAAAGGTGTGTTGCAATTTTACAACTAACAAAAATATTCAACAAAGAATCTGTGTTAAATTTTCATTTCAAATGGTATTTCGTGTGCCCAGTCGCTGAAAATGTTGCAGAGGATTTACTGAATCGACTTTAACAAAAACACATGCGAATGAGAGGTACAGTGAAATCAAAGAGATGTGGTGGACGATTTGGCTAGCTCTGGTCGGCCATCAACAGTTTCAACTGAACTGAACATCGCTAAAGTGAAAGAAATAGTGTCCGAAAATCGACATTTAGATTTGAGCGAGATTGCTACTGAACTTTCTGTGTATCATGAATCAATTCGTATCATTTCAAACAATTTTTTGGGCTAAAATGACGAGATATGTGGCAAGACAACTCATAGATTCTGCACCAGGATAGCAGCCCAGCTCACAAGGATATAATTTGGAACAAATTTCTGGCCAAAGTCTGAACAAATCTTATCGATCAACCAGCGTATTCACCTGATCTGACTCCGGCCGACTTCTTTCTCTTTATAAACTCAATTTACCGCACTGAGACACCCGTTTTCAGTCTATAGAAGACACAAAGGAGAATTCATTGTAAAATCGCAACAAGTCTTTGAGATGCACTAACAAAATGGCGCCCAGTAAGATGACATGTCAATCAAACTTAGCGGCAATAGTAATTTCGAATTCTTTCTTATACGAGGATTTTATATGATCAATTCCAGGTACCTTCTTGTCACTTCAGTAATACAGGCTTAGCTTCTGCTGATGCTAGAAGCTAAAAATGATTATGTACAAAATAAAATTGAGCTACAGATATTTCTTATGATTACCAAAATAACGGGCCAAAGAAGTAAACCGGCTCTTCAGCTAGATAACGACTACTGAGAATGCTAGCACTTTTTATAAAAAATTTAAAAAGTGGACTGTTTCAAAACGCATTTTGATTTTAAATGTCTAATGTAGATGGATAGAGTCAGCATGAAAAATTCAATGACATGGCCGGGATTTGAACCACGGATCACCTGATTTTCGTCCAGTCACTCTAACCCATTGTACGGCTAGTGTGAAGAACTGATTAATTTCCACCAATTAACTTAAATAGTAAGACTTTAATGGTGAAGCTTGGGATTTGGGTACTTACGATAGTAAGTCGCCACAAACTGTGTATCTCGGATACGGGAGCCCTTAGTGGTTTACCGGGAATATATAAGTCAACTGGAGAATTTAATGCTTGGACGGCACGTTGGCCATGGTAGCTCAATTGGTTAGAGCGACTGGACGGAAACCAGGAGATCCCTGGTTCAAATCCCGGCCATGGCATTGCATTTTTCATGTTGACTATCCATACAAAACCTTAGCCTATGTACGGCTAGTGTGAAAAAGTGATAAATTTTCGCCAATCAACTTATAAAAGGTCTAATGTAGAGTTTAAAAATAATAAAACTAATGCTTTTAAATGTTGTCTCATTAAATATGTGCACATAATTAATTTCATTGGCATTACACAGTTCTCCCAACGTTCTATTTTGTATGGAAACTAGGAGTAGAAATTGCGGTATCAGATATCGTGGAAAATATCGCGTATCTCTATCGAGAATCGATTATCGAAAACACTGGTATCGATCCATCCTTAATTTAAATAAAAATGCTATATTTAGATATTCTTTATCCAGTATTTGTAAATATTATGGACAACCCTGAGGAAAGTGGGCGACAAAACCTGGTGCAAATCAGCAAGAACCTTAATTCTGAAATTTAAGCATACAGAGAGATGTCCACAAAAATATCAGTCTCATGTGAAGTTCACAGCAGTCTAGATATTTACAATGGAGAGCAGTAGTTTCAGAAAATGAAGTGCAAAAGAGTTTACCATAAGTTACCCGTGTATGTGTTAATTTATGTTTTAAAAGCTACGCTCTCTGAAGCCTCAGTTATCAGGAGAGTCTGCTACAACGTTAATTTAAAGAGGTCAACGGTCACAGCTCTAAATTGTAGTTATACAGCAATATTAAGCGGAGTAGACATTGCTGCAGGTATAATTCGCTTTGATACATCGCTATTACAGCACAGCCCGCACGTCCTTTGGTAGGACAGTGTGCAAAATATGTATACAAGGGCAACTGACACGAACTTTCGGTGCGTGACACTCATACGGCTTTTGCCACTCATTTCAAAAATATAAGCACACTTAAAATATGTAATCAGAATTGTTTCTCAGTTTTAAGAGAAATTTATTTAGGTATATATTTAATTGCCAAGTGGGAAGCTTCAGGCAGTTTCCTCCGGCATTCGGGAAGTCCAGGTTTAATTCCTGTGGCCGACCTACCTAACCCATGGGATTTATGGTGATTTCCCCGGTCGGCAGGTGAATGCTCGGTAGGTTAATTACATCCCCAGAATGCCCAATCCCCGAGCGATACTGGTCGCAGTACCGAATGTCTTCATAAATGGGATAGTCTTCTCCGTTCGCTACCTTAGCTTCTTTCTTTCTTTCTTTCTTTCTTTCTTTCTTTCTTTCTTTTTTTCTTTCTTTCTTTCTTTCTTCTTCTTTCTTTCTTTCTTTCTTTCTTCTTTCTTTCTTTCTTTCTTTCTTTCTTTCCTTCTTTCTTTCTTTCTTTCTTTCTTTCTTTCTTTCTTTCTTTCTTCTTTCTTTCTTTCTTCTTCTTTCTTTCTTTCTTTCTTTCTTTCTTCTTTCTTTCTTTCTTTCTTTCTTTCTTTCTTTCTTTCTTTCTTTCTTTCTTTCTTTCTTTCTTTCTTTCTTTCTTTCTTTCTTTCTTTCTTTCTTCTTTCTTTCTTTCTTTCTTTCTTTCTTTCTTTCTTTCTTTCTTTCTTTCTTTCTTTCTTTCTTCTTTCTTTCTTTCTTTCTTTCTTTCTTTCTTTCTTTCTTTCTTTCTTCTTTCTTTCTTTCTTTCTTTCTTTCTTTCTTTCTTTCTTTCTTTCTTTCTTTCTTTCTTTCTTTCTTTCTTTCTTTCTTTCTTTCTTTCTTTCTTTCTTTCTTTCTTTCTTTCTTTCTTTCTTTCTTTCTTTCTTTCTTCTTCTTTCTTTCTTTCTTTCTTTCTTTCTTTCTTTCTTTCTTTCCTTCTTTCTTTCTTCTTCTTTCTTTCTTCTTTCTTTCTTTCCTTCTTTCTCTTCTTCTTTCCTTCCTTCTTTCCTTCCTTCCTTCCTTCCCCTCCTTCTTCCTTCCTTCTTTCCTTCTTTCCTTCTTTCCTTCTTTCCTTCTTTCTTCTTTCTTTCTTTCTTTCTTTCTTTCTTTCTTTCTTTCTTTCCTTCTTTCCTTCCTTCTTTCTTTTTTCTTTCTTTTTCTTTCCTTCTTTCTTTCTTTTTCTTTCTTTCTCGCTCTTTCTTTCTTTCTTTCTTCCTTCCTTCCTTCCTTTCTTTCTTTCTTTCTTTCTTTCTTTCTTTCTTTCTTTCTTTCTTTCTTTCTTTCTTTCTTTCTTTCTTTCTTTCTCTTTATTTATTTCTTTCTCTCTTTCTCTCTTTCTTTCTTTCTTTCTTTCTTACTTTCTTTCTTTCTCTTCTCTTTGTTTCTTTTCCTATTTGCAATGATATAAATTCTGGTATTGTGATTGCTTCTAATCCATTTGGATTCCCTGGTAATCTACAACAAGTTCACTTTCATGTACTGAAAGAATAAAAATGTTTTATGATGCTGTTAGAAGGTTATAGAAAGTTTGTGGTTATCAAGCATTTCTTTATTTACTTTGTCTCACCCGTTATCAGAACAACGAGTGAATTTTGTTCACTTTAACCCACTCGTCGCCCTAATAAGTATAACTGATTTAAAGTCCAAGGTTTCTTACGTTGTTCCTTCATAGCAACGGTGTCTATTACAAGTATCTGTAGGATAAAACAGTTTCCAGCACTTTATTAGAAAGCCGATTTATTTTGTAATATATCTTTACTTTGTACCTATTGTAAGGAAACTCATTCCTAAAGTTGGTATCTAAGTCACCCCTTCATTTTACATCGATTATAACATTACTCGTTTATTTCATTTTAGTGTTTCTGAATAGCTTTTGAAGAGTCACATGCAGAAATAAAACTGGCTGGATGAAGTCAAAGTTTGATGGGCGAAGGTAAACCTTACGACGGGGGTGGGGGGGGGAGCGGGGGGGGTGTAATGGTCACTTTGTAAGCATGTTAATGAATGTGATATATCAAGTAAAATCTTATAATTGTAAGGTAAAATAAGTTTTATGTAACATGTATATGTAAAAAATATTCACGTGAAATTCTGTTTAACCATGAGCAAATCTTAACGAGTATATAATATTTTTCTGTGGATTTAAGTATGGTCATAAGCTAACTCTTAAATTTTACAGTGTCTGGTTCAGTTCACTTAACCTTTCTAAAATTTGTAGCAATTCAATTTCCTTTACTGCTCCTTCGTTTGGTAGCTGCTTGCTTTACTCAACTTGAAAGCAAACGTTTTCAGTTCACAAGAAATAAATGGCGACCAACGTTTATTTCATCACTGTACTTCCTGCCGTCTTATATCTTCATTAAGTTATCATAATGAAGACATTAAGAAGAGAGAGAAGTTTCATTTCGAAGAGAAGATGGATGCTGTTATCTGTAATGCGAACAGCTTCGAGTTCCTCAGTCTTCGCAGAATTGAATTGCTAATTGCGACCAAAGAAAACAAAACCCAAGATATTTCATCCAACTTCCGAGAAAGAAGGAAATTAACTCAAAACTTTTTCTCCCCCTCTAGCATGTCAGAAGCATTTTAATTACCATATTCCATTGAAAAATGCTTCTTTGAGTAGTCGTCTCAAAGTATGCCGACAATACAGTCTGAATTTGTAGTCCCTAGTTCATTGATAATCAGCTGCAAGGTTTCCACGAATATGTGGCATTGCTTACTCTGAAACTAATTGAGCATTACTCACCCAGATATGAGTGGGATCAGGATTAGGAATTCATTACGGAGGGGATTCAGTACGTAGGCCACTATGCTGGGCCCATTGTTCCTGTGCCCCTAAGTGGGGCACCTCCTGGGGGAAGGATCAGACGAGAGGAGACAAAGGGCGGGCAACCCAAGGAGCCACGGCAGTGCAGAGGGAATGGTCCCTACAGTCTACTTGGAGAGACTTCCATCGAAAGGCCAGGACAATGAACTCGCTCCCCTACAGCGGGACGGGAACGAGCCCAGCAGCCGAGTCCTAATGGTCCCAAGGCAGGCGCTCCGAGCTCCAAAGGTCCCGGCTGGCGGTCCCGAAATGGTCCCAGCAGATGGGCGGAGACCGACAATCGACCTATCGTAGGAGGGAGTAGTTTTCCTCAGAGCATATCATCCTGCCATGCACCGCCGGGACACCCGCCGACACTTCTACCCTGAAACAGACCACCAGATGAGAGATGATATGAAATGGTAATGCAGATGAAATGGAGAGACATTTATTTATTTAGGTGCACAGGTTATACTCCCATTAGTCCTGGACCTGTAGGACCGAGGTTCCGGGCGATGGAAAACTCCGGGGGTCTTTCTATGGGGCAATACTTGAGTCTAAACAGCCCCCCCCCCCCCAATCGACTGCAACGCCAAGACGGGTGGAAGTGGATAGGCCACTTACGCGCGTCAACCCCGTAGGGAAGACTACCGAATACCTCGGTGGGGCCACCTGGTGATCTATCACACCTTCTACTAGCTCTGCAGGTTACTACCCGGGACTTATGAGGCAACCCTCTATCCCCTCCGGGTTGCCGTAGCCTGGCCGGAGGTACCCAATTCTCCATGGGTGTCGGAAACACACTGCCCCCTCGAGACTAACCCAATCCGAACAACTCCCCGACGGGAGGGGCTCGGCAGTTCGGCCCGAGGTTCCTCTAGTAACGCCATGGGTACCACGAGTGCTAAGCGTCCGCAGCATCCGCACCATGGCAGCTGAAGGGGACGGATCCCTGCCCCTACGGGAGAAATGGAGGAACAGGAAATTGGGGGGATGTAATTAACTTACCCAGCATTTGCCTAGCGACGGAAAATCCCCGGAAAACCCCATAGGTCAGGTAGGTCGGACATGGGAATCGAACCCAGGCCTCCCGAACGCAGGCCACAGACGGACCATCCCGCTCCGTCAGGAGTATCTTGTCTTTTGTAAGAACGAGGTGTAAGCGATTTCTGAAATTACATGAGAACGGCAGTTACGTTCTTGTTAATACTAATTATAATAACTAATCCATGTTCTTCTGGGTTCCTGTCCATGAACTCTGGGTTTCTTTGTAGACTAGCTGGTTGCGAAGGCTCCCTTGGCCTGTGTCTTGAGCAATCTTGAAGAAGCTCACAACTAGATGAGCGAAACATCGGCAAGTCTAACCAAGATAACACGGATACTGATCAACACACAGGCCAAGGAAGCCTACGCTGAGATTCGAACTCGGAACCTTTTGAACCTGAGGCAGGCAAATATGCTCTTGTTAGATGCATACCGTTTCAGGAATCAAAACAATCAAACTTTAAACTTTCTACTATCCAGTGACCTGACTAATGTAGTACCATTTTTCACACTTCTGTTTTAGTAACTTTTACTTATGATTCTGTAATGTTTCTCATATTCATAGGCCCCTCTTTGAGGTATTATTCAAACCAAGCCTAACTATGTGAACGGTACAAAGTATTACAATATCTGGAGTGTAAACAATGGTACTAAAAGGTTTGTGTGCATATCTAAAGCTGCCATATTGCTCTTCCACAACTGCGAGTGACATGCGCTGCCCATTTTAAAGCATGATTTATGGCTTCATTAAACAGGATATTTTCCAATTACTTCACCGTTTCATTTGGACCAGCTGCATGGGAACATTGGTTCAACCTCTGCAAATACCTAGCTGTTGCCAGAATTAAACTTGGGAAACGTGGCCCTTTCACTGGATTTGGGTATTATGACCCCTATATATCATAACGACCTAAAGATCCCCATTCCTGAATAGCACGTAAAATACGGGGCGACCCTTCAGATCTCGTAAATCTCGGATCTCTTTACATTTTAAATTAAACGTGCAGTTTTTTGTAACTCTAATCAAAATACCACTGCAGAGTTCAAGTTAATTATTTCGACAAAGGTTAGGGAGTTGGGTTCATATTATGCAGGGAAACATCTATACAGCAGATATTTCTTAGGACCACCCCCCCCACATCAGGACGAAGGGATGTAATACAGAAACCATGGGATGCTCCCCTCTGTAACATAGATGCTAGCGTATCTGCCTCACGTTCAAGAGGTGTCGAGATCAAAGGTCGATCAGGGTAACTTATCTGGGTAAGATTCTACCCGGGGTTTTCCGTATTCTTAAATTGAATGTAGGTAACTCTAAGCTCTATGTATCCTATACTTATTTGAACATAATTTCCTTCATCGTCCGATATGACTTAACGTTGGAGTTTTCCCTTATCCTTAAAGAAGAGTGTCCGATAACTCTAAGCTCTATGTACCTTGTACTCATTCCTACATTTTTTCATTCATCGTCCGATAGACTTAACTTTGGAGTTTACCCTTATTCTAGAATATGAATGTCTGGTAATTCTAAGCTCTATGTACCCTGTACTCATTTGAACATAATTTCCTTCATCGTCCGATATGACTTAACGTTGGAGTTTTCCCTTATCCTTAAAGAAGAGTGTCCGATAACTCTAAGCTCTATGTACCCTGTACTCATTTCTACATTTTTTCATTCATCGTCCGATAGACTTAACGTTGGAGTTTTCCCTTATTCTAGAATATGAATGTCTGGTAATTCTAAGCTCTATGTACCCTGTACTCATTTAAACATAATTTCATTCATTGTCAGATATGACTTAACTTTGCAGTCTTCCCTTATCCTTAAAGAAGAGTGTCCAATAACTCTAAGCTCTATGTACCCTGTACTCATTTGTAAATCATTTCATTCATCGTGCGATATGACTGAACGTTGGAGGTTTTCCCTTATTCTGAAAGATGAATATCTGGTTACTCTAAGCCCTATGTATCCTGTACTCGTTTGAACATCATTTTATTCATCAAGCCATATGACTTAACGTTGGAGTTTTCCCTTATTAGGCCACGCCGTGGCTCAGTGGTTAGACCGCTTGGCTCTCACCAAAGCGGCCCGGGTTCGATCCCAGGCGACCGCAATGTGAGATTTGTGGTGGACAACACGGTGCTGGGGCGGGTTTTCTCCGGTTTCCCCCGCCATCTCATAACACCGGTGCTCCATCTTCATTTCATGTATCATCAGTGTCATCGCCTGCGGTGCCGTATGTAGTAAAAGCGGGCGTTAAACACTACATATATCATTTTCCCCTTATTCTGAAAGATGAGTGTCTGGTAACTGTAAGCTCTATGTACCCTGTACTAGTTTGAACATTATTTCATTCATCGTTCGATATGACTTTGGAGGTTTTCCCTTATTCTGAAAGATGAGTGTCTGGTAACTGTAAGCTCTATGTACCCTGTACTAGTTTGAACATCATTTCATTCATCGTCCGATATGACTTAACGTTGGAGGATTTCTCTTATCCTGAAACCTGAATGTCTGGTAACTCTAAGTTCTATGTACGCTGTACTGTTTTAGCATCACTTCATTTATCATCTGATATGACTGAACGTTGCAGGATGTAATTTGTTTTTAAAAAGGTCTGAGTGTCTGGTTTTCTTAGGTATCAAAACCAAAAACTGATGTTTTGGGCAAGACGACTATCCAGTGTCCTTCTGCTTTATGTGAATAAATAATATTTCGTCAACACAACTTATGAGAGCAAGAACTTATTGGAAGCAAGTAGCCAATAGGTATAAATTGACATGAAACGCATCACAAATGAGATAATTACATGATGATTATATAGAAATAGTATATTCTCATTTTTCAGGTAATAGTCGGGGAAGTTCGCAAGATTTGCTTTCAGAGTTTAGTAAATTGCTTTCATGGTCTTCTTTCTTTGTTCTTTGTTTTGCAGTTTTCCTGTAGGTGAAATGTGGCTTGGATATTTTCGTCTGCAAGTTTTCCTACCATGTATTTCTTCCCTTTTTTTCTGCACCGCCATAGGAAACCTTGTCCTGATCATCCATCCAAAGCGTCTTGACTTGTAATTCCTTGGAGGTTTAAATTCTACATACTCTAACGCTTAATAAAGAAGAAGTAAATTGTTTTCATTCTTAAAACCTCAATAGTTTTTACTATAAAATGTGCTTCAACTTCATTATTTTCACTGCTCTGTATAATAATGTGATAGAAAATTGCAGCTAAATAGGTTGAAATTTACAAAATAACACTTTCAGCACGAGCTGGTACGAGAAATGGGGTGGAAGACAAATGTACAGGAGATAACCATAAAAGGGTAGGCTATCCAATGAGGGACACGCTATTGGGCCGTCTGCCTCGTATGCAAATCTTGCCCCTGTTGCCTTCATCTGATTTCCGAGCACAGCCTTCTGGAGATATACACGTAATCCCAAAGGAAATCTAATGGGATATTTGAAGTGAGACGTTCCAGATGCTAATGAAATAACGATATGAGGAGTCAGCTGTTGACCAGGTTACCGTGTAGCTGGCTCTATCTCTCTCTCGTCAACATCGATTTGCGAATGTGGGCGAGGTGGTGACAGCGGCGAACTGGTCATACATCCCTATCTTATTGATCCAACCATCAACACAGAGATTGTCATTATAGGGCTTCAACTCCCGATTTCGATTCATATGGACCACCCCCTCACTCCTGGAAATCTTGTGGGATTTCCTGGTCAGTAAGTGCCAGTTCTCGACCATCTCCTTTGCATATATCCCGTTAGTTATCGTTTACGTATGCTTGTAGATTTCGCGGCAGATGACGTGGGAATAGGTTCTGTCCATGGATACTATTATGTTTTTCAAGCAGGCAGAGTTCTGTACCGCGGCGAATGAGATGTTTCTGTGCTCAGCGTTGCCACCTCGTTACCCCACTCATTTTATACTACCCTATCTGTTGCAGACTATCCTAGAGCATACGAGTGTCATATGCATTAGCTAAAAGGTAACACAAACTACATTTTCCAAACTTTTATATTAATGCACTTGTTAAAAAAGCTGTAACCTGTTTTAAAAGCTATAACTATTATTACAGTTTATAAATTATCCATTTTTATAATCCAACAGAACTTCCAGTTGCATCTATGTAGCTGCGAATGTCAGTTAAGAAACAATTCTTCATCGTTGAGTCTTGCAAATTTATGATGATAGGCTCCAAAATCTCGTCACGTGCCGTTTCTTTCCAAAAGTTATCTAGTAGTTTTTCTGCATGTCTCCAGCTGTTTTCCCAGTCTTGTTGTGTTACCTTGTAAACTTCTGTGAGAATAAGTCATTCAACACAGTCACTTTAAAAGTATTATTTCTGTTTGCAACGCCCCCTCCCGTCTTATTTCAGCCCGCACTAACTCCATGAGTTTGTATTGGTAAGGCGACAGGCAGGTTACCTCGTGTCACATTTGCATTGCAAGCTGAACCAAGTGATACGCGTTTTCAAGGTACTGAATAACACTGATCTGAACTCTAGAATAAATAATCTCATTATAAACTTAAGTGACGGCTTACGTTCTGCAGAAAACACATTCTACAGCTAAACAGGAAGTGTAGCCCTTTGTTCACTCTCGAATTTAACAAACACCTTCGCTTGTTTGAAGTAATTCTTTTAGCACGTCATGTTAAGCGTTTAAATTTCAGCTCTGAGTAATTACAAGTATAGGTACATACAAAAATAGCAACCAGTAATAATGGTTTATTACAGCGCTTACGTCACGATACCCGCCTCGGTAGTGTAGACAGCAGCGTGTCTGCTTCACGTTCAAGAGGTCCTGAAATGGAATTTCGGTAAGGGTGAGTTACCTCGATAAGGCCTTTTCCGGGTTTTTCCCTTATTCTGATAGACGAATGTCAGGTAAATCTAAGCTCTATGGAACCCGGACACATTTGAGCACCATTTCACCCTATTCATTCAATGTCTGATATGACTTAACGTTGAAGGACGTAAATTTAAAAAAAAAAAAAAAAAATGACTTACGTCGCGATGTGTCTTAATATATGTGTACATGGATCATTCAAAACTTAGTGGCAACACTGCCTCCATTTGGCGCTATCACGTGTAAGTTGATAACAATTAAAAATAAGAGCATCTAATATCTGTTAGCTATGACTTTGAAGACAATTTTATATAATAAGATATTTTTAGTAAGTTTAATTGTAGGCTGTTATCTTTAGTGTTCTAAATATGTGTAGTAAATAGGAACAAAGAAGTTTCATTAAAATTCAGGTTGCAAGAGGAAGCAATGCTTGACAATTCCATACAGAATTATTGGTAGCTTGTGGCAGACAGTTATACCATATCGTAACGTGGGTAGATGGGCGAGTGCATTTTGTACAGGAAGGGAAGACGTTCATCAAAAACGTGGAGCCGGCAGACCGCAATCAGCAAGTGATGATGTGCTGGTGAGTCTGTTAGAGCACTGCTAGAAGAACATTCTTGTTGGACCTGTACTGAACTAGCAAGGGAAGTTGGAGTTGCTCCTGGTTCGATTCTCCACATTTTTAAACTAAAGATGAGGATAATATGCGCTCGATAAGTTCCACCCAATCTTACACAGGAAACAATGTGGTAGAGGATGGAAACAGCGAGAATACACTTAGAAGGCTATGAACGTAAAGGCGGCAGTTTTCTTTGACGTATCACACATAACAGCTGAAACATGGGTTCGGTGCTACCAACCAAAATTAAAGAGACAATTGAATGAGTGGTGGCACATTGATTCACCACGGCCAAGACACTGGTGACAAGAGCTGGATCCCCTTAGTCATATTTATTGTTGCTTATAATTTTGGCGGTGTTTTTATCGCTCATTCAGTTCCTCATGGAAATCGCGTGAATGGTGCATAGTACAATAACTATGTGGAACACCATTTACGTCGTAATCGTCCAAATCTCCTGAATTCTCATCCCATTGCGTTAAATGCTGGTGCTCACTCTCACACGTCTGTCCCTGTTGTTAATATACTTCGCAGATGGAATTGGGAAATTCTGGAGCATCATCCATTTCCCCAGATATGAGCTCTTGTGATTTCTACCTTTTTGCAAAAATGATATTACCACTTAGAGGAGTTCGCCTCAGAATCAGACAGGCAATTATAGCAACAGTCGAATATTAGGACAACAAGACACTGTTGATGGCATCCGTCGGCTTCCTGATGTGTAGAGGCAAGTTCTTTATGTTGGAGCAGATCACTTTTATTCGCTGCAATAATATGACAGCTCCAAATATGTTTTATTGGCTGTTAATTCAAATACTGCCACTAATTATTGAATGACGTAAGTATTAGGATTACGATTTCACTAAAGAGGGAATTCGGTACGTAGGCTACCATGCTGGGGCCATTGTACCTATGCTCCAAGTGGGTCATACCCGGAAGGAAGGATGAGGTGAGAGGAGACATAGGGCGTCCGTCTCAAGGAGTCACGACAGTGCAGAGGACAAGTTCCCTGCAGATAGAGTTCCCAAAAGCCAGGACAACGGACGCGCCCTACTACTGCTGGATGGCAACGAGCCCAACAGCCGGATCCCAAAGGTCTCTGACTGGCGGTCCCGAAATGGTTCCAGCAGAGGAGCGGAGACCGGCAACCAATCTACGGAGCAGGAAGTAGTTTTTCTCAGAGCATACCATCCCGCCATGCACCGCCGAGACACCCGCCGACACTTCTACCCTGAAAGAAACCACCAGATGTGAGATGATATGATAATGGTGATGAAATGAAGGGTCAGAAGTTTGGGGGGATGTAATTAACCTACCCAGCGTTCACCTACAGACCCGGGAAAACCACCTAAAAACCCATGCATCAGGTAAGTCGGCCACAGTAATCGAAGCAGGGCCTTCTGAAAGTATCAGTATTTTATTTATTGTGTTATGGAGACTTTATCAGCTAAACATATGGGGTCTTTGCAGCTGTGTTAGAAATATTACTTCTTACAGTTCTCGCGGAACACCTTTTGCAAAATTTCAATTTTTGGTCTTAGGGAAAGCAGTATTTATTAGAGGTGGATTCACTTGGCGCTGCCACATTTACTGGAAAAGCAGTAAGCCAACAGCGTAGGGCTCAGATCGCCTGTTGGCCTGAGAGCGTTCTAGGACAGATATTCCATTTGAAATATACTGTAGATACTTGGTGGGTCGTTCAGCCCACCTTTAGGCGGTTCCTGTACTGGGACGCTAGGAATGTAAGTACTTCAGGGAGCCTTTACTTTATCTCTTCCTTCTGGGGGATGGTATCCATAAACCTATGTAACACTTCGTAAGATGCCGCCTCCATTGTATGGCCTAAGGTATCCTGATGTATCTGCAAAGTTGCGGACAAATAGGTGCACTGGGTTTGTGTTTGTGCCGGTTTGTGTCCTAGTCTTGAAAATTGAAACGATTTACTTAATATATTACAGATTTTATAATTTTAGTGTAGCCACATTAAATATTTTCTTTTTATTTCTTCCCCAAAAGTGGTACTACAACTGATATTTTGCACTGTAAATTCTGCACCACGTTAGAGTAAAAGAATAAAGACAACTCATTCATAGGTTGGAGCAGAACTGAAAATTTTATTTCATCTTTTGGGGAACGCTTAGCTCAACAAATTGTTATTAATCTTTATAAGGCGAATTCTGCATGTTTGCAAATATATTTGAGTACGTCCTCTCTGTTGTTGACTTTGAGGAACTTTTGTGCGAATGACGTTTTCTGATACAAATCACCAGTTTCTAAGAAACTATCAAAGATATATAAATTAATTTTAGGATATCAGTAATGCTCTGCATCTAATTTGCTGTAAATAAGCTAGTCGGTTATTTAAGAAAAATTAATTTTGGAAATTAATTGTCCTATCACACTGGCCTTTTGTAGGCTAAAGTATGGAAAGGTAGGGACAGACTGAAAAATTCAATGCTATAGCCGGGATTTGAACCATGGATTTCCTGGTTTCCGTCCAGCCGCTCTAACCTTTGAGTAACTATGGCCAACGTGCCGATATGACATTATATTCTTCAACTGACTCGTGTTTCTCCCGGTAAACCACTTAGGAGTTCTCATAAACACATGAGACAACTACCTTAATGGCGACTTACTGTGCTGTAAGTACTTTAAGGCACGGGCCTTATGGTTAACCACTATTAGGTCAATTAACGGAAACTAATTGTTTTTTTCACACTGGCCGTGTGTAGGCTAAAGTATGAAAAGATATAGTCAGACTGAAAAATTCAATAACATATCCGGGATTTGAACCACGGATCTTCTGGTCTCCGTCCAGCCGCTCTAACTATTTAGCTACTATGGCCAACGTGCCGATATGACATTAAATTCTTCAACTGACTCGTATTTTGCCCGTAAACCACTTAGGAGTTCTATAAACACATGAGAAAACTACCTTAATGGGGACTTACAACATATAAGTACTGTCACATCGGCACGTTGGCCATAGTAGCTCAATGGTTAGAGGGGCTGGATGGAGACCAGAAATTCTGAGGTTCAAACCCCGACTATGGCATTGTATATTACAGTCTGATTCTACCTTTCCATAAAAATAATTTAACGCATGTTAATAAAAATATGGCAAAATTAAGAACAATAATGATATTTTTCTTATTATAGAAAGGCAAATCAGAGAAATGCCTCTGAATCCTGTAGAAAGTTCAGTTTGACATTTTAAGTAGTCTCTGAGATAATTGGCAATGAACATATGTGGAACAGGACTTTTAATTTTGCTTTAAGGATAAAGTACATTTCTTAATTATTGCAGAAAACACACTCGAATTTCGTGAATTTGTTCAAGATAAATTGCATCACACCTACCAGTTTTCATTCAGTTTTATGTCTAACCAATTATTTAGACTACTGATGTTTGGTAAACTGTGATAATAGACCATCATATAATGATTGAAAGTAAGGTTTCATTAAGTAAAACTACAAACAAAATAAAACTACTTTCTACACAGATGTTACAACTAATTTTTATACAGCATTCGAGTTCATAATATTAAATTTATATTTAAACTAACTGAAATAACGTTTAGATTTGTCACTTCTCGTGTGCAGCGACGTTGTTGAAACAAGAGAAATGGCGTCAGAACAAGATCAACTCTCGTGTACAGCAAGAGGTATAATATTTTAATATTATTTGACTTCTTAGCTGTCTAATCTTCAGGCTTCGGTTTTAAGAATTTTGTAAGTTTATGGTACTTCCTACTATCTTGATTGTTCTTGACCTTAAGATAAAGTTTAATGTTTGACTAGTTGGCCCACGATGACGCAAATATCCATTATTTTTCTTTACGTTTGGAGTTAATCAAGAGCACAGTATCAGTCAAAATATCTGGAACATGTTTTTCTTACAGGAAGTAATTAAGTGGTTAACTACTATTTCATATTGTTTACATACTACAAACTCACGTATACAATGAGGCACTTGCTTGGGAACGCGAAATTCAAATATTGTAGTGAACGGTGTCTGTGACGTCACTGTACTTGAAGGCTTGTCAGTTACTCTTCAAATTTTTCAGAATGAGATACCCAGAAACATGCGGGTCTCAGTAATATTACCACAAAATATTTATTCTGAGAGTGACTTCAATTGAAGGCTTTCAAATTACATTCAGATAGTTCAAAAATATTCATTGGTGCCTTAGTCATCAAGATTATTCTCTCGTACATACATTACGGCAATATCAGTCGCCTTTTATGAAAACTTCATTCCCATTGGTTTGAATCTTCCAGTACTTGTCAAATGGTTTTGAGACTCTAAGTCACCAAGGTTTTTTTTTTATGGTAATTTTACTTCCTCCAACGTTAAGTCATATCGGACGATGAATGGAATGGATGAAATGATGCGCAAATGAGCCCGGGGCCCACAGAGCTCACAGTTAACCGACATTAATCTTTCAGCATAAGGGAAAACCCCGGAAAAAACTTATCCAGGTAACTCACCTTGACCGGCATTCGGACTCGGGACCTCTTGAACGTGAGGGTGACACGTTTCTTGTGTTTTCGTGATGTAATATAAAGAGCGCGGAAACTGAAAGCTTAAAGCATATTGTGTACGGCCTTTTAAACCTCTGAGTATTTGCTTCATTTTCCTCTCCGTATTGTGTATATAAGTAAATGTGTAATTTGACCACTCCTTGGAAATCTTATCTCGGTTAGCAGGAAGCATAAAGTAAAGCATAGCGGGCAGAAAAATTCACATGCATAGAAGTTTCTTTGCATACGTTTCAGTGAACACCATTTCAAAATATGTTAATTATACAAGGGACATCCAGAAAGTAAGTTCTGCTTCAATTTATCTCCGCTGTAGTGCTGCAATTGCAGGTCCGCGCATGCGGGGTAGACGATTTGTATCAAGGAGAAGAAATGTGAGCCATGTGAGATCGCTATCAGCCACGTACGCTTTGTTGTACTTGTTTACAATGTTGGTGTTGATTAAAAATCCCGCCGCTTGTGAAATCAGAACTCTGATTCGTTTTCTGAATGCTAGGAAAGTGAAACCAATTGAAATTTATCAGCTGTCAAAAGGTGTTGTTTCTTCACGACAACGCACTACCACACACTGCAAATGCGACGAAAAACAGCCTACAGGGATTTGGCTGGGACGTGTTTGACCACACCCCGTACAGCCCTGACCTCGCTCCTAGCGACTTTCATCTGTTTTTGCATCTCAAATCTTTCCTTGGCGGTCAACACTTCAACAATGACGAAGGGCTGAAAGAAAATGTTTCCAAACGGTTGAAGACACAGGCGGCAAAGTTCTATGAAGAAGGTCTACAAAAACTTGTGCCTTGCTTTGACAAATGCCTGGAAAATTTCGGCAGTTATGTGGAAAAGTAGTTTAAGAGTTGTAGAATTTTGTGCAATAAATAATTTTAGTATCTATACATTATTTAATATTATTACCAAACAGAACTTACTTTCTGGACGTACGTCGTATATAATACTCTAGATTACTCTATTTTCTCTATATTCCTTTTTATAGTTCTTGATTTTACTGTTTCAAGTGTCGACGTGTGTCTCGGCGTTGCATGGTAGGATGAGAAGCTCCTGGCTAAAACTTGCTTCTCCAATAGGACTGTCTCCGGTCTACATTGGGGAATGTAATTAACCTACCCAGCATTAGCCTTGCAGCCCGCAAAATCCCCGAAATAGCCATGGTTGAGGTAGGTTGGCCACAGGAATCGAACCCGGACCTCCCGATTCCGGGCCACAAAGGAAGCCTCCTAAGCCACACCGCTCGGTCTATCTACTGAAAGTAAGAGTCAGAGAAGGTTTCTGAATAAAGCGGTGCATTTGCGTCTAGTTATAAATTATAAAGTGTCAATATATTTACAAAATCTAAAACTATTAAAATAGGATAATTAAGCTTTCTAAACCCATTCACTTAATACTAAACATCTCTAAAAAATTACAGTTTGATATATTTGTATCATATGTACCTAATAATTCCAAATAATGTGTTTACATAGATTCAAGTACTCTTAACATATCATGATGATTACTTACGATAATGACTTGAACAACAATCTGACCAAACAGACTTATGCTAAATAAGGTCACGGTAGCTGGGAAACAGACACGCTATGTAACTAGGGCTCATTATTTGCTAACATCATGTAGCATGTTAATTATGTAGTTAAATGCGGCTTATAGTTGCATTAATCCTACTTTCCGAGCACTAAATACATCCTCAGGATGTGAGTGTTGGGATTTGACCTAAATACTCCTAAACTATTTCAAATCAGAGAGAACGGACAACGGCGTACGAATATCTCCACTTGTAATATGCACTGTGTATTTCTTCTGTAGTTTTGAGGAAGCTTGATGGTTGTACCAAAGGAAAAGTGAATCATGTGCCAGAATGGGTCAGAGGTAAAGATGGTACTTTAAGGAAAATACAACTAGAGTTACGAATAAAATATAGAGTGTTACTCAAAAGTGTGTATTTATATTTGTTTCGTGTTAATATACAAATACTCGTAAACCGTTGCCTGAGAAATATCATGGGTATCTAAGACCTGAAGCTTTCCTGGCGAGGAATATTCTCAAGTTGTTCTCGGCATGCAAGCCACTGAAAAGACCATAAGAAATAGAAGTTTCGGGAGTCTTTCCCATCATCAGGATATGTATAAAATGTTATAACCACAAATGAATCACTGGATATAACGCATATACAAACAAACACAAAACACTATCAAAATTCGCAATACAGAACAAAAGACCGTTTTCAGTATATTAAATGCCAGGTCAGGAGATGGCGTAAGTATAGTACATTAATTGGTAAAAACAACGTAACTACTTAACTTGATTATCAAGCTGTATTTATCTGTGCTTATTAAGTCAACGGATTTCTATTTTTAAGGTCGGTTTCCAAGAGGAGCTGAACTGAAATCCAGCATCACGATTAAGCGTGCTCCTCTCGGAGGAAACGGACTAAGCCTCCTTAATTCTCCGCTCCCAGTAACTGTTGCATATTGCCAAATTGGTTGTCTCCCGAAAGTTGGCTCTACGGTCGTTATCAAAACAATGCTCTGCCGGCCCAGACTTCTCAGGTTGCATTAAACGAATGCTCTGTTCATGTTCGTTTATTCTGGTAGCGATGGTCCTTCCGGTTTGCTTTATATACGGTGTCCCCTATTCACAGGGAATGCGGTACAGTTCCGGAACTTTCCCGTGTCCGTAGCGTAGATGGTAGCGTGTCTGCCACACGTTCAAGAGGTCCCGAGTTCGAATCTCGGTCAGGGTGAGTTACCTGGATAAGGTTTCTCCGGGGTTTTCCCTTATCCTGAAAGACGAATTTTGGTAGCTCGGATGCTCTTTTGAGCATCATTTCACCAATTTCATTCATCGTTCGATATGACTTAACATATGAGGACGTAAATTACAATAATAATAAAAAAATCTCCCGGAACTTGGAAGTCCAGTTTTTCATTCACTGTACTGAACAGATGTTTAATCTTCGGAGGTGGCTTGTGGATGGTCCTGATGTATTTGGCGAGAATTCTGCTGATTCTATTTCTGCCCCTGTGGATGTGGGATATATAGGACAAACCGGAAGGACAATCGCTACCAAAATAAACGAACATGAACGGAGCATTCGTTTAATGCAACCTGAGAAGTCTGGGCTGGCAGAGCATTGTTTTGAGTCAATTTTCGGGAGACGACCATCTTGGCAAAATGCAACAGTTACAGGGAGCGGAGAATTTAGGAAGCTTAGGCCATTTCCTCCAAGAGGAGCACGCTTAATCGTGATGCTGGATTTCAGTTCAGCTTCTCTTATAAACCGGCCTTAAAAATAGAAATGCGTCGACTTAAGAAGCACAGATCAATACAGCTCGATAATCAAGTGAAGTAGTTACATTTCTTTGACCCAATTAATTTTCTGTACTCACGCCACCTCCTGACCTGGAATTTAATTTAATGAAAACAGTCCTTTGTTCAGTAATGCGAATTTTGATAGTGTTTTGTCTTTGTTTATGTTTGTGTTATATCTAGTGATTCATTTGTTATAATATTTAATAAATATGCTGATAATGGGAGAGATGGACACTGCCGAAACGTCGACTTCCAATCGTCCTTTCACCTGGCTTGCTTCCCGAGAACAACTTGAGCATCATGGATATCTGCTGACCGGAGATTATAACCAAAAAGGAACTATGGGAAAGAGCAGACCAGCACGAAGTTATTAAAGAAACTAAATGTAGAAGATGGAACTAGATCGGGTATGTATTAAGGAGAGAAAATAACAAAAATGGCATTTGATTGAAACCACCAAGGATTGAGTAGACGTAGAGGAAGACCTAGGGCAACGTACTATAACGAGCAAGTGAAACAGGTAGGAAAAAAGAATAGCTTTGGCAAGTAACAGTGTTAGATGATGTCCTCTGGACTGGACTGGACTACGTTACGGAGGAGATTTGGCATGGAGGTCCAAAACTTGGTCTATGCCCCCAATTGGAGCACTCCCGGAGGAAGGGTGAGGTGCGAGGATGGAGGGTGGCCCTCCCAAGGAGCCACACAGTGCAGAGGGAAGGGTACCTACACTTCACTAGATGGAAACTCCACTGCAGGCCAGTGTAATCGGCATCCCAAATTATTGTAGTCAGAAAACGGCCCCATCAGATCGAAGACTGTCCTATCGGAAGAGGAAGTGTTTACTAGGGGCATATCATCCTGCCATACAACGCCGAGATATCCGAAAGAGAGCACCAGAGGAGAGATGACGAAAATGATAATGGAGATAAAATGGAGTGACAGGAAATTCAGGGAATATAAATAATATACCCAGCATTCGTCTGGCAACTCGGGTAAAGCCCCGAGAAACCCATGGTTGAATAGGCTGGCCACCGTAATCGAACCCGGACCTCCCGAAGGTGAGCCAAGATAAAACGCTGAGTCATCTCGCTCGGTAACCATGTTGTTAAATGTTGTTCAATTTGATACATGGGCATAACCTCTTTTGTCGGTAGTCGTTTGGAGGCAGCCATATTATCTTTCATGCGATTGGCTGCTGTTTTTCTTTGCAATTGATATGAATGAAGACATATCACGTTAGCTGTTAGTTTAGCTTATGTATCGTTTATTAATATATACTTTTCACTGACACAGCATCCTTCTGATTCTTCTGTAGCACTGCTGGGTGAACTTGGTTAACTTAATATAAATGTTTGATATTTCTTGACGCTGGAAACATCTTGCGGAAACGCTGCTCTATACAGAGAGAAAAGGTTTGTGTGTTTTCTTAGCAAATATACATGACCGGGAGCGTGTGTGTGGGTGGTTTGGAGTGACGTGGCATTGAAAGCTTTCAGCTCGAAGGCTTTCTGTCCCCGATACCTACGTGAGCACAAGAAATACACTTTTGTGACTCTGTCAAGTGTACACTGCAGAAGTAAGCTTTGAGACTTTTTGTGCAGAAGTCGTGTTTTGAGACGCCAGAACTAGGCTACTGTACATCTGTTAGCTTGTAGTAGTAAGGCATTTTACTACAAGCAAAACCAGTACAACCGCCCAGACCTTTCATTCTTTACTTTCTTTTATTTCTCATTTCTTTTCCGCTCTTTACTTACATCCCTTCTTTCTTTGATTTTCTTTGCTTCTTTTTTAATGTCCCTTTTTCTGTCAGATGATAAGCTACACCATAAACCTTGCAGCGAAAGCATTAAGGGAACATGTACAGTTGAGTGCGCGGAACTGTGCGTATACCTTTGGTTTTCTGTTTTCTTTATTTGGTTTTGGCAGAAACTTGTTGCCATCTGTGTACCACATCAGCTTATGCTGAGAAAATCCTTTAAGGTTTACAATTCCCGAGACACATGCATTAGACTATCAGCAAATATGAGGCCTCGGTGAGATGCAAAAGGGGAAGAGTAAGGACAATTTTCACCCAAGCGGCTGAAAGGTATACTTTCCAAATACGGATCACTCCATGATCTGTATGATTGCATCTCATATTGACGCTTCGAAACATTAAAGTATGAACGTAGATCTTTCTAGACTTAGGAGCGAAGAAAGGGGGGGGGGTAAGAAAAACTATGTATATCAGTGCCGTTCTTACTTTATGTGGCGATATAAACAAAGCTGGCAACTGTATCTCTCCACCGGTGACTGTGATTGGAGGGAATGATCGCACTATTTTATCAAACACGTGGCAAGCATGTGCGCTGTCAACCAACTTCTATGTAAAGTTTTCCTTTAAGGTTTTCGATATTTGGAGTAGCATATACCGTGGCACTTTTATAATAATGTTAAATGCAATGGTGTGTTAATTGTGATTTATATTTTTTTTTCTTTGTGCGTTAAAACGCTACAGAAATCTTACAACAATTAATCAAATATTTCATTTCTTCACATAACCTCACCTCATTTATAAATTAAAAATTAAGGGACGGGTCTTTGTGTGAAATAATAGTGCTAAATAACTGCAAGTATCCACTGACTTGAAATTGTACTGGCATACTGTAGCGAAGAACGGAAAGGAGTTCGATACTAGGGGGGTGTAGCTTTCAGAGGTATGCTACTCAGAGAGAGGTAGGGAACGGAAATGCCATCTGGGCGCAAAAGGTTTATTATTCCCAAATTAGTATGTGTGCCAGGTTTATTAACTGTATAATTACACATTTCGAGGGCAGCCTTGGCCTAATGGGGTACACCCAAACTTACTTTGAAATTCATAGTAGACTCGGAGGTGCTGATCCAACCCTTGCAATGACGTGTATAACGGCTTGTATGAGAGCTTGACCACGGACACTTATCAACTTACTGTAGACCTCCTATTAACTGCGTATCAACTGCGCCAACTACCAACTGCCTACTGCCAACTGCCTTGTTGACCTACATTGGCCAGCTTAGATACTTTACTACAAATAAAGTTATATGGCTCTCCACTCTTTTTAGGAGTTAATAAACCCTACATTGTGCTCCCCTGCCTCTTTTGGATGGTTAATGCTGAAAATTGATGCATGCACATTTATGTTGGATTAACACCAGATGCACCCACCACTTTGTGGGGTTAATACTCAGCAAATTCAAAACTTCGTGGGGTTAATACTCGGCAACGCCACCACTTTGTGGGGTTCATACCCAGCGACTCAGCCACCCCTAGTATCGAACTCCTTTCCGGGGTTCGCTACAATACAACTGAAAAAATTACTTCACGTACCTAATTCGAATCTGACTACGGATGAATTCCTTAAACGACTTCTATTTCCGAATTCCTGCACCACAACAATATATCTTCACGCTCAACAATTATATTTTTTCTGTTTCTGTCCACTATTTCAGAAACTATGTCACGAAAACTGGTGTGGAAGCCCGTTTTCTAAAGCTCGGCAAATTGGGATGTTATTTACTGCTTGAAGCACTTTTGTAACTGTTGGTGGCTCCTTTCTTTCAAAGAAGCTATGCACCTTTCAACGAAAAACACTTTTAAGAAATTCACGTTCCAATACTGTCTTCTTTCTTTTTGGATGTCTCCTGGGTATCTACAACCTCGTTCGAGCGGCAATAATACTTGACGCTGAAACAGCGATTTATCCTGCTGAAAAATTAACAACATCCTCCATTGCTAACTACACGACTTGCAAAACACGTTCAATATAATTTGTTTTTCACCACTTTTTAACGGTTTCCCCCTGTTATGTTTCATACTGCACGGAAGCAGCCATGTTGTACAACTGATGCTCCTTCTTCCTTCTCTTATAAACTGCTCAATCGCAGCATGCACTTTGATTAATACATACAAAGTACGCTTATATATAAATGAAATACTAATCAATTACTGTTTGATTGTGGCATTTGTAATGATGTGAGGTTGTTTATACATTTAAATCAGATGCGAGTACTTCAAAAGTAATATCCGGACTATATTTTTCATCCGCAGAAAGTTACAAGACTAACAACCAGTCATATCGAACACTTACACGTGCTTTTGTTTACATCGTCATATAAACTAAGAACGGCGTCAGTATAAAGAGGGTGATTGGAAGATATGGGCGTTTTATTGTTTTCTTACCAACATAAATCACCAACTATGACATCAGCACAATTCTGTAGGTGAATGAGTCGTTATTTGGTCACATTTGCAAGGCATTACTTAAAACTATAGAGGAACTGATTAAGAAGTATACTGCAGTTCTGCAGATAGGTTATGTAGTTTTTTGAGTAGTGCCTATTAGTTTAATTACTATATTTGGATTAGTTTGTATTTTTAAATATATTGAAATTCTAAAAATTATAAGTCAACGAACCAACATTAATTTGTTCCTGAATATATAAAATGGGGCATTATTAACCTTAAACTTTACTATCGTAAACTTTGTTTACTTTAACACTTATTAGTTGCAGATAATAATCGAGCACTGAAAGCTACATAGATGTATTGTAGCTATCATTCTCAAGGGAAAAGGGATTCTAGAATGAACCACGAGAGACAAGGCCGCTGTAAAACAAGTCCGTAACAGTTCCTCGCTTGAAATGCTCTCCCAGTGTTGGAATAGCCTAGGCAGAGAGCGATGGGGACCCAAGGACCAAGCAACCCTCTAGCTTCCACGGGGTATATTCTTTTCATTCAGGAAACATATGCCCTTTTAAGCTCCAACCTTATTCGGTTAAATTTACATAATACTTAATATATTTAAGTCATGCAGAAAAATCTTGTGTTTTCTACGTATAGACTTAAATTTTTATTATTCAATATAAATTTTGA
The DNA here is from genome assembly GCA_030765055.1 of Mantis religiosa. Classification (NCBI taxonomy): domain Eukaryota; kingdom Metazoa; phylum Arthropoda; class Insecta; order Mantodea; family Mantidae; genus Mantis; species Mantis religiosa. Next base: position 103,647,144 of record CM060956.1, on the reverse strand, counting down.
AGAGATAATTCAGAAGTTACCTACAACAGTAAGATTTGTATCTCATTAAAGCGCACAAATTATATCAATGCAACATTTGTGAAATTTGGTTCGTCCAAAATATTTGTTCTTTACTGTCTTGTGATTTAAAACTATTTATAGCTTTTTAAGTGTTAACTCGGTATTTATTTGTTTATATAGTCATTCGTGTCAAAGCCATCGCACAGCAACCACTCTTTAAGCCTTTCATTTCCACATAAGCCTTCTGCTCCACATCGTGCCTTCAACGAAATGTGTAATAAAATAGTTGTAGCATGTTATGACTAAGGAGCAAAAAATGTAACAATTTTGAAAGAAACGTTTCTGGAAGAATGAGTAAGAAAGATGGAGTGTACCTTATATATTTTTTCGTCCTCCAAAGTTAAGCCATATCGGGCGATGAATAATGATGCAAGTATTTTCACATCAATTGCTTACACACTGGAAAAGGTTTCTGCACGCATTGGTCGCTAGTTTGATGCAGCTTATTCTTACGTTGTAAATTTTGAAGCAGTGTGGCCTATCCTCAGGGTGGAGGTAGAGTACCCTCAAAGGGTATGCGTGGATATGTATGGGAGTAAGGATGGTTCTAATAACACTGAAATGCAAGTTTCAGACTGGTTTAATGACTGTTTCTTTTTATCATCATATCAAACTCGAAGTTGCCGACCAAGGTTATCAACATTTCACTGTGAAAGTTACTGTATGTAGACTGCTTATTACTCGATAAAACTTAATTCGTTATTTACGTAGGAACCGATTGATACCTCTTCTCTTCGGTTCTGGTCTACCTTCCGCGAAGGCAGAACCAGATGCCTTAAAGGACCGCCAGCTCATTTATGTTGTGTTTTTCTCACTGGGGCAATGCAGCTGCGTGTGACTTTCACCTTATTCACACCAAAATGCCTTTTGTAACTATTTTGTCCATTGTGATTATTAGTCTCGGTCATGCCATTATTAAGGGTCCGAATAATGCCTTTTCAAACGGAGTCAACTGTTATTCACTTAGAATCCCTGCTAAGAAACCGATTTCTCCCGCACAACTCCTCAGCCCAACAGCACCTGTTCGTGTTTTAACAAGTATAGCATGTTCCTTTCAAGTTCATTATTATTATTTATTCATTGCATCCCTTAATTTTAGTGTCATATTTTGGACTTACCGGTAGCTTCACCAAATGGGGCAGCACAATTAGAGTTGGGAAGACATTCAACAAGGGTTAAAATTGTCTCAAGGGTATTGAAATATCTATACAGAGTTGCTAATTTGGAGGAACACAATATTATCAAGGAATGTTTTCTTTTGTAGATGAGAAGCAAATGGGGAGAGTCTTGGGTGCAAATCGTAAGGGAACTGATGGAACAGATGCACGTATTTGTAAAAACGAGGAGTATTATTTTAGGGGCTTTTGGAAAGAGGTGGAATTAAGGCTGGAAGATTTAGATAGCCAAGTTATATTTGTCAGTGTAAGAGATAATTGAGGACCTACAGGGAAATAAAGACAGTGTGGGGAAGGGAGAAGTACATAGATGAGTGTAGTAAGTTAGGTCAAGAAGGATTTGCCTGGGCAAGGACAGGAGCTAGAAATTCGAAAGGTATTAGATATGAAAAGGATACAGGGAAATGCCCAATGTGTGGAGAAGAAGATACAGATTGACATAGTATACTTTATTGCAAACAAACAAACAAACAAAGATATGGAGAGAACAAATTTGGCAACAAAATTGGGACAGTTTTAGAGAGGGGGGAGGTATTAATAATAAAGGAAATGTTATTGGTAAAAGGGGAAAAGAATGTAAGAAATATAGGTGAATATCTGGGGAAAGTTAAAGAGAAATGGTTAAGATTGATGAAGAATAAATAACAATTAAGCGTTGGAAAACTAGAACGGGATACAAGGGAGAGGAGGGTCATTAATACACGGAAAACCAGGGGTTATGTGTATTGAGACCAAGACTTGGGGCAAGCAGGTAGGAAGGGTATGTTAGATATTAATAAGTCATTTTGTTATTGTGTGAAAGAAATGTTACAAATGTCAATGTATCAATGAAATCGTATATAGAAGAAAGATGAGAAATAAATACAAATAAATAAATAATTTCAGTGTTAATGACATGATGTTCAAATGAGTATAGGGTACATAGAGCTTAGAGTTACCAGACGTTCATCTTTCATGATGACGGAAAACACCGGAAAAATTCCTTATTCAATTAACTAAAGCTGATTGAGATTCAAACTCGAGACCTCATGAACTTGAAGCAGACATTCTATTAATTACGCTACGCTCATAGGTGGTTATTCATGGCTTATTTTATTAATGAATTCTATTCGTTGCACGTACGGGAAGTGCATGTTGTTGCTATTACCTGTTAGCAAATTACCATGTCCCTGAAGATAGTAAAGTGTTAATTGGAGTATGTTATATCAGTAATATTTTGCCTGATCTAGACATCACAAATAAGGTTCCCCACACGAACGCTCCTGTACTTATTACTCTTGTACATCGAGGACACTTTCACCAGGGGATTCGTTTATCTACAATATATCATTATTCATGCTTTTAATCAACGTTTTCAAATCCATAATCCTAAAGTAAACGTTCCCGGCTACATGACAGCTGATTCCGTTTAATTAATTGCGACCAGTATTTAAAGCAATAATTTTACAGTTTAGCATTAGTTAGCTTTAGAAGTGTTTCATAAAGGTTCTCTGGGGAGTATAAAATTCCATACCATAAATTCTAGCTAATAAAATTGACGATCTGTGTGATTGTGAAAAATGTTCCTAATGCAGTGGTCACAATCTCGCTACAAATGCGGAGCATTACAAAAACTATTAAATATAGGATATACGATATCAAAAAATCCCAATAACTAATTTAAAAATTACATTTAGAAACTGATATAATATTTCGTCCATTCTATGGGGTGAGTAGAAAGTGTAGAACAATGTTTGTAACTAATTTACATTTACTAGAAGCTATTACACAATACGAAATGAAAACGAAGAAAGCACATTGATAACAAAATTAGTGGTGCTGTGTTCTAACATATGATTAGTTCACTTCATAATGTACTCAAAATGACCTCCATTTACTGCCAAACAATGATAAAGTATGTTTTCCAAATTAGTTAATGTTTCGGTCAACACTGTTCACTGTTTCTTGCCCAATTCTTAGCTTTAACTCTCCAAGATCCTTTGCTTGGTCCTTATAAACCCTCCACTTCAAACATCTCCACAAGAAAAGATTTAAGTGGTTCAGATCAGGAGATCTTGGTGGCCATTCAGTACTCCCTGTTCTGCCAATCCATCTTCCTGGAAATTCCTGAGTTAAGTAATTCGCCACCTAGCTTCCATAAAGTGCAGGCGAATAGATAAATATACGTTTTCTTGCACTAATAATAAAACATTAAGAGCTTTATCGCCAACTGTAACTCGTTTTGGCTTTCCAGACTTTGCCTTATTTTTGACACTTCTAGGTTCATTGAATTTTTCTTACCGCAGGGTAAGTAATCCTTGTTCTGGAAGAATGCCATTAAACAAGTCACAACCCTCTGCTTGGGTTCTCCTCCTATCACTATATCTGATCATCATTAGTATTTCAGTTCGTTGTCTTTCTGTAAGTTGTGTCATGACTAGACATCGGATCGCATACGCCTTAACAGTCAATGCACTCACACAGGTGCTATACAAGGCCAAGTGAGGCATCAACAAACGGCCGTGTCAACAAGTATACCGATGCGCTGTTCCTGTACACTTCGGTACGGATACAAAATGTAATCAACGTTACAACATGCCATCCTCTTTGTTTTCGATGGGGGAACTACAGTGAACAACCATGTATTTTCCTAAATTTTCGAAAGTGAATTTTCTGCTCCGCTCGCTGAAACAATATAATAATGTTGGGAGAAAGGTCGTTCAATGTCACATGACGTTTATAGTGTATATGAGTAGTACAAATCATTTTCATGTGTTCGTCCGAGACTATGTTTATTACTTATATTACGCAGCATTGAAAATCCAGTATTTTTGTCTACAATACTGGACAATTTAGTTTTTATTCGTTTGGTACGTGGTTAATTTTTGCAGACACCTTCTCAACTGCATTTAGACAGCTCGAAATTAAATTCATCAAGCAGTTTAATGGCTGTTGATGCCCAAAAATTTTGATTTATAACATGGATATTGTCCAATAATTGTGAAAATTATGCTATTACTGCAATATGTCAAACACCTTGTACTCCGTGGAAGACAGGTTCACCTGCGTGGCTAGCAGAAGTTGTAATGAAACTAAAACTACGCGTCGCGATCCGGATATCCCCGCGTGTTGTCCGCGAGACTGACGTCAGCAGTTATATACTGCGAGACTAGTAAACTTCATATACATTTAAAGGTGTATGGGATCCGATGCATCGGATCACATCGAGGAAAATATCCGCCAAGATAAAAAAAAAATGTATTGAAAATAAATGCCTAGTGCAGTCTCGAGTTTTAACTATTTGGGTTGTGAAGTACGCTTCGATTTAGACAAAGATTTATAAAAACAAGATAAACAAGCTTCAGCAGGTATACGGAACTATAGCAAGAAATTTAAAAATTAAAACAAGGCAAGAATCAAACTGAAATGTTATAAAATCATGGCAGTCAGTGCCCATATACAGAAGCGCTCCTAGATATTAAAAGAAAGGGACAAATGTCAAATACATGCGGCAGAAATGAGATTCTTAACAAGAGTTAAAGAATGCAGTAGATGACACTTATTAAGAAATGAAAGAATTCTAGAGGAATTAGGCATATAAAAATTAGAAGACATCAGAACAAACAGAATTGGAAGTAACAAATGAATAGAATGGGTGAAGAAAGAATACCGGTTTTAATAAGAAGATATAATCATCGTGGACGCCCTAGAAGAAGAAGACGAAGAAGAATAAGTAAGAAGGGAATAGGTATTGGAATGTGAAGATGAAACGGGCAGAAATGCCTAACACCGAAGTGAAGAAGAATGTCCTAAATATAAGGTAATTTAATACAAATTATTAAAGCTTTTTTAAAGATCAAATTGTTTGAAGACCATTATATTTAAAAGTTAATTTGGTGTGCGGGAATTTTCTTGAAAATCTTAGGTCGTTTACCTGGAAGTTGAAGTGGAGTTCCAAGTTTGATATTAAGCAACTTTTCCTTTTTGACTTATGCACACATAGTCCCACAGATTTTTATAACCCCTTTTTATTTCATATTCAGGAGTCTCAAAATATTCAGTTTTTGTGAAATCACTATACCGAGCTTTTGGGTGTTTTACCTTAAAAACTAAGTACAGAAACTAAAACCACAGGCCTCAGTTTCTTTGCAGTATCTTTATTAGTTTACATAGATTTAGAACATTGATTTAGACTGTGATGTTCTGAAATAAAAGACGTGTTTAGGAAAGGGATAACAGATGCGTATTGCGGGACGTGAAATTAGGTTAACGGCTGCAGCAGAACTAAAGGAAGAAAAAAGGTTTTCTAAGCCGTACATGGAGATTTACGACCAAACCTGTGCCAGGTCCCACTCCAAACTATTTTTTATTCAGTGAACTCATTCTGTAAGGCTGGAGAATCTTAACTTGATGTTTGTCGCAGCATATCTACATGCCGGCTTGTAAAGTACAACTTTGGCGAGTTTTACACGTACTACATAAACAGGGTCATGTAATTTCAAAAGCTTCATCCGATAAATGTTTTAAAATTGACGTAGTTGATAAAATCTCGCACGTTAGAAGAAAAAGAATAAAAGTATATGCATCACGTCTAAAAGGAGGTACCCAAAACCATTAAGGAAGAATGAATCCGAAATGGGCACTTTCAAGAATAAATAAGATATTCAAATTGCACAGGTCTCCTCAAACATAAATTCAAGATATGCGTTTTATTTGTCCCGAACGTGTGATACTTTAATAATATCACTGGAATATTTTTTATAAAATAAGAAAAAACTAACACATTTTTCTCACGTGAAGGGTGCATTGAAGAGTTTGATTTTTATAAAAATCTCTGTGCATTCTTTCAAGTTGCTGAATTTTTTAAGTTAACGTCGTCCAAGGTTGTCGTATAGGACGTTGAATGAAATGGGTGAAACAATGCTAAAATGAGCCCAGAAAAAATTAGAATTTTACCACGTAATCTGTGCGGACGCTGTAGGAAATAGGCAATTCGTATGTGGAAAATTTGTGTATGAGATACATAAAGATATGAATATACAAATTTAGAAATGTGTTATTTTGTTCTCATGATTACATTGTGTAAGGTAATTGTACCCAATATGGCTTAGTAGCTATTTCTTGGTAACTATGACGGTAATCTGCTAGATGGCTGCTCATTGACGTTTGGTAAGCTATTTCAATTATCTCTGTGTTACACCCAGTGTGCAGTGAGTATCAGCTATTTCACAGTTGACATTCGTTTGTTTGCCGCCGAAGTGTTATTATTTCATGCAGGTAAGCTTGTTGTATTACTGATACATTAGAATTTTTCTGCAAACGTGTTACCGTGTCAATTACTTCATGTAACTATCCTGTTTGAAATTATATAATAACTTTTATGAATGCAACAACCTTTATGTAGCTACTTTTGTGAAATGAGTTGCTTGTAATGTGGATCCAACATGGCCAATTAGGTCATACTGAGTATATATTTTAGCCATAGCAGGACATATTGGGTATAGACTTTCAACAATAACTTTTTTTATTTATTTTCTGTAGTAATGATTTCAAATCACGATAAGATACCCGGTCGATGGAGCCTAGATGACCTAACAAAAGCTGCGGAAGCCATCAGTAAGACAAAAATGTCGGACTATCAAGCAGAAAAAGAATTTGCTATTCTCCGAAGAGCTTTCCGTAGGTATGTCAAATCTGGATGTAAAATCAAAGCAATACAGTAAATATTCAGCAATCACCTGCAGAAATTCAAGTAGCCTAATTGCGTAGCGAGATGCAGAACTAGTTCAGTGCAGTAAGATTTGCTAGTCTTCTCACCATGTTTCAAGATCCTAAGAAATTTAAGGTTGTGCATTCGGAAGGACGTGAAATTATAAGTAGCGTTATAGATAAATGTGATGAAGAAGCTTTGAAAAAAAAAAAAAACAATATTCATATCCAGTGTCACAAGCTACACAACGGGCAGCCGCTTGTGTAATAAGTAGGCTGCATGTTATCTTCCCAGCGTTTCTATCTGTTTGTGACTCGTATATCATTACGTCACCTTGTCTATACGTGTGTATGTCTAGTGAACGCATTCTTTGCAGAGTTCATAAGGCCAGAGCATAACAATACAGTTCAAATGTCCACAGTCGCGATAACTACCACTCAACTACAAAACTGCATCTGACTGCTTCTCACACTTTGCCGCTATTTATACCTCCCAATCATTGTTCTAGAATGCAGTAGACTATTCGATAACAATTGCGACGCCAGAAGAAAGACGGAAAATTCCAGACTTATCTCTGTCTCTTATCTTTATATCTAGCTCTTTGTTTCAAAGTTACAGGGAATATAAAAAGAGAATTATACAAACTATACCCCATACATGTCCTGTGCCGTGGCGCAGCGGGCTACTAAGGCAGCATGCCCTAGCCACGGAAAGCGCCCCGGGTTCGATCCCACTTGTGGAGTGCGGATTTTAAGTCCCGGGTATACGATAGGTGCAAAATTAGCGTCGTGAGGAAAGTGAGTAGCTTACGCTAGGTAAGCGGCCCTGGTCACGGAAACAACGTTCCGCATAACACTATAAAATAGTTACAAATATTCTTTTTAATGCCATGTAGTGTGACAATATTCTCCTTGCATATTTAAAAGACAAATGAATACATGACGAGAGTATGAAACTATGTTTATATGAGTTTTTTTAAACATTGAGGTTTGTCTGTTCAATTCCCAAACGTATCAATATAACTGGGATGGAAAAATCAAATTTTCAGTATTCCAACTTTAGTGTTCAATTGCTGATTAACAGTGCTGTGGCGGCCTTTTGTTAGATCGGGTATTGTAATTACATGTATTCTCCCCTTCTTTCCAATTAGTCGCCCAGATTAATTATTTGGAAACTGCGGATTCATAATCATCAGTGGATCGGCATTCGGGGATGCAATGTGCCAAGTACGGACTGGTTTTCAAACTGTAAATATATTAATAAAAAGTTTTCAATATATATAACTGCTGGCCATACAAATTTAAAATGGAAGTCGCCAGTGTCTCTCTCATCTTCCCTCAAATTTTTATTTCAGAGGTAAATTATATAAGAATATTTAAAATCGTTAGTAAAGGAATATAAATCAAACCCAGTAATGAAATATGAAGTTATACCGGTGAACATAACATGGAAAAGCTTTTACAAAATGAAACGAAATAGAAACTTTACTGCTAGATAAGTAAAATCATTTCTTCATCCTAAATTAATGCATTTAATTGAATTTAAACCAATTGTTAAATAATTATTCAAATACAACAAATAAATTTAACTAATCATTTCCAGGTCTCCAAATTAAGCCATTAACATTGATAAGCGTAAATTAGTCACAAACTAACTTGTAAGATAATTAGTTTAGTTTCATTACCTTAGACCATGGCTCACTCCACATCTGAGCATGATGAAATTAAAATATATTATGGGAGTTTACATTAATTACATGTCTGTCACAAACGCTAACTGAAACTGCTAATATTCCACTGAATATTGTTACTAGAAATGATTGAAAATAGAGGTCCGTGTTAAATACTGTATTTTGTTCCACATTTATCTATGACTATAGAGTTAAAGCATAATTCTTTTAAATTAACAGGAAGTAGTAATATAAAAAACGTATATCCCACGTCCTACAATGTTTAGACTTCTGCTCTGTATTTGAATAGATTTTTACTGTGCTTATTCCAACATTTTACAATTTACAATTTTTGGCTACATTTACTTGTCTTTACCTTGTTGCTGCCTTGGCTTATATGCCACCCTGGTCTTCTGCTCTGCTAGGTAGCTATTAACCTCCATGTCTCCTTGTTAATTAATTAGCCCCATTCTTCCCCCTCATCTTCCATTCTTATATTCTTTATATTTCTGGCCCATTTTCCTTTTACTTTCTGCAAGAACTCACCAATACATCTTACCTTCTTTTCCTTCCTGCCCGTTAACATTTTTATAGCTACCATCCTCTTCTCTAATTTCTCCCATTTTTCCTCAACCCCGCATTCTGTTAGTGTCGCATGCTTTCTTTCCCCCCACACAAGTCACAAATGCCTTTTTCCTTACCTCTTATCCCTCTTAGAAATATTGTTCCTGTTCTCATCCATGCTAACCCTTCTCTCTCTTGCCTATTGCAGTAATCTACTTATGCTTCTCGTCCCCAATTTCCTTTTATTTGCTTATAAAATTGTAATGATTTCATATTTTCTAGACTTCCCCATATTTCCTGTCTTTCTACATCTTCTCTTCTGCATTTTTAACAATTTACCCACATCACATATATTCCTTTCCTCTAATCTCTCTCTCTCTCTCTCTCTCTCTCTCTCTCTCTCTCTCTCTCTCTCTCTCTCTCTCTCTCTCTCTCTCTCTCTCTCTATATATATATATATATATATATATATATATATATATATATATATATCCCATTCCTATTTTTTCCACAATTCCTCCTATCTCTGTCCACCAACTATTTGAGCTCACTAATCTTTTTTGCTGTCTCATGCATAATTTCATAATTTCCCCTTCTTCTTTGGCCAAACACCTATAGCAAATTTTTATTATTCTTTACATTATTATAGAAATCAGGTTACAACATGTGCTATATATATGCAATTCATTTATAAAAATTTATGAATTAGAACTAAGGATGAGTTAGAAACAGCTTTTCTCGATACTCGATACCCATCAAGATGTTTACGAAGATATCCGATACTTCAATATCAGATACGGTCATTTATATTTCTAGTTTCAATACAATATAATGTCGATTAAATTAATTAGGTACATATATTAAATAAGAAAACATTTAAAAATATCAGTATTCTTATTTTTAAACTTTTCATTATATATTTAAAAGCAAAAAAGTCCACTTTTATCAGTTTTTGTTAAAAATACTAGCATTTTCAATCTTTTGGGGTCAAGTATACTACTTATTCTGTCACATATGAGTTCTGCTGTGCTAAATAGTATTTTAGAGAAAACTGTTGCAGGTAGAATACATAAATATTTAGCGTCTAATTTTCTGTTTTAGAAACGTTGAATTTATTTTCCAGTAATCCAGTGTACTAGAAAGAGGAGGCGACAAATCGTCGTTGAGATATGCAGTGATTTCTTCTTGGGAACTGTTAATTGACAGTTGACACACGATCATTTTCTTGCATTGTTTCTGTGTAGGTAGCACGTTCCTGGCAATTTCTCGGACTTTGAAATCTTCTACTTTTGACAATAATATTTTGTTGTTTTAAAATACAAGTGGCAGGATCACCACCGAAGTATCGAAAAAGCATCCAGCGAATTTTCTTAAGTATCGTTCGGTGTCGATACATGCAAATGTCGTGAATATCGAGGTTTCGCAAAGTATCGAAGACTCATCCCTAATTAAAACCAATAAAAAGAGACTCTCAGTTTTCAAAATGGAAAACACATAGTATACATTTACTTCTCCATTACTACACCAAATCAGCGGAGATACCCTTTTAAATAATCTTCTGCAATAAGAATCATTGCACCAACATTACTACAATCCGTGCGGATAATAATTGGTGATACTGACGTCACTTATAGGCATGCTGCTTTATTCCGCGAGTTTTTCCAATAAGTTCAATACTTTAGAAAAATAAATTTAAGGTTTCTAATTTCGTACACAAAACTTTGACAAAGGCAGTCCGCGAGCGTCACCGAAAAGCAGTAATGCTCTCCTCTCCAACAAAACAGGCCACTGCAGACCTGCAGGCCTGACTAAACAGAGGTAAGGTATGAATTCTGCGATGCAGCTTTGTAAGTTGACGACCACATGATCCGATAGAAAATGTAGACTGCCACAGTGTTACGTACAACTTTACGAATTTTATGTTCACAGTGAACTAATTTAATTGGTTACGTAATGAATAGAAAAAAAAATTTACGTGGAACTAATATTGAGTCAAGTTAATATTAGCTTCAGAAAATCAATTAACGAAATATTCATACAAATATAACCGTTATTATTTCCTAGTAATTATATTGTTTTACTGCTAGCAGTATTTATTATTACTACATTGACTTCAGTAATTCAATAACAATCAGGCAATTATCGTAATGTACCTTCAACAATTCTGTAACTTAATATCCAAATATCACGGAGACGTTTAGTGTGTTCTTTACACATATATTTGTCACAGTGTAATGGACCGAGTTTTACAAGTTATCAACCAATCTTTACGTTTAGTAAAAAATAACTATTAATATGATCTGTAAGTTTGAAAATTGTAGCCCGCCTCTGTAGTGTATATGGGTATCGTGCCTGCCTCAGGTTCAAGATGTTCCGAGTTCGAATCTCGGTCATAATATGTACCCTATGTACCCTGTACTCATTTGAACATCATTTCATTCATTGTCCGATATGACTTAACGTTGGAGGTTTTCCCTTATCCTGAAGGATGTAGCAGGATTTTTACGTTGTAATGATGAATATACTATGATGATACCCCACGTTGCGACGACATGTGGAACAGGATATCTGCGGTGAAGGTGGGATGCACGTTGACCATTTCTAAGCCCCAGGTTGAGAAGTCATATGTAACAGGATTTCTTCTTTGTAGTTTGAATTGGTTCTTGAATATTGTGTCTACTTAAATATGAGTCATAAGATCTCTTCTTTTCAAGGGTGGTTACGAGTGAAAGAAGTAAAATTTGGATAAGTTCAATTTCGTAATATATAATTTAATTGTATCATCTTGATCACATTTTACTCGACCTTTCTGTCCTAGTCAATATTGCAGATTACCTCCAGCATATCGATAAATCCTTATTTCCTTAATAAATGGTTTCCGTTAACTACATAAAATTGCTCAATTCTGCACGTCCACTCATCACTATCCAAAACTTTTTTCTTAAAAACTTCTTCACAGCGTCCTTTTTCAGCCAGCAAGATCATTGATTTTTCTCTCCATAGCAATCATTCATTTCCTTTTACTAACATCAATTGTACCAACAAATATGCACATCATGTTCAATTTTCGCTCTAGAATCTCACTTCCACACACTCAACATAAACATTATAATACTTTTAAACATTTTCCCCAAATTCAAAATAACACCACCAAACACAAAAACAAAACTCATTTGCAAGGCCAAACAAAAACAAGTGTTACAAAGATGAACTCTAAGCACTATGTATGCTGTATTCATTTGAAAATCATTTCATTCATCATCCAATATGACTTAGCGTTAAAGGTTTTACTTTTCCCTGAAAGATGAATGTTTGGTAACCCTAAGCTCTATGTACCCTGTACTCATTTGAACATCATTTCATTCATCATAGGATGTGAGTTAACATTCGAGTACATAAATTAGAAATCGCCTTTATTGTCAGTGTAATCAATCCTCATTATTCTTTAATATGGTGTAGTTACTCTTTAAATATATTTTGTTTTATATATTCCTTCGTTTTATTAAAATAAGTGTACCTCATTGCCATGTCGTATAATATGCCTGTATTCAATTTTTGTATATATAGCTTGATGCTCTTTTCATTTGCATGTTTAGCTTAGATTACAGAAGAGGTAAACAAACATATGCTAACCTAATAAGTGTAGAAATCATTTAGTTTTTCCAGTACCTGCTGTAGTGCTGTATTTTTATTTTTTCTCTTCATCAAGATTTCAGCGAGTGTTTTTTATGTAAACATCTTGTTATCACTTTTAATCGCCCGCATTCTCTGCTATGGCTACAGAAAAATACGCATTGTCAAAGTATCTCATATATAAATATCTAAAGTATGGTATTTTTATTAAAAGCTTTTAGGATTTCTATTGAAAAATATGTTAGTGGCTGATGTAAATGTGATACAGCAATTTTGCAAAATCGCCCGTATTTTGTGTGTAGATGTGTATGAAAGGGATATTCATACATTTTAAAGTTAAATCAGATATTTACAACCTTCTCATTACTATACAAATTCTTTTCATGGGAAGCTTTTTATTATCGTTTGATGTTATCAAATTACATTAACGATTCCAAACTAAAATATCATACATTTACAATATTCGCCAAAATAAAGCTTTATGCTTTCAGCTGTTTCTGAATAGCTTGTTGCATTTTATTCAAATCGGAAACAAAATCAGCCTTTATCCTGGGTTTGGAGAACTTCGCTTGCACGATCAGTTCAGAAGTGTTCGGCTGTGTAGTGATAAATTATTTAGATACAATATGGAAGCTTCAAGTCACATTATTGCTTTGTCAATTGCAGTATCATTGAAACGTGTCTCCAAATGCTGTTGAACTCTTGTGTCTAAAAGTTCAAGTTCGAATAAATTACAACATATGGAGGTTTATTACCTGCTTTAGTAATGTGCGCCATAGACAGGTATATTGTAAATGGGAAAATTATCCTAAACTGAGTCCAGGGTCCACTGAGATTAGAGTTGTATTGTATTGCATTATGCTATGGCGGGAATTTGGCATTGCGGCAGATTAGATCTACTATGCCTGTGTGCCAAGTGTAGCATTCCCGGGAGGAAGGGTTAGGAGAGAGGAGACATAGGGTGACCACCACAGGGAGTCTCGCCAGTGCAGAGGGTAGGTACAGTAGCGACGATAGTTCTGTGCCGGTTACCTACTTTCTTCGCGCACTGTAGAGAGTCTGTGACCAAGCGTCACTTGCATCTTCTGCTAGCGGTAGAATATGGAAGACAATGCAGCAAGACCATATTTCCCAGACTCCTCTATGCTAAAGCATACCTTAATATATATGAGCATTTGCTCATTTTAGCCAATGAGAAACAACAGATTTTCATTACCGGTTTACTACTTTGTTGTCAAAATTGTTTTAATTTAAAGGAAAATAAAAATCTGGGGTGATGCCTTTGTGGCTTGTAGCGCATGGAAGTGAGTCGATTCTCGTATGAAGATATGTTTCATCTTCATACATAAACCACCTTGCTTCGACTCTAAAGCCTTTTTATGGCAGGTAAATATGACACGTCCCACTTTCTTATAAAATTTTCCTATAACAAGAACTTGTCGTTCCTCTTCCACTTGAAACTTATGCTACATAAGTTAGTCTTTAAACTAGTGCTTTCCCCTTTAAAGTGAATGGTATCTTGAAGTTTCAGAAGCCCCAAATTTTAACAGTGGGCACAGTTTTTTTTCCTGAATATACAAATTATAAATTCTTTAGCAAATGACGCACCTATCAAAGCCATCCATGACAGGGATTCTTTCTGGTACACGATGTACTTTCCAGATGTTTCAAAGAGGTCCCTTGTACTTCAAATTTCTCTCCTTTAAATATTTGACGAAATTTTGCTGCTTCCCGTTTCAAAAGAGATGGACATTATTAATAAATTCGTGCATTTGGCTGTGAAGTGATTTTCCACCAAATTTTCTTTTAATTGGAGGCATTTTGGTCTAAATAAGGAAACACACGCACATACACAGACAGACAGATAGACAGCACACAGACAGGCAGATAAAACGCTAATCATCAGTACGATTAATAATCAAAATTTTTCAAACTTTAAAAGCTTAACGTGCTGGCACCGAAGCGTTAGAAGATGGATGTGAGCCGGTCTAAACCTTTCCACAATACTGGCCATTTCAGTGTACTGCGCATGACCGAGAGTATAGGTTCGGCAACTGGATTCTAACCGACTGCATAGACGGTCTTCAACGGCACAGAACCATCGTCCGTACTGTACCTACAATTGAACAGTTAGAAACTCTCTGGCAGGCCAATACATCCGCTATCCCACCCACCGTGGACCTGAAACGGCCCACTTGGCCGACCCGGAGACCGTCCTACCTGAGGAGGAAGTGGTTATCAGGAGCATATCGTCCTGTCATGCAACGCCGAGACACCTGCTAATACCTCTATCCTGAAACATACTACCAGACGAGAGATGATATGAAGTGATAATGGAGATGAAACTGAGGAACAAGAAATTCAGGACGTTGTAAGTAACCCACCCAGCAGTCGCCTGGCAACGTGGTAAAAGCCCCGAGAAAATTCATGAGTCGGGTGGATCGACCACGAGAATCAAACCCGGACCTACCGAATGCGGGCCACAAACGGAACCGCCAGAGCCATCCCGCTCGATGAGCTTGGGTTTACCAGACACTCGTCTTTCAAAATAAAGAAAAACTCTGGAAAACTCTTTATCCATATGACTCATCCTGCCCGAGATTCGAACTCAGGATCCTATAAATGTGACACAGTCACGCTACCTCCTCACCACAGAAGTGGGTAAAACATTTGGAGGTGGCTCTCAATCTGAACGATGTCCCAAATTGAACTATATTTAAAATAAGTTTACAAGTTGTATCAGCTGTTGAGTAGCATGGGCACTATAAGAGAAAAGGACCCAGAATTGATTCTTCTGGCACTCTGTCCGTTTTAGTCACACCATTTGTATTTACTTTTTAGCTTAAGAGATACGATAAAACTACATATAATTTTATTGTTCTTAATAATCTGTTTAATAATCTTTAACATAACATAAAATTTGAACTATGAAACTGTAACTTATCTGCCAGACTTTCAAGTCCAAATAAGTATCGTTTAGTGCAAGTATAAGATAACGGATCAAACCCGAAATATGGCTTCACTATCTTCTATTTACGGTGTGTTCAACATAGCCTCTCGAGTATTCGCCGTGTCTGACGTCACTCGTTCCCTTGTTTAGTGCTCTCTCTCCCCTTTCATAGAAAAGCAAAGCCGCTGTACGCCTCAGTCCATAATCAATGATAGGCGCATGCGCGGTGACAACGGACTAATGCCTGGCGCACTTAATTGCCTTGTGATGATTTCGGTATCGAAACGACGTCGCAGAGGGCTTTGCACTCCTTACAAAATGTTAATTCCACTTCCTGTGATGCCAGCTAGTAATGATTCAAATGTTGCTAAAGCAGAAGTACTGCGTCTGGTATCAAAGGACTCCAGCACTTGGAGTTCTATCTTCTTTAATCACTACAAAGGACGGATTTAAGTATACCAACAGTATTATTGCTTGTTCGTCGGGAATAATTGCATTATCAGAGATAGAATTCCATTCATATGTTGAATAAGACCGCTAAGCTGTGTTCACCCTCTTAGTTACAGCGAGTTATGAATAATCATAAATTAAAAACCTAAAATAACTGTGTTATAGCACATTTCCTTGTACCAGGAGGGGTCAAAAAGTAATGCCTCCTATTTTTGCTCTTTTAATTGCCAAGAAAATTTAATCCAATTTATATAGCTTGAAAACTCCAACATTGACGATTAATTTGTCACTATTCAATTTAATCTCCGTCCTTTTCCACAGTTTTGGTCCACTTTTTATCTAGGGCATATATTCCAGTGTGGTAAAACACACGGTCTTGCCTCCTAAGCCATTGAGGCACGGATGTTTTCACAGCCTCCTCAACTTCAAAATGAATCCCACGATGAGCTTCCTTTAGTGGTCCCAACAGATGGAAGTCTTATGGTGCCAGGTCAGGGCTGTTTGGGGGTAAGGTAAGACTTGCCATTCCAATTTCTCAATTTCCGCAGTGGTGTACGGCTGGTGTGCGGTCTTCCATTGTCATGCAAAAGAAGAACATCCGCCATTGAAAGGCCGCGCCGTGGCTCAGTGGTTAGATTGCTTGGCTCTCACCAAGGCGGCCCGGGTTCGATCCCAGGCAACCGCAAAGTAAGATTTGTGGTGGACAACACGGCGCTGGGTCGGGTTTTCTCCGGGATCTCCAGTTTCCCCCGCCGTCTCATTCAACCGGTTCTCCATCTTCATCTCATGTATCATCAGTGTCATCGCCTGCGGTGCCATATGTAGTAAAAGCGGGCGTTGAACACTACACATTTAATTTTTATTTCCTCCATTGTTTTTGTTGGGCGAACTCGGCAAAGACGTACGTGATTTCAGATTTTTGAGAGTTCTGACGTATTGGACAGAATTTATTGTGCATCCCTGCTCCAAAAAAATCAATCATAAGCATGTCCTCTGCATCACAAAGCACTGTCGCCATAACTTTCCCTGCCGGCCGCTGAGTTTTGAATTTCTTTTTTCTTCGGTGACGTAGGTGATGTCATTCCATTGACTGCCTCTTTGATTCAGATTCAAAAAAGTGAACCCATGTTTCATCTCCAGTAACAATTTCTTTTCCAGAAACTCCTCTCTCTCCTAACTGAAGCGCTGCAAGTGTTGGGAGGCTATTATTTTCTTTGTTTCTTTGTTTCGGGCGGTTAATATTCTTGGCACGCAAGGTGAACAAACTTTTGAGTAACCCAGTTGTTGAATAATCGTCATCACACTGCCTTTAGTGAGGGAGGTAATGCGACACAATTCATCTGTTGTTACCCGGCGATCAGCACGAATGTGATGTCATCGACTCGCTGAATGTTGTATGGAGTCACTGCAGTCACCGGTCTGCCGCTTCACTTTTCATCTGCCAATGGTGTTTGCCCTACAGCTTCGTTTCAGCGACGAACCCATCGTCTAACAGTGCTGACATCCACCGTTGCATCACCATACACATTTTTAGCCTTTCGTGAATGCGAATTGGCGTTTCACCTTCCGCAGTCACAAATTCAATCACAGAAAGCTGTCTAATACGAATGTCGATGTCAGCCATTTTGCAAGAGGATGCAGTACTGCCACCTGTTGACTTAGGAAGTTACTACTGCAGGGGATTGGGTAAGAATATTTGAGGAATTGCGCCAAATTCAAAGTTTTCACATAACTTACTTATTTAAGGGAAAAAAATGGAGGCAATACTTTTTGACCCACCCTCGTGGATGGCAGGCAAATAACCGAAAACAGCAGACTAACCGTTGTAATAGATATTTATGAGACCTGCGAAGTAAGTTGATATTTATTAGCGAGTAAAATAATGTAAAACTTCAAGAGCATGATAAACATCAAACCTCGCTAGCCCCAAAAGTAGTTCTTTCTGTCATTTAAACAAAAATCGGCTGGTATTATGAATTAAAAAAATATAAAAATTGTTTTACAAAAGATTTAGAATCGATATTTTTATTATCTGTAAGATGATATTGGAAGTATTGAATACGGCATAATCGCAAAAATAAACGGTAAACTGTATGCCAAGGTGAGTGATTCAGACAATGGTTTTATTCCTGAAGAAATTCGAGAAGAAGATCGAATTGGTAATCTTGGTTTGCTGCCACAGAAGTCATCTGCAATTTATGACAAAGTATGTTTATTGTGACTTTCTGGGTTCGTTAAATTAAAAGTCCATGTTACAAACACCAAAAACTTGCTCTTTATTTCCGTAGAAACACACTTCTGTCAACACCTACAGTAGCCGAACTACGTCACATACACAATCCAACTTGCAAAGTCATCGACCAAAAAAGAGCTCACTTTTATAGCTGTTCACGCACACGAGTCCAATTACTGACTGTCTCTCTTGACGAGCTGGGGCTTATTTATTTATAGCTTACTCACTATCAGGGAATGTTCTCAAACAATCAAGACGGCGCTATAAGAAAGACGAACTCTCCAGATATCCATCTCCTTCACCCCACCGTTTCGGCGAGCTTTTATCTCCGCATTACACTGCCCGTCTCTTTAAACTCGTCGGCCGCGCCGCCTCGCCTCAACAATGCGTTCGCGACATTATGTTTAAAGAAATGGCGAAGTTCAAACAGTGTTATCAATATTTGCGTGTAAGTGATTTTAGCATATTTTCAGATAACTAAAGAAATATTGAAGATTGCACTAAGCCATCTACAATGTAATCAATAGTCAAAGAGATTATAATACCTAATTTGATTTGGTTATGCCACACCTTCTTCTATTCACAACTTTATTACACACGGGATTCATGTCTTATTAAAACAGGTGAAGCATATTAGTCCAATACAATAATAATATACAGAAACAAGTTACAAAAATGTTTCAGTGCATATATAAAGTTATATATTTTATCAAAATGTACAAATGTATGAATTATGTATTTATTGAAATACTAAATGATCAATTGGATAAGTTAACATTAAAACCGCTGCAGGTTTAAATGTGACGGGAAGGCACCGCCTATGGCCTATGGCGCGAAAGCATTAGCCAATTAGGATGAGGGGGAAGGTAGTTGCACGCGGAGTGATACATGTCAGCGGGGCAAGGTTATATGAAACAGAGATTAGTGACACCTTGATTGAAAGAGGACGTTCTGTTTCTTGTTTGTTGAGAACATCTAGAGTTATCAATGCAGGTATATTTAAGAGATTGTGACAGTTGTAGAGACAGTTGTAAAGAGTAGTAGTAAACAGTTTTAAACAGAGACGTAACGAGAGTTGTAATTGAAACTGGTGTTTTGGAAGTGAACGCTCTTGTTTATGGTCAACAACCTTGGAAGATTGTAGTCGTATATGTGACGTAATACTGCTACTGTAAGTTTATTTCTAAGCAAATAAAGAACGTTTTAAATTTTTGCAACTCGGACTTTTAATTCTACGAACCCAAAAAGTGACAATATGAAAAAAAAAATGATTTAGTGTTGCTTTTTAAGGTTTCTTTCAAGTATGGAAAAAAGTATGGCTTATTACGAACTATATCACTTACAGCTCTTTCTGTGCAATAAACCATTAAGAGCAAGTTGGTAAGTGATAGCCTTGATATTTTTATGAGCCAAAATATTTTGAAAAAGGTGTGTCAAATTTATATTTGAGAAAAGTTTAAGCAGTTGAAACTTCAATGC
The DNA here is from genome assembly GCA_030765055.1 of Mantis religiosa. Classification (NCBI taxonomy): domain Eukaryota; kingdom Metazoa; phylum Arthropoda; class Insecta; order Mantodea; family Mantidae; genus Mantis; species Mantis religiosa. The sequence goes on along the minus strand of CM060956.1, from coordinate 103,627,242 downwards.
ATTAGCAAGGAATATCCTTGGAGATTGTTAGTTTCATTAACCACTTTCTTACATTCAAAAGAAAGGGGTTTTGAGAAGCTGCTCCTATAAAATTCAAAATATATTCTTGCCACTAAAAACAAAGTTGTTAAAGGAAACCAATTTCTAACTCATATTTCACTTCCATTTTCCTCCTGTGCAGTCGTTGTTCAACAGAACTCTTACATAATGTTTTAAAAATATTTTTACGTTTTGTTCTTTAGAATATTTCCTAGGTGTTGTAAATTACCTCTTTGCGTGCATCAAGCAATAATTTCAAAATTTGTCTAAAGAAATGCAAAATTTCTAAAGATAAATCATCAAACAACGGCAATACTAGATATTTCAGCTAGTTTATGATAGCTCCTTGACAAATGCAAAATTTTTACTCCAGATTGCGTTAAAGTGAGTACAGCATTGCGTTACTAAAGTTTATTTATATTGTTTCAGAAGTGCTAGAGTGGATACACACGACCTGCGATTGTCATTTGTCTCACTATATGCAACAACGTTTTATTACCCTAAGAGCTACCTATAATTATCAATTATAATCGGTTACAAACACTTCTATAGAATCCCAAAGACATGAATTCTAGGACTATCCAATCTGTTATCAATTTAAGTCTAGTCTACTTCACCCCTGCAGCATATGTTGTCAAATCTTAAACTTCTTTTCAGATTTAAAGCACTACTATTATTATATCTAACCTGTGATTTACTCATTTCCAAGAATTCTTTCCTCTTGGACTCTGAGCTAATTGATTTCTTGTCGACTAAATTCACTGGAACGCCTAATTACCTTAGCTACACTAACTTACAACTACTACTTGCTTTTCAAAACACGAAATTCTTTTCAATGACACAGTCATTATTTTTACATTTTACTGTGATTTTAAAATATGAAATTATTTATTACAATTATTTCTGTCACCCTGTCATTAATTAATCTGGCCAATTAATAATTCCAGTATCAGGAAAATACTTTATGTGGTCATACAAATTGGTTTTGGATTCCATTACCTGAATATATGTGATCTGCTAATTAATATTATTTAGAAATATTCCTGTACATTAGGCACTTTGATACAGTAAATGTGCCAAGCCTTGTTGAAGCAGATTCGTCAGAGCGATGTGCCTATTTGCTAGAATGATCCTGCAGTACTATCAGTTATGTACAACAGATAGAATACATTTAGAGCGTTATACCACAGTCACCAGGTTGTAATGGAAAGAAAATGCATCCCTTTGACAGCTGGAGCGAAGATAACGCCCCTAGCGTCTAACAAGGGACACAGTATACGGTCGCTTGCAGTTTGTACGTAAATGCAATGCAACGTGAAAGTATCACATGCCCAGATACTAGCTGGCTTATCCGACACTGCACGTGGCTTTTTAAACTAAAATGACGATTTAATAAATTTAACCTGTTTAATATCTCCCATCCTTCATCTTTTATACAAGATTTAATTGAAAAAGCCGTGTGAGTACAAACCCACATCTGTTTTAATTGTTTAATTTGTTAATATTCAAAAGACTAGACGTAAAATTTATAGCGAAGCGAATTGACGTAAATTTAAACGTGGAAATTGGGGAGAAACAAATCAACAAAATATTTAATTTTTGGTCTATATATGGATAGTTTAACAAGGAATGGAAATGTCAAAAAATTAATTCTTTGCCATATTATAAATCAGGGATATGCTTGATACTAAATTACTCATTTGAGTTTATAATTCACTTGTTTATTTATATGTTATGTTGTTTCTCTATGGGGAGATTCTGCCAACACGTATAGTAAGTTTATGGTACAGAAAATAATTATACGAAGTAGTTTTTAAAATGAAAAGCATAGATTTATGTAAAGCATAATTTATGCAGCATAGGATTTTAACATTTACAGTCCATTATATTTTTTAAAGTCTAATAATTTTTGAACTGAATGAAAATAAATTTTACATAAACAAATATAATACTCAAAAGGCGTACCTAGCTTGCATTGAAAATCACAATCTAAGAAAATATGAAAAGTCAGCATTCTATTCTGAAATTCGGTTATTTAATAACTTGCTGCTATAGATACAATCATTGCCCGACAACAGAACTTCCTTACGCCCTACGATCATCTTGGAGGTTTTAGAAAAACTACTAATGGTGTTCTTTCTCGATTAAGTGGCTGGTTTTATTAGTCTTTACATTTAAATGACACTCTGAAGAGAATAGTGAATCATTCTGGTTAAAAATATGTTTCCCGCTTTGGTAGGGATTGGACCACAGACTTCTTAGTTGAGTACTCAGATCGCTGAACCCTCGATCAAAACGGCAATGTTTTATTTGTTCGTAATGTGTGCAATCGCTATGGTGCAAAGTTATCTGGAGATCAGCGCCAGGCAGTCAAAACATAACGAGATAAGCAGCGCGGCTTCCCACCGTAAACATCGAAGTGGTATCGCCAGATAACCTGCATCTGTATATTCTTCTATCTCGATCGTTCTGGAGTTCTTTGGACATTCCTAACGGAGCGCCCTCGCGTGTTAGGGAGTGCGACTCCGTGCGATGATGCTCCATCCGAGTGATTTCGTGACGGCTGTGGTGACGTGCAGTGATTAAAGAGATTAAAACGGAATAAGGAAGACACTACGTAGTACTGTTTATTACATTACGTCACGAGGAAATTTAAGTGACAATGAGAACTGAAAGTAGTTCACATTATTGAAGTGACAATGTGAGCCAGGTGAAGGTTTCAGGGAAATTTGAACTAGATTATTAATTAACAGCTAAAACTGAGTATATGAAATCTACGAATTACATAGACTTTGTAAATATTTTTTATATTTTAGTAGGTAATATGTGAATTGAGAACAAGTGAAGTTTTATAACTCATTGCCGTAAGAATGAACATGGCTTTTAGGTCGTGAATTTCAGTTTAGTGCTTTTTCAGATAACAGCACACAAAAATATTAGCATAGATTCCAAGAACAATACAACAACAATACTTACTCTTCTCTTGCTTATTACGTTTTTTTAAGAGCCTCATATCTCGAGAGACAACAATTTTATAATAAAATAACAAAATGAACTCCGCCAATGTGCCGGAATTTCATCTCGCAGGAGTATACCACGAAATCTACAATCAGAGACCGATAATTTTGTTATAGTTTGTGTGTATAGTTATGGTTTCGCATCGTAGCCAATGATTTATGATTTTAAGTGATCTTGAGCAATTCTTTAGACTTATTTAGTGATCAGAGCTAAAGATGAATAAAACATAACCCTAAATATCATTAAGTTATCGTTGCTAAAGTTGCAATGTCGTTTTAGAGCAAGCTTATTGCAATAACACCCTGTATAGCTCTAGGTGTGTAACATTTGTTAATTGCTCCCTTAGAGTGCCAGTAGATTAGTCAACTTTTTATTAGTTTATAGCTTTAAAAAAATAGGTGTGAAAGAAAAGCAGCAGTAAATTTAAAGCCGCTATTTGGTAAAGTGTCACGAACAGTATTACGAGAAACGGAACTTCATCCCTGTAAGTTAAGAGAAAAGCGATGTAAATTTTTAAACACACTTAGAAGATGAAAATCCTCAGTCTTCCAGTCCCCTAGATTGACATCGGACTTGAGTGGGTTTTTGGGGTCAAGATAAAAGGAAAGAAGCATTTAAGTTCGGAAACATTTCCTCTTACAGCTGTAATTACGGAGAGGAAGTTCAAAGAACTTTTCTTTCAGGGAAGAGAAACTTTGTATATTACTGTGTTATATACCAAAAACGATTACATTCATTTACTCGATTGAATCAAAAGTACAGAAGTTAAAGTAATTTCTTTACACACAAGCATTCTCAGTATCAAAAGCTTTAATAAATATTCAATTTTCTGAGCACTTCCCTTAGCAATATACATAATAATAAGTTTCACATAAATAATAGGATCCAAAGATTCAGGACTTAACCTAACTCTCGTGCTATTTATTCTCATTCTGTTTTCTGTAACATTGACGATTTATCTTCGAAATCGGTAAATAAAACTAATCTTTCAGTGATATGCTTATTGAATGCTTAGGATTAACAAAAATAAATGAAAACGTCTAGTTAGAAATACTTATATTTTCCTGACACTAAAAGCTTTGGTAGCCTTAGATCTTCCGCAATATTGGGTTACAGAGAATATAGGTTAAACAGAGAAAGTTGTGCAAATACTCTCACAAATTTCTTTATGAGTTTTCATTCAGGAGACCTTGCACTATTTCATTCATCCTCCTACATGGCTTAACGTTGGAGGTTTACCCTTATGCTGAAAGATGAATGTCTGGTAGCTCTAAGCTCTATGTACGCTGTAGGGAAAGTTATAGATCAATGTGACAAAATTGGAAGAGAAGGCATGGCATGGATGAGAGTAGGTTGGGATATGTGAATTTTGTGGAGACGAATGTAAGTAGTTAACAAATTGCAGGAGAAGCATATGGGGTACCAAGTGGGACTCGTGAGTAAATACGCAGTGGTATTACGCATGTTAACGGGGATGGTTTTTTTGTTGTTGTAATTTACGTCCTCCAACGTTAAGTCATATCGGACGATGAATGAAATGGGTGGGATGATGCTCAATGCGTCCGGAGTCAATGGAGCTTAGAGTTACCCGACATTCAGGATAAGGGAAACCCCCAGATAAACCTTATCCAGGTAACTTACCCTGACCGAGATTCGAACTCGGGACCTCTTACGGGGATGAGTGAAAAGAAAAATAGATGTATAGGATAATTCTTATACAGGTTAAGAGAACAGAGAAGCAATTGTTAAGAAGAAATGGCAACACGCTGCTCAGTAAAAACCAAAGGCTTATAGCCAGGGGACCTGAGTCAGCAAGTAAATCTTAAGGTCAACAATTTCATGTATTTGTACAGGATGTATAAAAGTGATTGTTAGACATCAAAGTCATTGTAGTGAAAATGTAATGGAAACTGTACTAATAAATATCATAAAATATCGTATACCATATCTATCATGTACCCTGTACTCATTTTAACATCATTTCATTCATCGTCTGATATGACTTAGGTTGGAGGTTTTCTGTTATCCTGAAAGATGAATGTCTGGTAACTCTAAGCTCTATGTACCCTGTAATCATTTGAACATCAATTAATTCATCGTCCGATATGACTTAACGTTGGCGGTTTACCCTTATCTGAAAGATGAATGTCTGATAACTCTAAGCTCTATGTAACCTTTACTCATTTGAAACTCATTTCATTCATCGTCCGATATGACTTTACGTTGGAGGTTTACCCTTATGCTGAAAGATGGATGTCTGGTAACTAAGCTCTATGTTCCCTGTACTCATGTGAACATCATTTCATTCATCGTCTGATATCATTTAACGTTGCAGGATGTAGAAATATAAAATACTTTTGCCGCCGCTTCCATTCCGTATTCTTTGGTTTTAAGTGTGATTCTGTTTGCAGTTAGGCGTATACAATACTTTGTAAAGAATCTGCTACGTTACTTTCTGGCCAGCGCTTTTTTGAGATGGTCAGATCGTAAACTGTGATCTTCAGAAGTTGCAGGTGCGTTGTAGCGTAAGCTACACTATCTTGAAAATGTAGGTGCACTAAGTGAAAACAGAGGCAGAGAGATTCCATAAAGATAAAAAGGAATGGAAGCGAGGTACCAGGGCAGATATTTAATAAGAGATAACCCTCTTCACCACCGTAATTTACTTCATGCAGCGAAGCGGACGAGAAAATGGCTTATGTTTAAGTATTCCCTACAATCATTTTAAAGTGTGTTTCTGTGGAAATTAAATTTTGTCCTTTTTACCAACGTATCACGTTTTTCACGGTCTTGTTGATATGTAACATTTAAACAGAAATAATGATGTTTAGGTCGGATCTCATCATACGACACAACTTTGAATAGATACATTCGTCAAGCACCATAAAAGTTGTTTTCTGTTTCCATGGTTTAAAGAGATAATGATATCAGGATTTCTAAACGTCACTGGGTACTAGAAAGCAAAACCAAAATGAACTTATTTGCATACAAAGTCCAAACGATATGAGCTACTTCAATGTTGTTAAACTTTCGATATACAGAGATAACAATCATGCCAGCATCATAGTGAAGCATATAACAATTATTTAGCTAGTATATATTAAGAAGGAAATGATAGGTTTACAATACTAGAGAAGGACGCCTTCAAATACAGAATGGCGAACTAACGCCCGTACAACTTTAATTTGCGCCTAAATCTTGAAAAATCTTGGTATATATCAGTTTTTGTATCTCGTATAGCTAGTTTTATAAAAGTTGATATATTTTGGTACGTTGTTTATGATATACAATATTATTTGCACCTTGTGAATTATCGCTTCAATTCGTAAGTTTTGAAAGGGCTTTAAGCTTTTGTACTTGCTAATCTAATATGGCATACAGAGAAAGTAGCCATTCTAAAAACTATTTTATTATTTATGTGTTTAGGAAATTCGTTCAGTCTGCTATTGCATTTCTATGTGGTAGAAATATAAATATAAAGATAATTTAGGTAATTTTAGCGTACCCTTCTGTCTAATCATCTCGCGAGCCAAGACGTTCATAAGCGGCAAAGTCCCTTTCCCCACTAGTTCTTCGCTATTTGTTGGCAGGTGTCAGGATCCTACACTGCTGCATTTTATAACAATGGAAAGAATAAACCTTCTTCTTTTTAAAGGTGTGTTTCTTGGTCATTAAAAGGAATGTTTGGTTATTTTAAGGACGACATTTTAACTCTCAGCAATATTTTTGACCATTTCGTGTTTAGTTATGTTTATAATTTGTAAAAATCAACATGGTAAGTTATACCACTCCCTTTGAAGATTGGAACACCAGGAAGGAAACTCAAGAATACAATGAGTTTAATACCACTGGTTAGGCACATGACAAGTGGCAAATTATTAAGTTTCCAAATCTGTACTTGACATTTGAGCCCTAATAATCAGTATTTCGTATGACCTCAATGTGCTGCAATTAGAGCTGCTATACGCCGTGGCATTGCACCGAAAAGGTTCTGAACACGTCCCTGTGAGATTTCCCTCCACGGAGTTTGTATTCGAGCCCACAGCTCCGTGACACAAGTTACTGGAGGTCCATGACACACCAGGTGCCGACCAACCATATCCCAGACATGTTCGATGGGCAAACACGCAGGCCAGGGAAGCAATGGTACCCGATGTTCCTCGAAGAAGGCTTGTACATTCCTCATATTATGTGACCGGTCATTGTGCTGTTGAAATATGGCCTGAGGAGATGCCTGAAGCAGCGGGAGTACCTCAGGCTCTACAACCACCGTTAGGTACCGGTTGCTGTTCAAAGTACCCTCAATTCGTAGGAGGCGAGATCGGTTGTTGTAACCGATGGTTGCCCCAAACCATCACACATGGTGTTTGTCCACTATGCCGCTGAACAATGCAGGCCTCCAGGTTGCGCTCACCACGCTACTGCCGGACACGTATGCCGCAATCACTGTAGGGCACGTTGAAGCGGAACTCATCCTAAAAGACTATATTTTGCCACTCAGCCCCCCAGTGACAGTGTTCACGTGGCCGTTGCAATCGGAGGAGCTTGTGGTTTCTGGACAATGAGAGCCGACCTAATGGCATGCGTGCAACCAGTCCAAATTGCAGTAGACGGCGACGAACCGATGATGTAGACAAGTTCGCACCTGTTGTACTGCTCCAGCGTCGACCCAACACTTTACGGTCCGTTATGGCCATACAGACAAGATGACGGTCATCCCGAACTGTGGTCATTTTTCGAGATCCAATTCCCGCTCTTAGCTGCGTACGACCTTCATCTATCCACTGCTTCCACACACGCCACACTGTCGCAGCAGCATGCCCTGTACGAGTCGAAATGTTATGGTTTTACAAACCCGCTTCCTGGAGACCGATCATTCTGCCCCGTCCAAACTCGGTCACATGCCGCATGACTCCCATGACGTCGAGACATACTGACATTTACTTTATTGTTTACGCCTTGTTTGACAGCTCTGTACTGACTATACTGGGCAGAACACTGACCTTGTCGGACTGAGACCCAAGGACTCTGCCCGGTCTACGCGTACCCCATCTCTCTGCAAACCGAATCACTTATTGCTTGTACACTCTACTACACTTCTACCTAGGCTGGAGTTATTCTAATAATTCCTCCTTGGTGATGCAATTTTCACAAACAGCAGTGTATTATCGCGATTCTTTTGTGCCAGGGAGATATGATGACAGAGTTATTTCATATTAGGACGAGTGTGATATCAATACAAGTACTCTTCCAGTGTGGAAATTGACTAGAAGTGCTTAACTTTGCGAAATAAGCCTTATATTTATAATTAATGTTTTATGCTTTAATTTCAGAACCCATATATTATTGTCATAACTATTTTATGTGTATATATGTAAACAGAATTCTTAAATTCGCGGTGTTATGTTATAACTAGTATTTGAAAACAGCGATGATAGACTAAGAATGTACTTTCATGTAATAAAACACAGCTATTAGGATGTGTCTATATTTACTTTATTTGCAATTGAGTACTTCTTGTAGTTTTAAGTGGCATTTACGTTACCTGAAAAAGAAATATGCAAACATTTAACTTCAAATTACAATAACAAAATTAATATTCGTTGTTGAAATTAAACATGCGCTGGATGTACAAGGTGAGTCAGCTGCTCCTATTTATTCTTATCAAGGCAACCTGCAGTTTACAATATAATGTGAAAACATTGCCCCTTTTAGCACAAAAGCTGTTATTGCAGCTCTGCCCTTCTATTTGGTACTATACACAGTCAGTATTAATACTTACAGCCCTGAATGAGGACCAAGAAGCGAAAAGCTTAAATAAGCTACTGGTTTTCATGTATACAATACTACCAAGGTGATAAATAAATGATTCCCCAAAGAGTGGCATAGAATACGTAGTAGCTGCCCGAGATGGTTAGCTGGTGGAGTATGCTGGTGCAAGGACTAGGTTCGAAACGACATTGCATTGTTTCGGGTTCTTTCCCTTTCTCCTAGTCTTTATTGTCTATATTTTAGTTACTAATTTATTTATTGTTGCTATTGTTTCTTTTTTGAGCCAAAGACACAATAATTGCAATCCGATAATTAGGGATCATGCTTAGCTTTCTGAGCATTTATAATCTGTATCGTATCTGGTGTTGTAAATCATATTACGTAAATAGTTTTCATTTTGGGAGTATGTAAACGAAATTAAAACAAATAGCTTTTGTGTCATGCTTAAATCTTACGTTTCACTTCCTCTACTGTCAAAAGAGTTGTGAAAATGTTAAGTTCTCGGTTAAACATAAAAATAAATTGTCAAAGAATGTGGATTTCATCGACGCAGTAAATGTACAAAATGACGACGCCCGACAATAAAATAATGGAGCACTGTTTCCTAGCAAGCATTGACGGAGGCGCAAATAGCTAAAGCCACTTTGCATGTGTGAAGTGTTTAAAACTTGGTTGAATGGATGAAGCATAATACCGGTCATAATAAAGTATTTACTACGAACTATATTTACCTGCAAGTGAAAAACGTTTTTGTAACATTATACGTGATAACAAAATAAAATAATCATATTGTATTTTGAAAGCACGTATAATGTAATAAAATGTTATTTTGTATCGTTATATCAAGTTATAGACCATAAGAGGTCAAATAAAGGGTAATAACTCTTCTGAGGTGGACACGAAGGATATGAATGCAGCTTACCGTGGCAGCATGGTGCCATAACCTGTTAAATACCATATGGCCAGCGCTACCTTACGAACATACCTTTCTATACGATTAAGTAACCGCAGAGCTCAGACCCCCACCTAACATCTTCACACGGTTTTTAAAGCTTCATACCATGTCTTGAGCTCGTTTTGGTAGTTTTAATGAAAATATAAAACTGCATCAGCCATTACAACTACAGTATGAGCTAAACACACAAGCGAAAACAATTTACGTAATTGTTAGCACTTTTTGACGTGGCTGTACAACAAAAACACCTGTTAGCTGAAGATTTAAATCCAATTGGTCCCATTGTGTAGATCTGCCATTTTGTATTCCAATGTCATTGTCTACTGACGCATGTGATGGGTTGTTCCTTCAGGGGCGTATTTAAATATGTGTGTGAATATACACTAATGTATAAACGTTTGCAAACTCGTTAAATCTGTATCTGGGCATGACGTTTTTGGAATCGACATACATAGTGTTCGCTTTGTGTCCCATACAACACCTATGCACTTAGTTATCTATCCCAGTTCTATAAGCTGTTGTACAAAACTTCCATTAGAAGGTATTCAAGAAAGGCATAAGTCGTTTAACACGTTGCATAAATTAAAGAATAAATAGGGGCAGGTGACTAACCTTGTGTATTTGCTGTATGATGATTCTGTTAGTTAATAGGGTATTCAACAGAAATTACTTTGTACATTTTTAATTTTGTTTTAAAATATATTTGCCATGATGTTTGTTTGTTGTTTTTTTTTTCTAAAAGCTAACATTACTATACGTAGAAAGTTGGCACTTTTCACCGCTGTCAACATATTTGACGTTAGCATTTAAACACCGATAGGTGAGGCAGGATTATTGGTGATGAGATGACAATATGTGACACGGGATGATTCTGACCAGTAGTGGTCCCGCGTTGCGAATGGGGTTGCGGGTTGTATTCAGCCCTCCAGGAAGAACATAATGAAGCCACGAGATGCAAATTCTTCTCTATCTGAATTGTTGGTTCAGATCTGGCACTCAGATGTATTGATGTATTTATAATCCCCTGTGCTGCTTCAGTCGTGATCTGAGAACCCTTTTCTCAAGCGTGGTCACAAGCGAAGGAATTATTTAGTTCAATAAACTTAGAGATAAGTAAATTTTTTTAATTTATAAAAACCAAACTTGTAATTTAATTGTGATACTTTAAGCCATTTTTATATAACACTTAACATAAGAATGATATTTCTTCGATACATTTTCTGTAAATCTGTGTTATCTATTTTTAATATTTTACAATCCAAAACACGTCTGTTCTCCTCGACGGTACAAATCAAAAGACGCTTTCTTTCCTAGCTGTTTTACCAAAATTGATTTGTCCTTCTGTCTTTGCCACCACTATCAATCAAACATCAGTCTCACTGGTCCATGTCGCACATTACATAATCTCATTTTTGAAACTACCAATCATAAAACATTCACATTCTATAATTACATATTACATCATCTCATGACCTACTGGATTTTAACCATTTCTTTTCTTGCTTATTCTAACATGTCTAAATTGATTCTTAAACCACATATTGTAACGTTCACGGTTGCGCCAACTGGCAGGTAAATTACACTTTCCCATTTAACGTTACTAGAGGGGGTAGCTCAGTAGGGAGATGTTCCTACCAAAGTCTGGGTTACCAGGCAGGGTTGGCGTAAGTTAAAATTCGACATGTAGTCCTGATTAAAAAGTGTTTATTCTACAATATACCTAAAACCAACAGAAATTATCTATACGTGGACAACTGTGGCTTTTACCTGGCCTAAGGTTTCTGCTCCTTGCTTTATGATGTTCATTCTTGAAGATTATAGACGTGGCCGTCAGAGAATAGGGCGACGCAGATTCCGGTAGCACGTGCGAGTCTACTCTCGCCTTGGCCAAAACCCTGGGGTTTTGACTCACTGACTGACTCACTGCTTCGTCAGCTATGTCAGCAAGACCACCTAACAGCCCAGCATGACTTGCAAACCTACGTGCTCAGATGTCGCGTGTACCGATATTATTCCATCTTCCAAGTATACAATTTTTACCAATTTTGTCTTTTTCAAATGTGTATCAAAATATTAACGTCACAACCTCCCACCGCGATAAAAACCACAGCTGTCCACAGCTGATCACATGACTATATCATATTTTTCCCCAAATATACATAAAATATATACAATAAGATAAATGGGCTAGACAGACATGGAAATTGTAGACAGGACTATGTGCATAGAGGGTAGACAAGGCTAGAAAAATAAAAGGAAGCGAGAGAAAAGGGGACTGGGGAGAAGCTACAAGGGGGAACACAGAAGCACTCAGGCACACATTCGCGGGACCAACTGTTGCTGTCCTCCAGAGCAATTAGGTCCTGTGGATCACACCACGACAGTCTAGAAGCACCTGTACACGCATTGTCGATCAACCACCTTTGCAGAGCCAAATTCTGTTCTGCAGGAAAAGACCAATAAACATAAGTTCTTGGACGACACTATAGGCAACCATGTGACACAAATTATCTTGTAGCAATACTGTCTGCTAGGCACTAAAGCTTCAGAAGACGAGTTCAGGCTGTGAAGACCTGTTCAGATGGAACCACCTGCATGTTCGAAGAAAAAACACTTGATACAGTAGCCCGCCGGTGATATCCCTTGAGGCAGAATAAGTCCCACAGCGCTAAAATGAAAGTCTAAATTTTTACCAATTTTGTCTATTTCAAAATTCTATCAAAATACTAACGTCACAATATTTAAACATATTTAAATATTTTTCAACTCTCGGAGCCTAAACCAAAACATCCGTTACATAGGGCACCGTCCATCTAATCGACATTGGTAGCAAGAGGGTTAAAATACTCCTATTATTACTGTTATTATTAGTACTGCTGTTGCTACTGTCACTATTGCAATCTTCTCGAAGTGCCTTCTGTAATCTTCAAATACTGTGTATCTTCAGTATAATTAGCATGAAAAGAAATGTTATTTTCTCTTAGCACGAGGTTAAACTTGACAGAGTCAGAAGAATATTGTAACATGTCACCGAACGGTAGCTGTAATTTTATTTCAGTAGAAGGTTTCTGGATGGTGGGCATCTGAAGTCAGCGCTTGAATAACAAACGTACAAGAAAAGATTTTACATGAAGTCAAAGGTTCTCGACAGGAGAAGGTGTTGTTTGTTGGAAACAATGGAAATGAAATACACCGCCGTTGTTGTAGGCAATGGTGCCTCAGGCAAATTAATTAGTTGCTTCATAATGCCGCCGTTTTCATAACTGAGAAAGACGCAGAGCTACGAGGTTAAAAGTAGATCTCCAGCAAAGCGTACTAACAAGCAATCTTTGTTAGAAATTTTGTATGTCCTAGTATGAGAATAGCACCAAAATTACCGTAGTATGTTCGCCTCAGTACACACGCACGTTTATATAAAATGGTAGGATTTTGAATATATTTTGTTAGTTTGTACTCCTTCTTTTGTTTTCAGGTATGTTTGGAATTCATGACCTGGTTTTAGAATCTAGGTATCAGATTACTATATTGAAAACTTTATTGTTTCATTTGTTTATTGCGTTATTTATTTGGAATAATAATTATAAATAAATCAGGAATATTAAAGTATTATTATAAGCTTTAGTTTCTCTACTATATTGCCTATACGTATATAAAGATTTTTTCCACTTATATCTCACCTATAACTGAAATCGTTTTGGTGATTTTTTATCTTTGGAGCATTTCTAATGTGTTCTGCTGTTATTAAATTTCTTTGGGTTTTGGTACAATAATCTCTCATTGTTCACGTCTTTTTTGGTGAACCACTTTTCATCACCATACTGTTATTTACATACTCTTTTGTTTAAACCATATTTAACCCTTAACGCAAGACATCGGTCTCTCAGACTCATCAGTCATTTTAAATTCGGAGTGTGGTAGCATTGCAAAACTCCGCGGTCTCTCTTTCTGGGTGTCTTCGTCTTAATGCTTGCCGCGTACAAAGCAACTATCAACAATCAGTTTGTCTCTGCCAGTGTAGCGATAAAGTGTGAACTGTGCGCGATATTGAGTTCCTCGAATACAGCATATTTCGTATTACGTGAAATAATTAGGTACGTCCGATAGACAGGATGTTTCTAATTACTGCATATTTTGTATTTGTTTTTTTATGTATTTTATTATTTTATATCATTTTGTTACGTGGGCAATTTTCCATTATTTTTAGCTATAAAGTATGGTGGGACTTTCAAAGATGATTAAGATATGTGCAGCTGATCCGAATTTTGATGCTTGGATTCAAGAGCAATTACGGGATACAGGGGATGTGGAAAATCGAGGAGGACGACAATATTTTTGATGATTCTGATGCTGATCCTAATTTTGTCATAACAGATGATAACCGAGAAACAGAGAAATAGTAGTGAAGAAAACGCGTTATTGGAAGAAGAGCCTGGTGTGACCTGTACCACAGATAATTCCTTACAGCAAATACGGTACTTTTATGGCAAAAAGAAATTTTTAAGTGGGGTCATTTATTCTGTATTTGTGCTACAGAGGAAACCCCGTGTTGACTCGTTGCAAATTCACCAAGGGTCTAGTCTTGGAACTGATAGAGCCTCATCTAAGGAGACGCCTGCAAATTCAAAATTTACCAAGACATATAAAGGAAATTATTCACAAAGTTCTGGAGACAGTCAAGAATCAAGCGAATGCATACCAGGTGACAGAATGTAAATGAGGAAGACGTGTATAAAGTGTCCTATATCCAAAAGGAAAACGGCATATAAGTGCATTAAATGCAGTCAACCAAGTTGTCTTGAATGTAGTAGAAAGATGTGCATTGACTGTGCAAAAGCACTGTGATTTAATATTTTCATTTAATTTGATTACTTAGTATCTTAATTTCTATTCATTTATATCGTGGCTGGTATAACAAAATTAACAATCATTTCAAGACTGATACTAAATGACTGCACCTGCTTATAATTCCAGTTCATTTTAAATAATGTAAACAAAAAGGTGTTTATACCGGATGAATTGCATTAAATTTACTTTTACAATAAATTAGCTAATTATTTACCTAATTGTGTCAAATGTTGACAAACAATATGGAGTTATGTTATAAAGGTTTACGAGGTCTGAGAGACCGCATATTTCTAGTTACGCACATTTGAGAGATGTTTCGGGTTAAGGGTTAAACAATTTAAAATTCAAATAACATTTTTTATAATTTTAGAGTACTATTATCGTGGTTAAAAACATGAATATTATTCGTTTTCCTTCGTTTCGACTTATTCAGTAACAAGTTTACCTTCAATTGTTTCTTAATCTCGTCCACTTTCCAATAAAGTTTTCTTTGTATGTTTATATTTTAAACTAAATAACATCATGAAATAAATAATATTGATTTTTCGGGGCCAAGTTAAAACAAATGTTTCATATATTAGAACACACGTATCTCATTAATTTATTTTGTGTCTACCAAAGATAGAGAATAATCTAGGGAAGAAAAGCAAATTCTCCCCTTCGCTCCCTCAGCCAGGAGTTGAAGAATGACATACCACCCTTTGTGGTGACTTAGTATTTTGAGTACATAAGTCCCGGATTTCATAGTTAATCACTATTATTATGTTAATTGCTGGAAATTAATCGTTCTTCCACTCTAGCCGTGTGTAGGCTAACGTTGCATAAGTAGTCAGCTTGAAAAAATTCAAGTCTGTAGGAATTGCTGGCACGTTGGTCATGGTAACTCAATGGTTAACAGCAACCGGACGGAGACCGGGAGATCCGTGGTTCAAACTCCGGGTATGGCATTCAATTTTTCAGTCCGACCCTGTTTCTGTTACAGAAAAACATTACTTCAGACTGCTAATTTGTTGGTGCTACAAAAATGAGCAGAAAAATCTTGATCCAGTGTGACAGCTCAGGTGGTTTCGTCTGTGGCCTTCATTCGGAAGATCCAAGTTTGATTCCCGTGGTCGACTAACCTGGCCCATGGGTTTTTACTGATCACAGGCGTATTCTGTCCCTTCACTTCATCTTCATTATTATTTCACTTCATCTCTGCTCTAATGACCTTTTTTAAGGAGAAGTGTCTGGGGATGTCTGAACGGTGCATGGCAGGATGATATGCTCTTGGTAAACACTTCCTCCTCCGTTAGGTGGCTCTGCGGTCTCCGAACCTGGTCTGGTGAGGCAGTTTCCGAACGGGACGTTCGCCCTCAGTCTGCTCTCGCCTCATCCTTCCTCTCAGGGGTACCCCACTTGGGGCATATGTGCAATAGACCTTTAACTTTACCAGTCAACTTAATTGATATTACATTTTTTCTCTCACACACCCTTACATAACTTGCGAAAAGTATTTTAGAGTTTAGCATACAATCAGCCGGTAGAAATGTTGGGGTGTGAGTTGGGGAAACATCAAAGTGCCACATTCAGTATAAGACGGTGTACCCAGAAAGAGGCATTGGCATATTTTAATTACGCTGTTCACAGACATAGGTAAGTTGAGTGCAGGTCATTCGGATTGGCGGGCGACTCTAATTAGCTTTTCGAAATCTGTTCATTAGCTGATGGTAGTGTATAGTTGTGTTTGAACGAAGAAGTTAACTACCTAAGACAGTTAAGTGTGTTTCTTCAGTCTAAGTGAGATATCGAGTTTCTTACCCGAAAAGGAGGTACGTAATTCCTCCATTTGTGGAATATTTTTTTTTTTTTTTAACTTCGTTTAAGACAGATTTATAACGAATGAGCATTAAAATTGCGCCTAAAACTTGTATAAAATACTTACAGGCTTGCTTATACCCCTAATCCTCCTTCTTGTTATGATAATTTCTTAATCAATGTTTGCAAAAAGGAAAAAATAAATACCACAACAGTAGGCGAAACAGGTTAAGGTAAGGCGGGGAATTTTATTTTGTTTTTATTCTTCACGTCATCCAAAGTTAATTTATATCGAATGATGAATGTAATGGATGAAACGATGCTCAAATGAGCCTAGAAAAAATGTAGAATGGTACCACGAAATATGTGTGGGTGCTGTGGGAAAGAAGCAGTTCATATGTAGAAAATGTGTGAAATGCTTAAAAAATATTGTGACGACCTATTCTTACTTTGTGAATAATTAAGAAACACGTGGTCAGGTCGAACACTCGGAAGCAAACACTCACAGCAGAATTACATGCTTTAGCGAGAGGATGGGATGTTTGCTATAATGGTTCATTGGTAAAAAGGTAGGGTAAAGCTAATTAAAAGTGGAATTCACTTAATAAGAATATTTACTACAACAAATAGATTTACAAAAGACGGCCATAACAGCCATTTACCTGCCCAAAAGCGGAGCTGCCTACACATACATCCTAACCCATCAGTGGGCGACACTAGAGAGAGAGAGTCTCTGGCCTAAAGACACTCATCCAGTCATAAAGGACGGGAGGGAGTGACGTCACCCACCACTTGCGTCAAAGAGTAAATTAATACAGTGCGTGACAATATGAGTATACAAATGTAGAAATGTGTTATTTTGTTATCCTGATTACACTATGTAATGTTCCATTACTTTTCTTTTCATTCCGATTCGTCCACTATGCTAAACCTATTCATCCTCCAATTGCGGGCGATTAGGGTTAGATCCCCCTCAGAATAAAACTGAAAACGGAAATATACTGAAAATTCTATATCGAAAAACTTAGCGTTTAAGATAATATGGAATATCCAAGATTCAATATAAGGTAAAAGCTTTCATATTTACGTGAGAAATAGAGCTTTTGTGAAATATTTTCAAAATATACATGCGATTTACCTGTTTATAAATTATTTTAGAGTTACGGAAGCCCAAAACGTTTATTTCCGGTAGATTACAATACCTTCTCTACCTAAAATGTACATGGCAGACAAGTAAAAGTGTTAATCGAGACGCAGTAATGCAAGCGAAGCTGGAGTAATCATAAATCGCTTAAAACTCAATTAACTGGCTATTGAATGTGGTATCGCTCCAGAGGAACACTAAAGAAGTAGACTAAGGATTTAAAATCGATGTAGCGGGCCACTCTGGCAGCAGTAAAGCTTCCGCTCTTAAGTCCTCCTGTTGCAGGACATGTGTTTTACTACCATTTAGCTTCAGAAACAGCTGCTGCAGTAAAAATGAGCACACATAGATCTTTCTCAGGTACCTGCCCAAGAAAATAAAAAAGCCTCGATAGCTCTTCAGGTCCTTCAGGGAGATGAAAACTTGGCCCATAAAACAAGAGTGGTCCCCCTCGCAATACTCACTACAAATTATTTATGGTTTAACAACTCGTCCTTATAAACCTTTACTTGAGCATTTAGAAGTGGCTCTTTTGTCCACCTGAGTTCTTTCAGAACGTGCCTTTGTGCCTAAGTGCTGCAGTTCGAGCCTTAACGTAAAATACGAAGAACCCTACATTGACATTTATATTCACATACATATGTTAAATTATCTACATGCCTATTTTTGGTTCGAACCCCATATTTGTACCGAGCGGGATGGCTCAGGTGGGTTCGTCTGTGGCCTGCCTTCGGGAGGCGCGGGTTCGATTCCCGTTGCCGACTTACCTGACCCATGGGGCTTTTCGGGGTTTTCCCGGGTCGCTAAGCAAATGCTGGGTAGATTAATTATATCCACCAAATTTCCTGGTGGATATAATTATCATTTTATATCATCTCTGATCTGGTGGTCTTTTTCAGGGGAGAAGTGTCGGCAGGTGTCTCGGCGGTGCATGGCAGGATGATATGCTCTGAGATATAGTGACCGCGCTCTCTTTGTAGGGAAAACTGTTCTTCCCCTAACCACAATGTCATAAACATCTTAGGATACACCAACCGGGGTCAGACGTGAAGAATGTTAGGCACGTGTTTACAGCTGAGAATACCTAGGGTTGCCGCTGTTTAAAATAACGTTTAGAGGCAAAATATAAATAAATAAAGCAGAATTCACTGTTAGAAATCGTCATTGCTCTTTTCAAATACATTTTAAATGATTAATGTTTCCTCTAATAATACATAATGTTACAACTCTATATAGCATAACTGAAAAGAGATATATTACCAATGCTGTTGTGGTATTAGTACTTATATTACGTACAAGAACTACTTGCTCCTCTGGTATGTTGGTTGCTGGCCTCCGCTCCTCTGCTCGGACCATTTCGGGACCGCCAGCCAGGGACCTTATGGTCTCGGATCCCCTGCCTGGCACCATTAGGGCCCGGCTGCTGGGATCGTTGCCGTCCCGCTGTAGGGAAGCGGGTTCGTTGTCCTAGTCTGTCGGGGGAAGTATCTATCCAAGTAAACCGTATGGACCCTGCCCTCTGTACTGTCATGGCTTGTTGAGTCGGCCGCCCTCTATCTCCTTCGCCTCATCCTTCCTCCCGGGGGTTTCCCACTTTGGGGCATAGGACCAATGGGCCCAGCATGGTGGCCTACGTACCGAATCCCCTCCGTAATGAAATCCTAATCCTAATCTCATCAATGGCATTTAATTTTTTAGCCTCATTGTACTTTCCCAAGTTTATTGTACACACTACTTGTGTGAAATCGCTATTAGTTACCTTAAAATACATTTGAGAACATCTTGTGCTAAGGTACGAGTCCGTTAGAAAATTTATTATGTGATTGGTTCTCTGCCATGGCAGCTCAGTTGGATAGAGCAACAGCAAGAAACCCAGTAGATTTGTGGTTCAAATCCCGACTATGATGTGTACGCTCTGGTGTGGAAGAGCAATTAATATAGTTTATAAACTGTATAAAATAAATTGCCAATAAAATAACATATAACTAAGAAGAAATGCCTTCTTTCCTCGAGTTCCGAGAATATGCAACGTGTAGAACATTACTTTACAGCACATACAAATACAGAGATGCTATTCAGAATTAGTAGTAATTAAAAAGTAATGTTAGCCTTTTTGCTGTTTAAAATAAAATAAACATATTTTAAAATTCCATGCTTCAGTATAGACTTTTATAATGTATACAATATTGCTACATATTCATAAAGTATCGAAACCCATCTGCTGTATGGTTTCTAATATAGTGAATTTACTTTGTCGTTCAAAGAGTAATAACTGAACACCATTAATTAAATATGCGCCGAATCCAGTTTTTCTGGATAGCGATACACGATATTTTCCACGATACTTCGATAATATAATCGATACGTGATTTATACTTCTAGTACAATGTTGGGAAAACTAGAATTTTGGGAGAACTATGAAATACCAATAAAATTAATTAGTTTCACAAATTTAATGAGACAAAACTTAAAATAATCAGTGTTCTTTTTTCATTATACTTTTAAAACCAAATTGTTTTTAAAAGGTTAAAAAATACAGCAACCTCAGTCATTCGTGGTCAAGTCTATATACCTTTCTATCAAATATGAGTCCTGCTGTGCTAAATAGTCTTTCAGAGAAGACTGTTGTACACATTTATTCAGCGATATTTTCCTTATTTGTGCAAATTTTGAATTTGTTTTCCAGTAGTCCAGTGCAGTAAAAGGAAGAGGTGACAAATCGTTATGATATACTATGGTTTCTTCTTCGGCACTGTTAACTGGCACTGAATTTGACACACCATTATTTTGTTGCATAATGTTACTGTACACGCAAGTATTAGCAATTTCTCGGCCTTTGCAATGCTTTACATGCGACAGTAATATTTTGTGATTTTTAAATACAATAAAAATTGTAGAATCACCACTGAAGTATCTAAAATTCGCTCGGTACTTTTTCGATACTTCCGTGGTGATTCTGCAAACTTTATTGTATTTTGCTAGCAGTTCCCAAAAAGGCATCACTGATATCTCAATAACGAATTGTCACCTCCTCTTTCTAGTGTACTGGATTATTGGGAAAAAGAAATTTCAAAATTTCCAAAAATAAAAAACAGAACCGCTAAATATTTGTGTGTTCCACCAGCAACAGTTTTCTCTGAAAGACTATTTAGTACAGCAGGACTCATATGTGAAAGAGTGAAAATAGTTTCATACAAACCTTGTAAAAGTGGACTGTTTTGCTTTTAAATGTCTAATGTAGAGCTTAAAATTAAGAACATAGGTGATGACTGGCTCACTAGCTCATTCGGTAGATCACTTGCCTGCCGTGTTGCGGTCCCAGGTTCGATTCCCGGCGGTGGGGGTGAGGATTTTTCTCCAACCAAGATAATTCCCTATCTTCCCCAGAGTCTGGAAGTATGAATGAGAGTACGAATGTGTGCGTGATATAATGATTAAAACACAACGAATACGAGTTAACACCTTCCATATATTCCAAAAGGAGAACGACCGCCAATAACACGTTGCGGTTAAAGGCGAGGTATAAATTGAACAAGTACAAAAAAAAAAAAAAAAAAAAAAAAAAAAAAAAAAAAAAACGGCGATTTTGAGTTTTATCTCAATGAATATGTGTCCCCTTTTTACTTTGTTGGCATTACACAGTTCTCACAACATTCTATTTTGTAATGGAACTAGGAACAGAAATGACGGTAACGAGAATCGAGTGCGAGAAAAGCTGGTATCGACACATCCCTACTTAAAATATCTGATCATTCCCTCTAAAATATTTTTTAGATGATTTAATTAATAAATATACTAATAACGAAGCAGAATGTTCTGTATTGGAGAATTACATAACATTTATTGCTGTTTAATGTAACCAATAGCAAATTCCAGGTATCACTGTTTTACACAACCACTGCAATTTTATTTCAGGTGACCTAGTTTGTCCACTCATGTGGAATGAAATACTAAACGAATATTGAGCGACTGAATTAGCTTGCGCTAAATGGTTAGTTAGTACGTGACAAAATTTCAAATAAGGATAATTTTAAAACGTTTAACTCTAATTCCGCAGAAGTGCAATCCGTGCAAAAATGGCATACATAACTGTAGGTGTATTAGGATAGGATACCACTGAGGCGCTTTCACACTGTGAGCAGTTTTGATCTCATCATCATCCTCAAGGATTGGCCCTGTGACTGACCCGTTCCGTTTTCTTCAAGAGCCTACTGATCTTTCCAGCGTAGAGCTGGGCGTCCCACGTCTCTCTTTCCCTTCGGCATATAATCTAAAACTCTTCTTGGAAGTCGTTCCGCTTCCATTCTTGAAATATGAATTTTCCATTCATTTTTGTTCTTTATTATTTTACTGTTTAAATTAAAAATCCCAATCTCTTATCTGTTTTTTCGTTTCTTACGTGGTCTGTTCTTTTATAACCTGCCACGCTTCTCAAAAATCTCATCTCTGCCGATTCTAGCTGTTGGTTTTATGCCAGTGTCCTTATTTCGGAACCGTATATTAACGTTGGGACTGCCATTATCTTATAAAATGTCATCTGTGTTTCCTTTCATGTTATTCTGTTCAGCGTTCTTATTATAGTCCCAGACATTTGATTGAATCTGTCTAATTTCAGCTCCATATCCTTGTTGTTATTTGCTACTGATACTGGGTAGCCTACATAGTCAAACCTGTTCTATTATTTTATTGTTTATAACTATTTTTGCTCTTATGTTGTTCTTTCCTCTAAAAGCCATTACTTTAGTTTTGTGTTCTGAGATTGAAAGGTTATGTGTTTCCGCTATGTTGTTTAAACTATATACTGCTCTTTGCATGTCATCTTCTTAGTGGGATATTATCACTTGATCATCAGCAAGTAATACTATGTTTAAAATTATGTTTCCATTCAGTACATTTTGTTTTATACTTTGGTGCCATTCTTGAAACATATTATCAATATACATATTAAAGAGTATAGGCGAAATAGGGCATCCTTGTACTACTTTATTATTTTCCGTCCGGCTAATTTTATGACAATTGTGAGTAAGTTTTTTTTACTAGATTGGGTTACCAGCCCAATGCTAAACTCCAATCCTGGAAGGCCCATGAGCTGTCTTACTGGACTTCGAACCTCATCTGTCTGTTCCTAACGTGTTATCCCCATTAGGAGGAATGCCTCTTCCGCGACTTCGCCGTAGTGAAGAACTTCTTCTCCGCCGAAAATCCCGTTGAGGTCTTCACACTTAACCCTGTGTATGTGGCTCTTTGACCAGTGAGCAACTGTACTCCCAATATTTATTTTCCCTCGGGAGCCCGAGTGGCCCAGATATACCCCTAGGCACTGGGTTGGATAACTGCAACCATAAGGTTGGGCGATGTGGTCGCCACGTCCCTACGCCAATGGTCTTGATCTATTGTACCTAAACCTCAAGTGGGACATCCCTAGAAGGAAGGATGAGGTGAGAGGAGACAGAGGGTGGCCGTCCTAAGTAGTTGCGAGAGTGCAGAGGTCAAGGTCCTTACATTTTGCCAGTGGGAAACAGTAAAGCCGACATGCCACTCACCATGGTCTTGAAGCGGTCTATCAGACCGTCCTACTGGAGGAGGAAGTGTTTACCATGAGTATATAATCCTGCCATGCAACACCGAGACTCACGTTGACACTTCTACTCTAAAAGAGACCACCAGATAGGGTATGACGTCAAATACTGAAATGAACAGGAAACTCGGGGGATGTGATTAACCTATCCAGCATTTGCCTGGTGACCTGGGAAACCCCCCGAGAAAATCCTTGGATTAGGTAGCTCGATGACAGCAATTAAACCTTACCTACCGAATGCGGTCCACATGAGAAATCGCCTGAGCTATCGCGCTCGTTGAAGATCGATTTTAAACTCCTCTAATCTTCAAACTATAACGAAAGTATTCATGAGAATCTTCTGTGAACGTTTTTCTCGATCAAGAGGTCACTGTTAGGAAAAGTTTATAGAAGCAAAATTAAAAAGTATAGTGAGTAGCGAAAGTCCTCTGAAGGCGACATAAGGTCTCTTTGACGTCAAATTCGCTCTGTAAATTGTGCGGAGTACAACTTAAAATTTTAACGAAAGAAAAATTATCCCACCAGCGAGACCTGCAGCTATGGAATTCTTATGACGATAATAATAATAATAATGAATAACTGCAAATCAATTATCTTATTTTTTGAATAAGGTTTCCATGAATAGACTTCGTAATATAGCAACATAAATGCTTCATCAACTCACAAGTCCTTCCGTATAATAGAAGATATTATTTTGCGCCATGAGGCCATTTAGTCATTCATCCGTTGTATTGCAAAATATTCTGTGCATTTGTGAAAAAGTTGACAAATGCAGATAAAAGCACATATCGCAGCCTGTGGCACGGGATGTCTGCGGAATATTTTCGCTCTGCTCCACCTCCAATCATTTGGGAATCGAATCAGAAACTGACATCTGGTGACCCGCAACAGAGTGCCATTGGCTGCTGTAACCGAGGATTCAGTGTCGTACTGGTTACATATAGGAAATGTTTCTGTTAACCAAATGGATAACTGGAAAGTCGGTTTTAAACCTAAAATTATGTATTACGTGTTACCAATGCGGCCTTCAGAATTCTATTGGTAATATCAGCAGCTGTTATCAACGTAAATTGGAAAAGGTGATATAAAAATGACAGTCGGCTGAAGCCAATGGGCAGTCTCAACAATCAAGACCTCTCTGCACGTTTCTAGAACTTACACGAGAAAACGGGACAACTTACACTCTTAGACATACATTGCGTCTACCACCTTTAGGAGGAAAGGGGTGAGATGCAAAAACCTTAAGAGAGAGGAAAAGCACACAGCTGCGTGGAAGTCCCAATAAAGTCATCCTTCCATTGCTAAAGCTGCCTAGAGAAGATAATAAACCATCCGATAATCAAGCTGTCTTTACCGAAAATTTCCCGCTGTGGCAATTATACATTGTAAAGTGATATGAGTGGTGTTAAACGCCTGCGTTTATTACATATGACACTGCAGGTGGTGACACTGGTGATAATGAGATAAAGTTGCAGCAGTGATGGAAAGACATGGCGGAGGAAACTGGAGATCCTGAAGAAAACCCGCCCAGCACCGTGTTGTTCACCACCAATCTCGCTTTTCGGTCGCCTGGGGTCGAACGCGGGCCGCCTTGGTGAGATCCGAGCGGTCTAACCACTCAGCCACGGCGCGGCCATGCATCGTGAAACCTAAAAGCACATGTGAAACATGTGAATGACACTGGATGATATAAACCCAATTTTGTTAAATGGAGATTGCCAAATTAAACTAAAAAACGACTTATTTGAATAAAAAAAGTCGGTTATATGGCATAAATTTGGCTAAATATGGATGGTAAAGTCCGCATTAGGTCTTTATTGGCCTGTCTTCGTTTTTCAAAAATATTTTTGAAATGAATCTACCATATTTCCAGCTCTAGAAGTATGTGTCCAAATATGTCAACAAAGGCATTTGTGGTACCAGAAGCTATATTTTACCGTGTGTCAGGCAGTTTTAAACGCTCTTATTGCTTACAATATTGAGCTAAAGATTTTTAAAGACTGCAAATATTAAATCTACTAGCAAAACAATGTATAATAACCTTAATGTGTGTGCCAGGATATGAAGAGAATGAAGCAAATAAACTTTCTGGTTGCCTAGTCAAAGAACAAGGTAATACATAGTCTGAACCATTCTGTGGAGTACCAAATTACAATATTAAAGAAAGGATAAAAGGCTGGGAGTGCAGGAAAATACATGACTATTGGAGACATGCTCCTGAGCTAATGAATAAGAAGCAGTTAATTAATTGTTTTGAAAAAGAACAAAATAAACATGCAGAAGTTGCACAGGTGAACTGTTCCTCCTTACTAGACATTGTTCTTTCATAGATAAGATGGACAAAGCCTGAAATGAACCCACGTATGTAGATTCTATAGATAAGAACTTCATAAGTCATATATTTTGCGAAAGCGAACCAACTGCCCAACGATGAGGAATCCGTTTCGAGTTTGCTTTTCCAACTGCAGGACTAATTAACTTAATATCAACTGGAGAAATTATAAGCTGTATTAAAACGTCAAATTAGCAGATATGCTAATATCGTACTGAAGAGAAGTCGAAGGTTAAACAATCCCGAGTTAATTTAATCTAAACCAAGTTGAAAAGAAACCAGAAAACAGAATGCCGTATCTTTATCGACAAACGCTAAACTCATTTTTGTTCTCATCAAACCACTTTTTAAATGACACGTGGACGAAATTAGCTCATAATGTAATCAGTAGGGGTATAGCTTTTTACCCTAACATCTTTGTGTTTGAACACAATCTTCCAACTGAACTAAATATCGACACATATTGACAAGTAGGGCAAAATTTATGCAGCGGGGTCTACCCGAAAGTCCAAAGACCCCGGCCTCTATCAATCCGGGAGCGATTGAAAACTCCAGGGCTCTTTCCATAGGGCAATACGTGGAGTCTAAACCCCCCCCCCATCGACAACAACCTCAAGACGCCACTTACGCGCATCAACCCCGCAGGGAAGACTACCGAAAACATCAGTGGGGCCGCCTAGTGATCTAGCACACCTTCTAATAGCTCTACAGGCTTGTACCCGGGAGTTTTAGGCAACCTTCTACCACGCCGGACGGCCGAGACCTGGGCGGAGGTGCCCGATGTCCTGCGGGTGTCGAGAACACACTGCCCCCGAGTCCAACCCAATCCGAACATCACCCATTCGGTAGGGGCTGCAATGTTCGGCCCGAGGTTCCTCTTGGTAATGTCATAAGTACCGTGACTGATAAGAGTCCACAGTGTTCGCACCACAGCAGCTGAAGGGGACGGATGCCCTCCATTACGGGAAAGCATGGCAGCACCTGTTATTACGTATTGCGTTTAAGGAGATGAGTTAAGTGGACAGAGAGTTAGGATGTAGAATTAAACTTTCCGAGACTTCACAAGTGAACTTGTAGCTATTGAAGTGTCATATCTGCTACTGAAGTGTTATATCGGCTACTGAATTGTTATATCTGTACCTGTACTTACTGTTTAAAGTAACTGCACATTAACAATAGAAGCGTGCGTTGTGGTAGGTTGCTGAACTGCTATTGGAGAATTCTTTTACGGTTACCCTTACGTATGGTCTTTAGGCGCTACGGACTGCCGATTTTCAATAGTGAAACTATATTTTTATGTCAGACTATAAGATACAATTGAAGGGTATTTTCTTTTTGCTCCGTCAACTGACCAGTTCACAAAATTTTCTACACTGCACACTGCCAAATCTTAAGATTTTTATGGCTTCTGAAATTTAATTCTTACTCTGTGAGTGGCTGAATTTTAAAACTTTTTTTCTTTCTTGATTCCAGAATTTTGCATTCCATTGTAATTACAGGTAACTCTATAATATCTGAACGTTCTCAGTTCTAGACAGCGGAATCTTGAGCTAGTGGATTTCTTGTTGGCTGAGATCATCTGAACTCCTAATTGCCTAAGCTAATTTCACTTAGTACATTAATTGCTGTTGCTGAACATAAATCACTCCTTCTTAATGACCTTATTCCTTGACAGAATCGCAAATTGTTTTCTTACATTATATATTGATTTTAATGAATGTCATTTATCTCTAACTTTATTATTTATTTATAAAATTGTTTATCTTCTCGGTCAATAAATGCGATATAAATTACTTTAATGCAATATCGCTGACACGTGTTTAATACATAAGATATCTGGTGCAAAAATAAATTTCCTTTACTAAGTTGCATTTTCTTCATAAGCTAGCACTTTTAACAACGCAGAATCAATATTTAATGTATTAGTAATTACGGTCTTTTTGAACAGTTTCAGACCTGTTGGAAATATCTGGATGGAAATAATGTATTGTTATGTAAGCCCATAATTCTATCTACTGGTGAATTTTTATGGATTTTTTTTTATTTTTTCTGGAGATGAAGAGGAACCTTGAATCTGTTTATTTTATTTTGTACATAAAATGCTATATTTGCTGTAACATTTATATCAATAATAATCGAATGCAGTATTTCATAAACAAGTATTAATCCCACAATGTCCCTTCTGAAGTTCAGAGCTCTAAATTAAATATTTCTAAAAGGGTTTCATTGTTTGTGTATCTCGGGAAGTATCCAATTTGTTTAAATGTGTATTTTGCTTTATGTTATTAAGGTAATGCAGCTTTTGTATTTCATATAATAAAATGTTCGAGATTTTGCCTAAGAAATAAGTGGTAAAGTCGATAATATTCAATAGCAGACACACAGAGAGGAACATATGACGAACATATCCTAGAAATGTACAGCACATTTCTAAGATATGTCAACAAATCGCAATAGGACTGGAAAACCCCAAAGAGGCCGGTTGTTAGCAGATAACGTAGTATATTGATCCTGGTGATAGAGACATAAGGTCCAGGTATAGGGGAGAAAGGCAAAATCCCGAGGGAAAGAAAGGCGACTCGCAAAGTGTTTGCCAAAATGGCAGAGAGCCAGCACAGAAATCTGTGTCCCCATTCCGTGTTGACGAGATAGAATGGACCTTCGTTACACGCACGCCGCTGTGATTTACATACTTTTGTACCGCCACCATTTGTTTTGTCTCTCGAAGCAGAAACAATGGCCGAGATAAAGGTAGCAGGCAAACGTTCAGTGCATAACTGATGTATTGTCCTGCAACGCCCGCTCTCCAGCATTACACACTTTTAACTCTTGAGCTTTCTACAACAGAATTATGTTAGTAGCTGTAGAGAAGATAATCTATTCATTAAAACTATGTTAAGAATATTATTAATTTTATAAGAAAATAACAGAGAGATTGATAAATATCTTGTGGGGATGTCTAAGAAATAGAGTGTACAAAAATAGGCCACGGACAATTGATGTTCTCAAGGAATCCATTCGAACTGTAATAAGTAACATTGGCGAGGATGTCCACCTCGGTAGCGTAGATGGTGGCATGTCTACCTCACGTTCAAGAGGTCCCGAGTTCGAATCTCGGCAGTCTTGCGTTACCTGGATAAGGTTTTTACGGGGTTTTCCCTTATCCTTAAAGACGCATGTCGGGTAACTCTAAGCTCTATGGACCCCGGGTTTCTTTGAGCATCATTTGATCCACTTAATTCATTGTCCGATGTGACTTAATGTTGGAGGACGTTAAAAAAATATTAAAAAAACATTGGGTACTCTTCCTAAAACTCCATAGAATGTGATGAGACGAGTGCAAACATGTATAAATGCTGGTGTAAGACACTTCCAACATTTCCTCTGAGATATAAATAGTGTAATGTAATTTCCCAATTGTGTATTATATTCTCACAAAGTTGTACGTGTGTCCTATTATTGTTTCAAAAGTTATGGCTTATTGAAATGGTTCGGGTTTATATGGATCACACTGTATACTTTCCAAATGATAAGGTTAACGTGATATGTCATTTATGCTCACACCCAAAAACTGAACTACTCTAATTTTAAACTAACTGAAATAAAAGAATGTTTTATTCCAATGTGTAAAGTCAAATAAAAATGGTAACTAACTTAGTATCAGGTGTTTAAACCCTCTGTTACTATTACTGCCCTCATTCTACGCGGCATGGATGAGAACAAATGCCTAGTGAAGTTTTCACGAGGGGATACATCGCATTATATGCCAGCAACATTCATAACAGATGAATGAGCCCAGGTGTTTACATAACTAATATTAAGGCATATAATTACGAGTAGCTGTCATGCTTTAATATGTATAAGAGTCCTCACTTAGACTTTAGATGTTCAAATTTCCTCCGTAACATGTTTTCTACCAATTCTTGGTCATCCACAGCAGGCCATGCAGGAGCAACTAAGTGTGGTCTTTCTTGGAAGAAGCTTATAACTCCGTCCACTGGAAGTGTCCTGATTTCCAATGCCAACCTTTGGAACTGGAACTCTGGTACCATTCTCGACTGAAGAGATTATCTTACTGGACACAGATGATTGGATGTCACCTGTGGTATTGACTAGTTGCAGTTGAATCGTCTTGAATCGTCTCTGGAGGCCCAAATGACCTTGTTGTCGACGGGCCCTAAAACACCTCACACTCACTCACTCGTCTCTGGACGTGAAGAAATTAAACTGTTGGATGTTTGTTTAAGGGAGATGTACTTTCTCTATCTCCATCAATTTTTGTTGTTGTAATGTTACGTCCTCCAACGTTAAATCATATCGGATGGTGAATGAATTGGGCGAAATAATGTTCAAATGAGTCCAGGCTCCATGGAGCTTAGAGTTTCCCGACATGCGGCATGAAGGATAAGGGAAAATAGCGGAAAAACCTTATCCAGGTAACTCACCCTGACCGAGATTCGAACTCAGGACCTCTTGAACGTGAGGCAGACACGCTACCATCTACGTTACCGAGCCGGGCTATCTCCATCAATGGAAACTTACACTGGTTGCCAGATATCTGTCGAAGGCGATGTACTTCCTCTTCCATCTCCTTCACTGTAATCCTAGGTTGGTTGAAATCTGAATTACAGTTAATTTGATCTGTAGTAGATGATTTTGAGTCATTGAAAATTGTACATGTGGATTTATTAATAAACTGTATAACACTATTAAATGCTGGGAATAAAAATTCAAGACATTTTCTTTATCACTATTTAGTATATATATTTTTCCCCAAATATCCAGTTCACTTACAAATTGTGCAAATTTTAATAGTTGTGTATTTATAATTCAAAAGATACAACTGCTAAAATGTGTAAAATATGTAAGTGAACTGGATATTTGGGGCAAAATATATATACTAAATAGTGATAAAGAAAATGTCCTGAATTTTGATATACCAGCATTTAATACTGTTCAAAAGTTTATTAAACAATCCACATGTACAATTTTCAATGACGTCAATATTGATGAAGTCCAGCAACTATTATTAAATCATCTACTACAGATCAAGTTAACTGTAATTCAGATTTCAACCAACCTAGGATTCCAGTGAAGGAGATGGAAGGGAAAGTACGTCTCCCTCAACAAACGTCCAACAGTTTAATTTCTTCACGTCCAGAGTCGATTCAACTTCAACTTGTCAATACCACAGGTGACATCCAATCATCTGTATTCAGTAAGATAATCTGTTCATTCAAGAATGGTACCAGAGTTCCAGTTCCAAAGGTTGACATTGGAAATCAGGAGACTTTCAATAGGCGGAGTTATAAGCTGCTTGGAGAGGTAGAAGAAAGACCACACTTAGTTGCTACAGCATGGCCCGCTGAGGACGACCAAGAATTGGTAGAGCACATGTTAAGGTGGAAATTTCAATATCTAAAGTCTGAGTGAGTACTCTTATATAAATTAAAGCATCATGACAGCTTCTCGTAATTATATAACCGATGTCTCACTTTAAATACTTTGACAATCCTTTATAATAATATTAAATGATTTATGTTGGGCAAGAAAAGAATAAGGTATTGCTATTAAAGTATCAATAATAAAAGTAAACACGAACATCAAGGATTCGAACTCATGACGGTCCACTTTGATACATATGCGTTTTACCACTTGCCTACCATGCATACGGCCAAGCCGCAAAGCATCTCCCTCTCTATCGCATAACTTTGAAATAAAGCCAGAGTTGTATCGTGAACGCAGCATCATCGAATGCTTCCGATGTTTTCCGAATTGTAATTTGTTTCTAGTGGTTGCTCTTTTTCTTCCCCTACGTCCATATATCGAAAGTTTAGAATACAAAAACTTCAGCTGTTTACTTTAAACCTTTGTTTTTAACCTCTAATTGTGAGACAATTAATAAAAATACGTATATAAAAGTACATATAATTGCCGAGTAGGTACATCATTTATATAGGTTTAAACCTGAAATTACACTCCTAATAGAGGACTTGGTGAAAGCGTCTGATCAAGCTGGCGAAGGAAGTCGTGCTTAAAACAAACAGCGGAGCATTTAATAAAAACAACATGCAGGGCAGTCTTTGTAAGGAGAGAAAAGAGGTCATGAAAAATGTTAAATCATTAACTGCTACGTCTCTTTTGGCCGGGAGCCATGCCAGGGACAGCTTTCCCGTCAACTAATTGCTTGTTACGCCATCCTGAAAACTTCCTCCCTCGCTGTCTCCAGCATTAATTAACAAAGGAAGCTGGAGCTCGTCCTTCCCAAGCGATTACAGAGTTCGAACCTGTAGTCACATAAACCAAATGACAAATGCATAGCCTGTCAACTGGAAAAAGCCCTCTGCCCCTTGAAGATAAGTTGCGGTGCTCCTTCAACCGAAAAACACAAAAGTTGTATGTCTCAAGTATCATCCAAGCAGACTGGGGCTGGGCGTTGTTAGCCGAACAAACTAAAAGAGATTCATAGGGTGGACTAACGACTTAAAACACTTTGGTGGCAAACGGAGTTTTCTACTTAATGAGCCAAATGTAATGACATTTGTTGGGACAAAGTAAACCATGTCTTTGTATGTTCTACGTAAAACTTATGATATACTATTCTATACTTTAACTACCCCTACAATTTATCTACAATAAATAGAGCAAATATTGTTCAATACTGAAATTTATCCTAAAATACGGATTTTTAAATTCCCGAAACCAGAAAAGGTACCTAAATAGCATTACAAAAAAGTCGGTTAAATGCTAAATTTGATAAATTTAAGTTAAACGACTTTCAAGTTGTAACACGAAGTGTTCAAGCGAATTCTCCCAAACATGATTACGCTTTTGTACATTAGAACTATTTCCACAACTTTTATTTTCTTAAAAGCACCTCAAACAATTTTTCTTAAATTAGAATATTTAGAATATTGCAGGAAAAGCAAATCCTATATAACTAATTCTCTGCAAGTGAAATCCTGTACATCATGATCACATTTTATAATTGTAAATAGTAAGATACATAGAAAAACTTGTACCATAAAAATACAGGGCTCTTTATAACCACAAAACAAATAAATGGATTTTCTTAATACAATACCTCAAAACGTGTAATACAGAAAAATGACAGCTCCACGAAGAAAGACGCAACGTTATCGTTTCCTATCGTAGAGTTTTCAGCATCAAAGCAGCTATTAGCTTAGCTCAGCAGGTATTAAAATTTATGACTTAGCAGTTTGTCTTTGAAACTTTTGTTCACCCTAAGTTCTGAAACGGGCTTAAGTGTCACTTCCATTACATCCTCAATGCCCACTTCTGTAGCGTGCTCGTAGCGAGTCTACCTCACACTCAAAAGCCCTCAGTTTGAATCTTGATCAGGTTGAGTTATTAGATAACATTTCGGGTGTTTCTTCTTAACCCAAAAGATGAAACTCAGGTAACTCTGAGTTCTAAGTACCCTGTACTCATTTGAACATCATTTTATTCACTGTGTACTATGAAGTACTTCAGAGACAACAAGAAAATCAACAATGATGATAAAAATTATTATTCTTATGTCTCCCTTCCTCACCAAGCTAGTGTTAGGAGTCGCTTGGTTTTTTCTAAGAGTGTGGGAGCCGAAGCATCTTAACCTGGTAGATGAGATCAGGGTTGAGGGGTCGGACCAACGACCTGGGATGGATGAATGAATGATGGAGCAATTGGTGGAATTATGGTGGGATAAATCGTAGGACCCTGAGGAAAGCGGGAGTCGGAGCCTGGCCAGAGCCAAGCCAGAGTGAGGACTGAGACAAGCCAGAGTTAAGTTAGAGAAAGAATTTAGAGTGAGACCAGAGCTAAGCAGGAGCGCGACCGGAACGGGGAGCCGGAGCCTAGCCAGAGCCAAGCCAGAGACAAGCTAGAGCCAAGTAAGAGTGAATTTACAGTGAAGTTAGAGCGAGGTTAGAGTGAAGCCGGAGAGAAGCCAGAGCGCAACCGAACTGGAGCCAGAGCAAAGCAAAAGCGGAGCTAGAGCAAAGCCATAGCAAAGGCAAAGCAAAGTTATAGTAAAGTAAAATATGTTTTTGAAAGGGCGCTGATGACCATGGAATTCAGTGCTATTACGCTCTTAAATATAAATCATCATCATCACCATCGAAAATTTCCTCGGAATCCTGACATTCTTTCCGCCATTATATATATTATAACGAAACCTGTAAGCGTTATATAAGCTACGGCAAATTTCTTTAAGTTAAATCAAATTTCTGAAACCTACCACCCTCCAAGCAATACCATGTTTCAAAGTATTCGCTTTCCTTTGTTTAGCCGTACCACTTTATCCAAGTGCAATATTACAACCAAACTCATTTTAATCGAATCCGGACCTCTGTGTTGAGAAGTCAGTACTCAAACTCGACTAAAAGGTAGTCTGGTGGACATCTGTAATCGTTGTGTGAAAGACTGGGCTGTACAAAGGCTGGAAAAGGAACATTTTCCCTACCGAACGCTGCAGAAATAGGATCAAGCCCTAATCGTCTCATAGCCTATCTTCATAGAATTTGTGGTCGCCCTGTTGTAATTCTTTTCAATATTCCCTTTGTCGTTCTGAAAGAGACCATTCTTTTCATAAGCTTCCATCAGCATTGATTCGCTCCCTCTTCCATATATAGGATTTTCTGGTCCATCTGTCTGTACGCATGATACTAGGTATATACCTCTGTACGAACCTATGTAGGAGTAGCAAAACCTGCATTGTTGCATTAACTATGAAGATTTATCTCTCTTTTTCTATCCCCTCCTTGCTTCGTTGTGATTCATTCAATCACTCTAGCATATGTCTTGATTTCTCTAAACTTGTTTTAGATACTGATTTTAAAACACGTAGTACCTTATCGAATAACCTCCAAAAAGGGATGACATAGTTATTTTATTATTATCTACTTATAATAAATAGACACCTGAGGTGAGCGCGGGAGAATTGGATCAAGATTTTGAAAATCTTTCACAAAAGCTCCATTTATCAGATAATATGAAAAGTTTTACCTTATATTGAATCCTGAACATTCTAGATTATGTTAAATGCTAAGTTTTTCATTTTTATTCCGAGCGGAAACTACTCCTAATCGTCCGCAATTGGAGGATGAATAGGATTGGCATAGCGGACGAAATGGAATGGAATGAAAAACATTCAATTTCAGTACATAATATAATCATCAGAACAAAATATATTCGTAATTTAGGCATCTCACACGCATTTTCCACATATGAATTGCTTCTATCCCTGAGCGCTCATACAGTTTTCGTGGTATCATTTTCCATTTTTCTGGGTTCATTTGAGCATCATTTCACCCATTTCATTCATCGTCAGATATGACTTAACGTTGGAGGAAGTAAATAAAACAATTTCAGTACTTCACCTTACTTTAAACCACTTCGCCCCTTTTTGTAGTGGTATTTATTTTTACCCGTTGGCAGCACTGTTTAAGTAACTATCATAACAAGGGAAAGTATAGATGCAAGTAAGTCTGTATTTTTAATGTAAATTTTATACTTAGGAATTAATCCTTTTAGAATTAATCCTTTTAAATACATTACTCCGGCATATGGGCGATTTTAATTAATTAGAGCCAACTGAAAAATGCAATGCCACGGCTGGGATTTGAATCACGGATCTCCTGGATTCCGTCCAGTCGCTCTAACCCCTTGAGCTACCATGATGAGTCAACTGGAGAATTTATCGTCAGGACGGCACGTTGACCATGGTAGCTCAAGGGGTTAGAGTGACTGGACGGAAACCAGGAGATCCGTGCTTCAAATCCCGGCAATGGCATTGAATTTTTATGTTGGCTCTAATTAATTAAGTCTGTATTTTCTTATTGCACAAGTTTCTGGACCAATTTCAATGCACGTTCCTTATAAATCTATGCTAATCGAACTTAAAAGTTACTAAATCCTAGAAATGGAACAATTACATACCTCCTTTCCGGAAAAGGAGCTCGATTTCTCACTTAGATTGAAGAAGCACAATAATAGTATACACCAAACTGTTTCAGGTAATTAACTTCTTCGTTCAAATACAACCTTTACAGCCAACATTTCGTAACAAATGTTGTTCGCACGTGTTTTGTTTCCGCACTGAGAAAGCGTTTTATGAATTTTTTGAGAGTTATTAAATAGTATTATCTTCGTCTAGGTTTCACTATTGGTATTATAAATCGTAAAAATGTCATTTCAAATGAAATAAAACATAATGGTAATAAATATCAGTCAGGTTTGTGGCTTAGAAACAAAACATAAATCTGGACGCCTTGAAATCTGGTCCCCTCTGTAAAATCTTACTTTATCCTATATTACGTCTCAAACAATATAACGTTAGCGATGTCTGGACATTTGATAAAAGAAAAAGACTACAAACCAAAGATACGAGTTGTCATAATTAATACATCTTTCTCTAATTTCAACAGCCTCCAACTTACAGTCGTGATTATACTAATTTTATTTACTGTTATTTTGTCACAAAAGATCGCTGTTTAGTTTATCACACGGAAAGTTCCAAATATCTATGTTCTATATTATCCAAGGATGAGCCTTTTTGCTGTATTTTTTTAATTCAAGCACGATATACACGTTAGCCTATGGATGAATGTCAGTTTTAAGGGAGTGGTAAAAGAAGAGAATTGTGGCAAAATTTCACCTGAGTGACTGGAAGGCATGGTTTGCAACGAGTGTCTATACCATACCCTCGATGGATTGGCTTGATTTCAAATGCATGACACTCAGACTATTATCTATGAACATAGTTGGGCTTGAGCTACAGGAGCAAAGGAAAAGGGGGGAGTAAGGTGAACATTACGTGGAGTGCTAGCAGCAGGTAGGGGTTTGTGCAGCAGTAACGGTTTAATATTTCTTTACCAACATATACCACCGCACATTATGTATTCCGTGCACTCGACCGAGCATAGGGGACAGTAGTGTTCTTTAACTCGTTATTTCCAGCCTGTCGCTGTCACATTTTGCCAGCCCTCTAGATTCCAGTGCCAATCTGAGATAGCTGACGGCCTGTCAGTTATAATACAGACGGGAACGAAGCCCTGGGGTCTTGTAAAGGTAGAAACGATAATTACAACTGGGAAACGGTTTTCAATTACGAATATGCGGCTCAACCTGGGAATTCGTCAATTGTGGAAACGGTGCGTTTAGCTTTAAGGCAATTCCTCATCTAAGGCTAGCTAACAATAATGCACATGGTTTATTTAATCCGATTAACTAAATAAAAATCCTCCTTTTTGTTGCTGTTTTTAGTGTGCGTATTATAGTTAATAATCCCGGGAGAATCTTTATTACCTAAGTATGCTAATTAATGTAAATTTTTGGCATTTATTCCATATTATTCCTGGCACTCATCATTTCTCTCTTTGTCACCAGACGACAGTGTTGGACGGGGAGTAAATGAGTGTATGAGGTTTAAAGGTCCGTCTGCCTCGTACGTTTCTTCCTCCAGCGTTGCTACGCCCGTGCGTGTCTTCCCCTTCTTGTGAATCCGCCAGAGGTAGACAGTTGCTGTTGGATGACCGAGGGCTCATGTGGCTTAAGATGCATTCGAGCTGAAAACGTTAGAGACCCGTCGATCCTTCGGCCCTCTGTTATGGGCTATTTACAGTGCTCTTCTACAGTTGCATGGATCCTAGCAGTTCGTCCGTACTTTTACCTTCATTGAATATAGTGCATTAAATTACTACTAACCCATCTCGGTAACGTGTCTGACACACTTTAAGGGGTCCCAATTCGAATCTCCGTCAGGTGAGTTACCTAAATAATTTTTTTCGGGATTTTCCCTTGTCCTGAAAGATGAATGTCGGGTACCCTAAGCTTCACGGAAACGGACTCATTTGATCATCATTTCACCCATTTCATTCATCGTCCGATAGGATGTAAGTAGGACTCATAGAAACAGTTGAAACCAAAATAATCCTACATTTAATATATCGCTTAAAATTTTCGAGTTGTGTTATTTCATCTTGGACGAAAGATACGTAGTGAATGGTGTTTGTCCACTCGAATGCACTAGAAAGTTGCCCACGCTTTTAGTATCCTTACTTTATGTTGACATCACTCCTTATCATCTTTGCTCAAAATGGTCAGTCAATCTCTCTTAATTTTGAATTCAAGTCGAATAAACATTAAACAAAGGCACCACCTTTAAGAATTAAAGGGAAGTAGTACAGAACTGTTTTCCCTGAGTTCTTAGAAAACATACTTTGTTATAATGGTCCACACCAGAGTCGGGTAGGTCCGTGTCATATTGGTCTGAGGTCAAAAGACTGGCCCTCAAATACTGACCTATAAACATAGGTCCCTTCAGCCTCATGAGCGAAGAAAAGGAGCAAGCATTAAGTGGAATGCTAGAATCATCTAATGGGGGAACCTAGGCATGGAAGAATATTAATTCCTTACCAATATAAACCTCTGCAGCACGATTCGATGCAGTCGGCTGCACATATCCAAACTTACATAACTGTAAGCATTTGAGCAGTAGATTAATATATCGGTAAATTATAAAATGTGTCTGATCGCGGATTGGGGTACTTATGAGTGGCTGGTACGGAGCATCTTTGTCAGATAGGAAATAAATAACCGTATCTAGGTATGCTACATTGTGCAGAAAAGTTCCATGAAGAAGGCAACTTCTGATCAAGCAGGAAAGAAAATCCCGAAGCACGTAAACGATTCTGGAGCCGGAAATTGTATTCCAAGAGAATGGAAACCAAAAGAGTAAGATAGGGAGGGGTGTCAGCGACTTCCGGCAATAATTCAAACAGACAGTATTATACCATCTATTAGCATAGACAGATGTAGGGCTAACTCAGCAGAGAACAAGGTTAACATGCAAATCTGGCGGCATAAATCAGTAACTTTGTTCGGATCACGAACTAGGTACGACTGCTGGCAATTCTGAGCAGTGCGATCGGATATTTCGTTCAACTTAGTATTCTGCAGCATAGAAAATATTTACATAATTATGAATTCATTAGTAGTGAAATAACGAATTGCCATTGCCTCGTAACATATTTCGGAAACAGCACGTGTAAGTTCTACGAAGTTACTTAATTCTACTCCTTTGTATTTGTGTTGCAAAGGAGGCTGCCAGACGTGATCTGTGGTTTCCAGAACATAGATGATCCAAGTTTTAAACAAAAAATTATAATTTAATATTTTTCTGTACTTTTACGTGACTTTAATTCTTCACTTACTTCCAAATTTTCTCTTTACAAAACTATTTATTTTAGTGTATGTTGACTGGTAACATTACAAATATCGTTCTTATACATGGGTCATTCAAAAATTAGTGGCAACAATTGCCTGCATTTGGCGCTATCACCGGTATATCATGTAAGCTCATAAAAATAAGAGCATCTAATATTTGATAGCTGTGAGTTTGAAGACAATTTTATTTAATAAGGCATTTTTAATAAATTGGTTAGTGCCCTAAATATGTTTAGTAAATACAAACAAACATGCT
This sequence comes from Mantis religiosa, assembly GCA_030765055.1. Lineage (NCBI taxonomy): Eukaryota > Metazoa > Arthropoda > Insecta > Mantodea > Mantidae > Mantis > Mantis religiosa. Next base: position 103,588,279 of record CM060956.1, on the reverse strand, counting down.
TAGTTAAAATTCAGGTTGCAAGAGGTATCAATGCTCCACAATGCCATACAGAATTATTGGTAGCTTGTGGTAGACAGAACTTTACCATGTCGTACCGTAACTAGGTGCGCGAATGCATTTCGTAGAGGAAGGGAAGACATTCATGAAAAACGTACAGCTCGCAGACCGCAATCAGCAAGTGATGATGCACGTGTGAATGCTGTTAGAGTACTGCTGGAAGAACATTATTATTGGACTTGTATTTAACTACGAGGGCTGTTCAATTAAGAATTATCACAATTTTTTTTGACAACCTACCTTTACTGCTCATAGTTTTGATGGACCTACTCAAAATAGTCTTCCCTGAATGCGATACACTTGTCCCAGCGTTACTGTCAGTCTTCAAAGACATTCTGGAAACCATTTTTGAGAGATCCTTCAAAATCGCCTCCGCAACCTTCACCACTGCTTCTGATGATGGATAATGCCTCCCACGGAGGCGTTCCTTCAAGTTGGGGAATAGAAAAAGGTCACATGTGGCTAAATCCGGACTATAGGGAGGCTGAGGGATGCACTTCACGTTGTTTTTGCAAGATATTCAGCACCAAAATTGGCAATATGTGGGCGCACATTATCGTGGTGCAGCATTCAACCTGCTTCACGGAAATGTGGTATTTTGCGCCTGATATGGACTTGCAATGTTTTCACTATATCCCTGTACTATTGTCCAGTTACTGATGTGTGTGCAGGCACAAAATGCTGATAAACCATTCCATGAATATCAAGGAATGAGATGACCATAACTTTCCTAGCAGAAACAACCACTTTGGCTTTTTTAGGGGTTGGTGATGAAGGAGATTTCCACACTGAGCTTTGCTGTTTGCTCTCAGGATCAAAATGATGTAGCCAAGTTTCATCAGCAGTGATTACGTTTGAAAGAAACTTCGGATCTTTCTCTAACATCAACTTTTGCACGCGAATGTCCTTTTGTTCGGGAATCAACAGTCTTGGAACCCATCGCGCACAAACACGTCTCATGAGTAATGTTTCTGTCTGCAACGTGTGGTTGGCACGCAATGAAATCTTCAGTATTTCAGAAAGTGATCTTAATGTAATTCGTGGATCATCTCTCACAATGGCAGCAGCAGTTTTGATTTTTTCTTCCGTAAGAGCAGTAAATGGAGCACCGGGTCAACCTTCTTTTGAAATTCATTGTTTCCACTCTTTAAACATTTTAAACCACCTTCGAACTACTGTGCTGTAGGGAAGAACAGACTCTCCATAGGCCTCCTGTGCCTATGAATAGGCCTTAAGTGAAGATTTGTTGAGACGTAAGCAGAACTTCAAAGTCGCATAGTGTTCCTCGTGTGTTACCTCCATTGCAGCGGTAGGCGATACTGAACAGATCTGAACTTACCTGGATCTCACAGGCGGGAACCAGGAGTACCAGCAATGAAACTACTACGGCGTGTTTGTTTCACATTAAGCTAACAGAATATGATATGATTTAATTTTAGTGCGAAAAATTATGATCGTAAAAATTATGATCATTCTTTATTGAACAGCTCTCGTGGCAAGGGAAAATGAAATTATAACTTAGAGGAGTTCCTTTTAGAATAAGACAGGCAATTATAGCAGCAGTAGAGCAGTCTGTTCGAATATTAGTACAATAAGACGCTGTGGTTGGCATCCATCGGCTCCCTAATGTGTGGAGGCGATTTCTTAATGTTAGAATAGATTACTTTTAAGCACTGCAATAATGTTACTGCTCCAAATAAGTTTTATTTGTCGTCAATTCAAATGCTTCTAATAATTATTGTATGGCCTATGTATATGAACTTTGCTATTTATCCCAATTTTGTGTATGAGAGACATACGTGCATCAGCATAGTGTACATTCTCGTGCACTAAACTTCAAACATATTTCACTAATCTCAACATTTGTTTGTTCAGTAATTTTTAAATGCAATGCCATATTTTCACTACGTTGAATAATATATACAGAAAATAATACCTTAGTTTTAGAAAGTCTACGAAGGGTCAGACATGTTTAACACCTTCTTGAATATATGGCCTTAACACAAGTGGCTCACTGATGGATCCCCCATCCTCTCCAAAGGTTCACCCAATTGGAACAGGATCCATACCAGCACAGTAGGGGCTCAAACAGCAAGTGAACAAAATATAGCCTTGGTGCTCATTAATTTGAGATGGCATTTGAAACAGCAATAGTTCGCATTGTGCCATTGCATTCCACTGCACTATAAACCGCTTTCTGCTCGTTTTGTCGAAAAGCTCGTACGTTATTTCTCTTTGAGCTCAAAGGGTTTGCAGATCAGGAAACAATACCAATCACCTCGTAACTGCTCGCCAAAACTGATCCCAGTAAAACTCCCAGCAGGCCATGAAATTCTACGTTCATACAGCCATGACCCACTTTACAGGAAAAGAGGGAATTTTGCGGAAAGCGCTAAAATAACAGCACAACGTAATGTTAATTAAAAAGGCTCTTTCTTTGTTGTCCCCCCTCTTTCGTTTATTTTTCTGTAACGGAACGAAGTTGAGTCAATAATTAACATCTGGTTGTAAATTAAAAAGTCTGAGGAATACGTTTGATGTATTTTCTCGTCGGAGGGAGCCTGTCATATTGCTGTCATATATCAATCATTGCGGATAGGCTGTTACCACTTGCGGGGGTAAAATATGAGCTTCAACCTCTTGTTTCGAGCTCGTTGCTGTGTCAAAATGCGGAGAGGACACTGCTCACGATTAAATCATGAAGCCAGAGTGAGAGAAGTTATTGTATACCTAATCTGCTGGTTAAAAAGCTGTCGCAATTTCCGAAAATTATTTTATCCGCTAGTGCCACATATAATGTTTGGTTACAAAAGTGTCAGATTGATGCAGTAATTGTTAATGAGCTAAATGTATGACGTTATGAATAATAGATAAGTAGATATATAAGCAAATGCAAATAAATGACTTCCATGTGTTTAAAATTAATGTACAATATAAGAATAAGGGGCCAAAATTTACTAGGGTATAGGGATTTGGGTACAATCTTAGTGATAAGTCAGTGTAGCTAAAGCTGTTAAACCTTCCCGCGAAAACAACCAACAAATCGCTTTTTTAGCCACTAAGCCAAGTTTCATTTACTAGATTTCATTTTCTCATGATTTTGTTTTCGTTTTAATTTACGTCCTACAACGTTAATTAATATAGGACGATGAATGAAATGATGTTCAGATGAGTACAGGGTACATAGAGCTTAGAGCTACCAGACATTCATATTTCAGGATAAGAGAAAACCTCCAAAGTTAGGTCATATCGGACGATGAATGAAATGATGTTCAAATGAGCACAGCGTACATAGAGCTTAGAGTTACCAGACATTCGTCATTCAGTATAAGGGAAAACCTCAAACGTTAAGTCATATCGGACGATGAATGAAATGATGCTCAAATGAGTACAGCGTACATAGAGCTTAGAGTTACCAGACATTCGTCTTTCAGTATAAGGGAAAACCGCAAACGTTGTCATATCGGACGAATCTTTCAGGATACGAGAAAAAGCTCCAACGTTATTTCACAGAGGACGATGAATGAAATGATGTTCAAATGAGTACAGGGTACATAGAGCTTAGAGTTACCAGACATTCATCTTTAAGTATAAGGGAATACCTCCCTCGTTAAGTCATATCGAACGACGAATGAAATTATATTAAAATGAGTGCAGGGACTACTGAGCTTATAGTTACCATTCATCTTCCAGAATAAGTAAAAAGCGCCAGCGAAAGGCCTTATCCGGATGACTCATTCTGCAAGATTCCAACACGGGAACTCTTGAATATTAGGTAGACACTCTGTTCCCCACGCTACTGAAGTGGGCATGAAGTATTCGATTATTGTTCTCTAAGTTCGAAGTTAAAGAAGAGATTCGTGAAAAATAGGGAACTCTTTGGGAAGATGGGATCTCATGCAGTCCTATGACAAATTAGTTTCAGGCATCCGTTTATTGTTAATTTTGCTCCTTATGTGTATAATTTGTTACTTCCCCGTCATTTCCCAAAATGGCTAAAACTCTGTTATATTCACACGATAATCTTTCAAGTTCTTGAAATTTTACATAGTCATTATCCGGAAATTAACCACTAGTTGGAATGTTCCAGCAATTTTTATATAATTTTAGGTGTGGATTTAAACCTTTATACCATCCCATTGGTCGCTTAACCTAAAATGTGCTTTTTTCATATAATATCGAAATTTTAACGCATGCTGCCAACAGTTTTCTCTCTTAAACTCTTATTTACTGGTCCCTGATAATATGATTACAGCATACAGTTGAAAACATTTTCTTGCATGAACTTACTGATATATTTTGGCCTTGCTATTGCCTGCATATCGTAATGAGAGAAAAGAAAATGCAGCATTTGGATAGCTGTCCTAGTTTAAGGTTGTCTAAGATCAAGTTCTGCACATAAATCTATGGAAAAGTCTCCTGATACGGTAGCGTAGAGGGTAGCGTCTCAGCCTTACGTTCAGGAGGTTCCAAGTGCGAATCTCGATCAGGGTGAGTTACCTGGATATGGTATTTTTGAAATATTTCCCTAACCCTTAAAAGATGGGAGCAGGTAACTCTAACCTCTTTCGACTCTGGGCTACTTTGAGCATCATTTTACCCACTTCTTTGATGGTCCAACGTTGGAGAACGGAAAAAATAATAATGTAAAACTAAACTCTAACCATTAAATAAGCAAGGTTAAAATATATGGTATAAGGATATGATAAATAAAGTGTAATAATGTAGAACACTGTTATAATATTTGGACATATGGTATATAAATATTTTAAAATGTATTTATTTATTTAATTCTTTAAACTGTACAAATGAATATTTTGAATTACAAAAATTCACGAACAGTTTGTAAACCACTGTCTTTTAAAACAGAAGTTTCGTACTCTTTGTTATACAGTTCATTCTGGTTTCATATTTGCTTAACTGAGAACACATCATCATCATCATCATCATCATCATCATCATCATCATCATCATCATCATCATCATTGCTGTTGCTGTTAGCTTGCTTGGAAAAAATATTACTCGAATTCGTTTTAGTTTGAATGTAACAACTATTTTTCATTCATGGTAATCTTAAATTCAAAAACTTTCGCATAATTTTTATAATTACGTTTAGGTTTCTTGCACAAGTGTATGTATTTTTAGTATCTTATTATCTTGTGAATTGAAGTTATAAGATAACTTATAGAAGCATATTTTTCAGGACTATTGGGACTTTTAAATGATGAAAGAGTTACTAAAATTGTCGGGAGTACATACATAATACGTGCATACATATATAATTACACACGAACTTTGTCCCTGTGTAACGTTAGTATATGTAGTTACAATTTAATAAAGTCCTTTCCTATTTCGTTTTGCCCTGTAGTAGTTATTCTTCTCCCTTGGCATACACCCTATGGTGTTTTGGCGGGTAATGGCTGGATATTGGCAGAATCCATGCAGCGCGTTGGAGCGAGCAGAGCCATGGAAACGAGTTTCTGGCCCCGGGACATGCATACATGCATGACCATTTCAAATTCAAACATGCCGTGAAATCGGACAGAAACAAGAAAAGTAGACGAACAGATCAGAAAGTGAAGTGGGTCTCTGGTGTAGCATATTGCCCAGGAATATCTCCGAATGGAATGATTCTATACAGGATTGGAAATGTGGAGAGAGAGGATTTGTTCTGTCTTGTTTTGTTGGTTTTTCAGACTGTAAAAGGAGTCTGAGCAGAGGTTCTTCTTAAAGGGGTTAATTTCTTCGAATACTATAATTAAAGAATCTAACAAGATGACTCCGGCGGAAACATCTAGCCTATAGTCAGGAGATCCTGGATTCAGATCACACGAACGGACACATTTAAACTGAATTCTTTCGTGGTTTCCCTCATTTGCTAAGAAAATGCGAAATGATATCCGTAACACAACGACCCACAATTCTACCTAGACAACGTGGTTAAACTAACATAAAGTAAAGAGGAAAAATTATAGTTAAAATTTGTTTTATCGATGACTTTGGCAGGTTGGCGGGGATCAAGCCACTGTTTCGAGTCTCCAGGGTTTTGGTAATATACAGATTTTTCATCACAAGTGACAAATCTCCTGACATATCTACGATCTATGTGATTATGATGATGATGATGATTATTATTATTATTATTATTATTATTATTATTATTATTATTATTATTATTATTATTATTATTATTATTATTATTATTATTATTATTATTATTATTATTATTATTATTATTATTATTATTATTATTATTATTATTATTATTATTATTATTATTATTATTATTATTATTATTATTATTATTATTATTATTATTATTATTATTATTATTATTATTATTATTATTATTATTATTATTATTATTATTATTATTATTAATGGAAATTAATTGTTCTTTCACACTAGCCATGTGTAGGACGCACTATGAAAGGGCAGAGCCATACTGAAAAATTCAATGCCATAGCCGGGATTTGAACCACGGATCCTCTGGTCTCCGTCCAGCCGCTCTAAACCATTGAGCTACTGTGGCCAACGTGCCAACATGACATTACATTCTTCAACTGACCCGGCTATGGCATTGATTTTTTTCAGTCTGGCTCCACCCTTTCATTATCATCATCATTGTCTTCTTCTTCGTTATACATCTCTGGAAGATTCTGAACAAGGTTCAAATCCAAGTTTTGAATTTAATTTGGCGTTTAGTGTTCGAATTAATTGTCCGTAGACTAAAAAATAAAAAACCTCGCATACGAGCCTTTTTCTAAACATATGTACCTCTTGTTAATTCTGTGGTTCTCGAAATAATTATTTACGGTGGACTCTTGACCCGGAATTTTTTTAGTAGAAGCAATTACTCCTGTTTCTTGCTATAGTAAATGCCAGAAAAAGTAAACTTTCCAAAAGGTACAATATTTCACATTTGAACCAAAGAGCTTATAAGGTTATAATTCTAAAATGTTGAAAACATTATTTTCAAATATTAATCAGGTGGAACATTTTAATAGACAAAAATCTAAGAAAAATAAAAGTCGAAAGAAACGCACTAGAAGTAAAATACAGACCAACTCTCACATGTTGAAGTCCTAAAGGGCTCTGAAAGCAAAGGCCATATTCAACCTAAAATATATAATGTATGTGTTTAGAAGGAATAAACGGTATTCTGAAGCTTGTTTTGCATATTTTGGCAAAATATCAGCAATGGATGCAATTGCTTTCGCGATATTAACAGCTATAATTCTTTCAGGCAAAACAGTGAGAGAACTTTGGGGATATTTTGCAAATGTAAAAGCTCAGATATACAAATAAATCAAATGTTTATTTTGTAAGCTTGAAAGCGTTTACACTATGTATTGCAGTATGTTTAAACTGTTACGTTTTCTTTTTGTATATTACTTTTATTATATTTTGATAGACGTTTTAATAAACAATTTCATTTTCTGTGCATATCAGTGAAATTACGGAAAAAGAGTACCAACAAAATCTATGAATATGCTTGTAAGATTTAAGCATGATATACGAGGACTGTTCAATAAAGAAATATCATAATTTTTTACGGTCATAATTTTTCGCACTAAAATTGAATCTTATTATATTCTGTTAGCTAAATGTGAAATAAACATGCCGTAGTAGTTACATTGTTGATACTCCTGGTTCCCGCCTGTGAGAACCTCGTAAGTTCAGGCATGTTCAGTATCGCCTACCGCTGCAGTGGAGGTAACATGCGAGGAACAATATGCGACTTTGAAATTCTGCTTTCGTCTCAAGAAATCAAGTTGAGGCCTATACAATGTTACAGGAGGCCCATGTAGAGTCTGTTCTTCCCTAAAGCACAGCTCGAAGGTGGTATAAAATGTTTAAAGAGGAGAGACAATCAATTGAAAGGAAGGTGGACCCGGTGCTCCAGTTACTGCTCTTACGGCAGAAAACATCATCACTGCTGCCATTGTGAGAGAGGATCGACGAATTACCTTAAGATCACCTTCTTAAATACTGGACATTTCACTGGGGGCCACATTTCTGTGAAGTAGACTGGATGCTGCACCACGATAATGCGCGGTCGTATATTGCCAATGTTGTTGAATATCTTGGAAAAATCAATATGAAGTGCATCCCTCACCCTCTCTATAGTCCGGATTTAGCCCCATGTGACCTTTTTCTATTCCCTAACTTGAAGAAACGCCTTCGTGTGAGGCATTTTCCACCATCAGAAGCAGTGGTGAAGGCCACGGAAGCGATTTTGAAGGATCTGTCAAAAGATAGTTTCCAGCATGTCTTTGAAGACTGGCAGAAACGCTGGGACAAGTGCATCCCATTGAGGGGAAACTATTTTGACAAGGACCATGAAAATTTTAAGGATGAGTAAAGCTACGTTCGCAAAAAAGGTTAGCATTTTTTACTGAACAACCCTCGTAGTGGATTAAACTTGTACAATGACTATGGCATGGTACAGCTTATATCTCGAAAACGTTTAAGTTAAAAATACAAAGGCGAACCTTAAATAAGTTGAAAGACAGGGTATATAATACACAAAAATCAATATTTATGTAATTTTCTTTAACGAAAGTTCTGTCCTCAAGTCTCACATCGGTGTGTTTAATGCAGATGTACAATTTTGTGAGTACGAAGAAAGTAGGGAGGAACTACGTGGAATGTACAGCGGGTTTAAACCCAAGGGCACAGTTGCCGCTGACCTCATTTCCTTTGTAAACTAATATAAAGTCTTGACCACATAAGATCACAGAGCCCCGCGCTTAAAGAGACATGTGATGCAATATTCACCAGGTGAGTGCATTTTAAAACACGCTGGTCTGCTTTATGCCCTAAAGGTCCAGGAACCTGATGTTGCTTCAGGTATGTAGCCCTCGAGAGTGAACCGTATATTCCGTGAGCGGTGCCAGTTTCGTCTTGACCTTAACCGGGACCCAAGTTCAGATGCTACATGTCGAAAATGTGTTTCTATTTATACTAAAATTTCACCTTCCCAACGTCAAAATGTTGTCATTACTTCCACCAATTCGCACAGAAGATACATGGCAGTCCATTCTTAATATGATATGATTTATCATCTACTAAAGCAAATATATCTTGGCTACCACTGAACTAGGGCTGACCTTTTGTTAACAGGGCAGCCCTTCAAAACAGGTACATACTTCATACGTATTTCCCTAATACCTTACATACCCACTCTTGTTTCACTCTGTAGCCACCGTAATGCAATTTAATTTTGTAAATATGTAAATCAATCAATCAATAAATAAATCGGCTTAAGCAGCACAGATCTATACAACATTTTTGTAATTGACGTCCTCCAACGTTAAGTCATATCAAGCTGTATAGCCTGATTATCAACTTACTTATATACGTTTCTTTGACCTAATTATTTTTTAACACTCACACCATCTCCTGAACTAGCATTTAATTAACTGCAAACAGTCTTTTGTTCAATGATGCGAGTATTGAGAGTGTTTTGTCTTTGTTGATTTTTATGTTACATCTATGTTTATAACATTTCTTCACGTCTTATATTAGGTTTAGATATTTCTGTAAGGATTTGCCAATAACGAAGCGATAGTTTTTTAAACTTGTAATCTATTTTATTACCTTCTAAATACAAATTGATTAATGTTTTGAAGAGTTGTAAAACGCCTAAATCCTAGCATACATTTGGTTGCAACCTGTAGAGATGGGGAGATAAGAGTATTCGAACGGAGGGGATTCTAGAAACAAGAGCATAGCGCCGCAAGAGGATGTGCTATGATCTAAAGTTTGCATACTCCTAACATGCTACTGACCCAAGGCATTGCCTTGTTAATTTCTAGCTAAATGAGGATATTACGTTGAAGAACAAGAAAACTCCTTTCTTATAGGTAATCCATTAACTGCTTTGCCCGGTCCTAGGATGTAAGTCCCAAGTATTTGTGTTTGTTTGTTCAGCGCTAGTATTCTACAAGGGTCATCCAAGAAGTAACAGTCCACTGTATAGATTACACAGATGGAATTGGTTCCTCTATATACTTTATTATTGTTGTGCGAGTTTCAGGCGTAACATATTTATATTGTGCTTCTTGTGATTGTTAAAAATGACTTGTATGTGAAGTGACGGCCACTGTGAGAAGTGTCTTAGAACATTTCTGTGTTCCGATGTTTAATTCTTCACAAATTTACAGTCAATTAAAGGAAGTACTACGATGATGTGATGAACGAAATAAACGTGAGAAACTGACGTAAAGTGATAACTCGAACGTGACCTCCAACATACGAGGGCTGTTCAATAAAGAATGATCATAATTTTTACGGTCATAATTTTTCGCACTAAAATTCAACCTTATTATATTCTGTTAGCTTAATGTGAAACAAACACGCCGTAGTAGTTTCATTGTTGATACTCCTGGTTTCCGCCTGTAGAACCAGGCAAGTTCACACATGTTAGGTATCACCTACCACTAAAATAGAGGTAACATGCAGTTAAAGTTGATGTTAGCAGAAGATACGGAGTTTCTTTCAAACGTAATCACTGCTGATGAAACTTGGCTACATCATTTTGATCCTGAGAGCAAACAGCAAAGCTCAGTGTCGAAATATCCTTCATCACCAACCCCCAAAAAAGCAAAAGTGGTTGCTTCTGCTGGGAAAGTTATGGTCATCTCATTGTTTGATAATCATGGAATGTTTTATGAGCATGTTGTACCTGCACACACATCAGTAACTGGACAATACTGCAGGGATGTCCTGAAAACATTGCAAGTCCATATCAGGCACAAAAGACCACATTTACATGAAACAGGCTGGATGCTGCACCACGATAATGTGCGGCCGCATATTGCCAATGTTGCTGAATATCTTGCAAAAATCAACGCGAAGTACATCCCTTACCCTCCCTATAGTCCATATTTAGCCCCATGTGACATTTTTCTATTCCCTAACTTGAACAAACACCTTCGTGGGAGGTATTATCCATCATCAGAAGCAGTGGTGAAGGTTGTGGAGGTTATTTTGAAGGATCTCACAAAAATTGTTTCCAGCTAGTGTTTGAAGACTGGCAGAAACGCTGGGACAAGTACATCGCATGCAGGGGAGACTATTTTGAGAAGGACCATTAATTGAGCAGCAAAGTGAGTAGTACAAGACGTGTATTTCTCTTGCAGCGTTTCTGTTCTTTGTTTGGTCATATTGTGTTCGAACATTTTTATGTAATTAATAGGTAGAAGCCGAGTATAACACGCCATTTTTAAATGGAAACTTGGAAGGTTACATTAAAAAAAGTATTCTGAAAATTTATCTTAAAATAATTAACCACTGTTTTCTATCCTGGAAGTGTACTTTACTGTATTTACTGCATAATTAGCAATTCAAAGCATTAGTTAAACATACAGACGTCCCTTTAAATTTCACAATGCGCCACGCTTTTAAACGAGTATTACTAATATATATATATATATATATATATATATATATATATATATATATATGGTTATTTTGGAACCACTTTCTCAAAACCCGTAAGATCTAAAATATTGGGATTTGGCAAAATTATTTGAAATACTTTACAATACATTCACCCTAACTTTTACATTTTTATCATTAATACTTTAGGTATTAATACTTTGTGAGAGAGAGAAAAAACAATCCAATATTTTCTTCAATAATTTCTCCATAAAACATAAACAACTTTAACAGATGAATTATTAGCGCCAAAGATATAATTCATCCCCCACTTCTCAAATATAATACCAACATGTATAATTTCATAAAGATATCACTTATGATTATGAGAAAAATGTACTTAAAGAGACATAATTTTCTATATCCAAAAATTAATATTTATAACTAGCAATGTTTTTATATTTTAAATTTAACAACGCAGAATCATGAAAATTTGCATCCATATTCCATAAAATATGTACTATATGAAGAAAACCATTCATTGAAATGCAATGAGAACTTTACAAGTTACAATAATTTATGTTGGAAACTGCAAGCACAGTCAAGTTTGTCCTATTCGATCGCTTTAAAGCTCATGGACAAGTATTTAAAGTGCTTAAAGCAGGCGATTATTCTAAAAATAATTACTTATTTTGTAATAATTATTTCTGAATAGATAAAAGCGAAAGGATTTTTTATTTCTTAAGGACTATTGTAAGTTAAAGATTACATCCATCATGGAGTTGCTTTATGAATAGAAATAATAAGACCAGTGAAATTTTGTTACTTCATGCACACCTAGAATAACACGGCGTGCAAAGGAAATAAGTCACGCATATCTAAGCTTTGTCAAAATGTCCAGATTCAGATTGTCTTTTGGCGTGTAATTTCTTAACCTTCTAAGGCTTAGAGTTCCTTTTCCTCCCTTTCTTAATTTGAACTAAGCCTCCCCTTCTTTTATCTGGTTGTTCGCTCAATGGATTAAAGTCATGCGCTCGTTTAGCTTTGCAGGAATTTTTCTCTCAAACACGTGTCGCATGCAAGTGGGTCATAAGTTCATTTTCATTAAGAAGAAGACGTTAACATTTTCTATTTAAAGTAAGGGGAGGCTGTGGACCCTATACTACCCACACTAAATTTGCCTAATTTATGTTTCATAATCACGGAGAAGTTTACGGTTATAATTTTAAAAGTAATAAGTTCATAGCAAAATTTAACGAAGTTTAAATATAACTGAAGGTAATTTTCACACGTGCTGATTATTTAATGCAATAATATAGGAAAAATATTTCAATTTATGTATTTTTTTAGTGGTGTATTGCACTAAACCCCTTAGTATTATATTATTTATTACTGCCTTGTCCCATTAATAAAGTGTTTTTTTATTTTGATGTTTTAGAAAGTTTATTGAACTTCTTTAATTTGGCCATGCTATTTACAGGATGCTATGGCTAGTGTTGCGTACACTGCGAGCATCTATCAGTCTTCAGTTATTAATGAACAATCACACATTTTGAACCTCCAGTTTTTGCTAAAACATTACTGGAAGCTAGATTATAAAACCGCTGATGCAGCTCGAAGAATATGTGAAGTGGAAGGAGAAAGCGCCGTTAGTGAGCGTATGACACAACAATGGCTCCAAATTTTCAACAATGGAGAAGACAGTACTAAAGACTACGACGTTCTGGAAGACCTATAGTATGGAATATTGAGGATACACGACAAGTTTTGCGACAAAATCGGCAAAAATGTACTCGTAGGCTTTCAAAAGAACTTTGTGCGTCAAAAGATACCATACATCGCCACATTAAGACACTTGGAAAATCATACAGAAGCTGCAGATCTGTACCTCATGAACTGACACCTCAACAGGCTGAATGTAGAATGGATATCTGTCATTACCTTATCCCTAATCTCATGGATGGTAGATTTGTCATATGAATTGTCATTGTGAATGAATAATGGGTATATTATCGAAGCCCTGATGCCTGAGACAGTGTCTTGATCCCCTCTAAGCTGACAAAGTCATAGGTAAAAGTAGTCAGTTCGGTCTCAAAGTCATGTTGTGTGTCGGTGGGATTTAGAAGTTGTGATTCACTAGCAGTTTGTTCCAAACGATTGACACTGATTTTTACTGTCAACAACTGGAACGAGTTGAGACGGAGATACCCAGCATTAATTAACCGAAGGACAGTTCTATTGCCACAGAACAATGCAACACCCGATACTACACGAACAGCCATGGAAAAAGTTCAGGAACTGGGAGGAATCAAACTGCTACGACACCCAGCATACAGCACTGATCCCGTAACATCAGGTTATCATCTTTTTAGATCCATGACTGATTTTCTATGTGGAAGAAAGTTTGATAACATTGAAACAGTGCAAGTAGGTGTGACCGAATTCTTCGCATCAAAAACCAGAGACTAGTACCATCGTGGGATAATAATCCTCGCTGAACGATGTCTCAAGACTATAGAATCTGATGTCTGTACTTGGAAAATAAGCTAATTGCTTGTCAGAATACTGTCGCGAACCCGTATCTACGATCGCGTGGCTTGTTTACACAAAAGGAACTGATAGGCGGGTAGTGTGAAAACCAAGAGCCGGCAGACCAAGATAACATGCAGATAAAGGTCTGCCGAAACAAACAAACTGAGATAAATGGAAATTTATAGTTACTTATTTACTGATAGAGACTGTTCGGTTTCTGTTTTATTTTCGAATAATCTAGAAATTATCAGTGAGGTATTTAAAGAGGCGACGACTGGCCAAGAGGAGTTGCAAGTTGTAAAACAGTGAGGAGTTGCAGTATGTAACTAGAGTGCTGTTGTAAAACGAGTCAGCTGTGCTGGTGTTGTAATGAGAGCTGTTTGTTATTGTCATGGACCTTGGTGCTGTATATTGTGATATGTGATGTAATTCCGCTGCTACGGAGTGTATTTCTACGCAAATAAAGAGCATTTGGAATATCTGCAACTCGACCTTTTAATTCTACGAACCCTCAAAGTGACAATACACTTCAAATAATTGTTTTTCGTAAAAAGCATTATTTATGAGACAGTCTACATATGCTTCATATGCACAGGTTCAAAATGCTTCCTTTAATTTCTTTTTAAGGTTTGAAAATTATAAATTAGCTTTTGTCACTCTTTTCATTTTTCGGTGAAACGTCTGTAAAATTCTTCTTGTAGAATTACATGAAACTTTAAACAACGAACTATAGCTTTGAAACAAAAATTATGTATCCATTGTATAAATTAGAACTTATAATGAATGCTCATATTTTGTGAACTTGTGTTAAATGTTAAGGGTTTGCATATATGGCGATAGCTTATGAGTGCATTTTGACTTGGGCTAAGAGAGCATTAATTAGCGTGGTTAATTAGCGGCGCCCGGTTTGTTTTCAGGCAAATTTGTAGAATTATTTGGTCGGTTACACCAGTGAGGAATGAAAGTATACAAACTTGACAAATGAGGTATGGCAGGCTATCTTGGAATATGTGAGATGATTTCTTAGAAATTTATAGAGAGACTTAGGATGGAAAGAAGCAAATTTCAGAAATGCAGGAATTACGTGGCAACTTCGGATTAGAAGCTAGTAGTGGGTGTCTTAGAGTAATTAGCAAAATGGGATGTTATTAAGAGAATTTGAAGCTGAATAGGACATTCTGGGCGTAATATTGGACACTTCTGGTTTTATCGCTGGTGGGACAAGGTGTATGTAGATTATTTTATAAGTCTGGTGAAAAGCAATACTTTTTCGTGAACATCTTACCTTGGTCAACAGATGTTCCAGCTTTTTTTATCTCGTTGGAAAAATAGGTTCAGTCAAGGTCTGCAAAATACTCGTTGATGGTGACTCACCTTTTTATGTGATGAAAATTTCTTATTATCAAGATAAATTTTCAAGTTTGAGAACAGGAAGAAGTCACTTGGGACTAATTCTGGTGAAAAAGGTGGACGAGGAACCAGATCAAAGCTCGACGTATGCACTTTTGCCTTTGCAATTGCTGATGTGTGCGCCGGTGCATTATTCTGGTGAAAGAACACATTTTTACGTTTCTTTTCAGTCACCTCATGCTGCATACGATCCAACAATGAAGCATAATGGGCTCCAGTTATGGTTCTGCCTTTTCCCATTTAATCTATAAGGATTATTCCTTGAGAATTAAGAGAGAAAAAGAAGAAAAAACATTGGTCATCACCTTATCAGCTGACAAAATTATACTTGCCTTCTTTGGTGCTGTTCCACCAGCCTTTGTCCATTGTTTTGACTGCTGTTTTGACTTTGGTGTGTAATGATGGATCCAACTTACATCCACGGTCACAAATCGCCGCAAAATGTCTTGCGGATTGCGATTGAACATCGCCAGACATCCGGTAGAAGTGTTCTTCTGGATTCGCGTTTGGTCGGCTGTGAACAATCGCGGCACCCATCTTGCACACAGCTTTCTAATTGACCATTTTGCATCAGGATATTGTTCACTCGCTCATTTGAGATGTCTATAACCTCAGCATTGTCGCGAAGTTTCATTCGGTGATCTTGCATAACCAGATCGTGGAGATTTATGTGATGTCCTGTGTGATGACCTCAATTGGGCGACCAGAGTGAGATTCATTTTCGCTGCTTGTACGACCACGTTTAATTTCATTGATCCGAAATTAAATATTGTTCAATGTTGGTGCAGAGTCCGCATGAACTTCATGGAATTCAGTCTTGACTTGTGCGGCAGTCCAGACCTTCAAATGAAAATGTTTAATAACGTATGAAACTCTGTCTTTTATTTTTTTTTTTTTTCATTTTCAAGCGCAGCTATCACATTCACCAGTTCAGATGGCTGTCAACAATAAACTGCATACTGTAGCACGTTCAAATACTCTCTACAATCTTTTGAATAATCAAGCTTATCATCCATAAATTTGAAAGAAAAATCTCCCTCCTTTCACGGAAATTTACCAGACTTATCAAATGATCCTCGTAGCTGGATTAGACGTCATTCCTTCTTCAAGGTTAGAAACACGTGTTATCGCCTTGTATGGGATTCAAATACTTTAACTCCGAAAACTTACACATTAGTTTCCATTGGACGGTAACCTCTCCACCAATTTAAGGTGAATTACAGTGAATACTGTTTATTAAGTCAGATTCCGGTGTCACCCTTTCTTTAGCCAGTGCACATCACGCTAGCCTGAGATAGGTTTCTCTGTAGCAGCATCGAACCAAGAAGTACTACTACAAATTGAAGCAATATCGTGAGGCAGAAGCTTAAAGAGTTACTATTACCAAAATGTAATTTTAATATAAATAGCTGAGTGATGAGATATGAGTAAGTTGAAACATTAACGAGCATAATCCACGTGGAAATTGTTATATTGTTTACTTCGCCTTCAATGAAGGTACTGACGGCTGCTGTCGTGTTCAACTACCGGGTAGTTAAGTTCCCATCCCTGAATGGGATTTTCTAGCCTCTTATATACTCAGCATGACGTCACAAGGAAAACCTAACAGAATATTGACCTGTGTAATGGTACAGCAAAATAGCTAGCATTCCTCTCTATTGTCTAACATCCGCCCTTTCTATACTGTCTCCCAGGAGTGCACTGTTTCTCACGTATATCTGCTCAGGTTCAAGTTGCAATATTTTACATCAAAATATACAATTTCACTTTCACAAATATAGCTAGTTACAGTTCTCAAATGTATATATAATTATCAAACATATTACATAATTAAATCAGTATATGACCCAAGGACCAAAAGTTCTTGTTTCAATAGATGCAATTTCTCCGGAATGTTTGCTAGGTTTCGGGGCAAGTAACGGGACAAATTCCGCTGTTGCTACCCCTTAGTATGGCCACAAGGGTTATTTGCCTTCCCTTTTGTATATCCAATGAAAGGAATTAACCATTTAGAAAAGGACAGTATTTTCTTGTTCAAGAACCCTGAGAAAAATTCAAATTCCCAGTACACCTATAGCATCTTCTCCATAGTTTAGTAGTGATACAGATACTCGACGAGGCGAATCCTGAAGGAATAGCGCTTCCTCGGCCCCAACAGCGACGAGTACGACGAAGGCAACAGATCGTCGCTTCGAAACCCGATGGAGCGAGGGACCTTCGAGATAACTCGACAGCATTTGGACAGATACATTCTTTAGAATATTTTTAATGAAGCAAAATCAAAGTCGAGTAATTCATCTTGGAAGAAAATACTGGACTTTAGACAATATGCTTTAGGAAATCTAAATAATCACGTGTTGAAACTTTAAAGAGCTCTGAGAGAAAATCTTATAGTTTTTGAACTTTTCGGAAATTTTGACTAATAATATTATTAATCTAAGGATATCTGTAACCGCAACTTCGACAGCGCTTTCATACCAATTTTAGACAAATAGTCTTTATCCATAGTATAAATACAATTTGAAGCAGCCAACCCATAGTCTATACCCTAGTGAGATGCTCTACTTACAGCAAGGATAGGAGTTACGTAGTTCCGGGGCTTACTCTACTTCAAGGTAGAAGTTTCATTAAGAAACCTGCAGGGCGAGCAAACACCTGTATCTTCCGCTAGCATATTGAGCAGATACGGAAGGTAATGCTTTTTTCATGAGGCGGTGAAGATACCCTACCACACATTACTCTGCAGTCACTAAACTTCAGCTTCCATGTCGAGTATACATTGAAGGTTGAAAATACCTAGCCTTCACTCTGTCCCATAATGGAGGTTGAGAGCACATGGGAGAAAGATAAGAGTGAAAGGGAAGTAGCGGTGTCTGGGGTAAGGAACTGCAAATACAAATTACCAGATATGTCAGTGGCTCGAAAGAAAATATGAAGCAATAGAGAATCAAAGATGACATGGTGTGGAATTGTGGGGACTGATGCAATAAGAAAGCATGTTGAACACACATATGAGCAGTTTTGTAAAGAGATATTAGGACTGAATAAGTCAGCGTCAAATGGAGTAGCTAGAGGGGAAGTTGGAAGAACCTGCAGAAGTGAGTTAGTTACAGAAATATGCGTAAAATATTGGTACGGCTATATGAAGAAGATGATAATATATTTAATATCTCTTTGGAACAACAGAAGAACTCAACATTTAAGAATAGCTTGTGGTCGGAGCTAGAGAGATTATTGGATAGAAAAGTGATGGGGGATATATGGCAGAAGGGAGAAAGAAATTTAAACAGATTTTGCAAATGATTAAGAATCTAACCTCAGGTGCATTACTCGTACATTAAATTTAACATACGATAATTATTTATTGAAATTATTAACTTATCTCTCTGATATTATTTATATTTCCGTAAATTTCGCTTCTAAATAATTCCGATATAAATTATTAAAAGGTCCTTGTCTTTGAACAGGAACACGTTAGAGTTCTAAAAGAAAATTGTTTACGAAAGTGGCCTTGATAGTATATTATCGTTCAACAATGTCCTATCTTTAACATGTAATA
The DNA here is from genome assembly GCA_030765055.1 of Mantis religiosa. NCBI lineage: Eukaryota > Metazoa > Arthropoda > Insecta > Mantodea > Mantidae > Mantis > Mantis religiosa. Next base: position 103,569,336 of record CM060956.1, on the reverse strand, counting down.
AAAAGCTGTCACTGTTATTGAGTTGAAGCAGTCATTTTTTCATATGGTTACAGTTTTCATTGGTAAATAGCCATGCACAACGTTACAGTATTCAGCAACACGTAGAAATTGTGAAAATTTATTATCAAAATGCATCATCTGTTCACCAAACCTTCCGTGTATTGCGTGAAGTTTACTATAAATTCTACATCTGTACTTGAAGTTGCACGACCATAGATTGCATATTCGCTGACTGGGCTATGGAGCAATTGGAAGCCCACTTTTAGTTGGATGGCTCTGTTGAGAAACAAAATTGCCGCTATTGCAGCATCACGAACCTATGCAGATTCAAGAATGACCACTTCGTCCCCAATAAGTTCTCTGTGGTCTGGAGTTTGGTATGGTGGAAGTATTGGCCCAGATTTTCTCCAAGACGAAGACGAAGATGGAGAAGCTCTGTCAATGGAGAAAGATACCGGCCTCCAATATGAGACTATTTTTGACCTCAGTTTGGTGGTATGGATCTCAGAAGCATCTGCTTCCAGCAAGAAACTCTTGTTGAAAGACCCTATACGATGAATATGTCATAGAATAAAAAAATTGTTGCTTCTACACAGAATATAAATAGTAAATTCACTCCTCAGTGTATAATAACAATAGCCATTTGCAATCCATGGCATGGAACATGCGTACATACACTTAGAAGAGAGCATGAAGAAAGATTTCCAGACTAATCCCTGGAAGTTAAAACAATGCATTTAAATATACAGGTATAAATCAAAAGCATAATGGTTAAAAATATTTCTAGAAGAATAAACAATAAAATAATTAGTTTCACGTGAAGGGAAATCTGGGTTAGTTTCTTGAAAGTGTTCTTCTGGCAAACTTGACATTTTTTGACCCAAATATGACAGCCACCATATTTACAGACAAGCCACCAGAAAGGCCCTCATGAAATTATTTCAAGCATAATCTTATTGAACCAAAGCACCTTAAATCATACGTTAACCCTCAAGCATATTGCATTGCTTAGCAAAGTTCGATGCCTTCCTTAACAATGGGGACAGAAAGTAAACAAAGCAGTCACATGACCCGGCATTTCTTCCATAAATTTCTATTAGAATACCTTACTTATTAATTGAGATAAGAAAGTTACACATTTGCACATACTAATAAATGTAATGGCTTTAAACTTTCATACGCTTAACATTACTACTAAAAACGAACATAAAATAACCCCATTAAAATATTTTAAGTATTTGATCCTTCAGCACAACAAAAAAGAATAGTTGGAAATTATATGTCACAAAAGTTTTGTACAAGGTGTGCTCTTAAAGGTGCTTTACATATTTTGTAAAATAAGATTTTGCAAACACCATACAGTTTATAAATTTTAGTCATTCAGAATGAAAAGTACTTCATACACTTCGATTTTTTAAATATATGTCCTCCAACGTTACGTAAGTCGATTGGATCATGAATGAAATCAAGCTCAAATTAATACAGGGTACAAAGAGCTTAGAGTTAACAGACATTCATCTTCCAGGAAAAGAGGAAACCTCCAACGTTAAGTCAATTCGGACGATTAATGAAATGATGTTCAAATGAGTACGGAGTACAGAGAGCTTAGAGTTACCAGTCATTCATCTTTCAGAATAAGAGAAAACATCCAAAGTTAAGTAATATCGGACGATGAATGAAATGACGTTCAAATGAGTACAGGGTACAGAGAGCTTAGAGTTTCCATACATTCATCTTTCACGATAAGGAAAGAACGCTATCTAGAAAACTCACCCTGACTAAGGTTCGAAATATGGACCTCTTTAACGTGAGGTAGACACGTTGCTACCTACGTTACAGAGACAGCCATTTTACAAACATACTAAAGAAAATCGTGTAAATACGAAATCTTACCATATATTTTTAATAAAAGCAGAGCTATCTTAAATAAATAGGGAAATAAGTAATATTTCTCTGTAAAACAGAATATTCTAGTCCTATGTTTCAGAATTCTGAATTTTTTTTATTTAAGTGACTTTTTGACTTTGAATTGTATTAATGCTATAGACACAATCTCGTAGACATTTTTCTAAACATGATTTTTATTTAGGGAGTCTCAAAATGTGCATTTTATGTAAATGTCGGTGTTAAATTTTTGAACAGAGTATAATATAGATACTTAGGATAGTAAGATAGCAGACGGAAGCAAAAATATAATGTTTCGCTCATGTGCCATGGCTGATTGTTTTGTTTACAGCAGTCATCAACCTTAGAGACAGCCGAAAGACATCATATACAAATTTATTTCTTTTCTTACAAAATGAACATTATCACAAAAACAGTGGAAGACTGCGGTTTGTAGAGCCCCACCTTTTCAGGAACGAGAGCGAGAAATGAAATCGCGTGAAGAACGATCGTCTGATTTGTCAAGGGATCAAAGGAACTGAACCAGAAAGTTTTGTTACAAAAGTTAGACTTTTCCTGGACGGATGCACGCGGCAACTTTGCAAAGTTTCCTTTCGCCGAGGCATTTGGTATTGCTCTTAACATGATTCATTTTGGAGAGGAAATTTTGTAGCAGTAGTCGACCTCGGCATCTGATAAATCTGACGTGTTCCATTTCAATTAAAGGAAAAGTTGTCTTTTAAAAAGACCTATCAGTTGCTGCGTTTTCTGCCCTCGGTTTTATATCCAGGTAAGGCTCACTGAAAAATGTACGCCGTAAAAGCGAATGCTGCCAAAACGGGAACTTCTTTTAACGTAATTTCTGTTTATGTGTAGTTAGCTAATTTGGTAATAATTCTTAGTGATTTGTCAATTTCGAAAAACTTATAGTTTCTTCAAAGGCGAATTCGTTACTTTTATTTATCCCAGTTATACAAAGAGAAAAGAAATTCAAAGCTATCACATAGTTACCGGCTCCTTAAAGATTTCACTACCATAAGGCTACTGTTGTCTCACCTTTTCTTATTGTATATACAGATACTCTAAAAGGTATTCGTCTAATTATAGCACATAGAATATAACAAGCACAATCAGAAAAATATAGACAAGAAATGAACAATAACTATTTCTTACATCGGTTGATACCTAGATTTAAAAATAAAACAATTTGGATTCATATATTGCCTAATTAGTAAACAGCCCTACGTTATTTAAAATCATGTCCCATTTGATATCAAACAAGTATTCCTCTAGTAAACAAGATCGCAGGTATGGTACCTTGCTGACATACACCCCTTCCCTTTTCTTATGCAGTTGTGTTTCATCCTGACTGTTCCATTTCGGTTTTCAAAGCCCTTGATTGTTATTTAAGCAATATGCGTCAAAAATGTCGTGAAAATACAAAAGAAGTAAGAGAAATTCGCACCAGGTTACTTAAAAAAGGAAAATCTATTCAAGAAACTGGGGAAACCATTGGAAGTCCTATCAGTACAGTCTTTTTCTTTCTTTTTTTTCACTTTTACGTCGTCCAACGGTAAGTCACATCGGACGGTGAATGAGATGGGTGAAATGCTGCTCAAATGTGTCCAGGGTCCATGGAGCTTAGAGCTATCCGACGTTCGTGTTTAAGGATAAGGGAAAACCTTGAAAAACCTTATCCAGGTAACTCACCCTAACCGAGATTCGAACTCGGGATCTCTTGAACGTGAGGCAGACACGCTACCATCTACGCTACCGAGGCGGGCTATCAGTACAGTGAAGGCTATTATATACAGGTTTGATCAAAACAAAACTTAGGAAAATCAACGAAGAAGCGGTCGTCCTGCAGTTCCATCCGAAATACAGAAATGTCATTTACTTATGAAAGTCAAGACAAATGCTAAATTATGTGCTTCAAAACTTGCTATTGCAGTTCAAATACACAAAGGAAAGTCCGTTTCAGCACAAACTACAAGAAACGTGCTTTGGGAAGCTAATTATGGAGGCCGAACAGCCCGTAGAGTACCATACATCAGTAAAATCAACAGAAATAAAGGAGTTGCTTTTGCAAAAGAACCTATATACGATGGGTTTGATTTCTGGAAGAAGGTTGTATTTACTGACAAGAGTCAATTTGAACTCTTTAAGTCAAAATAGCGAGTAATAGTTTGGAGAAAAAATAATTGTGAGCCTCAGGAGAAAAATATAACAGCTTCAGTTAAAGATGGAGGCGTTCAGTAGTTGTCTGGGGCTGCACAAGTGCATATAGTGTGGGGTATTTGTATTCTGTTGATGGAATTATGAACCCTAAGGCTTATAAAAACATTCTAAGGACACATCTGTCCAGAAGTGTGAATAATATGGGTCTTTCTGAGGATTATATTTTCACATAAGGGACTTATCCAAAACATACAGCTCTAGATGCAAGGCTATAGTTGCTGTATAATACTCCACGATGGATGCCAGCACCACCGCAATCTCCAGACATGAATCCAATAGACAATTTGTGGAGTATACTGGACAAAAATACACTCCTGGAAATTGAAATAAGAACACCGTGAATTCAATGTCCCAGAAAGGAGAAACTTAATTGACACATTCCTGGGGTCAGATACATCACATGATCACACTGACAGAACCATAGGCACATAGACACAGGCAACAGAGCATGCACAATGTCGGCACTAGTACCGTGTATATCCACCTTTCGCAGCAATCAGGCTGCTATTCTCCCATGGAGACGATCGTAGAGATGCTGGATGTAGTCCTGTGGAACGGCTTGCCATGCCATTTCCAGCTGGCGCCTCAGTTGGACCAGCGTTCGTGCTGGACGTGCAGACCGCGTGAGACGACGTTTCATCCAGTCCCAAACATGCTCAATGGGGGACAGATCCGGAGATCTCGCTGGCCAGGGTAGTTGACTTACAACTCCTAGAGCACTTTGGGTGGCACGGGATACATGCGGACGTGCATTGTCCTGTTGGAACAGCAAGTTCCCTTGCCGGTCTAGGAATGGTAGAACGATGGGTTCGATGACGGTTTGGATGTATCGTGCACTATTCAGTGTCCCCTCGACAATCCCCAGAGGTGTACGGCCAGTGTAGAAGATCGCTCCCCACACCATGATGTCGGGTGTTGGCCCTGTGTGCCTCGGTCGTATGCAGTCCTGATTGTGGCGCTCACCTGCACGGCGCCAAACACGCATACGACCATAATTGGCACCAAGGCAGAAGCGACTCTCATCGCTGAAGACGACACGTCTCCATTCGTCCCTCCATTCACGCCTGTCGCGACACCACTGGAGGCGGGTTGCACGATGTTGGGGCGTGAGCGGAAGACGGCCTAACGGTGCGCGGGACCGTAGCCCAGCTTCATGGAGAAGGTTGCGAATGGTCCTCGCCGATACCCCAGGACCAATGGTGTCCCTAATTTGCTGGGAAGTGGCGGTGCAGTCCCCTACGGCACTGCGTAGTATCCGACGGTCTTGGCGTGCATCCGTGCGTCGCTGCGGTCCGGTCCCAGGTCAACGGGCACGTGCACCTTCCGCCGACCACTGGCAACAACATCGATGTACTGTGGAGACCTCACGCCCCACGTGTTGAGCAATTCGGCGGTACGTCCACCCGGCCTCCCGCATGCCGACTATACGCCCTCGCTCAAGGTCCGTCAACTGCACATACGGTTCAAGTCCACGCTGTCGCGGCATGCTAACAGTGTTAAAGACTGCAATGGAGCTCCGTATGCCACGGCAAACTGGCTGACACTGACGGCAGCGGTGCCCAAACGCTGCGCAGCTAGCGCCATTCGACGGCCAACACCGCGGTTCTTGGTGTGTTCGCTGTGCCGTGCGTGTGATCATTGCTTGTACAGCCCTCTCGCAGTGTCCGGAGCAAATATAGTGGGTCTGACACACCGGCGTCAATGTGTTCTAATTTCCATTTCCAGGAGTGTATTAGGAATCATCAGATATATAATATAAAGTATCTAAAGTACGCTATGCTAGAGGAATGGCATAAAATTACAGTGGAAACAACACAATCTTCAGTGAAATCCATGCCAAGGAGAATGCAAGAGATTATAAAGAGGAATGGAGGGCCTACTAAGTACCAACCGTAACATTCTACACCATTTTCAGTGTGCAGACGAATACTTATTTTGCACTCTATATTACATCTTTCGTTCGAATGCTAAACTATGCTTATGTCAATATATATTATATGTTCTTCTTTATTCTACTCTATTGTCAACTATTCAATTATTAAGACAGTGTCCCTGATGTACTTTTATTCTGATGATTTTCCACTATATATATGATCTTAAGTCTATTTTGTGGAATAATGGCCAGTAAAATAAACGTAAATGAAACACATCACACTTTGCTTGTTTGTTTCTCCCCTTTATACTGAACTATGAAATTTCGATGAGTTACACTATTGTTTTTGCAACAAATAAATAGCTTTCTCTAACAGCAAGTAGATTGACTAAAATACCTAGGAGCCGTTAGGGTTTCAAGTTGAGTTAGGCATGTAGGTGCTACGTATCGTCTACGTGCCATTTTCAAAGATATTCCCCGCACTTTAATGTAACGCAATATGGAGAGAAATTTCTCCCAAAGCAGTTGTTCCAGCGCAGTTTAACGCGCTCTCCACCTCCAAATACCCTGGGAATGCTCCGTACTCTAGGGTCTGCTAAAGTAATGGCACTTTAGTAGCATAAAGTGCCTCAGCAGCCTTACTGACCCAAGCAAACGTCACGATATCACCTTCAAACATTAATAATATTCTCTTGCACTTTTTCAACTCATCGATAAACAAACAGAGGAAGAGAGAATTGTGCAAAGCAGGAGAGAAACAATGGAAACAAACTAAATATTTCATTCGACAGACAGTCGAGTTTCTTTTTAATCTCTTGCTTGCACGTTACATGTGTCACTATGTCCAACATTTGCTTGTCTGCCACGAATAGAGGCTGGTACCTTCATAAATCCAGAGTTGAGGCATATACTGCATTCTTAATCGTAATAAATATTAGAGTATTCCTTCTCAAAAACATCTCCAATTTAACGTTTATGTTGTGCTTTTATTATGCTTTTTTATTTATGTCCTCCATTGTTAAGTCATATTGCACGATGATTGAAATAGGCCAAAAGATGCTCAAGTAAGTCAGTAGACGCTCAAGTTAGACCCGTGTACAACAATTGTGTACAATTTAATAAACCGACAGTTAAAGCGGATTTTCGTATATGTACGCTTTATAACTACTATAATTGGCGCCTCCCACTTTATATAATCTGTTAAACACTAATTACTTTGCTCAGAGGCCTCTTTACTAGGCCTGGTGTTCCCCCAAAGTCGTAAAACTATGTAATAGCTCCAGAGGTTTCACTTCGCTTACAAAGGAAGGTACGCTAAGTTAGTAAACGTAAAAACAGTAAAACCTATCGCCCTCGTCAAGGTTTGGACCCTTTAAGTAAGTAGAGGTACTAGAGTAACTCTAGACCACGAAGAACAGTTGCTAATAGTCCAAGAACTATTAAGTGATTCTGTGAGCTTGCATTGGATCACCTTACGGAGAGGATACGGCAGCGAAACCTGTCTTTTGTTATACCTATTTTTGATTGTTGTAATTTTAGGTCCTCCAAGGTTAAGTCATATCGACGGTGAATGAATTGGGTGAAATGATGCTCAAATGAGTCCAGCGTCCATGGTGCTTAGAGTTACCTGACATTCGTCTTGACGGATAAGGAAAACCACGGAAAAAACCTTATCCAGTAAGTTACCCTGACCGAGATTCGAACTCGGGACCTCTTGAACGTGAGGCAGACATGCAACCATCTCTGCCATCTACGCTACCGAGGCGGGCATACCTATGTCCATACCTATGTCCCAAGTGGGGCATCCCCGGGAGGAAGTATGAGACAAGAGGAGGCAGAGGGTGGCCGTCCAAGTAGTTTCAACAGTTCAGAGGAAAAGGTCTCTACTTTTTTCCCCGTTGGGATTCCCCCAACAGGCCAGTACAGACGACATCGCTCTCTACCAGGGAAAGACAAGCAGTGGCGGTGTGACGTCAGCTCCGTTAGCTCTATCCTTCAAATATGCTCCCGAACGAAAGCCAGGTTAGCGTTTGACGTCACCGCGCTGATTTCTGCTGACAAGAGGGAGGAAATAGTTTGATGTGTTGGGATACCAACAGCGTAGGAAAGACAGGAAACGTATCGGTTATTAATAATATTTGCAACTTACATATTGGGTGTTGTAATCTTAATGTTGGCTGCTTTAATTATACAACTGTTCACAGTTTATAAACAATTACATTTTGGCTCTGTGTTATGAGAAAATATATAAAACTTCAACTTGTAGTTGATCTGAATGTCAGGCATGTTATAAACTAAATAAAATAAAAAATTAAGTAATTTTCCCTGCAAATTACAGGAAACCCATTCAGAACAGAATTACATGGACATTCTTTGACACTTACCATTTCGTTTTTCTTTAACTAAGTAGTTTATCAATGTCAGGTCGGAATGTCTTGGAAATGTAATCGAAGGCTGCATGTTAGATTGTGATCCAACAAGGTACTTCGGGGTTCACACACATATGTCGAGCCAAACATACACAATGTCCACGTGGCAAGTGAATAGAACCTCAGAAATCTGGTTTGTGGGACATTCTTGTAAAAATCAGCCAAGGCATTTTTGTGTGTATATTTGTCCTTCAATAAATCGTCACATTGTATATTTAACAGTTCCATTTGGCACGTGGCAGCTACATTGTCCTGAGTATGCTACACCTAACTGAACTCTCAGATTCTGAACTTGCAGCGCCATTTATATAGGCAACTTGGTACTACAAGTTCCTTGTCTGACGTCATGCGCACTGCAGGCCTCGTTCCCGGCTGAAATACGTCACAACACTCAATGCTGTCTCCCTCTGCATTCTACTGTAATCCTGAAACGACTCACCAGGCCGGCTCGATAACCGTCCCACCGGAGGATGAAGTGTTTACCAGGAGCATATCATCCCGTCATGCGACACCGAGGCTTCTGCCGACACTTTCTACCCTGAAAGAGACCACCAGATGAGAGATGATGTGAGATGATAATGGAGATGAAATGGAGGGACATCTGGAATGGAGGAAATTCAGGGAATGTAATTAACTTTCCCAGCATTCGTCTGGTGACCCGGGGAAACCCCCGAAGAAACCCGTGGGGCAGGTAGACTCATTGGTAGTGTAAAACACGCTCTTGTTACGTACAGCACCACAGGTGGCGGATATTCATGATCGTGTACTGAAATTATATTTTAAAAAGAGATTTTGATGAAGAGACTTTTCAACCCTAAATACCTCTCCGAAATTTGCGAAGAATCCCGGAGGGGGGAGGGTTTTAGTCAGGGACTCCTTTTGTTAATGATTTCAACCTTCAGTGACTCATAAATATATATTTGGTTGTTAGATGCATCAATTACCAGTATCATAACAGCACCGTCGGTGTGTCACACTTTTATACCACAGGAGTTCCTTTATATAGAAGTAAATATACGACATAGGGCTGCCACTTTCAAGCATCCTTCGGTCTAGGCCGATTTTGAAACCACAATCTTGGGATCAATAGAGCAGCGCCTAACAGATGAAACACACAGACTGTTCTTTACCGACCGAGGTCTACTCTATTCCGAAATGTTTGTTTTATGTTTGCTGCTTCTCTTCTCGTTGTCCTTGTTCTGTTTTCTAGATTTGTCTAACTACCCATAGTTCAGGCCGGATAATAGGAGTTTGTACAGTAGAGCTCCTTTTCTGCAACTCTACTTACACAGTGAGATGTGTAATACGTAGCTGTCCTGTGGTCATATCCCTACAACAGAAAAATCGTTTAATTGTATAGTCTAAACATTCACTTTTACAGCTGGTTAAATTGCATTTTACCACTGTTGTCATCGAGCTACAGTAAAGTACGTAGTCCGCTTTTTAGACAAAGCTATTCAGTTCATTCATTTCAGGCCTTCTGTACGTCGGTTTCTGAATAGCATGGTTTCTGCTAGATGTATAGGAAGAGGTGGACCAATTTCGTCGCCTCCGCGCTCACCTCATCTAAATCAATTGTGCGGACATTTGAAATCAGTTGTTTATGCAGCCCCAGTTGCAGATGTAGAGACTTCGTGCTCGTATTGTGGAAAGCTGCCAAACAATATGAAATACTCCAGGCATAACTCAGCGCATTAGGGCGTCCATGTGACGGCGGATTGACGAATGCATTGGAGCTAATGGAGGAATTTTGAACATGTACTGTAATTTCCTGTTTTCCCGCCGTTCTACCATTGAATCTTGTATGGTATTCAGTTGTAGAAAAAGTGCTCCAAAATAAAATAAACTATCTCTGGACCTATGGTCTTATAACAGGAAACGTTTTCTCTCATTTTTGACGTAGCCTTTTGTTACACCCTGTATAAACAACAGTAATAAAGCTGGTAACCATGTACAGCTATGGACCACTTTACGGTTCCCGAATTACATTATATTTTCGATTAATTCCATCTGCTTTGTAAAGATCTATTTATGTTTGACCTATAGAGTGGTGCACGATAAGTCAGACGATTAAATTTTCATCCTACAAGTACATTATTGCGGCAATACCTTTCAAATTATATGCTCAACTTCGTGCAGTTCTTGAAAATTACTGCAGATGTCGTTACGAGTTTATTGCTTGCGGTTTGAGTCCCCCATTTCAGTTTGTCGCGATAGCGGACAGACGGTTGGCCGTAGCACAAAAGACGAAGATTGTGTTACTGTTCGCGCCGACGAACAGTGTTACAGATGTATTTTTATATCTTGACAGATGGAGAGCGATGCGCAGTGGTATCTGGACGAGTCCACTTCATAACGATTACAAATGGAGGGGAGAGCAGGTCACTGGCGTGTCAGTTGCGAGCAAGTAAACAAGTGCAGATCTACTCGGTAATGCTACAACTTGTTTCAAAATGTGCGTATTTCCTGGTTCCAAGAGAGCATTTAGAAATGACGCCTCCTAGCAGCAAATTAGTAAATAAAGTGCTGCGTTTAACAACACAAGAAGTAATAACCAATGTCTATGTATTTATAAAAAAGAAACAATGGTCTGGATCTGCTATAAAATTCTGGGAAAGGACATCTGAGGCAACAGTTGTGTCTGAAAGCAGTTTAGGTGAGTTATTAAGGAAAGAAAAGCCATTAGTGTTAGTGCAACAACTTGCTTCTCTGTGCCCAGTAAACAGATTAGGAACATGCACAAAATATAATTTATATGTTTTAATTCAGTAGTTAGACGAACTGCAAATAATTTTTTAAACACGGAAAAAACAAAGACCAACTCTGAACAAAGTGCTTATGAGGCCTAAAAATTCTACTGACTTTCAAGAAAGTTTCTGGACATTAAGAAGAAGTCTTTTGAAGTTAGGATTTATATGGAATAAAACTAAGCGTGGCAGATACATTTTAATCGAACACTGTACAATACGGGCAGAAAGCCTTACCTATTTACGAAATATTCAGAGATATCTCAGTAAAATTTATATAGTTTATATGAATGAAACTTAGTTTAATAGAGCACATACAAGACCATATGCCTGGAGTGAAATTCTTTACAGGGACTGTGCAGCGATGTCGAAAGGCCGACAGTTGTTTATCATGCCTGCTGGAGGAGAACAGAGTTTTGTTCCAAACGCCGATGTACTATTTAAGATCCAACAAAAGCGTGTAGATTACTACCATAGTAAGAATTACAACTTAGTTTATAAGAACTGCAGTGCCGGCTTCGAGAGCGAGATATGTTTTTAGACTGCTTGTGCACCGCACTCTCCTCTCGTAATCTTACGCGTGTGACGTATTGTGGCGATAGGTGCACTATCCCCACCACAGTTGCTACTCATCTCTACCGCGTAGGTTATCTGTCAAGATAAAGTAATACATCTGTGCATTGACACAGAAAAGTTTTCGTGTTCATTTGGCACACGCTGGGCTCCCAGCCCACAGACAATATGCAGATTTCACCACAAATTTGCAGGTACTCGATCTGGTTTTGAGAGTAAGCGGCCACATGCACATACTGTATGTTCGACGCAAAACATTGGAGCAGTTCGGGTGGTTTTGACTCGTAGTCCGAGTAAGTCAACAAGAAGAGCCAGTGCCGAGTTGGGAATTTCACGCCGATCTGTACAAAGAATTATTCAATCCGAGCTTCGCTTGTATCCATACAAGATGACAGTGACGCATAAGCTTACTGCGAGAGATTAGGAGTGGAGACTATAGTTTGCGAACTGGCCAGACGAGCAAGACTAAGACGCAATGCTACACAACACTTGGTTTTCTGACGGTGCGTAGTTTTACGTGAATGGTGTCGTGAACAAACATAACGTTCGATTCTGGGCACGTGAACCTAAGCGAATAATCCACAGAAAACCCGAAAATGCAATGCAGCTTAATGGAGTCATCTTTGTGGAGTTATGCCGCGCCATTCCCGAAGATTTTTGTCTAAGAGTCGTCACAAATGCACGTGTGCGACTTGAAGAAGTTGCAAAACAAAGCGTCAGTCATATTGAACATGAATTTATTAGGTTGCATTTCCAAGCTGTATTGTTTGCTTCTACATCAATAAATAACAAATCTTGACAGTAACAAATATGTTATTCATGAAACAAATGAGGTGACTTATCGTGCGCCACTCTCTATATCTAGGGTTCGCAGACTTCCAAGCACAGAAACCGAGCTAAGGTAATGAAGATCAAAACTGACTTATACCACTTATATCACTGGCTGTAGTCAATATTTATGCTCTTCGGTCATTTTGCCTAGAGCTAAATACTAGGTATGGGTCGATACTCGATACCGATACACCATACTTACCACGATACTCGATACCGTCATTTCTTCTTCCAGTCTCAATACAAAATAGAATGTTGCAACAACAGTAATGCTAATAAAATTAAATAGATGCACAATATTTAATGAGGCGAAACTACACAACATCGGTGTGTTTATTTTTAAGCTCTACATTAGATATTGATGCACGTTGGCGACCAAGGGTTGTCAATATTGATGCACCTTATTTTTACGTTTTAACTTTGGCCTATCCTCAGGGTAGAGCAAAGAGTTCTGTCAAAGGGTATGCGTTGATATGTATGGAAGTAAGGATGGTTCTAATGACACTGGAATACAAGCTTCAGACTGGTTTAATGACTGCTTCTTTTTATCATCACATCAAACACGAAGTTGCCGACCAAGGGTTGTCAGTATATCACTGTTTAGAGTTACCGTATGTAGAATACTTATTACTCGATAACACTTAATTCGTTATTCACGTAGAAACCGACAGATATCTTTTCTATCCAGTTCTGGTCTCCCATCGCCGAAGACCCAACCAGATGTCTCTTACTCGACCGCCACCCACGTTCTGTCTTTCTCACTACAGCTGCATCTGACTTTCACCTCTTTATTCACAGCAAAACTTCTTTTGTGACTATTTTGTCCACTGTGATTATTAGTCTCGGTCATGCCATTATTAAGGGTCCGAACAATGCCTTTTCAAACGGAGTCAAGTGTTATCCACTGAGAATTCCTGCTAAGAACTTTCTTTCTTTCGTTTCTTTTGTTAAAGCCATTCAACCCAACTGCACGTGCACGCATTTCAACAAATATAATATTCCTTTAAAATCCACTGCGATTCTTTATTCATTGCATCCCTTAATTTCGGTATTAATATTTAACAGAAAACAGTCCACTATTGTAAGTTTTTGTTAAAAATACTAGCATATACACTATTTCGAGGCCTTGACTACTTCTCTTTCTGTCACACATGAGTCCTGCTGTGCTAAATAGTCTTTTGGAGAAAACTGTTGTAGGTGGAATACACAGATATTTAGCGGCTATTTTTTTTAGTTCTGGAAGTTTCGAATTTGTTTTCCAGTGATCCAGTATACTAGAAGGAGGAGGTAACAAATCGTCGTTGAGATATACAGTAATTTCTTCTTGGAAACTGTTAACTGGTTGTGAATCTAACGCACGATTATTTTCTTGTATAATGTTACTGTACAGATTAAACATTTCTGGAAATTTCTCGGGCTTTGTAATGTTCTACTTGCAACAGTAATTTTTTCGACATTTCAGAATCAGCGCCGAAGTATCGAAAGAGTACGGAGCGAATTTTCTAAAGTCGATACCATGCAAATATCGTGAGTATCGAGTTATCCCAAGTATCCCAACTAAATATGTACATTCGATAGATTTTCTCCTGGCATGACTGCTAATAACCTTTCTTTGTTAATGAGGCTTCTGTACACATGTTACTGTATACAATATTCTTCTCCGTATATTTTATTTGCTGAGTCTGTATGTTCTTCTAGTTCTCTACTACGCCATTGTTTCCTACATTCATGTGTGTGGTCCTATATATTTGCACATTCATGTGTGTATGTGTGTAATGTGATATAGAGGCTTTTACTGCATAAAATACGAAAGGCATTGCACTATCACGTGGCTGACATTTGACAGATATCGTAACCGACAACGTAACATTTTTGCTTAAAGGGAACGTAACTAAACGGAACGTGTCACTGGAATGACAATAAAATAGGTTCCAAGGAGTCAAACATATTCTTTTAAAGTAGTCATGAGTGTGATTCATGACTCTTTTTATCTTAAATTTGAGAGCTACTTTACTCTTCAACGGTTTCTATTATTTCGTTCAGGATTATGTTAGTAATTATCCTCCAGAAGCAGTTATTCACTACATATTTACATTATTTCAGATCTTCAGTTTGTTATCATTCACCTACGTTTCCCCTTTCTCCTTTCAGAGCAACTTAGAATTATTTCATCCATCTTTCGTCATTCATTTGCCTTGCATGCTCATATCATTGAAGCATTCATATATTATTTCTTATGTATATCGACTTTGGCAAATCCGTCAGTAGGCTTACTGCTTCATTTGTTCTCATATGTTACCCTTTTTATCAATGTCTGCCTTTCAGTCATTGGCCATTCCTCTGGCCATATGCCAAAATACTCCACGTAGAGCCAGACTGAAAAATCCAATGCCATAGCCCAGATTTGAACAACGGATCTCCCGGGAAACATACGAGTCAGTTGTAGAATTTAATCAACCGCACGGAGAGCGGGAGATCCTTGGTTCAAATCCCGGCTATGGCATTGAATCTTTCAGTCTGGCTCTACTCATTCAAGCCTTAGCCTACACACGGCTAATGTGAAAGAAATGACTATTTCTATAAATTTACTCCAAGATATGTTCGAGAATCATTTGTGCATAGGTATTCCAGGCATCCGTTTCAACAATTATATTGCTATTGTTGCTTATTCATTCTGTTGTTAGGTCATCTGGGAAGCCCGGAATTCAAACTCTTTGTACTGGCAATCTGACTGGAAATCTTTATAGTTCATTCAGTTCTCAGACGCTTCAATCACACATTAAAACATAAATGACATAAATAGTACTGAAGACCTGGTAACCAATGGCATATGTCAACGAGTTACCCGACCAGATGATGCAGGGAAGTGACTACGCAATTGAGACAATATTTCCGACCTTACAGTTTCACGATATAATTTTTACTCTGAGAACGGCAATTCAATGATTACTGAAGTACTTCTTCCGAGTAAATAAATAAAAGAAAGTACTAAGCTGATGACAATTATTATCATACAGTTGTGATTATCATAAAAATATAACTAGATATGGTCGCGAAACATTGTTTTGTGGCGGGCCACGGCCGACGCGTGCGAAAGAGACAGATAGTGCAGCGGGGAACTAAACGCTTTCCGAAAGAGAAAGAAAGAGACAGATAGATGGATAGAGTCAACATGAAAAATTCAATGCCATGGCCGGGATTTGAACCACGGATCTCCTGGTTTCCGTCCTGTCGCTCTAACTCATTGAGCTACCATGGCCAACGTGCCGTCCTGACATTAAATTCTCCATTTGGCTCACATATTTTCCCAGTAAACCACTAGAGGCTCTCGCATCCGAGATACACCGTTTGTGGTGACTTATTATCGTAAGTACTTCAGTCCTAGGCTTCATCATTTAACTCTTATTATTTTAGTTAATTGATGGCAGGCAGAGCGGGAGATCCTTGGTTCAAATCCCGGCCATGGCATTGAATTTTACATTGTTGACTCTAGCCATCAAAAGCCGTAGCCTATATACGGCTAGTGTGAAAAAATGATTAATTTCCATCAATTAACAAAAAAAAAAAAAAAAAAAAAAAATACATAGATGTATGGAAGTTTTGTCTTTTCTGATGCCGTCTCGATTGTCACCGAAAGTTCCACTAAATTCTAGAAAAAGTACCGCGGCTGTCAAAGCGAGCCAGTTGCGATTGTAATTGTTATAGTGTGTGATCTGAAAAGTACCGGGGTTAATTCTTTTGTTTCTTTACGTGTGGCAGTCGACTTTGAAGACTATGTATGTCATGGAATTTTTGCTGCTGCAAAGGGGTGTACAAGGTGTCTTCTTTCTTGTAATGTAGAGCATTTTGGATTTCTGAAAACAAGACTTTTAATTCTACAAACCCACAAAATCACAATATTAAAATTAGGTTAAATTTGTCCTCCCCCAAAAGACTACAGTACAGCTTTCCTCATATGTAATATATATTGAAATTTTTTTAACACAAAGTACTTAGAGACATTTCCTAACTCCTATGTGAATGAAAAGTTCTCTCATTCACTGGCTGTGGGCTTTCTTTCTCTCGTCAGTCCACGTTGCACGATTTGTCGTCTTGGTCATCTTACCAATTATGTACCTTCATTGTAAGAATGTCCCTCTCTAGGATGTCATCTTGAGTGATTCCAGCCAATTTTAAATCAGTTTTTACTTCACCTATCCATTCTACATTGTCTATTTGTGCTATTTTCGTAAAATTCTACAAAGCGGTGGCCTTTGGCGGTAGTCACTCAGGAGCATAATAATGGTTCTTTTGAAATAATCTCTGAAATCACCTTTGCAAATTATATAAATAATACTAACAATGACTAATAAAATTATAATGACAACATAGTTAAGAATAAAATAAGAAAGTGGTAAGGTAGCATCAGCCTGGATTTGAATCATGGATCTTCTAGTCAAATCCGGACTATTTATTAAAGACCACCTAGGAGGTCCTTCTTTCTATCTATAATATACTATGTCGTTATGTACACTCATGCCACAGTCACATCAATTCACTGTAGCATACATTTGTTACTATCTGGATTTTTATCTGATTTTAGTATCATAAAAGCTTTAATTTACACTATAAACTTGATGGAATATGATAATGACTGTGTTCATTTTCATCTCTTGCAGAACCTCAAGAATCAGATTATGACCACCAATCTCTGGGTTGAACAAGTAAGTAAAACTAAATTTCGTACATTCATTTTTAACTTTTGTTTTAGATTAATGTCCACTTGTTTCACATTTTGAAGTGAATGGTGCTTAGTACATATGAACAGTTTCTATACTATCTTTACAACTCTATGAACGTTCATAATTCAGTTTAGAATAAAACAAGTGACAGTACTTTTAATTGAGATTTGGTACTGTAACATTTTATGTGGTTCAGTGGAGTGTGCTTGCGTTGAGAAGATAAAACGATGAACAATGCTCTCATTGTCCCACTGATATCACGTCTAATTTCTCGAAGAGGTTGGGAAAATTTACTTTTAGAATTCCCGTGACGTTTCACTTAATTATTCTACTGATTTTGTTAAGTAAAGTATTAGGCATATGAAATTATTGGGTGCAAAGCTTTGAGCAAAATCTCAAAACTGTTAATAATTATGGAAATAAAGTAATTTTGGAGTTTAATTAATGTATATTAGGGATATAATAATGAGGTAATATTAGTAATTTGTGGAAATCGTGATTAATTCCATTTTTATAGAAACAAGAGCGATTACCAAATAAAGGAAAAGGAAGAAAATACATTCTTAAAACCATTCTTGATTCACTGAGTGACTTGAGTTGGCCTTTAAATGTGTTGCTTCGCCACTCCATTGATTCTCTTTTGGACAACGGATCATAGCAGAGTATCATAGTTTCATCCTCTGCAACTAAATTTAGCAGAACTTCTCTATCTTTGCCACGACAGAGCTCCAAGAATGCCTGACAACAGGTGACTCCTTCCTGCCTTTGGACTGAGGAAAGAATCTAAATACCCATCTTGCACCAACTTTATTCATGCTAAATTTTCACGAATAATTCGAAGGACTATGGTTTTAGAAAGGCCCAACCCTGATGCTATATCTGTTTAAGTTTGAACCGCTCGCTTAGAAATATTTAAGCCTAAATCTAATTCTTCCTTGTAATTAAAACGAAGGGTGTAATTATAGCATTTATTTTCTAACATTAAGTAAATAAAATAATAAAATTTAAGAATTTTGTTTCCTTCACCATTTCTGTTTTCTGGATATTTCCAATGAAGTATATCACTCCATTTCTGTTCTATCCTCTGTGTATGAGAAACTTACCCCCTCCAAATCAAACGATGCTGAGGTCAGATATCTGTCATAAAACAAGAATCTCTGGATCATAGGGAATATCCTTCACTGGGCATCAGTAAGCTACCAGGTACAAGGCTGAAGAATTTGGTGAAATTAGATGTCTATGCAGTGGATCACATGGAACGATGGTTGCGAAGCACCTGATTGTATGAATGGCGGGAGAAACCGGAAAATCCGAAGAAAACCCACCGAAACGTTGCATCGTCTACGTCAATTGACACATGTGGTACCCTGGATTCGAATTCCGGTCTCGTTGGTGACAGCCGAGCGGGCACAGCGTCACCCAAGCTGTATATAGCCAGCCAGCACGGGCGAGACTCTCTCCCTTCACATACAATGATTAAGCGGTGGGTTGTGGAGTTTAAAATGAGACGTACGTGAACTAGTGATCGGCCTCGCTCTGTACACCCTGTGGAAGTCACAACTCTAGAAATCATTGAAAAAATTCATCTTGTATTACTGGAAGACCGCAGATTAAAGTTGTTTGAGATAGCAGGGGCTGTAAACATATCAAAAGAACGTAAGGTTAATGTTTTAAGTAATGTTTTGGGCTTTCAAAAGGTCTGTGTAAGATGGATGTCGCGTTTGTTGACACCTGATCAAAAGTTACAAAGAAAAACTGTTTCTGTTAAGAATTTGGAGCTCTACCGTAAAACTCCCAGTGAAATTTCGAGACGGTTTATTACCATGCATGAAACTTGGATACCTCAGAAAGTAAGTAATAGAAAAAAAAAACAGTGGATTGTGCCATGTGAACCAACTCAAAAAAAAAAAAAAAAAAAAAAAAAAACCACACCAAGACAATTTTCTCGTTTAACAAGGTTATGACGAGTGTTTTCTGGGTTGAAATACTTTCGCGTAAGAATTGTACATATCTTAAGAGTGGAGAAAGAAGATCGCATACAAGCCCAAACAAGATATGGAGGAACTCTTTGTTTCTGCCTAAAACAGGCGTAGGTCGAATAGGAACAAAAGGATAGGAACTTAACTTCATCTAAAATATAGTGTGTAATGCATGTGGTGAAATGCATAATAGAATCTCTTTTAAACTATTGCTTTATTGGTCTCCCCATGTTTACAACTCAACATACTCTGTCCAGGACTTGGGAAACATTCATTTTTACTTCAGTAGTTTCGACTCAATAGGATATATGATATAAATAAAAGGATATAAGCTAATCAACCACTTAAATAAAAACGAAAAATATGTAGCAAGATTAAATATAATATCTGAAGATAAATGAATAGAGCACTACACTAACCTGTATTTTAGTAATACAGGAAATGATTTACAAGAAAACATCTCAAAAGAAGTAGCAAAGCTACAAGAAGTAGGTGCAACAACCCTTGCAGAATTAGACGATATATTGAAAACTATTAAAAACCGAAAGGCACCAGGAATAGAAGGAATGAATGGAGAACTGATAATGTGAACATTAAGAATACTACATTTAATTAATAATTGTTGGCAAAACGGTAAAACACCTGAATCATGGTCAACAGCTCTAATCAAAGATATATTCGAAAAAGGAGATCGCAAAAACTGTGAAAATTATAGAGGGATACGTTTAATGAACACAAGTTACAAAATATATACCAAAATAATAAATAATAGACTGAAAACTATTACAGAATGCCTTATAGATGAAGAGTAGAGTGGGTTCCGCAAAGACCGATCCTTACAGAAAACGTATTTGTCCTTAATCAAATAATTGAGCAACGAATGTAAAAGAATTTAGAAGCACATTTCGCATTCATGTATCTGGAAAAGGCTTTTGATAGAATAAATGTTTTAAAACGGTGACAAATATTAGAAATTAAGTGGTTATCCACCGCATATTATTAATGCATTACAAGGCATATATACAAATACAACTATAAGAATTGATTGTGGGATATGTTAACAGAACAAATTCCTACCAATACAGGACTAAGACAAGGGTGTACCTTATCACCTGCTCTTTTTAGTATATATATATATATGGACGATATTCTAAATGAATTGAAGATTTTAGTAGACCCAGAAATTAAAATAAAAAGAACATATTTATATTAATATCCTGCTGTTTGCGGATGACCAAATATTGATTCATCGGAATGAAAATCACCTGCAAAAATCAACGTATATTCTAAATAATATAGTACAAAAGTATACTTTTAAAATATCAGAAGAGAAAACAAAAATAATGGCTTTTAAAGGAAATTACAATGTAAGAGCATAAATTGTATTAGGAAACAAGATTTTAGAAAAATATCGAGTTCTAAATATTTAGGATGAAACATAAGTTTTAGAATCAATACTGATATAGAAGAAAAAGTAAACAAATTCCGAGCAATATGTGGGGCAATCCAAAGAACATTTAAATACAGAGTGAGAAAGAATACAAAAATTAAAGCGTATAAGGGAATGGCTATTCCAACTTTACTATATGGAAGCAAAACCTGTGTGTCAACACAAAAGGATTTAAATAAAATACAGACTGCAGAAATGAAATTTTTAAGAAGTGTTAAAGGTTGTACAATATTGGACAAAATAAGAAATGAGGATATTAGAAAGGAATTAGAAGTCGAATCAATCCATGACAAAATATCGGAACGAAGGCAACAATGGCATGAACATATTTTAAGAATGGAGGATAGAAGATATACAAATGCAGTATTAAACTATAATCCAAAAGGAAGAAGAGACAGAGGACGACCTAGGAAACGCTGGAGGGATCTATGAAGCCGGAACGGGCGATATACCCAAACCATGGTGTGAAGAGTGAAGAATTAATGAAGTTTCGACTCAAGATTTAGAGTACTTAATTTTTCATCACAGATGGTTCTGAAAAATCTCCGTGTTATAGTAGAAATGTTCCTCAAGTATCCGCTATTAGAGTTGTTGGTAGTACGGTATGTAAGCGCTCTCGTTAAAGAAATCTGAAATAAAAGTTTGCTGTAAAGAAGCAGCTGTACGGCACTTGGCCACTCCGAGCAGGATGAAGCGTCACTAGATGTAACGGTGTATGCGTCCTTTTCTTGGATGAGGAAAGACAAAGCCACCAAGGAATGTGCCTTTGGGCTACACAATTACAAAGAAAGGGGTAGGAAACGCTAACAATGGCCTAATATCTGTCCTTTCTCATCACACAGCCTGTTGCAAGCAGGCTTTCTTTACCTTCCCTAAATACAATATTGCATTACAATCTACAAAATGATTAGCACTGGATTGCCTTTACAGCAAAGTGCATCGTTTCATTGATAGCGACGAAGGCTCTTCTATTATCTCTTAACTGCAGTCGTTATATGTGATAACGATGCTATGGAGATATTTGGGTAAACTTTTTTATTTTATAAAGAAATGATAGTGAGTTAGAGAAATAGCCGAAATAAATAATTACTATACTTTAGTTGAATTGAATTGAATTTATTTATACAGCTTCCTATTTACAATATTTTTATCTACAATATACACATATTTCTTATTCTAGTTGCATGACTTTATGTGCCGGTTTCCTTTCCAACCTAGCTAGCTCAGCCTGTTTGGCTCCCAGGCCTTCTAGCATTGCTGAGTAGCATAGTCACCTTTTTGTCATGTACTCTAGTTTGCTGTCTCCCTTTGCTGTCTCAACATTTTTTTTTTTCTTTTCCACTCCTTATACATTTCTCTTTAGCTTTTCGAAACACGCTCCCTATATTTCTATTTCTACTTTCATTTTTTTTAAGCTTTATTGAAACAAAAAAAAAAAAAAAAAAAAACAAGGATCATCGCTTCTTATGTGGAAGCGGGGCTAGGTGAGGGAAAGTGTGTGCAGGTTTGAGCAGATCCCGCAATAAGCACTCTGGAAATTCTCGTTTATTTCGAGCAGCAACTATCTTGCTGTCTGGCATAAAGTGTAAGGCCAGGATGGCAGGCATGGCTTGCACCCTGGAAGCCAAACTGGGGAGTCAGGGTGGACGGCACTAAGTGTTCAGTCGGCGTAGATGTCCCAAGTATGGGTTAACTGTTAAATTTATAGCTCTTATTTGTTCTCCGATGGTGTGCTTGTGGTCGTATGAGTCGTGGTGGGCTTGGAGTGTCCGAACGATCCTGTGCAGGTCGATCTTGCTGTTGTCCAGTCCGTTGGCTAAGGTCTGGAGTGAAGATGGGATGTCCACGGTTGCAGATTGGTGAGTTTGCGTAATGAGTGGCACTAGGTTATGGTACTTGTGTTCTGCTTCTGATAGTTTGTTGATAACATCCCCCATTCGATCAAGGCGGGTGGAGAATTTTGTGAGTTCAGATGTGAAGTAGGTCAGAAAGGTGTGGAAGCTCTTTGCTGTCGCCTCTATGATGGTCTCCTCAAGCTGTGTGATGATTTCTGCGGTGTCTGGGGCTGTGTCCATGGCGGTCGGCTGGATGGTCGTGGCGGCAGAGGCGAGTTGCGTCTCCAGGGCAGCCAGGCGGTCGTTTGTGTTGTGAAGTTCGGACTGGATCTTGGTTGAAGCAGTCCTGAATTCCTCATAGAAGGCTGGCGTTGGTGGTGAGGAATGGCCCGGGACAGGAGCTGCCGGTGTGGTGGTTCTACGCCTGTTTGGATTGAGCGGGCACTGTGCCTGACCTGTGTAGTGGCCAAGGCCATCGCAGGTGGCGCAGTAGCGTCGGCGGCGGCGAAGGTCGTGGCGCGTGCATTCTCCCCGTAAACATTTTATAGCTGTGAGGTCGCTTTACATCCTTTCCCATTTCTTCGCCCATACTGCTAGCTCTTTGTACTCTGTCAGAATGTGAACTATACTTGCCATTTCTCTACAAAATTCACATATTTCTACACTGCTACCTCTTAGTCCCCTTAACAACATTAATCCTGTTCTAATCCAAGCCATCCCTTCCCTCTCCTGTCTGTTACATTGGACTATATATTTTCTTCATCCCCATTCTCTCTTTACTAACCTATATAATTTCAATGATTTTCTATTTTCTATCCCTCCCCATATTCATTGTTTTTGTGACGGCCTGTCCTGGTCGCGCACAACACACCTTAGTACTTCCTACACATGCTAAACTTAGGTGAAGAATTTATGCCCTACAAATCCTAAATCTCAGAGGTCCAGGTTAGGGTACACTACATACAAAGAACTGACTCAATTTTGCCCCCAATAAACAATTAAAATTCTTTAATTCATTATTACAATCCTTGATTATAACAAGCATAACTTATTTACTATAACAATATGTGCTCCCTTTAAATACACACAGAAACAACGAGCATCACAATCTTTGTCAAATTACTCTGTAAACAACATTTATTCCTGAAATAACAATAATAAAGTATGAGGGTGACAAGGGTCCCAGAAAACATTTAAATTGCCCATGATGCTGGCCAGTATCTACACAGAAAGCATTTACCCAAACAAATAACTGGGTAGAACAGTTACATGAATAACATCCCAAAACCATCGAATACATAAGTGACTTCAGCGTAAGCAAACAGCAAAATTCCGTCCCCCATTTAACGATGTACAGATTCTAAACAGCTAGCAGCCACCCCTTTGTTGTTAGACCCAGAAACATAAAAAGGAAAAAAGAAATAAATCTTCTGGTCCCGGAACTGAAGGGAAGAGTCCATAAATTTATCACGGCTCGCCAGAAGTGATCATCTAAACACAAAGAATCTTTAGCAAAACCAAAGAACTTGAAGCACTTACCCCAGACTTAAGCACGTCGAGCACCAGGCACTAAATCTCTTCCCGATTCGAGGCAGTGCGCACAAGAAGCTTCGGGAACCGCTGCGCTGCCAGAGAGCAACGGCGTGAAGCCGAAGCGAACCCACGAAACAGCAGCGCCTGGAACCGGGAAGGCGAAGAAAAGAAAAGAAAGTGCCGGAGGGAAAAGAAACGGCACACTTTCTATAATGTGACTTTGTGGGTTCGTAGAATTAAAAGTCTTGTTTGCAGAAATTTAAAATGCTATTTATTTCAGTAAAAAGACGTTTTGTACACCCCTTACAACAGCAAAATGACGTAACATACACAAACGCAGTCTTTAAGGTCGTCTCATTACTTCCACCACACGTAAACAAATAAAAGAATTCACTGAATATTTTCAAATTCCGCACACTTGCAATAACTACACAGCTGCATATTCAATTAACAACTGACTAGCAACTGACTGCGCTCTAACACTTTGCCGGCTTTGATACTTCCAGTCATTGTTCTAGAAAGCTGAGGACGTTTCAAGGCCTTTCGTGGTGGCAAGAGAAAGAGGGAGCTATCCAGATATCACTCTGTCTCTCTCTCTCTCTCTCTCTCTCTCTCTCTCTCTCTCTCTCTCTCTCTCTCTCTCTCTCTCTCTCTCTCTCTCTCTCTCTCTCTCTCTCTCTCTCTCGGCAAACGTTCAGCGCTCACACCATTATCTGTCTCTTTCCTGCGCACACGCTGGTACTCGCTCGTCGTGGCTCTAACAAAAAAATAAATGCGATCGGTGATAATATTTTCCACTCTAGATGTCGCTGTTTTTCAAAAACCTTCCACATCCCTATATAATAGTTTCCATAAATTGCCAATTTTTACTCCTTTCACAGCTTTCTCCGCCTCCGACCACCAACTCTTTCTACTTCCCGTTTTCTTTTGTTGATTCATACACGCCTTTAGGATTTCACCATCATCTTTTATGAAACATTTTACTAATTATTTTAAAGCCGTTTTTAATTCTACTAAGGCTACTTCACTTGGAGCTGATCTAGATAATCCCAACATCTCTTTAGTAAATTGTTTGTATAACTGGTCTATTTTATTTGTTACTCTTGACGCGCCCATTATTTCTACTGCATACAACATCCTTGATTATCTGTGTTTCATACATTCCCACTATTTGCTTGAAACTTCAAGTTTCGCTTTACAAATCCTTATTCCTGACATTGCTGGCTTTCCTTTGGCTACCACCTTCCTACTGTGTGCTTCCCATTCTCCATCATTATTCATCCTAACCCCTAAGTACTCAAATTCTTTCACAACTTCCAATTCTTGTCCCCCTAAAAACCATTGTTCCTCTTTCTTTAATTTTGTTCCTCTCTTATGGACTTTTGACTTTTTTATAATTGTGGAAACATAGAGTCAGATTGAAAAATTAAATGCCATAGCCGGGGTTTTAACCACGGATCTTCTGGTCTCCGTCCAGCCGCTCTAACCACTGAGCTATTATGGCCAACATGCCGATATGACATTAAATTCTCCAACTGAGTCGTGTTTTTCCCGGAAAACCGCTTAAGAGATCTCATAAACACATGAGACAACTACCTTAATGGTGACTTACTGTGATGTAAGTACTTTAAGGCCCGGGCTTTATAGTTAACCACTATTAGGTCAATTATTGGAAATTAATTGTTCTTTCTCACTGGCCGTGTGTAGGCCAAAGTATGGAGAGATAGAGTCAGACTGAAAATTTCAATGCCATAGCCAGGATTTGAATCACGGATCTTCTGGTCTCCGTCCAGCCGCTTTACTTACTTTAGTTCCCCACTACTTACAAAACTTCTGAATTACATTTATCGTTCCTTGTAATCCTACTGATGCTATTGCTCCTACTGTCAGATCATCTGCATATAACAAGCGTGGTATATATTTATTTCCTATTATTGCGCAGTTACTATAAGTTAAAATTATTGGAAAATTGAAGAAGTGAGAAGTAAAATTCTCGTAAAAGGCAAAGAACTCATTAACTTGGCAATTTAAAGGTTGAGAAACCGAGTGACGTACGCGTAGGCTCATATTAGGGATATCCCGGATTCAATTCTTAGTGATCTCACTCGTAAGCGGCTTTTTGGTGGTGGGTGAATGCTGGAATATTATTTTCTCTCCCCTATTTCCCTTTATATCATTTCCCTACTTCAGGTTAAGCTTCGCTCAAAGGCGTTCTCTCGGTTGATGGGGAGGAGGACAGATGGCAAGAAGGTTTGTGATTTGGAACATGAGAAGGTGGACGTAGAGTCAGACTGAAAAATTCAATGCCATAGCCGGGAATTGAACCACGGATCTTCTGGTTTCCGTCCAGCCGCACTACTATTGTGCTACAATGGCCAACGTCCGTTTCCACAATTTAGAATACACACGGCCAGTGTGAAAGAACAATCAATTTAAATTAATATGAGAAGATGGACGTTTGATGTTTGACTGGTGGTTAGAGCAGTCCCGCTGGAAGGGAGTCTGCGAGCTACACTGCAATGGCTTGGCGTGATACCGCTGAGCGCCCCTATCGGATAGTCAGAGCTGTAAAGTCTGTCTAGTCAATGCAAGTGCAGTTTTCCTCTCAAAGGAAACTGACCCTACTGTCCAGTAATGACCGTCATAAGTCTATCTCCACACTTCAGAAATGGAACAATAGCAACCCTGATTTTCTCGAAGTGACAGTCACATGTCTACTCCACGTGGAGTCTCAGTTGCTAATGTTCCAACTTCCAGTTGATCTGTTTAATTACGTGCAGAAATTCGTTGTGTGGCACTAGGTGGAGACCTTGGGAGGGAAATGCAGTGGTAAATGCAAATGAAGTAGTAGACAACTTTCAGTCAAGTGAAAATAATCAAAGTGATGACAATAGTGTGAATGACTGGGCCCAGTTATATTACTGGAAAAGCCTCAAAAAACAAAGTTATAACGGGAACTGAT
This sequence comes from Mantis religiosa, assembly GCA_030765055.1. Lineage (NCBI taxonomy): Eukaryota > Metazoa > Arthropoda > Insecta > Mantodea > Mantidae > Mantis > Mantis religiosa. Next base: position 103,542,281 of record CM060956.1, on the reverse strand, counting down.
TCTAAGCAAATTCAAGCGCTTGTTTTGAACACACATAAATATGTGCTGACAAATAATCTTGGTAATGACTCATGCAATGACCTGATGATAAATTCTGGGTATTCACAGAAAGACAGTAGAAATATTGTGACGAAAGGAATAGCAATCACGCCAGTCAAGTGTGAAAATAAAAGAAAACGTTTCTCTAAAGTAGATAATTTCACATGCGATTTGATTCGCCAAGGAATTTATAGATTCCATGCAAAAGGAGGAGCGCCCACCTTAGACGAATTGGTTGCATATTTGCAAGAAATTTGTGATTTTCCTTATGGGTACTGCACCTAGCACGGTCTCCTAAAGGAGCTGGGTTTCAAATACAGCACTTTAAATAAGATAAAGGTTATTATGGAATCCAGTACAATATTTGTATTTGTCAAAACAAAGGAAGTTTCGCAGTATTATATATATATATATTGTAACGGGAGCGCTGGAACACCCTGTGAAAGCAGCTGGCAGCGGAAGGCAGGGGTGGTTCGGTTAGCCACACCTCCTCCTCGTTTGTCTTGTGGTGGTGACAGACTGTGGTCAGGGAAAAAACATGACTGTGTCGCCTGTTTTCTCTACACCTGTTTCTCGATCTTTCTGTTACTAGAACAATCCTGTAAACACCAGAAGGCGGGATATTCCGATATAAAGAGGGTTACAGACAGACGGAGTTAGTTAGTCAGTTGTTGGTTTGGTCAGTCAGTCAGTTGGTTAGTGAGGACAGTTCTTGGTGTAAGAAGGCAGTGTTAGTCAGTGACGTGTTAATGAACGAAAGGGTTGTGCAACGGAAGACTGTACGAACTGTGTATGTGTATCGGAGTTTGTGTAATCGCGAGTACAAGGAAGTTGTAACGGACGAACTGGTGAATTGTAATTGTGTGCATTACGAGTAATTCTGTGTAATTGGCAAGAGTTTAACTGTAAGTCGGTGGAAATAAAGAACATTGTTGAGTGGTGTAATTGGACTTTTCATTTCACGAACCCACAAAGTCACACTGGTGTCAGGAAGCGGGAAGATAACATCACCGAGCATTACAACCATGGACGCGGCATTGGAGAAAATTTTGGAGACGATGATGGAAATGAAAGCGGAACTGAAAGAAATGAAGACGGCCAACGACAACATCGCCGGGAAGATGGAAGAAATGAAGGCCGAACTAATCTCGGAAATGAAGGCGGCGAACGAGGCTCTCGCCGCAAAGTTTGAGGAACGTTTGGCCGGCGTGAGGGATGACGTCGCGAACCTGGGCAAACGGAAGGGTCAAGTAGACGACCGCCTTAATGATTTAGAGGAAAAGGCCGACAACATCGCAAAACCCCTCACCCGCCTGACGGAGGAAAACCGGCCTTATGTGTGGACGGAGGACGCCGAAGACGCTTTCCAGCACCCGAAGGGGACCCTGTGCAGTGCTTCAATTTTGGGTTTCCCACAACCGGGTGGCGCCTTCATTGTGGACACCGACGCCAGCGACCATTGCATTGGAGGTGTCCTATCGCAGATCCAGGACGGCCACGAGCGCACAAGGGTGGAAGAGGAGGAGCGTGCCGCAGCAGTCCGAGTAGCTGTGGCAGTGCCTGCTGAAGGCTGGGATAGCGCAGGCCTGAGGATGGAGCAGCTGGCGGACGCAGACTTGGGGCCACTCTTGAGGGAAGTGGACGCAGGGACGAGACCAACCTGGGAGGACATCGCACCGAGGAGCGCCACCTACAAGTCGCACTGGGCCCGATGGGACTCGTTGAAGACCAGAGAGGGCGTGCTGTTCCGGGTATGGGAGTCACCCGATGGGAAGGCGCAGAGAGAACAGTTGGTACTTCCCCGGAGCAAGGTCCCGGAAGTCTTGGAGGAAGTGCACGCCGGTACTTCAGGAGGACACCTGGGAGCGAACCGTATGATTCACAAACTACGGCAGCGCTACTTCTGGCTGAGACTCCGAGCAGATGCTGGTGGTACACCTGGACCGCCTCGCACGCTACGATGGGGCTGTTCGAGGCGAACAGCTTTGAGGAGGGAGCAGTGTAACGGGAGCGCTGGAACACCCTGTGAAAGCAGCTGGCAGCGGAAGGCAAGGGAGGTTCGGTTAGCCACACCTCCTCCTCGTTTGTCTTGTGGTGGTGACAGACTGTGGTCAGGGAAAAAACATGACTGTGTCGCCTGTTTTCTCTACACCTGTTTCTCGATCTTTCTGTTACTAGAACAATCCTGTAAACACCAGAAGGCGGGATATTCCGATATAAAGAGGGTTACAGACAGACGGAGTTAGTTAGTCAGTTGTTGGTTTGGTCAGTCAGTCAGTTGGTTAGTGAGGACAGTTCTTGGTGTAAGAAGGCAGTGTTAGTCAGTGACGTGTTAATGAACGAAAGGGTTGTGCAACGGAAGACTGTACGAACTGTGTATGTGTATCGGAGTTTGTGTAATCGCGAGTACAAGGAAGTTGTAACGGACGAACTGGTGAATTGTAATTGTGTGCATTACGAGTAATTCTGTGTAATTGGCAAGAGTTTAACTGTAAGTCGGTGGAAATAAAGAACATTGTTGAGTTTGTGTAATTGGACTTTTTATTCCACGAACCCACCAAAGTCACAATATATATATATATATATATATATATATATATATATATATATATATATATATATATGTCAAAACTAAGGAAGTTTCGCAGTAATGGACATAAGATTATTTAGACGAAACCTCGTACGATACCCATGAGGTATCGCGAAGGGTGGCAACCTTGCTGAAAGGACTTGGAGAAGGAGGGCCGGTGTTGTAAAACGATTATAAGGGTTCGTCAAAGGAGGCGACCAACGTGCACATGGGCTTAATAAACAGACTCTAACTATTGGGTAGTTGCTCCTCTTTGTCAACTAATTTTATTAATTAAAATTAAAATGTGCAGCTAATTACGGCAAGTACAGCTGGCATATATGAGGAGATTTGAAGGTCATTGCAAATTTTATTAAGAATAAAGAGGGTTTTAGAAAGTTATGTTCCTTCCTATGCTTTTGGGGTCGCAGGGATACTGGATTGCACTACATTGTAAAAGAGTGTACTCTAAGAGAAACTCGTACATCCATACAGTACAAGGTGAAGTGCATATATTATTATTATTATTATTATTATTATTATTATTATTATTATTATTATTATTATTATTATTATTATTATTATTATTATTATTATTATTATTATTATTATTATTATTATTATTATTATTATTATTATTATTATTATTATTATTATTATTATTATTATTATTATTATTATTATTATTATTATTATTATTATTATTATTATTATTATTATTATTATTATTATTATTATTATTATTATTATTATTATTATTATTATTATTATTATTATTATTATTATTATTATTATTATTATTATTATTATTATTATTATTATTATTATTATTATTATTATTATTATTATTATTATTATTATTATTATTATTATTATTATTATTATTATTATTATTATTATTATTATTATTATTATTATTATTATTATTATTATTATTATTATTATTATTATTATTATTATTATTATTATTATTATTATTATTATTATTATTATTATTATTATTATTATTATTATTATTATTATTATTATTATTATTATTATTATTATTATTATTATTATTATTATTATTATTATTATTATTATTATTATTATTATTATTATTATTATTATTATTATTATTATTATTATTATTATTATTATTATTATTATTATTATTATTATTATTATTATTATTATTATTATTATTATTATTATTATTATTATTATTATTATTATTATTATTATTATTATTATTATTATTATTATTATTATTATTATTATTATTATTATTATTATTATTATTATTATTATTATTATTATTATTATTATTATTATTATTATTATTATTATTATTATTATTATTATTATTATTATTATTATTATTATTATTATTATTATTATTATTATTATTATTATTATTATTATTATTATTATTATTATTATTATTATTATTATTATTATTATTATTATTATTATTATTATTATTATTATTATTATTATTATTATTATTATTATTATTGATTATTATTATTAAATCTAAATAAAGTAATACTATCTCCTCTCCATATGATATTAGGCCTACTGAAGAAATTGGTTAAGATTATGAACAAAATTAGAGAAAGCTTTGTATATTTCAGAAGCCAGTTTCCAAAACTCAGTGATACTGAAATAAAAGAGGGAGTATTCGTTGGCTCCCAAATCAGGGGGATTTTAAAAGTTGAAAATTTCGAAGGACAGTTAATTACTAAGGAAATATAGCATGGAAAGCCTTTCAGGAAGAGGTGAAAGGATTCCTTGGAAATACTAAGGCAGAAAATTACGGACAGATAACTCAAGAACTCCTGGACATTTTCCAAAAGCTAGGATGTAAGATGTCCCTCAAAATTCACTTGCTCCATTTGGACTTTCTCCCCGAGATCTTGGGAACTAGGAGTGACAAACACGGTTCCAAGTTATTTAGAAGAAGGAATTCAGTTACCAATAAGATGGGCGACTGTTGCTGGTTTTTAATTAGATATGACACAGGCTGCAAAAAGAGGAAATAAAGCCGTAAAGTAACTCTCGTATTTAAGAAATACGTATTTTATTATAGCTACACATTTCAGTGGTTTACTGTTATAATATTTATTATTCTTTAATTTTGGTGGTACTTTGCCTTTTTGGCCCATTTTCAAGTTTCTTAGATAAAGCAAGTTCTAAGAACTAAGAATTTGTTTAGAAAAGTCGTAAAGTAGGTCACTTGTGGCAAAGGTGTTAATTTATTTTACTTTGTGTTATCTTCTATGGAAAATCGAAGTATTTTATGTGCAAAATGAGTAGTGTTCAATAAATACCCTATGGTTAAAGCGCCTATAAATAAACTACTTAATAAAAATGAATACTCATCACGTTATAAGAATTATACACTAACAAAGAGAAATATGTTGTCGCTTTTGTGAGAATCCGCCTCAGCACTGTAACAGAGTAACTTTACGTGTTACATAACTTTTACTGCCATTTTCGTATTTAGTTGAAGTGACATATTTTTGTTCATATGGAACACAAAAAGTCATAATTTTTTGACTAGTGAATTATAGTCTAACATGTTAGATTACCGAATAATAAATTCTTCTTCGTCTTCTTCTTCTTCTTCTTCTTCTTCTTCTTCTTCTTCTTCTTCTTCTTCTTCTTCTTCTTCTTCTTCTTCTTCTTCTTCTTCTTCTTCTTCTTCTTCTTCTTCCTCTTCTTCTTATTCTTATTCTCTTGGTATACGACACATTCCGACTCGTTTATGCTCCTCTACCCTAATGTCATTTTAGACGCCGGCTGAGGGAACCAGAACTATGGATCATGAAGAGAAATGCAAATCAGCCCCTTCCCTGGAATGAAAGTGAGGGAAGTGGATGAATAAGGGGGCTAGGTGGATGAAAGGAAAGGTAATAATGGAGCAATTGGAATGATGACGTGGAAAACCGGTCTCAAGAAATTCCGCCCCAGCGCCGTGTTGTCCACAACAAATCTGCTGCAATCGAAACCTTGGTGAGAGTAAAGCGATCTAATTGCTCAGCCACGGCACGACCAAGAATAAAACCAACGACGAAAAAATGTTAATAATTTCTAATGCTAAAGTATTAGTATTTATTTACATTTAAGTCGCACTGAAAAATTAAATACCATAGTCGGAATTTGAACCACGTATTTTCCGGTCTCCCTTCGGTTACTCTAACCACTGAGCTGCCATGGCAACATGAAAGTACGACACTAAATTATCCAACTGTCTGGTATTTTTTCCGGTAAACTACTAGTTCTTTTAAAAAAAAATCACGGCCTCAGCCTTAAGTGACATCTGATTATGAATGAAATGGGTATAATGATGCTCAAATGAGCCCAGGATGCATAGAGCTTAGAGTTATCCAACATTTGCCTTCCAGATAAAGGAAAATCGCCGAAGAAACCTTATTGAGGGAACTCAACCTGACCGAGATTCGTACTTGGGACCTCAGGAACGTGAGACAGACACGCTACTATCTACACTATCGAGGTGAGACGGTAAACTACTCCGATAACCCACACACTATGAACAAACACTGTTAATGGTGACATAAAATGGCTGTAAGACCTATAAGTAATTTTTCGCTGAGACTCTACCGTTTCAAACATCGTCCTATACACTGCTTGTGTGAAAGAGCAATTAGTGTCCATTAATTGATATAATGTTCGTCTAAAGTATGAAACCAGGGACTAAAAGTGTTGACAGAATTATATTCCAGTTGAGCTTTAAGAAGGTAAGGAGACTAATTATTTAAATATCATCCATTATCGTTCAAATACCCTTATTTATAGTCCTGAGAAGCTACAAAAACTGCTTCGGCTAATATGAATTACGCAGGGAAAAAGCTAGCATTTGGTAAGTTTTCCATGCACTATATTTTATTTTTCTTCTGCTTAAATTGGCCGATAAAAATTCGTATAAACATCCTATACCATTTTTTGCCTGGAAACATTGAATTTCAACATATTGGCTTTATTTCTTTATACAATCTTTACGTTTTTGTTGGACGTCATTCAAGACGGTTCCTGACGACAGATAAAAAGCGATCAAAGAGCATAAGATAGGAGGGGGTGGTGAACAGCACTCGAACTTCGGTTTACGGAAGGACGGGGAGGGAGGAATGTATAAATAAGGAAACGAAGATGGAAAAACAAACAAAACCAACGCGCTTGTTTTGAAAGGGCTGTCGAGATATTTCAACTGATGTTACGGAGAAGAAATCGTGAAACACGAAGACACTTTCCATTTGAATATAACCGGCTTATTTTGAAACTACGCCATGTTTAATGGAGCCGTGATCTTTGGCATATCAATTTATGTGAAACGTTTTTGCGACAGCTCTTTGATGTTCGTGCTTCTTTTAGACGTCTCAAGGACCGCTTTATGGAATTTATGTTACGGAACAATAAATAACCATCGACAAAGGAATAGGCTGCAGGTGACATGCCACGATAACATTATATTGTTTCAAAGCAGTGTGGTTTTGTTATTGCTACCTGTACACAATGAATTAGGAAGAATCTGAAAATGGATTATAAAGTACAAAATATAGTTTATCTAATATTGTCAATTGGGATATAAAATAGCGTATCGAAGTAGTACATCTCAGGGAGGATGGAAACAGAGTAAACACATCTTCCCAGAAGGTAGGCAACGAAATGGACGCGATTTGGCAGCATGCACACAGACGGAGGATGCTGGGAAAAAATTATTACTGGAGGCATTGTTGGCTTCAGAAATACAGAGGGGAGCATGCTGATAGTGGGGCATGGGGAGGAAAGAGTTAAACATAATCGATAATAATTAATCCAGGCTAGAAGCTACCTCAATTAATTTACCTGTTCACAAACTTGTTTTCTATAATTATGCTTTACAGTTTCAAGAAAATAAACTATTATATCGACAGGTTTCCATTGGACTTTGCCGTAATTCTGCCAGATTATTAATTGAACCCTAGATCACTAAATATAAGTGTGACATAATGGTCCTGCAATAGTATTGCTGGGAGTAGGGTCACAATAACAGCAAATGTGTATATTTTATCTTCTTACTTCTTCTTCTTCTTCTTCTTCTTCTTCTTCTTCTTCTTCTTCTTCTTCTTCTTCTTCTTCTTCTTCTTCTTCTTCTTCTTCTTCTTCTTCTTCTTCTTCTTCTTCTTCTTCTTCTTCTTCTTCTTCTTCTTCTTCTTCTTCTTCTTCTTCTTCTTCTTCTTCTTCTTCTTCTTCTTCTTCTTCTTCTTCTTCTTCTTCTTCTTCACTCCACGGTTTGGGCATATCGCCCGTTCCGGCTTCATATATCTCTCCAGCGTTTCCTGGGTCCTCCTCTGTCTCTTCTTCCTTTTGGATTATAGTTTAATACTGCATTTGGATATCTTCCATCCTCCATTCTTAATATATGTCCATGCAACATTCGTTCTGATATTTTGTTATGGAATGGTTCGATTTCTAATTCCTTTCTAATATCCTCATTTCTTATTTTGTCCAATATTGTACAACCTTTAAAACTTCTTAAAAGTTTCATTTCTGCAGTCTGTATTTTATTTAAATCATTTTGTGTTGGCACCCAGGTTTCGCTTCCATATAGTACAGTTGGAATAACCATTACATTATACATTTTCATTTTTGTATCCCTTCTCACTCTGTTTTAACAGTTTTTTGGATTGTCCCACATATTGCTCGGATTTTTTTTACTTTTTCTTCTATATAAAAAATTGTTTCTAAAACTTGTTACTTCCTAAATATTTAAAACTCGATATCTGTTCCAAAATCCTATTTCCTAAAGCAATTTCTGATCTTACGTTAGAATTTCATTTAAAAGATATAATTTTTTTTTCTTCTGATATTTTAAAATTATACTTTTGTACTATATTATTTAGAATATACATTAATTTTTGCAATTGATTTTCATTCCGATGAATCAATATTTGGTCATCCGCAAACAGCAGGATATTAATATAAATATTTTCTTTTATTTTGATTCCTGAGTCTACTGAAATCTTCCATTCATTTACAATATCGTCCATATATACACTAAAAAGAGTAGGTGATAAGCTACACCCTCTCTACTACTCAAAATCTTCATAGATTTCAGCCGGACGGATGTCTCTTCTTACTGTACATTACATTGATTTCCGTCCAATGAGTTCACTGGTAGCCACAAAGGCCTATCAGCATTGAACATATCAAAGAAGTGTACAGTTTAATAGCATTTATACTCGTTATAGGAGGTTGGTCTGAAAAGTTTTGGCCCTGATTGTGAAAACCGACAATTCTCCCTTCAAAGTAGTTTCAATTTTCAACATAATCTCCTCTAATATATTAATACATTTTGTCCAGCGGGTTTCCCCTCTGTAGTGTTCCTCTAGAAGCGCTACAAAGTAAATGCAGCCGCAATTGCTTCTCCACTGGACAAAAAGCGCCTACCAGTGAGGAATTTCTTTAGCTCTGGAATAGGCGGAAGTCCGCTGGACTCAAATTTGGGGAACACGATGGATGTTCCAGCATTTCATAGTGCCCATCTCTCAATTTCCCCATTGCCAAAACACTTTTGTAGGAAGGTGCATTGTCTTGATGGAAAACATTTTTTTCCTTTTTAATCCAGGTCGGTTTTTACCAATGCTTGCATTCATTTTTCTTGGAAGTTGAGAGTAGTATTCTCCAGTAATGGTTTAACCTTTTTCGAGGTAGTCAATCAAACAAATTTCTTTGACATCCTAAAACACTGACGCCATGATCTTTTCCGCCGATGGCACTGTCCTCGCCTTTTTGGAGCTGAAGAACCAGCTGCTTTCCTCTACCTCGATTGCCACTTGGATTTGGATGTTTAGTGGTGAATCCAAGTTGCGTCCATTGTGACGTATCGGCACAAAAAGTCACTTCTGTTCTTCTGAAAATTTGCCAAGCACTTTTTAGAAAGAGTCCTGCGAATGCGTTTGTTATCCACAGTAAGGATACGCGGCACCCATTTTGCGCAAACTTTTTCATGTTTAAATGCAGATGCAAGATGTGACCAATACGTTTTTTGAAATCCCAAGAGTATTAGTAATAGATACTCCAAAATCAGATGCACTTTTTCAATAAATTCCGGTGTAGTTACAGTTTTTGGACGTCCATCACGTGGATCGTCTTGGACGCCTTTAGGGCCTCGTTTAAAATTAGCCCGTCATTTCCTCACATTGGAAACTGAAGAAGAAGGGTCACCACACACGTTTACAATGCGCAAATTAATTTCTGTAGGTGTTAAACCTTCATTTACGAATAATTATATCACAATATGATACTCGAAGTTATCCATTTCCAAAGAAATACGCACTTCCACTGCTTCAAACAACTGCCTACAGTCAACTATATCCTGGAATGATTTGTAATTTTACACAGGGTCTATTAACATGTGCACCAACGTAAGGAAAAAAGGGCCCAAATGACCTTGTTGTCGACGGGCCCTAAAACACCACACACTCACTCACTCACGTAAGGAAAAATACTTGTAAGTACTGTACGATCTTTGGGTGAGGCTGAGAACTTTTCAGACCACCCTCGCAAACAGGCTGATACAAAAAAGATTGGTGTACGATCAAGTATTACCACAGCTCCACGTTGTGCGCCAGTTTGAAGCAGTATGATTGGTGTACACAAATCCCCGTTGTAACGCCAATTTGATGCAAATATAATATAATGGCGAATACAGAAGTCGGCGAGCAATGAGATTTCTCTCAGGGTATGCGTGGATGTGTGTGAGAAGGAAATTTTATAACACTGGAATGCCCGTCTCCAAATTATTTATTCACTACTTCTTCTTTTCAAACCACGAAATGGAAGCTGCCGACCGAGGGTTACCAATCTCGGTTTAGAGCTATTGACTACTAATCGTTTATTACTCGATAATTTTTTTTTATGACCCGACAAATATTCAAGACAGAACAAGTTGACCGCTCTAAGAGGCTTCACGTCTCAGACTCCCCTTTCTCGGCTTCAAGCCGAAGACCGTTTATAATGGCTTCCTAGCCGCGAACCGTCTCCATCGGCTAAACGCCAAAGAGTGCTTGACCACAGCTGCGCGTGTATATATCTCTAACTTTCCCTCTCCAAAACTCTTTTAAACAAAGTCCTTTTGTGGCTGTTTTGGTCTCCATTGTAAACGATCCAAAGAATTCCCTATTCATATACGTCAAGTGACAAATCCTTTAGAAACCTTCTAAGGACACTTCTCCTTTCATGGCTTTGTTAGACACTTTCCCTAACTCAACTGGTCTTGCCCTGGTCTTGACAAAGAACCAACATTCCTTCGACATCTATCATGATTCTTCTGGCAAACCATAATTTCGGTATCAAGGCAATGTGGTAAACAAGACAGTGCGATTTTATATAATTCAAAATCAAACTCTCCTGTAGACCAGCAAATGAGTATAACCAAATACAATTTGGTAGATTCATTTTATTTATTTGTTAATTTTAATATTTTACTTCGCACTTGTATTTTACTAACAAGTCTCAACATTATATATTAGAATTGTAATGGATAGCATTTATTGTCAGTTCTTCAATTTACATACATTAAACTATATCTTGAAAAGGCATTAAAGCTAAATTGTCAATGATTTGTCATTAGCTACTTACAGAGCTGCATGTTATAGGTATAATTATTAGGTATAATTCAGATAATCTTGTATAGAATAAAACGATTTTGAGCATATGTATTATAGAGCAGCAATTTTAAAAGCATTGATATTATAAATTTTTTCTTTACGGCCATTAGGAAGGGTGTTAAGTATTTTGAGACTTACATAATACACATATTCCTAGAATCAAGAAAGTTTAACGCTGGAATGATGAATGTAATACTTTTTTCTGCTGTTTATTCTATGAATTTCATTGTTTGTCATAAATAGGACCTGATTATATACAAAGAAATGTAGAATTTAGAGTATATACAGGCAAAGAAGCGTTAGTTTCTTCAATCTTCTAAAAATATGAAATATAAGATAAGATAAGCAGTAGGTAAATAAAAACCTGGCATCTAAATACTTCATTAAATACTAAAAATTCTTCAAGCTAAGAATTTAATAGCAAAAGTTTAATTTTATATTCAGAGGTATTTGAAATATTGACGGTTAGTTTTTCAGTCTACTTCATATACAACCTTCCACTTTATCTACGAGGACTGTTCAATAAAAGATGATCATAATTTCTTTACGTTTATAATTTTCATACTAAAATTAAATCTTACTATATTCTGTTAACTTAATGTGAGAAAACACGCCGTAATAGTTTCATTGTTGGTACTCCTGGTTCCTGCCTTGTGAGAACCGGGTAAGTTCAGACATGTTCAGTATCGCCTACCGCTGCAATGGAGGTAACATGCAGTTAAAGTTGATGTTAGAGGAAGATCCGGGGTTTCTTTCAAACGTAATCACTGCTGATGAAACTTGGCTACATCATTGTGATCCTGAGAGCAAACAGTAAAGCTCAGGGTGGAAATCTGCTTCATTACCAACCCCCAAAAAGCGAAAGTTGTTGCTTCTGCTGGGAAATTTGTGGTCATCTCTTTCTTTGATATTCATGGAATGGTTTAGCAGCATGTTGTACCTGCACATACATCAGTAACTGGACAATACTACAGGGATGTCCTGAAAACATTGCAAGTCCATATCAGGCGCAAAAGACCACATTTCCGTGAAGCAGGCTGGATGCTGCAACACGATAATGTGCGGCCGCATATTGCCAATGCTTTTGCTGAATATCTTGCAAGAATCAAACGTGAGGTGCATCCCTCACCCTCCCTATAGTGCGCATTTAGTCCCATGTGACTTTTTTCTATTCCCAAACTTGAAGAAACGCCTTCGTGTGAGACATTATCCATCATCAGAAGTAGTGATGAAGGCTGCAGAGGCGATTTTGAGGGATCGCTCAAAAATGGTTTACAGCATGTCTTTGAACACTGGCAGAAATGCTGGGAGAAGTGCAACGCATTTAGAGGAAACTACTTTGAGAAGAACCATCAAAATTATGAGGATGAGTAAAGTTACGTTGTCAAAAAACATTGTGGCTTTTCTTTATTGAACAGCCCTCATACTTACATTATTGGTGCATACACTCGTACACAATAACAAGCGCATTTACAAAATTTTAAACTGCTTTTACTAAGCGAACATGATTTCCAATGTTTGATATAAAATTTCGAAATGGAAGCTTAAATTGGATATGCTTTCTCTACAAAAACTGTTTGTCACAATCATAAACGGCTCCCTACACTTATTACCCTATCACAAGCACACATCAGGAAAATTATGTAGCTTTAAATATTAAACTTTCTCTAAAAACTACAAAAAACTATGTTGGACACAAGAGTTGGCCATAAAAGAAACACGAAGAATATAGTGTACTGAATCAAAATTGGGACAAAGCATGGCCATCTGAACAAATAAAGATTTAGCTATTCGCTTGTGCATCTTACTTGGTTAATTATAGAAAATATATTTAATTACAGAGCAGTTTAAGCATTATAAAATTTATGATATGTGTAATATACAACAATCATTTTGTTTAAAAGGATATAAATAAGTCATGCTAGAAATAAAACTGTTAACCTCAATTATTATAAAAATAGAACTAAAATTGAATATGAAAATACGCAGTAAGCTGGATCCTAAGGCTGTTTTCAGCAACATCAGAAAACCAAACTTCAAACGATAGTTTAAGTTAAGCATAATTTTTATTCCAATATGCATTAATCTCTGTTTCATATAACCTTGCCCCGCTGACATGTATCACTCCGCGTGCAACTACCTTCCCCCTCATCCCAATTGGCTAATGCTTTCGCGCCATAGGCAATAGGCGGTGCCTTCACTTCTCATTTAAACCTGCAGTAAACGTCATAATAAGTGCCAGAAAGACAGATAAAATCATACAAATAAAATATGAAGGCATGCAAAAATAATGAAGTTTGTAATGAAACTGAGTAAGTTGAAACTGCATGAATGAGCAATGAAACTGAAACAAGTTTATAATGAAAGGCCTTCGGCGTTTTCCACTGGGATATTTTAAACCAGTACACATACCTTGCAAAAATGCTTGTCTTTCAGTTTTAAAAGTCGTGTGGCGCCATACTTATGTGTCCTTCATTCACCCAAGTCTCGTCAAGGTAGTATATTTTGCGATCTGTATTCCGGTACAGTCTGATTGTCTTTAAATAACGTCTTCGCCACACAGCAATATCGTCCCTGGAGTGGTAAGTTTTCTTGTTGTCTCAGTTTCATGTTGCGATGTTCCTACGCATCTAACACACCTGTAAGTTCAGATCACAGCTGTACGAATTATCTCACTGATTCTTCTATGTGAGTGCATTAAACACATGCACCACAATTCTTTATTCGCCGCTTTGTAAAGATTTTACAATTGCGGTGTTTTAGCGAAAAACTGCCGCTAGACTCTGCCATTATACATATAATAAGTACACTCCCAATAAACGATCAATAAAATAATTTTGCTCTCGCACTCGGCACAACAGACCTTCGAATGGCGATGTATGACTAATCCAGTTCAATACAAGGTCAGTGATAAAAGTCATATAAACAAATATGTCATCACTAGGCTAAATCACGTGCTATCGTGCCATGTGCTTGAGAGCAAAGGAACCTCCTCTTCACTTCGTTTAAGAATTAACATGCATTTCAGATAAATAAACTCTGTTGCGTAATATGTTTAATTAAAACGGTTACGAAAATATAAGTTTGACAATTCCCTTCCAACATATAAAGATATATCACCATGTTAAATAACGAACTAATTTTTACCGCACAACAGTCTATACTACAATAGCAGCCAATGAGAGGTGATAAGGTCACCTAACCGTTTATAGATACGGGGCAAGCTTATGTGAAACAAGGATTAGTGCACGAGAAACACAAGTACACAATACAATCCCGCATTATATTTAGCCTACCCTCGTAGCCGTGTTTGCTGGAGCATACCTCTGGCACTCCACAGCGAAAACGGTCGCGGATTAGAATCTCGTCTCGGATATGGGTGTTCCGTTTGTTGTTGACATTTGTGAAACACAGACAATTCAGGAAAAACAGGAAAATATAGCGGGGGAATTAGGCAGAAAAGTAGGTTACGAGTTTCATTGGGTCCTCTCGACATTTGAAATCCTCTGTCTAATATTATAATTTCGATAGCAGATTACCCATGAAATTACCTATCTATTAGAAGTGTGTTGCAGTCAGGAAGAAATTTCTACTCAAGGCACAAAATTTGTATTACATAGGTATACTTTTTGTTTTCGCGTTTTGGTATTCCAAAAAATATACAAAAAGTGCCATTTAGGCTATGTGTTGATCACATTAACAACAAAACCATATTATATTAAAATATTCTCCAAAATATTTGTAAAATTATTTCGGGTATTATATATATATTATACCAGGTGGCCCAACTACCCCATCTTTCACAGATAACCCCTTGTGCATCAAAACAGTTGCAAAACAAATCGGGGTAGTTCTAGTGAAACGCACGACGGTGGACTTGGTTCTGCTCCGAACGAAAAAAGGCAGTTCCTAGGATTGAACTAGCCTATGAAATCCGCAAACACCACACATACGTATAAGTGAAATTTCCCCGTTGCGTTATGCAACTGTTTTAACGCACGAATAGTTATCTGCTTACCGGAAGGATAGCGCAGATGTGTTACTCAGTATATCCAGATCTGAAAGAAATTGGATTCTGGAAATAACCAAATGAAGTGAATTTGTCAAACTTATTAATGTTATGGGAAAAGAGTAAACCTAACTCACGATGTCCGATTGTTTTAATGCATATTGAGGGTCATTTCTTTACTATTTTAAATACAGAGCTATTTATATATGTTATATATGCCTGTTCAGGTACTGTTTTATCGATGGAGTCAATTTGAGATAAGCTACGAAATCGGCAATTATTATTTATGTATCTATCAGTCATGCTATTTCTATAAGTTATCTTAACTACATTGGTTATTTTGAGGACTTTGCCTTAGATATACTTCTCTGGTATCTCTTATCTGTTGACTTTCTATTGATTAACATTCATTATTTTTGTTTGTATCTTTCAAACATATTCACACGTGCAGACTCTATGGAGGTTAAGAAAAATTCTAATCAGCAAGCAAGTGTGGTGGGAAAATGTTAAAAGCGTTGCACAATGCCAATGAAAATATTAGAAATTTTGGATTAGTTACCGTTTTTGGAAAAGCTTAAGGTCCAAATTAGAAGAATATTTTTGGTGGAAATAAATTATTTAGAAATGCTTGGAAAATAATTTTTCTCGTATGAGTCATATTTACAACAGCTATCGCGATGAACCGCTTATATATTTTTTATGGGCAGAGTCAACATGAAAAATTCAATGATTAATTTCCATCAATTAACTAAAATAATTAAAGTTAAATTATGAAGCCTGGGACTCAAGTACTTACAATAGTAAGGCGCCACAAATGGTGTATCTCGGATGGAAGAGCCCCTAGTGGTATACCGGGGAAATATATGAGTCAAATGGAGAATTGAATGTCAGGACGGCACGTTGGCCATGGTAGCTCAAAGGTTCAGAGCGACTGGACGGAAACCAGGAGATCCGTGGTTCAAATCCCGGCCATGGCATTGAATTTTTCATGTTGACTCTATCTATAAAAAACAGTCTATAAATGGCTAGTGTGTAGAAATGATTACTGTCCATCAATTAACTAAAACTCTTAGATATTCTCTGGTATTCATCCACTAGATCAACCTCTGAACCCAGACACCGACATATGTGGAGGTTAAAATAGATATGAAGTAGTATGGGTTCAGGGTACTTGTAAATCATAATTTACTGTAACTTCGCTATCTATTAGACACGTGGTACTCGAAGTAAGAATTATCCTTTGAATCATTTCATTGCAATTGCTTCACAAAATTTTCACTTATATTTTCTTTTGAGAAAGTAAAAATTACGGTCATAAAAATGATTAGCTGGATGCGTACATTGCTGAAAAAATTCCAGAAAACCCGCACACAGTCTCCATCATCCCTAAGAGTACCGCCTTCGATTTCCGGGAATCGAGCCTCATTCACCTTGGTAGATTGAGCAGTTTAATAATTGATTATAGAAGAATGCATAATCATGTAATTCTAACAGCTGATTTTGTTCGTAATGATCATTGTATTAAAAGACCTCTTAACCTGCACATTACAGTGCGTATTTGATACGTATGGCACGTATTTGGCATTGATAATATATGGCGTAGTGTTTAATTAAACTTCCTTATTGCAACAAAATTTAACCAGGCTCTGTAGGATAAGCGGTAGCACGTATGCATAAAATCAAGAGATTCTCCCTGATCATGCACAGGTGAATGTGTGATAACTACAAGCCCTATGTGCTCTGTACACATTTTAAGATCATTTTATTCATCGCCCGATATGAGGTTTTCCCTTTATCTGAAAGATGAATGTCTGATAAATATAAGTTCTATGTACCCGGTACTCATTTTACATCATTTTATTCAACGTCTGATGTGACTTAACGTTGGAGGTTCTCCCTTAATCTGAGAGATGAATGTGTGATAACTATAAGCCCTATGTACCCTGTACTCATTTCAAAACCATTTCATTCATCGTTCGATATGACTTAACGTTGGAGGTTTTCCCTTACCCTGAAAGGTGAATGTCTGGTAACTGTAGGCTCTATGTTCCCTGTATTAATTTGCAAATCATTCTATTCAACGTCTGATATGACTTAACGTTGGAGTTTCTCCCTTTATCTGAAAGATGAATGTCTTATAACTATAAGTTCTATGAACCCTGTACTTATTTGGACATCATTTCATTCATCGTTCGATATGACTTAACGTTGGAGGTTTTCCCTTACCCTGAAAGGTGAATGTCTGGTAACTGTAGGCTCTATGTTCCCTGTATTAATTTGCAAATCATTCTATTCAACGTCTGATATGACTTAACGTTGGAGTTTCTCCCTTTATCTGAAAGATGAATGTCTTATAACTATAAGCTCTATGAACCCTGTACTTATTTGGACATCATTTCATTCATCGTCTGAAAGACTTAACGTTGGAAGTTTTCCCTTATCCTGCAAAGATGATTGTCAGGTAACCCTAAGTTCTATGTATCCTGTACTTATTTGAACATCATTTCATTCATCGTCGGATACGACTTGTTGTTGGAGGAGGTAAATTAAGTTAAAATAAGGTTACGCGCCCTTGAATCTCCATAGAACCGTAAGACACCAAATTACATTCAGTATTGGTTTCTAAAGCTGAAGTAGAACGTAAATGATTCTATAAACAGCACTTTAGCATTTCTTGTATACATAGTATTATTTTGTAATGCACTTCTAGAAATTTTGGTCATTTACATTGTTTGGTGACTATATTTTTATTGTTGCTCTCTCTATTTAAATATAATTATGATAAATTTAATTAATGTAGTGTTTAAATATTATGTAATGTGCGTATGGTGTTGATTGGTCTATTGTACCTTTATTATATACAATAAGGACGGCGAAAAATCATAGGCCTTTGATGTAAATCCATTGTTCTTAGTCCGAGTGACTGTTGATGAATGTCGTCCTATGTCTCGTTTTTTATCCACATTTCCATACTGGAAAAAGAATAGACAGCGTATGAATTGATAGCGGACTGCTACTGATGGGCTAAAGGAAGATAAAAAAGATGGCATCAAAGTTGGTATTTTTAAATCAATCGCCAACTGTGACCCAGATACTGGACCACGAGAAGTCAACCTACGAAATTGACAGATTGGGGGCAATATGGTGAGGGTACGGACTGCCAAACTCTGTCTTGTTTTTTCATCCTTTTGTCAAGTTATTTTAACCACATGCTTCCTCTTTTCATCAGACTGCTGTCATTGTCTAGTAAACCAACTGTACACTTTCAAAAGTTCTTACCACTACGTTCCTTAAAACTGCGTTACCCTGGAAAAATTAACGTCAAAGAGGGTAGTAACCGCGCAAGGCAGAGTCTAACGGTCCCTTCAGAGTTAGTCATTGCAGTTTCCTGGAATAGTAGTAATGATATGTGACTCAAGAGCAGATAGACATCTAGTTTAGCCGTTAATCTAAGAGCTGACATTATAAAGATTCTTTCAACAAGAGTGTCCTATCTTTAACATGTGATAGCTGCCGTTGTTACTGAGTAACAACAGTCATGTGGTTACAACTTTTATTGTAAAATAGCCATGGAACGCTACAGCATTCAGCAACGCGTAGAAATTGTGAAAATGTATTATCAAAATGGAGCACCTGTTGCCAAACCAACCGTGTATTGCGTGATACCGGGCTCTTGAAAGGGACTATTTTTGGCATCAGTTGGATGGTGTGGACCTCAGAAACATCTGGTTCCAGCAAGATGGTGCCACATGGCATATTCCATTCCAGTGGTGGTGATGTTAATTGGCCTCCAAGATCATGTGATTTAATGCCGGTGGATTACTTCTTATGGTGTAAATGATCTTATGGTTAACATCACACGTGTTATTCGTGAAGTTGGACCTAAATTACGTTCTTTTGTCATTGAAAATTGGGTCAACCGTATATGCACAGTCCAACGAAATCGCGGCGGTCATGGCACGCTTACCATGGATTTATCTTTGTTAACAGAAACCTCTCAGATAAAGCACTGATTATTCATGTAAGAGTGAGAGGGCTAATGACACGCCTTACGTTCTTGTACTAAGCATCTATGATCGCATCACTTTAGCCAACTGGACTCGCTGGAATCACATATGACAGATGTATGTTGACTCCACATGGAGTAATAGTGCGTTATCTGAGAGGTTTCTGTTAACAAAGATAAACCCGTGGTAGCCGTTCCAGCAGAGAGACTATAATTAACCTTATCTTCCACACGTAATGACATTAGGATTAGGATTTCATTACGGAGGGTATTCGATACGAAGGCCACAATGCTGGGCCCATTGTGCCTATGCCCCCAAATGGGACACTCCGGGAGGAAGGATGCAGTGAGGGGAGACAGAGGGTGGCCGACCCAAGGAGCCAAGACAATGCAGAGGGCAGGATCCCTACAGTTTACATAGGTACAGACCTCCCTCGAGAGGCCAGGTCAACGGACACGCGGCCCTACTGCGGGACGGCAACGAGCCCTGCAGCCGAGCCCTAAAGGTCCCTGGCTGGCGGTCCCAAAATGGTCCCAACAGAGGCGCAGACACCGACCTAGCGGAGGACGAAATAGTTTACCCCAGAGCATTTCCCGCACGGGAGGGGATCCGACCCCTTCAGCTGCCGTGGTGCAGGCGGTGCGGACCCCTAGCTCTCGTGGTACCTCTGACGTTACTAGAGGAACCTCCGGCCGAACATTTGAGCCCCTCCCTGATTGGGAGTTGTTTGGATTGGGTTGGACTCGAGGGGGCAGTGGTTCCTGATACCCGTGGGTGATCGGGTACGTCTCCGGACGGGGTTGAGGGAAGCCATTAATATTCCTGTGTACTAGCCAGCATAGCTAGTAGAAGTGTGTTAGATCACCAGGTGGCTCCCGTTGAGGTCATATCGGTAACCTTGCCATTTTGGAGTTGGCGCGCGTAAGTGGCGTATCCACTGCCATCCCGTCTTGAGTCCACAGGACCAGATGGGAAGGGGTGCTTGTTAGCCCCTAGGTCTTACCCCATGGAAAGTCCCAAGGAGGTGCTGGGCGCCCTTTCAGGACAGCTCGGTAACTCCCTGGTCATTAGAGGGGGGTCAGTCTTCACTCTGTAAGGATCTGCCCTGGTAGATACCCTCGAGTTTATATACATTTATACACCCCAAGGCATATCGCACCACCGAGACACACGCCGACCCTTCTGTCCTGAAAGAGACCACCAGATAAGAGATGATGTGAAATTATATGGAGGGACAGAAAATTGGGGAATGTAATAAACCTACCCAGCATTTGACTAGTGATCCGGGAAAATCCCCGAAAAAATCAAAGATCAGGTGGGTTGGCTACGGGAATTGAACCTGGGCCTCCCAAATGTGGGCCACAGCCATCCCGCTCGGCACATAATGATATTATGTTTCAAAATAAAAATAAATAAAGCTTTATCACTTAGAGAACGTGTTTTACTTAAGTTCAAAGACAGGGCACTGATGTTGAAGTTTCCATTTTAATACGCTTTAGAACTCTAAACTAAATACAGATCGAATTTCAATAATGAAAAAAAGCTTAATTTAATAACGGAAACAACTAAACTGAAGATAAGGAGCTTTCTTTTTAACTTTAAATACTAAACATAAACGTTTATAGTTCCATGACATCGCCCATTAGATTCCTTAGAATAGGGCTTGTTTGAGTTTTAAATAAAAGTATAAGCTGAATATTTTGTTCAAAGATCCGAACTACGTATCTCTTTCAGTTTCGAGTTATGGGATTTGCATACATATACATGCACTTTTCTAAAGACGTATATATGTTTTCAGACTCAAGGAGCCCTCTTAGGACTACATTTTTGGATGAAATACAATGCATATGTTACTAACAGATCAACTAACATGTAAGAAAACAAGGTTAAAGGAACTCTGGTGTAGAATTTTATGCTACGCTTGCACTTACCTGCAAAGTTCTTGGTTATTTAAATGGCCATATGGTTAATATTTCAATTGAATCCTAATTATGTAATATTTGTTATCCACAAATGTTTCAAAAATGATCAAAATATTATAAAGTACTCTTAAGCACATTATTGAACCTGATACAGAACTTAAGGGATGCAATGAATAAAGAAGGGTAATAGATTTAAAAGGTACATGGTACAATTGTTAAAACTTGTGCAGGTGCAGTTAACAAAGTGATGGGAGAAAGCGCTTTCGTAGCAGGGATTCTAAGTGGATAACACTTGACTTCTGTTGAAGAGGTATTGTTCGGACCCTTAATAATCGCATGACCGAGACTAATAATCACAATGGACAAAATGGTCAAAAAAGGAATTTTGGTGTGAATAAAGACAGGCTTCGAGAGGTGAAAGACACATGCAGCTGCAGTGCCCCAGTGAGAAACACACAACACAACTGAGCTGGCGGTCCTTTAAGACAACTGGTTCTGTCTTCGCGGAAGGCAGACCAGAACTGAAGAGAAAAGGTATCTATCGCTTCCTACGTAAATAACGAATTAAGTGTTAGCGCGTGCTAAGCATTCTACATACGGTCACTCTGAACAGTGATATATTGCTAACCCTTGGTCGGCAACTTCGAGGTTGATGTGATGATGAAGGAAGCAGTCATTAAAGCAGGCGGAAACTTGCATTCCAGTGTTATTAGAACCATCCTTACTCCCATACATATTGTGACTTTGTGTGCTGGTAGAATTAAAGGTACAATTTGCCGAAACTCTAAAGGTTCTTTACTTCCGTAGATATACACTGTTCAATTCTCACGTAACAACATCACATCACATATACAACACAGTCTTCCAAGATCGATGACAATAACAAACAGTGTTCAGTTTACAACATCAGCTCTCGTTACAACAATACACTCAGCTGTTCTCTGCTTACCTCTCCCACGACTGTTTTACAACTGCCCGCTGGCGTGTCACAATCGTTTATATATCTCATTCATAAATTCGAGAGGTTTCGACTACAAACAGGAAACCAGCTGTTCTCTTTATTACCCTGAAACAATATTCGCCGTCTATTATCTATTTGCGCCGACTTTAATACACGTTACCGCGACAATATCCACGCACACCCTTTGACGAAACTCTTGCTCTACCCTGAGGATAGGCCACACTGCTTCAAAATTTACAACGTAAGAATAAGCCGCATGAACCTAGCGACCATTGCGTGGAGCAACCTTATCATTGTATAATAATTGATGATGTGAAAATACTAGCATCAAACCTCGCATATACCTAATAAACTTTCTGTCGATTCTACATAAAACGCTTCCCAACCTTATAAGGTTTACAACTTTTTTGTTCAGAATATCCTCAGCTATTTGCTTTTATTTTTCTAAAAGTATAGACCTCGTAACCCTATATTCTAATCATGAACTGTGTAAAGGAACGCCAGAATATTAAATTTCCTACTCTCTTTCTGGAAAAATGAAGTAAAAGAGAAATCAAAACGTCAAGCCTATGAATGTTATTTAAAACCCTAGTGGCAGAATTCCAAGTTGTGTGTACAAAAGAAAGTTAAATAGTGAAATTGGTAGCAATCCTTTAACAGTCCTGCGGTTATAACAAATTTATTTCTCTTTTCTTTCTTCATTGTAGGTGAAGCAGAACGTTTGAAATTACGACTCGGTTGTACTGTACTAGTGATATGAAAGGTTCGGCTATTTACTACCTGCAAACATCATCTGCATTACGAGGTCGTGTATAGTGAAATAGCATATAAAACACTTTCATTTCAAAGCGTCCAGCCTAAGTAACTACTACGCATCTATAAAGATTGAACTATAGGTCTCTCGTCTCTTACTCCAGCTATTACATTTCAAATAAAATTTAAATCTCAAATAAGATCAATATATCCTGATACCCGTCGCTCTATAGACATTATTTATGGTAATATCACAACAAGGACTGTTTTTCTTCCAAATATTCGTCGAAGTTTAACTGTAAATGCTCGATTTGAGGCCAACTAGAACAAAGAGAACACATTTTTAAGGGTAGAAAGCTAGTTTAATGCTTGTATGTGAAAGTTTCATCTGTGGTTTCATCTGAGGCTCGCATTCGAGAGGATCGGGTTCGATTGCCGTGTCCAACATACCTGAACCATTGACTTTTTCGGGGGTTTTCCCGGGTCGCCAGGCAAATGCTGGATAGGTTAATTACATCCCCCGAATTTGCCGTTCCTCTGTTACTCCATTTCCTCTCCATTATCATTAAACATCATCTCTCATCTGATGGTCTCTTTCAGTTAGAGATGTCGGCGGGAGTCTCGGCGGTGCATGACTGGATGATAGGCTATTAACTGGCAGTGAATCTGAAACACGATTTTTTGTCACATAATGTTACTGTACAAGTACCACATTCCTGGCAGTTTTTTTGGACTTTGCATTATTCTATCTGTGGAAATAATATCTTGTGATTATAAAATAAAATGAAAATAGCAAAATTACCACTGAAGTATCGAAAAACTACCGAGTGACTTTTCTAAAGTCTTGTCCGATGTCGATACCACGTAAGTAACGCGAGTATCAAAGTTTGCTCGTATCGAGGATCCTTTCCTAGTTTTAATAATTATACACTATATTCTGTAATTCGACACAAGATTTATAATGGTTTATTCTTAGTAAACAATCATTTTATTTATTTATATTGATCTAAAATACAACTATTCAAGGGTAATAATCATAATTAGAAGTAAAACAATTTAAAATTTTAGTGCGGCAAACCGAAGATTCATGGTTCAAATTCATGAATGTTTCCAGTTTTCTTACGTAAATGGAAAAATTTAATGCCATCGCCGGGGTTTGCACCATGAAGTTTTGGCTTACCACACCAAATTTTAATTATCTTTAATTTCAACCAAATTTGAAATGCTTGGATAAGATTTATAAAATAATTCATATTCCCACAACGTGAACATTTCTCTTCATTTGGACTTGATGTGATTACTATTTTCCAACAAAATAATATTAATAATGCAAGAAGAGATTTCGACAGAGAGCTGTAATCGGATTTGCTAGCGTAATGATTCTAGAGTTAGGTCGTTTTGTTGCATGAACTTTGCTACTTTCCTGTTTAACTGTCAGCCAGAGATGCTTGCCAGCAACTTTGGAAATTATGTGCGACTTCACAAGAAGCTTCAGAGTTAAGCAGATTACAGATAAGCTATGCTAAAGAGAATTACGTGTGTCTCTGAGATCTTTGACTGACTAGAGTGCTCTTTATACCCAGTCTACCCTTTCCCCCCGAACTCACAACTTCGCTGTGACTAGTTGGCTGCTTGACGTAATTAGTCTGCTTTGTACCTACAAATCAGTTGATGAACTTAGAAACTGATGTGTGATAGTTTTGATGCTTTCTGTAGTATTTCAGATAACCTACTGACGGCTACTATAGTGGTGAGCTACGGGAACGTTCTCATAGGACATATGTGGATGGGTGTGGGAATTTACAACACTATACCGGAGCAGTCATTAGTTTATGGGACGATGTGAAAAAAGCAAGACACCATTGGCTGTTTAACCTTGTAACTCTATGTGGATGAAAAATATGGTTTGCATATAATTTTTACAGACTTTGCATCTAATGAAAAATATATAAAGTATTTGACATTACTACAAATGCAACGGTAAAACCGTAAAAATTAGGATTTATTTGGTAGTTTTAACTGAAACTTGTATGTATTAATCACAGTACATGCTGCGCTTGCGCAGTTTGAAATCGAAGGAAGTGAGAGAATCATCTGAAAACATGGCGGCTTCCGTTTTTTTTTTTTTTTTTTTTTTTTTTAATTTACGTCCTCCAACATTTAGTAATATCGGACGATGAATGAAATGGATGAAATGATGCTCAATGCGTCCGGGGTTAATGGAGTTTAGAGTTACCCACATTCATCTTTCAGGATAAGGAAAAACCCCGGAAAAACTTTAACCAGGTAACTAACCCTGACCGGGATTCGAACTCGGGACCACTTTAGGGTGAGGCAGACATGCTACCATCTACGCTATCGAGGCGGGCGGACGGGCGGGTGGCTTCCGTGCAATATGTAAAACATCTCAGAGGGAAATTGCTAAAAAGTAGTGGAAAACAAATTATATCGAAAGTGTTCTGAAGCTGTTTGAAAAATATCCAACCTTAGCAGTAGAGGACGTTGTTAATTTTTCAGCAGAATTAACCGGTGTTTCAGCGCCAATTATCAATGCAGCTCGAAGATTGGTTGTGAAAACATCGAAAAAGAATGAAGCCAATTGTAAAAGGTGAATATGATAAATTTGTTAAAACTGCTATTCGTCGCAAGATTCATAGCTTCTTTGAAAGATGCGAGCCACTGCAATTACAAAAGCGCTTCAAGTACTAAACGATGATCCCCAATAGCCGAGCTTTAGGAAAAATACTTTCACACCATTTTTCGCGACTTAGGTTTTAAATTAGTGAACAGGAACAGAAAAAATATAATTGTTGAGTGTGAAGATATATATTGCTGTGGTGAAGGAATAATAAAAGCAAACTTCGGAAGTGGAAGTCGATGTCACATTCTAATTTGGTACGTAAACTACCTTTTTTTCCAGTTGCATCCCGGTAGAACATTGAAGTCATTGCCAAAGTGGCTATACACTGTTATTTAGCACTGTTATTCTGCAGAAAGATCCTTGCCTTCATTTTTAATTTATAAATGAGGTGAGGTTATGTGAAGAAATCAAATATTTCAGTAACTGTAGGCAATTAGAAACTTTTTTCAGCGTACAAAAGGAAAAATATATTACACTATAAACACACCTTTGCATTTGATATTAACGTAAAAGTGCTGCCGCTTTAGCTACTGAAACTTCCAAAAACGTTCCCATAGTAGTTCGCTGACAGCGCATATGTTTTCACCAATATTCCCTCCAATCACAGTCGCCAGGCGGAGGTTTTCTTTTTATTCTTTATGTTGCGTCCTCAAACGTTAAGTCATATCGGACGATGAATGGAATGGGTGAAATGGTGCTCAAATGAGCCCAGGGTCCATAGAGCTTAAAGTTACCCGACATTCGTCTTAAGGGAAAAACCTGGAATAAAAACCTTATCCAGATAACCCACCCTGACCGAGATTCGAAAACGGGACCTCTTGAACGTGAGGCAGACTCGCTACCATCTACGCTACCGAGGCGGGCGTCACCGGCGGAGTTATACACTTTCCAACTTTGTCTACATCGCCAAGTAAGGAGGGCGCTGATATAAATAAACTTATTATGTGTTTAATGGAGGCTAATAAATGGCATGCTTGAAGCGAGTTGTCAACTGTTTGAGAGTGAAAAACTCAACTGCTTCGATATCTACTACTAGAAACTGTAACTATTGAAGTGTATCTGTGCAACGATTTTCGCTACATAACTCCAACCTCATCTCCTGCCGCATATTATCCTTCCTTACAAAACACTCCTCTGCCAGTAGAGGGCCTCGCCCTGATCTGGCTTGAGACGGAAGATCTGACATCCAGATCTTCATTGTCCAGTCGCGATGATGCATTCTTCGCAATACATCGCAATATCCACACCGCCAGGAATCACCTTAAAGAATTCTTAAACTTAACTATACCCTGGCTTGATAACTGGCGTATTTCGCTCAACCAGTAAAAATGTGAAGCAATGATCTTTACACTATGCAGGCCAGACTATCCTCCACCAGAGACGCTCAAAGTGAAACCTATACCCTGGAGAACTGAAACTGAAACAGTGAAATATCTCAGCGTACTCATGGATCGATGACTCAATGGAAACCATACATAAGTGACAAACTCAAACTAGCTCGAGCAAGAGTGGGTACGTTCTACCCTGTTCTCAACAAAAGATCTACACTCAAATTAAAAAGAGCTGCACACTACTCTACACGAGTTTATTAAGACCACCCTAATAAATGCGTGCCCAGTCCTTCCGAAATCAAACGTATCCAGACATTTCAAAACAAAGTATTGTGAATCACAACGGATGCACCATGGTTTGTCAGAAATAGTCAACTACATATAGAACCTGGAATGAGCAGTTCTACAGCAACCTAAAGCACGTCTCAGGAGGCACTCACTATTCCCTTGGCAGAAAATCCAGCTTTCCAACTCGCATCAGGAGTAGCCCACCACTGGATAAGCTCTCACAACAAGATCTTCTGCAATATTTAAATTAATAATATACCTACTTATGGGGAGTGCCCAATACGGCTTTCTTCATCTCATTGTGATTCATTGTATCACGTATGTAAATAATGTCTATAATCAATTATCTGTAGAGCCCACATGCACTGATAGATCAATATATTAGTTTTAAAATGTGTATCTTCTAACTGTATAGATACATTTACGTTGTAGAATTAGTTTTCGTAATAAAAATAACAAGCGTAAGTTGCTTGTATTGCGCTACGAATTTCCATACATTTTAAAGAAAATGTATTCACTCCAACTGCTCTACTATATTTTATTTTCCCAAAAATAGCTCTTAGGATTTTAATTAAATACCACACACTTAGCCTTTTTGCAGGAACAATAAAATGACCATCTTGATTTGCTACTAACAGCCTATTAAGTCTTGGACAAGTAATAGAATCCTGAGCAAAAATGGCTGCACAACCACTCTAATTACACCTTTAGAGCAATTTTTACTTACTAAATCACTCATTTTAAACATAAAGTAAACATTGTGTTACAGCTATTTATTCTACAAAGGCAAGTTAATAAAGACTGAGAAATATTACTTACTCATAAAATACACTAGTCTTTTGTTTTTCGAAGTATTCTCCGTTGAGATGAATGCATTTTACCCAATGCTTCTGCCAATCCTGAAAAACATGTTGGAAGCCATCTTTTGACAACTTCTTCATAATCACCTCTGCCTTCTTCACGGTGGTCTCCGAAGTAGCAAAATGCTCCCTTAATTCCATTTTGAGATAGGGGGAATAAAATAAAGGTCACAGGGAGACAAGTCTGAAGGTTATAGAGGATGGGAAAGAGATTCAGTGTTTCTGCAGGTCATATACTGCGTAACAACGTTGCACACAAGAGGGCGGGACTATCGTTGAGCAGGCGTCAACCGAAGGATGCAGTTCTGGTCTTTTTGTTGGATGTTTGGCAAAGATATCCAAAACAGATTTTTAATGTTCACCATTAGCCATCATATGTGAAGGAAGTTAATGTTGGAACCAAATTCCATGGAGTTTGCTGTTTATGGAGCACCTGGCACACCTTGCTTTGTTATTAAAACACGGCCCTCCTTAAATTCGTTAAACCATTCAAGTGCTGGAGAATGTGGCAGAATATCATCGCCATATTCCTCCTGTTAACTACTTGTACGCTTCCATGCCGGACTTCTGCAAACGAAAGCAAAACTTCACTGCAGCTTATTGTTCTGCGCGTATTTAATCCATGTAAACATACTTTAAAATAAACATAAAACAAAATAATATTTTCCGTTTTAAGTTAATTGTAATATGAAATTTCCACTACAGTGTTATACTATCTCACTCAATTCCACTCACGCCCATCACCGTTTATTTCACGTTGGTTCATTTTGTCCATCTCAGATACTTTTATTCGCACAGTCAGGATTCAGGTATATGTAACCTGGACTATGGAAATTCTGGCCTGTAATATTCAATACTTAACCTATTCGCCTGCGATATCAGTATTATGTAAGCAAAGATTCTAATGCCTGATTTCACCAACTCATGTTAAGACTGTCAGTCCATTTAGCAATAGTAATAACCCAAATTGCATTACACCAACATGTGTTAGCTTAACACTGGTATTAAACCTCTTGTTAAACTAACAAGTCATATTTCTGTTATTAAGTCGTTAACAATTGGAATTAGAATTGTATGATGGAGGGCGTGAATGCAGCTTTTGATGTCAATTTGCTATATTTAGACGGTCTAAATGACATTCGTATGTTAACGTTGTGACAATTGTTGCGTTACATTTGTTAATGTGGATTTTAACAACTGTTGGTAAAATCGGGCATTAGTGTAGCGGATATCCAGCATATGCCGTTGCGGCATCAAAAATATATCCAGTATGAAACGGGATTCTTAAAGGACACAAAAATCATAGGTTGCGATGCAAACATGACTTAAGCACGAAAATGTAAAATAAGCACCTAACTTTGTAATTTAATTTCATAATCTTTCAAAACTAGAAACTGTAGCATGATACTAAACCATGCTTTCCTTAATTGCTTGTTTTCTAAGAAATGGATTTCAATTTATGACCGAAATATTAGTTCATGCTGAAGAAATTAAATATCTTACATTTGCAGAAATAGCCGTTTAAAATATCACTGCAAGTTGAACTTTATAAGTTTAAGGGGTAGGCAAAATCTCACCGAGGAAAATGTAGTTTCATCATGGTTTTGACTGTTCGTGACACCAGAAACGGTATATACTGATGATACGTGGAATAAAATGATTATTGGGAAACAAAATATAAGGTGATAATGTTCTTGACCTAAGTTTAAGGTTTCTTCCTGGAATTTGCAATTATGAAGACTAACAGAATCCTGGAAGAAACCTCAGTCAGGGAGAACGGTCATGGATGGATTTAAACCGTGGATCTCTCGCTTCAACGAGTCAACCACATTATAGTTGAAAAATGTAGAGCCCCAAGGATCACACTCCTTTATATTGTATAACTCTTTTTACTTTATTATCAGTTTCTGATATTTTTGCTGCTATATGTTTCCACAAGTTGAAATTTTACTTTAATACGTCGCCTATGTTTATTAGAAAAGGTGTTTTATTATGTTTTCTCCGGCGTTTTACTCAGATATAAATAATTGCATTTGTATACATGAAAATTACAAATAGTACTTCCAAAGTCCTTGCAATATCTATAGGACTGAGAGCAAGTTGTTACATTTATTCCATTTTGTTTAATATGTATTTAAAAGACTCTTTGAAACAACGGAAGCAACAGTGTAGGAAAATAGATTTTTTTGTGAAGCATATTAAGCTATTCATTTTATTTTCTGCAGACGACGAAATAGCTGTTTCACAAGATAAATATGATATGGAGTACTTGTCACGTGAATTGGGAGAAAAAATAACCAGTCAGTTTAAAAAGTAATATGTGCAGTATGTATTTAGGAAAAGGTAATACTAAATTGTCAACAGAAGAAAACAAATAATAAAGGCTGCCTGGAATTTAGGTTAAAACTGATCTTGTCAGTAAAACTGGATATTGAAATAAAAGGAATGATATTTAAACGAAAACACTAAATACATGTGTATTTCTGGAGTAAGTGTTCAAAACAGTGCTAGATTAAAATTATATCATAGTTAAAAGTGTTCGTTCTAGGCATCAAAGTTATGACCAGCAGGGAATCAAAGAATATGTTCCGAACTAAGTGGTATTAAAAAAAACAGTTGAAATGTTATGCGTTCTTAAGCGAATGAAGGAAGAAATGAATGGAAGATAAATATTTATTTAACTGGACCACAAAAAGAAGGAAAGAAGTACTCCTGTAAAGATGTGGAGGTTTGGAAAGGAAACTGTTGAACGGGAAGCCTAGAGAAATAGACAACTCTGACGTTGGGTAACCACAAGATGACGAAGTGTTGTGAAACCGGTTTACTGTTACTAATATAGACAGCTAAGTGCCGTTTCCGTACGTTACATGTAACCAAGTTTATAGTCCGTAGTTTGCAATAGATTCCTGGGAACATTTACCATAAATTACAAAGAAGAATGGCTTTAGACGTAACCAGCAATCCTTGAGAATAATAAAACCCCAAGGGAGATTTGATTTTACACCTTCTCTGAGACGCTAATTCTCCCATCAGTTCCTTGGTATCGATCTGCTCAGCAAACATTCCTCAGGTGTTGGAGGTGGCCGTAATATTTCCAAGTTGGCGGTGGGAGCCCGAAATTGCATTAAACACGTTTGCAAGCAAGGCATCAAACACCATGGAGCAACACAAAGTGGCAGTGAGCCATAAAACAACCAATCATAATTGTGTTAATGCAGTGAGGGTGAGATATGGTGTAGGGGGGTTGTAAAGATACTGCAAATTGGGAGAGCAACAACTGCGTATGTCCCTGTGTCCCTCATAGCTATGGCAAACATTTCCTACCTACAATCCATTAATTTTGTATTGATTCTACGAGTTGTCTTACAAACATTTGTTTGTCTATCTACTTCGTGCTAATTTAGAGAAATATGTACATTAAAGATCTCGCTGTACATAAAACATGGGGAAACAGTCTACTGTTTTCAAGCAGGTCGCTAAGTACAGCCTTGTAACTTCATGCTCGTTTCCATGACATCGCGAAAAATAACTGAACAGTTATAGCGCTTCAAAAGTGGTAATTGTTGGAAAATTCAGACCAATAGTATTGCATATATTCAAAACGTTAATTCTACAGAAAAGTTGTTTCAAATAAATTGCATTTTAAGATGGCTGCTTTTTATATAATAAGTTTGATCCATTTACATGTCGCCTCTTTGTATCCAGGAGGCCATAAACATTTATTGCCGTTTTAACATATATATAGAATTTTAAGGAGTATAGTATCTGTTACATATTACAAGTGGGCCGGCTCCCTTAGCTAGAGCTAGAGCGTGTCTCTAGCGTTCCGCCGCGTAGAGTGTCGCGGGTTCGAGTCCCACCTTGGGCATGGATGTTTATGTGTATAATGAATAAGCGTGTAACAAATTAAAACAATGATAGCGTGTCTACCTGACGTTCAAGAGGTCCAGAGTTCGAATATCGGTCAGGGTGAATTATCTGGATGAGGTTCTTTCCGGAGTTTTCCCTTATCCTGATAGATGAAAGTCGGGTAACTCTAAGCTTCATGGGCCCCGGACTTATTTGAGCATCATTTCATTCATCGTCCGATATGAATTAACGTTGGAGGACGTAAATTGCACAAAAAAGGAAAACAGGCAAGAAAATAAAAGGAAATAATGGAAATGGTTAAATAACAAAAAAGAAAAATGTATATATACATAATTAAAGTTAAAAATAGCTATAGAAGCCGACAAAGTATTCAAATGCCTATACTTTCCTCCTTTTTCTGTTATTTGCTCTTGTAAGGAGACAAAATGTTGAACTTCTTTAAAAAAAAGTCGACTTAGTTGATTTGCGCTAAATTTAATGTCATGCTGACACGTTGCCCTGGTAGCTCAATGTTTAGAACAATCGGACGGAGATGTGGTTCCCTATGCCACAGAAGTTTTCAATGACTCTACCTTTCCAAGCTTGTAAGATTGGGGAAAATATTTTTGTAAGCTCCTATGCGAGTGTATGTGTGTGTGTGTGTGCTAGTGTGCGAGCGTGTGTGTAAACAGTACCGGTATCTCTAAAGGTAAAGTTGAACAGCTATCAATCTTGCTATTTGAGTGCACAGTGTTCTAAGAATGACATGATTACATTTCCAAGAAAATCCTCCCACCACAAACTACTTGCAATATAGAGCAATTATCCGTAATGTTTCTACTGCGAAACCTTTCCGCTGATTTGGTTAAATACAATAAGTTTATGACAGTTTTATGACAAATATAAAGCATACCTTACATTTTCTTTCACGTTCATGCTTAGGCCCCTCCATTATAAAGAGTTTTATGTATTTATCGTAAAGCGTAAGAGATAGACAATTACTCATTTTTGCTTCCGCTTCTTTCTTTATAGAACGTGTTCGTCAAGTCAATGCCTTGTGTTAGTAGTCTCTTGACAAACTTTGGCTCATGCATACCCCGAACGAGTAATCAGGCTAACTTGTGGAATCGGAAGTATAATAAGAAAATGGAATGTAGTGAGGAAAGAAAATTGGTAGATCAAATTATTATCCAAGCCAGCATTCACTTATAAACCGAAGAAAGACCTTCGGTCAGGTTAGTCGAGTCAGGTATGTCACAAATAAGTTGCTAAGTTCACCGCCGTGCCTACTTTCTTGATTAGACAAATAAATGGATCAAAATGTACAGCTTGTTATAACACACAATGAATTGTGTGACAAAAAAGGAACATAATTGCTCTTCAGTCTATTATATTCTTTTGAAGCCTCAAAAAAGTGACCAAATGCACAAAACTGCCTGAGCCATCCCTCTCGGTTCAACAATGAAAGCGTATTACATTTACAGAAGTAAAATTGCCAGTAGCTGTCACACGAGAGGGCTCGTGAGACGCTTCTGAGACTTTCGCAGCTCTATTTCACCGACGTGAAAAGAACAAACAGTAGACGTATTGGCGTAAAAACACTAAATGCACTATTGTGTAGAATACATTACTTCCTATTAGTTACACAAAGCGCATTGCCAGCGATTCTATTTTGGGCGAGAATTTTCACTTAAAACCAAAATTTACGACCTAACCTATTATCTGAGCAGAAATTTTGTGTCAAAATTTTATCTGAGTGCCAGGAAACAGTTCATAACGTAGTAATGCAGGATTTGTTGTTGACAGTTGTACTCATTGTTTTAGTTCTCCAGCTCCGGTTCAAAAATGGCACATTTTTCATTAGAAAACAGTGTTTAGCGTGTCATCATAAACCTTGCCATTTTATCTCAGTTCCCCTGACACATAAGGGGAAGCATTAGTGCCGCAAATATTTCAAATAAATGGCCAACGAGGAATGAAGCCCCGTCCCATGTTTCATAACTATTAAATCCTTTTTCATTTCTGTGCAACTATTCTCTCCCCATTTTCTTCCTTTTTTATTTTTCCAAGTGTCTTTTTTGCTCTATTCAGAATTTACTGCAACTACAATTCTTTGATACTCACATAGTTATAATATTATTTTCATATGAAAGTGTAGAGTCAGACTGAAAGTTTCAATGCCAAAGGCGGGATTTGAACCACGGATCTCCTGGTCTCCGTCCGTCCGCTCTAAACCATTGGGCTAGTATGGTCAACGTGCTTTGGCATTGAAATTTTCAGTCTGGTTCTAACCTTTCATAGTTCGTCCTACACACGGCTAGTGTGAAAGAACAATTTCCATTAATTGTACCCAATAGTGGACCGAACTATAAAGCCCGGGCCTTAAAGTACTTACATCATAGTAAGTCGCCATTAAGGTAGTTGTCTCATGTGTTTATGAGAACTCCTAGTGGTTTACCTGGAGAAACACGAGTCAGTTAGAGAATTTAATGTCATGTTGGCACTTTGGCCATTGTAGCTCAATGGTATAGATCGACTGGACGGAGACCAGAAGATCCGTGGTTCAAATCCCGGCTTTGGCATTGAAATTTTCAGTCTGGATCTACACTTTCATAGTGCGTCCTACACACGGCTAGTGTGAAAGAACAATTAATTAACATCATTTTCATAGGTTTCTCTAACGATCCGTAGCACATGTTGAGCCCAATGTCCACTGTGAGATGGCACTGCTATACTATGAAGCTTAACTGAAGTATTCTTATGCAACTACGCAGCATCAGTGTAGATAATGTAGAAAAATTGTAAATGTGCCACCATACCGTAATATTAACTGTTTTCATCGCAAATTAAACTTCAGATCTTTAACCATGCTGATGCTCTAACTAACTGAGCTACTATTTTGGAGATAGCGTATTCCAATGAAGACATACAACCTCGTAAGCGCAATAGTACCTCAGGCAACATGGTTAAAATTTATTAAGGTCAATACGTCTAATGCGGTTAGTGATCATTATTAGTAGAGATCAATCCTCGATACGTGCGATACCTCGATATTCACAATACTTGCATGGTATCGACATCCAAAGATACTTCAGAAAATTCTCTCGGTGCTTTATCGATACTTCGCTGCTGATTCTGAAATTTTTATTTTATTTTAAAATTACAAAGTACTACTGCCGCAAGTAGAATATTGCAAAGACCGAGAAAAAACCAGGAATATGATAACATTATACAAGAAAATAATCGTGTGTCAGATACACTTCCACTTAAAAGTTCTCAAGAACAACTCACTACGTATCTCAACGACGATTTATCACCTCCTCTTTCTAATGTACTAGATTACTGGAAAACAATTTCAAAGTTTCCAAAATCCCACAAAAAATTCGCCGCTAAATATTTTTGTATTCCACCTGCAACAGTTTCCTCTGAAAGACTATTTAGTACAGCAGAACTCATATGTGACAGAAAAAGTAGTAGAATTGACCGCGGAAGGTTGAGAATTCTAGTATTTTGAACAATTTATAAAAGTGGACAGCTTGGAAAATGCCTTATAATACAACGTTACATTAAGACGCATTTATATTAAAAGATTCAGTTCCAGTATGAAATCAGATTTACGAGGGTCGGTTGATAAGTCCCGGGCCTTACCTAGAGTTGGCGCCACTGGGCCAGTTTAGTGGATAGTATCACAACGTTCAACCCTAGACTAGCTTGTATCCATAGTTACAGGTCAATAGCTAGTTTAGGTTTTGAATGATAGCATATTAAACAAGAGAAGTCTAGAGGTATCACGAAAATGGAGGATTTGGAAAAATTAGCAGTGACTAAATACTTCCATTTGAAAGGCTTAACACCTAAATAAATCAAGGAGGAAATGGGCAGTACATTAAAAGACCCTGCCCCTTCATATACAATCATTAAAAGTTGGGTTACAGAGTTTAAAATGGGAAGTACAAGCACTAGTGATCAGCCTCACTCTGGATGTCCTGTGCAAGTCACAACTACAGAGGTCATTGAGAAAAAAATAATCGTTTAGTACTGGAAGACCGCAGATTAAAGTTGTTTGAGATAGCAACGTGCAGGTCATAGTTTAAGTAATGTTTTGGGCTTTCACAAGGATTGTGAAAGATGTGTGCCACGTTTGTTGACACCTGATCAGAAGTTGTAAAGAAAAACGGCTGTGTTCAGAAAATGCAGCTCTATCGGAAAAATTCCAGTGAAATTTCAAGATGGCTTATTACCATAGATGAAACTACACTCCAGAAAGTAAATCACAGTGAAAACAGTGGATTGCGTCAGGTGAACCAACTACAAAAAGGCAAAGTCACTTTTGTCTGCTAATAAGTTTATGGCAAGTGTTTTATTGGATGCATAGAGAATTATTTTTATTGATTACTTGGAAAAGGGTAAAAGTATTAATAGTGGTTAGTACGCAAGCTTATGCAACGTTTGAGTAATGAGATGAAAGGAAAAGACCTCATTTAGCAAAGAAAAGCATCTAGTTTCTTTACGACAATGTTCTGACCCATCGTTCAGTCATTGCTATGGAAACATATGTGTAAATTAAAGCTCGAATTTCTTGAACATCCACCCTATTCGCCGGATCTAGCACCAACTGTTCCCGAATCTCAAAACATTTCTTGAAGGACGAAGATTTCATAGCAACGAGCAGGTCATTGATGCGGTAAACAGCTATTTTGAGGACCATGTTAAATCGCACTATAGAGATAGTTTAATTACATTCGAAAATTGAGCTCCTTTCTGGAGGTTATGTTGAGAATTAAAGAAGAAAAATAATATACAAGGGGTGCCCAGAAAGTAAATTCTGTTTTATTTATCTCCTCTGCAGCGCTGCGATAGCAGTTCCGCACGTGCGCAATAGACGCTCTGTATCAAGGAGAAGAAACGTGCGCCAGTGTGAGATCGCTGTTAGCAACGGACTGTGACTTTGTGGGTTCGTGAAATGAAAAGTCCAATTGCACCACTCAAAAATGTTCTTTATTTCCACCGACTTACAGTTAAACTCTTGCCAATTACACAGAATTACGTAATGCACACAATTACGATTCACCAGTTCGTCCGTTACAATTCCACTTGCACTCTAAATTACGTACAATCCTCCGATGCACTCACACAGTTTTCTCGTCGTACACTAGCACTGCATTCTTACGCCAAGAACTGATGACTGTCTGACTCTATTCACTCACTGCAGCCCTTTTTATAGGAATATCACCGTCTTCTAGAAGTCTCTGGATTAGATGAAAACAACCCGCAAGCTCGAGAACCTAAGGGGAGGGTAAAGAGGCGGCTCAGTGGCCCGCAATCCCCCTCAGTTAGTGACAGAGACTAATGGGAGGCGTGGTTCGGCTGCCTCTGGTTTCCTCCCAGCTGCTGCCGGTCGTGCCTTCCGCTAATTGGGTGACAGTACGCTTTGTTGTGCTTGTTTACAATGCCGATGTTGATTGAAAATCCGCCGCTTGTGAAATCAGATCTGTGATTCGTTTTCTGAATGTCAAGAAAGTAAAACCAATTGAAATTTATCGGCAGTCAAAAGGTGTTGCGTTTCTTCACGACAACGCACGACCACACACTGCAAATCTGCAAATACGACGGAAAAACATCCTACAGGAATTTGGCTGGGACGTGTTTGACCATCCCCGTACAGCCCTCACCTCGCTCCTGGCGACCTTCATCTGATTTTGCATCTCAAATCTTTCCTTGGCGGTCAACACTTCAACAATGACGAAGAGCTGAAATAAAATGTTTCCAACTGGTTGAAGACACAGGCGGCAAACTTCTATGAAGAAGGTGTACAAAAACTTGTGCCTCGCTATGACAAATGCCTGTAAAATTTCGGCAGTTATGTGGAAAGGTAGTTTAAGAATTGGATAATTTTGTGCAATAAATAACTTTTCTGTATCTGTACACAATTTAATTTTATTACCAAACAGAACTTACTTTCTGGACGTACCTCGTCTTTTTTGTTTTGTTTATTGTGAGGCCCGGAACGTATCAGCCGACCCTCGTATCAGTTAAATTAGACATGGTAATGCCAGTATGCTAAGAAAGGGACTATGGACAAGTTTGTCGTATCAAAAATGAGCACCATATAAAATAACAGTAAGCAATGTTACGTCAACTCTCAGTTTTTCTGTAGTTGAAGCTATGGTTTAATATTACTGTGGACAGAGATGAAAGATGTTGAGCTGGAAAGATGAACCCAGGAATTGAGATGGGAAACAACAACCATGTGAATATCTTGTTGTATGACGATGATGTTATACTTGTACAAGGTGGCAAAGAGAATCTGCAGTGACCGGTGCACAGATTATATCAATTAGGCAAAGAATATAACTTAGAAATATGCACAAATAAAACGAAAATAAAAACACACTGTGGCATAAATCCCACCAATCGAAAATATGTACTGAAGGAATATGCTTAAAGCAAGTCTTACAAAGTAAATATTTAGGATGTAACAGATAGAGAACATTACAAAGTAAAGCACAAAGGGATGCAAAACTTAAATTTTGTGGCTGTATCAGTTCTTATGTATGGGAGTGAATCATTGATACTATCACAGAATGATAAAAGAAAGTTACAAGCTGTTTAATGTTTGTATTCAGATTACACTGGGCAACAATGAAAATGCTTCGGGATTAAAAATAGTGAATTTACATGTATTTCCATCTGATGAATTAAAAAATCACCATAAAAATGATAGATTAGCTCTTGTTTTGAAGATAAAGTGACATTTCATTTTTTATAGTGACGATTTTAAATTTGGAGGAATTTTTTGTGGGGTGTTGGCACACCTGTCAAAATGCCGTAGATGACAACTACAAGCATTTGGTGACAGTGCTCCTGCAAAAATACCGTAACCTTGGATACAACATGTCCCTTAAGATCCATTTTCTCCATTCCCATCTAGACTTATTCCCTCCTAGTTGTGGAGCTGGTAGTGATGAACATGGGGAGAGATTCCATCAGGACATTTCTCATACAGAACAAAGATATCAGGGCCGTTGGAATGAAGTAATGCTTGCAGATTACTGTTGGTCTTTGTATAGGGATTCTGCGGAACTACATCACGAGAGGCAAGCTAAAAGACGACGAAGTCAATAGGCCACCACATGATTCTCTTCAGACAAGACTATCTGCGAAGTATTTTTCCAGCAATTTAGAACTCTTAGCATATAATTACCAGTTAAAAAAATCAAATGCTTTTTCATAGTTGTTAGCATGTATGTAAATTAAAGTGTATCCTTTTCTCTCAATCCGTTAATATGTAATACTCCCATCTTGTGTTTATCATAGAAACTGGAGCTAATTTTTTTTCATTGTCATATTTGTTTTTCTCAACCCAAAATTAATAGGAATTGCCTCATGAAGTGCTCGAAACATTATTCAACAATTATATTGTTTTGTCCGGTGTAATTCTTCTTCTTTCATAACTGAAGAGTAATAAACTGATTTAACTACTTAGAATTTACATTCCTATTAAGGCAAACTGCATACAAGTTATTCTAATCAAGTCTTATGCTTTATTCTAACACATATTTTTATTACTTTCTAAAAATAAATATTAAACTTCTTACACGCATCCCTATGTACTTCAGAATAATTATGCAGTTAAGTTTGATTCCAAATGCATTGAATTATGACGACAGCCTCAACCATTCATCCATAATTCCCATGCAAATATAACCAGTGCGATGACATGGAATCAAATGATTAATCTGCCGCTTTATTGACTTTATGACCCTTAATTTTGTAGATGTTATTTGACGAGTTATTAACAAAGCGATTTCCCGCTGTACATAATTTATCGCGTGTCAATTCTGCTGCGAATTACAGGAACATTTTATGTTAATTTGTCAGAACTCGGTTTTCGGTAAAAGAGTTTCCAAGGTTATCAAATAAATTCCGCACAGTAAAATTTGGACTGGCCATTCTATGGTTCAGTTTTATTTTCGATTGAAGCAAGTTTCTAATAAAACTTTTCAGCTAGTGTGTTACTAGAATCCTGTTTACAGGTAGTTCTCATAACAATTATTGATACAAATGCATTTTATCACCACATACCTACAATGAAAGTTATAATTACATATCTTTGAAGAAAGCACATTATATATTGGTAATCAGATTTGCAGATATTTCAATCTACAAGCTGATATTTATGCAGATGATCTCTGTAAGGACAGTGTCAGAATAGAGGTCTCAGGTGTTTGCTGAATTTGAGAAGTTTTCTTATTTTTCCTGCTAATTTAACGAAGTGTTTATAAGTTTTAGCTCTAAGGCGTATTATCTTGTCTTTCCAAGCTTTTATCTGTTATTTATCATATGATACTGGTAGTCGAGAGAATGGTTTACGATCAATGAATGGAGTATCATTATTTTTTGGCTAGGTACCGGAAATTTTATTACCTTAAACTCTTTCGGGTCTGGGCATCCACTTTAAGATGACCGTGTTGTGTTTTGAACGATTAATTTAATATGTGTAGTCTGCAGCGAGATTTGACGCACTTTAGACCTTTAATGTGCAATAAAATAAGATTTCCAATACTGCAAATTCCCTTGTTGGCATATACATAGGCATATATTTGTATAGCACAGACCTATGTTCTATACATTAGGTGGTCCCTTAAGTAAAGTCAGGTTTTTATTTTGTTGTTTTGGAAAATTTATTAGGTATTGTCGCGGCGAAAAAGCACCGAAGTCTCGGTGCCGAGAGAGAAGCGCGGTTTGTGTACACAAAAGAGGCTGCAGATAAAAGCAACAGACGGATAGGTTTCACGTAGATAACGAGCTTGTATAAGCAGATAAACATAGTGCTTGAGATAAAAGGCTTACAGAAACAAACAGAGATAAATGGAAATTTCTGGTAATATCTTGATTATTCGTTTTTTTTATTGTTCTGGAAATATCTCGAATTTAGGAATGAGGTATTTAAGGAAGTGCCGACTCGACAAGAGGGAGTTGAGTTGCAGTTGAAAAACAGTGAGGGAAGCAGAGTCAGCTGTGAAGTGTTGTAACCAGAGCTAATGTTAGTTATTGTCATCGACCTTGGTGCTGTAGATTGTGATATGTGATGTAATTCCGCTGCTACGGGGTGTATTACTACGCAAATAAAGAACATTTTGAATTTCAGCAAATTGGACTTCTTAATTCGACGAACCCACAAAGTCAAAATATGTTTTGTTTGGCAATGATATTTATAGGATACCATGGCTAGTGTTGCGTACATTGTGAGCATGTATCAGTCTTCAGTTGTTAATAAACAATCACAAAATGGAGATAACAAGCTTCAACTTAGAGGTCTTCTAAAACATTACTGGAAACAAGATTATAAAGACGCTGCTACAGCTCAGAGATTATTTGAAGTGGAAGGAGAATGTGTTGTTAGTGAGCGTGTGGCATAACGATGGTTCCAACGTTATAACAATGGAGATGAAAACATTAAAGGTTTACCACGTACTGGAAGACCTAAAGTAAGAAATATTGAGGATACACGCCACGTTTTGCGAGAAAATCCGCAAAAAGTACCCGTAGGCTTTCAGAAGAACTTTTAGCAACATAAGATGCCATACATCGCCATATTAAGGCACTTGAAATATCATGCTGAAGCATGACATCAACTGACAACTCAACAGGCTGAATGTAGAGTAGATATCTGTCGTCAGCTTATCCGTAATGCCAGGCATGACAGATTTGTCAGGAGAAGTTAACTTCTGATGAAAATATTACTCAAACCTGATGCCTCGAAACAGTGACTTGATTCCCGAAAACTAGCCAAGTTACCGTTAAAGAAATCAGTTTGGTCCCAAAGTAATGTTTGTGTCTGGTGGAATTTAGAAGTTGTGATTCACTGGAAGTTTGTTCCAAACGGGCTGGCGTTTGATGCGGATTTATATTCTCAACAACTGCATCGAGTTCATGAAATTTTGAGATGGTGATATCTAGCATTAGTTAACCAAAATGTAGTTCTATTGAAAAAGGACATATATAATATATATATAGAATCTCGAGGGTATATACCAGAGCAATCCACACAGAGTGAAGACTAACCCCACCTCTAACGACCAGGAAGTTACCGAGCTGTCCCAAAAGGGCGCCCGGCGCCTCCGTGGGGCTTTCCATAGGGCAAGACCTAGGGAATAACAAACCCCCCCATCTGGTCCTGTGGACTCAAGACGGGATGGAAGTGGATAAGCCACTTACGCGCGCCAACACCAAAGGGGAAGGCTACCGATTAACCTCGGTAGGGCCACCTGGTGATCTATCACACCTTCTACTAGCTATGCAGGCTAGTTCAGGGGAATATATGGCTTCTCTCAACCCCGTCCGGAAACGTACCCAATCTCGCACGGGTATCGGAAACCACTGCCCCTCGAGTCCAACCCAATCCGAACAACTCCCTATCAGAGAGGGACTCGAATGTTCGGCCCGAGGTTCCTCTAGTAACGTCAGAGGTATCACAAGTGTTAGGGATCTGCAGCGCCCGCACCACGGCAGCTGAAGGGGACGGATCCGCTCCTCTACAGGAGTTGTAACAGGACAATGCAACACCCTATACCGCACGAAAGACCATGGGGAAAATTTAGGAATTGGAAGGAATCGAACTAATACCACGCCCAGCATACAGCCCTGATCTCGCACCATATGATTCAATCATGTCCCATTTTCATTTGGAAGAACTTTTGACAACTTGGAAGCAGTGCAAGTTCGTATTACTGAATACTTCGCATCAAAAGCTAAAGACTGGTAGCATGTTGGATAATAAACTTCGCTAAACGATGGTTCAAGAGCATAGAATCTAATAGTCTATACTTTTGAAAAGGCTATTCACCGCATGACGTGCGGGCACCCAAGATAACAGCGGAGTTAATCCATACAGCGGCGAGAGTGGTCATACATGTTGTCATACAAATTTAACCCAACTAAAAATTCTTAACTTTATCAAAACACAATGGTGAAATAGATTTTGACTCCTATCCATCATCCCGAGGTCCATAATGCTGCCACCTCGTACTGTACTTATACGTTTGTATCACAGTATTTTATTCCTCCCCTATCTCTGCACTACTTGTATTATTTTGGGACAGTTATGTAAATTACAAAAACTGCGAAGTTTTTCAGTTTAAAAGATGGATATAAGAAATAATTCCCGCCCGACTGCACGGATAACATTTATGGTAATGACTAAACCCCTCGCGGAACTGACAAACAATAAGAATCGATGAATGAAGAGGACATTTAAAAAGTTGCAAACCGCACTCCGACTGTTTTAATGGCTCTACAATTTAACAGACTGAATGATGCAGCTCAGTAACAGAAAATAACGATTGAGGACGTATATTCAAGAGTACACTGCTTCGCTTCTCGCTTTCCGGAACTAACTTTTTATAGGACAGCCCACTCCGTTCATTACACCGCAATGTATTTGTTTGGCTTTTGGAAGCATGTGCTGAAGAAAACTAATTTATTTAATACAGCTTTTAGAGAATGTAAATGTCGCACTGAGGTGGTTACAGAGTTTAATTATTTAGGAGTTAAGTCATAATCAAAAGTGGGAGAAGTAAAGTAAAATGCGAGTACTAAAAGGTAATTTATCATTGACAGCTGTTTGAAAATGTGTGTACCCAGAACCTTCAATATCTGCTGAATGGCCTGAAAGAGTTTACACTGCAAAATGGGCATATGGAACTGAAATGTATGGAGTTTCTAAAGGTTGACTAAGTGGGGACCAAATATTAACAATGTTTTGTAAATCTGTCTTGAGGATTGTCCAAAATACTACAAGTTTCGGAGGTATGCTGGAATTGGAAAAAGTGAGTGTTTGAGATCTAGTAAGTGAAATAATACGTATTAAAGAACTGCTTTACGATATAGCAGATTCCAGACAGTCAACTTGTAAAACTGTGTTTGAACTTTAAAAAACCTTGAGCATAGTAGAACACTTCCTCACGTTCAAGAGGTTCGAGCTCGAACCTCGGTCAAAGCGAGTTACCTGGATAAGGTTTTTCCAGGGTTTTCCCTTATCCTGATAGACGAATGTCAGGTAACTCTAAGCTCCATGGACCCCGGTTTCATTTTGCCCATTTCATTCATCGTCCGATATGACTTAACGTGGAGGATGTAAATTGAAAAAAAAAAGTAGAACATGGTTTTGAGATATTAAAGAGACTTTTTGTGACAAATGGATTAGGGGATGTTTGGGCATACACATTACTGAAGAAAGGCTGGAAAATAATTAGGGATAAACTAGAAGACATGGATAGGCAAATATTATACACACAAATGAGGATTAAAAATACATGTACCTTTTATAAGAAATGGAAAGCCCTGAACTAGGATCCCGCCATGACTGAGTAGTTAGACCGCTTGTCTCTCACCAAGGTGGCCCGGGGTTCAATCCCAGGCGACCGCAAAGTGAGATTTGTGGCTGACAACGTGGTGCTGGGGCGGGTTTTTCCGGGTCCTCCGGTTTCCCTCGCCAGCATTCCACCAATTGCTCCATCATCATCTTTCCTATCACTCATCTCGCCCTCACACAATCATCCACTTCTTTCACCTTCACATCAGGCATCGGGCTGATTAGCTAT
This sequence comes from Mantis religiosa, assembly GCA_030765055.1. Classification (NCBI taxonomy): domain Eukaryota; kingdom Metazoa; phylum Arthropoda; class Insecta; order Mantodea; family Mantidae; genus Mantis; species Mantis religiosa. Next base: position 103,497,793 of record CM060956.1, on the reverse strand, counting down.
CCTAGTTCTCTACCACAGATAAAGAGCTTCGTTCCGACCCGTCATAATGGAATATAGGAACAAGAATACCCTGACACTACAATAAGCGGTATACTAGAGATAAGGTGAAGAAGAAGAAAAAGAAGAAGGAATTCCGAATTTCTGAGGGTTGCACATTAATATGTGCAATAAAAGGAACGGGAAGGGATTGCACTAATTTTGTTTGGGAATTTGGAAATTGAAGAATGAGTATATTAAAGGAAATATGTTCTATGTGTTCTATATCTAAGGGTAGAGAAGGTGAGATTCAGCAAAAAAAGTCGGTCAAATTTTGGGTCAACCTGTATATAAAGGATAACAAAAAGATAAGTGAAAATTTTGGGGAAACATTTCTTGAGGATAAAAATATGTTATATGTACATAAGCGCAAAAATTGTTTATCTTCATGTTAGAGCTCCTTTTGTATAACTTTGGTTACACAGTGAGACGTGTAATACGTAGATGTCCTGTAGCCGTAACTCGACAACAGAAGAGCGCTTTAATTGTACAATAGTAAACATTTTCTTTTACATTTGATTAAATGGATGGAAATGACACATTTTACCGTAGTTGAAAATTTAATACAGTACGCTTGTTCCACACCAGTACTCAGTTCATGCACGATGGTCCTGTGCCTCACCTCTGGCCTTCTGTACGTTGATTTCTGAATAGCAGGCTTCCAGGTAAATGGATAGGAAGAGGTGAACCAATTCCTTAGCCTCTACGCTCATCTGAGTTAAGCCTACATGGGTACATTTGAAATATGTTGTTTAGGCAACCTCAGTTCCAGATGTAGACTGTTCGTGCTCGTATTGTGGAAGACCACCAGACAATATGAAATTCTCCAGATCAATTCAGCGTATTAGGGAGTCTATGTGACAGAGGGTTGACGGATACATAGGAGCTAATGGTGGTAATTTTCAACAAGTGCTGTGATTTCCTGTTCTCTTGCCGTTCTGCCACTGAGTGTTGTATGGAGTTCAACTGTATAAAATGTGCTCTAAAAAGAAAATAAACAATTTCTGGACCTATGTACATATAATATTTTTATCTTATATTCGCTACAAATGTTTTCTAAAATTGTTGACATGTGTTTGTGTTATACTCTTTTATATGTATATGGTATCTGACTTTAGATTTGATTGTGGCTTAAAGTCTGCTTCATTTTCCTATTGCCGTGTACTATAAGAAAATATGTGATAAAGAAATAAAAAATAAGCGTCATTAAGAATAGTTTGACAGGAATTAGTAGAAAACTTATCGCTGCAGACACTAGAGTCCCTTTGTTACATCTGTCTATATTTTAAACCAGCTAAACATTGTCGAATGTGACAGGGTGTATATAATTCAGCAGTGTTGGTCTCTGTTGAACACCGTTGACTCCGACGATGTAAGATAAAGGTCTTAATCACTCTTTCGAGCATTGTCTGCTGCAACAGTAACAAGGCCAGTTTATGGCTCAGTATAACAATTAGTGGTGGCACTCTGCCCACATGATGGAGGAAGTCATGAAATATAAATTGAGAGGCCATTGAGGTGATGACAAGCATATTGTAAGGCCCGTCGAGCTCCCATTATAACGGGCACAAAATATAGACCCAGCCCTTCAAATGAACCAGCTTACAAAATACGAGTACAGCGATCCGCAAAATGCTATCGCGTTATTGCCACTAGTTAATAGTTTTTGAAAACGACGCGAATCTATAATTTGTTTTCTGCAGACCATTTTTACTTTTTGTCGACATAACTATGGCAGATAGTGTAAATTCCTATTTCATTCCACCACAAACATTCTATATCCATTTTTACTGCGAATAAACATCTAAATCTCCTGAACATATAAAAGAAATATAAAATGTTGACCTGCACGCTCATATATTTGACTGAGAACAGCATGACTAAAAAAAATCTGACTTATTACACTCACATGACATTCTCTATTTATATTCTCTGTATATTCTCTATAATTATACCGAATTATTGGAAGATGTTGAACTTAACCTTCCGTCAGTCGCGGTGCACCTCAAAGCGCCAACCATCTGTTTTTCCCATGCATTGTTATAATTGGGGTTACACGTGCTGCGAGTTACTGCATTTGGATCCACTGGAGGCCGCGTGATTGAACCTGCAATATCTGGGAGGCGTAAGCTAGATGGTTCAAACAACCCAAATGAGTTATTATCTGTTTCAAACGGAAAGGGTTCTGGAGTCCAGCTAATCAGATGCCGTATCACACTCTGCGTTGCCAGCTTGTTACCCCACTCCCTTTATATTTCCTTCTCTCTCGCACACTCGTACAACATGCAGGTCTGCTTGGCGCTAGATGTAAGGGTAGGCGAATTATATTTTACAAACTTTTACAATGATACAGTTGCCAAAATCAAAATGGGAAAAAACATTTTCGCAAATTATATATTTAAATACTATAACTATAACTATAGTTTATATTACCTGCTTTTCTAATCCAAATGAGGGACACACGTGTTTTACCTACACCACACGCTTCAGCAGTAAGGCGTTGAGCATTTTTGAAATCGAGCTGATTTCTATATTCCTCATTGCCCAATTTTTTGAAGAAGTATACACCTTAAAAACAATACTTCGAGCCTAACTTCGCAATAATTGCCTTTTTGACTCGCCACTAAATTCACCGCAAGAAGCCATTGCACTCTTTAACTCTTACTCTACTGTTGTTTAACCGAATGACATTGATCTGAACTCTCCTGAGTAAATAAGCACTTCTTATCCAGCATTCATTCATAAACATAAGCATACAGCATTCCACAGGCTAACAGGAAATGAAGTGTTTGCTCTTTCTCGAATTTAACACCTTGACTTATTCAATGTATTTCTTTTATCACGTCATGTAAAACATTTACGTTTCAGTTCTGAGTAATTACAAATACACGTACACTCATACATGTCAACCAATAATGATATTCATACAGTGCTTACGTTGCGATTTATGGTTATAATACAGGTAATAGTGTTTTATTTATTTGTATAAGAAAACCTATTTGAGCTAAAAATATGTGGTTTCCATGGTTATGTTAGATGCATTATTCTCTACCTTCCACATGGATCAGTTTTGGCAAAATCTGAGTTTTTGTCTTAGCGCGAATAGTAGTTCGTACAGATTGATTAGGTTGGCGCTCCTCACATACCACTTAGCGGGAATGCAATATGACAACACCGCAGGACTCCCATTGGTTGCTCACCTAGTAGCACTCATGGACAAACACCTTCCCATTTGAAACAGATAATAGAATTAGCTAAGAGCGAGCATGTCAATATAGGGCAACCAGATGCCCAAGTGAAGAGGACTAAATGCAGATGATTTTCTACCGCAGAGAAGAGAAGAAAATTCTGACACAAAGGAACGTGAGGTGTCTTATTCTTGTTATGCAGGGATGAAAATACAAGGTGGGGAAAGCATCCCTGAACCTAAAGTTACACATAGAAAAAATTCGCATAGCCTATAGGAAGTGAAAAAAGTAGTTTTGTTTGGAACACGGTAGAATGCTTTGCGGGTTTGGAGTTGGAAAATTAGTGTCACAAGTGATTATTTTAATTAATACAAATAATAGTTTATCTGACTTCAGTAGTACGTGTGACATCACTCCCCTACTTCATTACCCGTTGGTTAATAAGTAGGTTTAAGCCGGTTGCTTGCTCTCTCTTGGACCATCCTTCGGTCTAATTAGATTAATTTGTCCGCAACCTCTTGAGGCAGGTAACCGGCCATCTATGTACGATAATTGATTGTAGTAAATATTCTGATTACGTGAATTGTAATGTTAAATAATGTTATCCCTCTCTTTTGTAGTTCTTTTGTAACCTGATAGAAAACTTCATCCTCTCATAAAGCATGCATTCCCTACCAATTGAACATTCCCTCCACCGTGTACGATCTGGCCCTATCCTTAAATATTCATGGTTAGCCCGTCACATAATGGTGGAGGCGCCGGGTATTGATCCCGGTACCTCTCGCAAATTTCATGGTTAGTTCGTCACAATAGAATAATGTAAAATAGGAAAACAGAGAGGAAAAGTGAGAAAAATAATGATTGCAATAAGTAAAATTGTTTATTTGCTTTATTTTGATGTAATTTGTTTTATTCTTTCATGTTATATTTTAACATCTGCTGCCTTTTGGTAACGCTACACAGTCCTTCGTTTTAACGTACCATTAGTATTATTAAGATTAAAAACGAAAATAAAAATAATAAAATGAAAACTTTTAAAAATAAAATACATTCACAAACTCAATAAAAGTATATAGAACGTTACTGGCGCCTAATAGATACAACGCGAACGACGTAGGTTAAAACTTAGGGTTTGGTATTTAACTGAACTATCGGTTCTGACATATCCTGTTGAGAGGCAAACACACACACTTCACCTTTAACTAAAAATGCTTTTCTATTCATAGTATCTCTAATGTTTTCGTATTTCAGTAAACTATCGTTATCTACTGAGTACTGTGACTTTGTGGGTTCGTAGAATTAAAATCCCAAGTTGCAGAAATACAAATAGTTCTTTATTTCCACCGAATTACAGTTAGTACACTTACAAATCGCGTACCACAGACAATTATGAGCACTCACAACTGTGTAACACTCAAAATTACGTAACTCTCACAATTACAATCCACAATGCACTCGCTACTCAGCAGCTTGCAGTAGAACTCTGCCTCTCGATCCGACTAAGAACTCCTGACTCGTCCAATGCATCGCTTATATAGGCAGATCGCTGTATCTGGAGGTTTTGTGGCTCAGTGAATCATCATGATTTTTCCAGACGTCAGTGGGAGAGGAAAGGGACGGTACAGTAAATCGTGATAATTTCCCCCCCACCCCTTGTGTAAGCGTCACAGGGAAATATGGGTAGGCTTGGTCTGAACGCTTTCTATCCCACCACCGTACCTGCGAGTTGGTATCGTAGCTAGTGATAATTGGGTGACAGTAAATAATAGAGAAAGGTAATTCAGTCCAAGATCTCCCAAAGATCCCCCACAAAATTTACTGTGGGGTTTCAAAAATTGATTATTCTAAATTCATTAATTCCATTTAAAGAGTTTCGTAATTGTTAGTGTTACAGCGGAAATGGTCTTTGGACAAGTTCTAAAAAACTCTGGAATAATTCATGTAGCCCGGCGCATGCGCCATGCGATACAAAGAATATCACGTGGACGGTAGCGTCAGTATAACAGCGGACATGCTAGAGAACGGGCAGACCAGTAAAGGCGACAGTCTCCGAGGTTAAGTGAATAGCCGTGATTAACAAAATGTATAACTGCGTCCGATTTTATCTGTGACACTAGAGCATGTAACTAGCAGTTAGGTTTTGAAGGGAACATGTTGGAATATCCACACTTATCAATAAATGTGTAATTTTGAATTTTTATAAAATTCACTTAGCTTGTAAATGTTATTTACACTCATATATTGTGGGCTTGTGGGCTAGCTACCCCCATTATGTAATGGAATTTGTTTAATACTAGCAATAATATAAGACAATTCTATCCTTGTAACTCAAGTGGTTACAATATTAAAACATCTGTTAAAGTTCAACTTTCACTGTTAACTTTTTCGTGACCTACTGATTTAATGAAATACACTTAAAACATCGTCCTCTTCGACTGATTCATATGCTGGGGAACGAGAACCCTAGACGTCTCTAAACGTTTGCGAAAGCAGTCACAACCCTACTTATTAAGTCACAATTAATGTCGCATCAGAAATACACTCAGTGACCCACTATTACCTGCCTCACTCATGAGAAAGCTTACTTCACATATTCCAGAAAGTTTGAGAAACGGATACTTCCAGAAGATTCTGGTTATCTCTCGATGGTTCTGTGTTTTTATCGCTGATAGAAAGCACTTAGATCAAAAATTAATCCGGCCAGTGTCGGTGTCTTTTATCCATACTAAAGAGTATTGACTTGTTTTTTCAAAATATGAACTATTTAAATTTTGTCTAACATATGGTGCCTTTTTCTACCAAAAACCTTATTTCTTACTTTCCATTCATACTATTAGCAACCTTTCTTTCATTTCTCTTCTGTTCACTTTTACTAGTTTCGTTACTTCCCATTCTTTCTAAAACAGAATTGCCACTAAGTTTTTCTGTCCGTTTTACACGCTTCTAATTATTTTTCCTCACTTTGTTTGTCAGCCTAAGAATTCCTAGACTTCCATTCTTGTTCGTATATCCACGGTGTCTCTGGAAACTGCATTCTAACTTACAAAGTTTACCTCCACTACGCTGAGTGTGTGAGAGGAACGTACTCTTTGTATGACAAGTAACGTAACGTAACCCATGGAGAAACAGCCCATTAGCGGATCAGAGCTTGCCAACCCGTCTACCGGCCTCACGCCCACATACTCAAGGTAGAAGAAGGCGATTATCCAACCGATACGGGGAGGAGATGTGGTCAGCATCTTGGAACCCCCAGTCGGAAATTTGGATTTCTAAACCAGGTTTCGCTATCTTATCGCCTCAATTCCTCACGGTGGTGAGTGGGCGAAGGTCCTATACCAATGACTTAAATCCGTACCCATCAAAGCACAACGCTCAGGCTCACACGACACTGGTTTTTTAATCATCCATTGCCACTTTATTTACCACGATTTGCATTATACGCTATCAAGTAGGTCCTTTTCGGAATGTTACACACCGGAAATGCTATTTTAGTGACATAATATACAAAATATAGTACCAGCATTCAGAAATACTTATCGAGAAACAAGATATATACGCCAAGATTTTTATAGTATAAAGATAGATTATAAACTATACCAACATTTTTAATAAAACAACCAATTTGAAACAGATATAACTTACCATTGTTTAATACCGAACTGGATGGTTCAGGCGGTATCGTCTGTGGCCCGCATTCGAGAGATCCGGGTTCGATTCCCTGGCCGGCCAACTGAACCATGGGTTTTTCGGGAGGTTTACCGCGTCGCCATGCAAATGTTCGGTAATTTAATTAGATCCACCGAATTTACTGTACTTCCATCATCTGCCATAGGGTAGGGGATCCGTCTCCAACAGCTGCCGTGGTGCGGGCGCTGCGGAACCCTAGCACTCGTGGTACCTCTGACCGTACTAGAGTAACCTCGGGCCGAACTGCCGAGCCCCTCCAGTCGGGGAGTTGTTCGGATTGGGTTGGACTCGAGGGGGCAGTGTGTTCCCGACACCCATGGGGAATTGGGTACCTCCTGCCAGGCTACGGCCGCCCGGAGGGAGGCCTCATAAGTCCCGAGTACTAGCCTGGAGAGCTAGTAGAAGGTGTGCTAGATCACCAGGCGGCCCCACTGAGGTTGTTCGGTAGTCTTCCCTTCGGGATTGACGCGCGTAAGTGGCGTATCCACTTCCATCACGTCTTGACGTTGTCGTCAACGGGGAAGGGGGCTTTTTATGAAATCAGGTATTGTCCTATGGAAGGATCCCTGGAGTTATCCATCGCTCCCGGGTTGAAGGAGGCCACGGTCTTCGGACTTTAGGGTATATCCTCTGCACTTAATTACTTCCATTATCATTTCACATCATCTCCCATCTGGTGGTCTGTTTCAGAGTAGAAGTGTCGGCGGGAGTCTCGGCGGTACACGGCAGGATGATATTCTGTTCCTAAAAACTTCCTCCTCCGGTAGGACGGTCTCGGGTCTCGAGCCCGCTCTGGTGGGACATTTTTGGACCACATTAGGTTGCGATACAGGTTGTACTGGAAATTTCCAACTGGCCCTCTGCACTGTCGTGGTTCCTTAGATCGACCACTCTCTGTACCTTTTATATACCACCGATAAACGTTGCTTTGGTCCAAGATAGCTTCACCGTATGCCACAGTCATCGTTCGGAATGCATCCCCGCACTTAATTTTGTTTTTCGCACAATATTTGATAGACGTTTTTTGTTCCACTTTTTGGGAAGGACAAATGTCGAAGATGAGCCAAAACACCTTTAAGCAAAATAGCTGTCAGCATTCAAAATGGCCGAGTTTGTCAACATAATACCACAAAACAATCGAACATCGAATATACGTAACCCGGGAAGGTTTAAAATTCGCGATACTTTTTGAACAGATCTCGTACAAAAATTACTAATACGATCATATCTGCTAATTTTTATTTCGACTAAAATGGCCTAGATAGATGAATAAGTTGTTGCAAGTAAAGTTTGCAGTAAGTATACAATACCGTCTTACTGCAATGAATTAGAGATTTTCTGAAACATTTGCATTAACTCAACCATTCCTTAATTAAAATATTGTTAGAAATTGAAACTCAATCTGTATTTAAATTGCATTTGGTTTATATTAAATTTAAACAAATGAATTGAAAGTTAGTGTATTAACGTAAATCACCTTAACTTCTTAAGTTATTATTACCGTATGTTCGTCAAAAACAGCCTCTCTGTCAACATCGTAACAAAGCAGGCTTGGGGTTCCAGATTTTCCTCTCCTAAATTGATTTCACATGAGGTAAGGAGCTTAACGTCAGAATTTCGTTTCCATTCCTATTACAATCTCTATACACTAGGGTGTTATACCCAAAATACCAGGATAAAAGAGTATTAAACAGGAAATAGGTAAACAGAGGGAAAACTGCTTCTGAGAAAGTGAAATACCTGTATAAATCCTGCGGGCTGCTGGCTTAATAGCACGGCCGGCGTTGGACTGTGGGTGTGACGTAATCCCTTTGTGACAAAGGTCTGGCAGTTCCTGTTTTCCGGTGAATGTAACGGGAAATGGAAAAATGAAAATATATGTGGGCCACACAAAAGCTCATTCCAGTCTTTCCTTATAAACCGCCATAAATCTACGTCTTTGCGGCGTAATTTAATTATCTTTGGTCTGTAAAAGATTACTTTAGTGATTGAGGACGACTCCAAAACACATCTCTAACTAAACTTATTAACGTCATAAAAGTAGACACTATGTGCTATATACCTCCCGTTATTTCTTTCAAGAGATAAGAAACTACTCTTCAGACATTGTGTGTGCTTTCTCCAAAAGGATTATATCGGTTAAACGCTAAAACAGCTTTCTAAGATACCAAATCCGGATCAACAGAATACATTAAACCAAATTATTGAACTTGAAATATCTAAAAGCCACAATTGCACATCCATTAAATTGAAGCATTAATGCTACCGATGCGTTTAACATATAAAATGTAGATCTAATTTCATATGCTTTAAAATAATTATAGAAATGTTAATATTTTGAACTATTTCATTTTCATTTTTGTAAGCAATTCTCAACAATTGTCATTAATTTTAAACTTAGTACAATTTAATTCCATTATTTCATTATTATTTTAATACATTCAAGGTACAAAGTTAACCCTTTCTTCTAATTTGGAATAAAATAAGTGTTAAGTATAAAGCTGAAACTTTTTTATTAAGAATTTGAACAATGGATATTTTAGTGTTCAGTAATCTATTAATAAGAAATTCATCTGATTATTTATGTCGTTACTTATAAGGAGTCACACAACATTTCATATAATCTGTACCGAAAAGCCAATCTTATGAAACAATTTCAACATGGTAATGTACTTTGAAATAAGAATACGAGAAATATAATGGTAAAATGGCATGGCTTCTGACTTTATATTTAAACAAGAATTTATGAACATACAGGATTTTCTTGTAATTTTGTGCTCCTCAATAGTTAATATAACATTTGAACATTTCTTACGTCTATCTTGAATATTATGGTCATTTTAATGTTGATAACCTGTCATTTTGTCTAACTTTATGGCTAACAAGGCTGTCAGGTAGACATTTAAATCATTGTATAACATGTTGTATAAGCTAACGGAATTATAGAGGTTGCATTTAACAAAATTTGGAGTTAATCATATGTTTCAAATGGGAACAGTTGTGGACCACCGCTAATCAGATGCGTTAGCGCGCTTAGCTTTGTCACCTCGTTATCCCCACTCTTTTCTTATAACCCTCTCTTTTGCACACTTGCGAGTCTTCTTTACGCTAGATATAAGGGAACGCAAACTGAACGGAATTTTCCAAACTTTTATAATAATGCAGTTGTTAAAATCACAATTGCAACACACACATATATATTATGATATATAATATTATATATATTATATATTCGAATATTATACACATTTTGTTTTAATTTTACGTCCTCCAACGTTAAGTCCTATCGAACAATGAATGAAATGGGTGAAATGATTCTCAAATGTGTCCAGGGTCCATAGAGCTTACAGTTACCCAACATAACGGAAAACTCCAGGCAAAACCTTATCCAGGTAACTCACCCTGACCGAGATTCGAACTCGGGGCCTCTTGCACGTGAGGCAGACATGCTACCATCTACGCTACCGAGGCGGGCAACTGCAAGTGGTGCATCCATATATGAAGCCGTGAATGCTACGTCAAGCGGCAATTTTTCATGCCATTGTCTTCATCGTCCGACTATTGCAAACTTATGACGATAGTCTCTAAACTCGTGTCACATGTTATTTCTTTCCAAAATTTGACTTCTTGTAGTTTATCTGCAAGCCTCTCGCAGTTTTCTCAGTCTTTTGTTACCTTGTTAATTTCTTCGTGAATAAGTCGTGCAATATCCGTCAGTTTAAGAGTATTATTTCTGTTACAGTATAATCTGATCCCATATTAACTCAATTGGATTGTACTGGCAGGAGTAAGGGAGAAGACGGTTGCCTCGTGTCTCACTTAAATTGCAATTGATGCAGCTGACACAGATTTCCCTGGTTTTTAAACAGAAGAACAGAATAATACTGCTTTGAACTCTCTAGAGTAAATAGAGATTACGAGCTATTCATAAACAGACATATAATGTGACAATTCACGTCCTGCTATGTAGCATTCTTACAGGCTAGAAAGAAGTGTACTGTTTACTCTCTCTCGAGTTTGGCCTTATACAAAGCGATTCTGCTATCTTGTCATGTCAAATGTTTACATTTCAGTTCTGAGTAATTACAAATATACGTCCATGCAAACATGTCAACCAATAATTATGCTTACTGTGCTTTCGTGCGATGCATTGCTATAATGGATTGGTAGTTTACCAGTATTCAATATAATATTAGGAAATAACTTCAATATAAGGTAATATTTTTCATATTTACGTAACAAATAGGGCATTTGTTAAAGATTTTCATAAAATTTATCCGATTCACTCAGGCGTTCTTTTCGCTTGAACGAAGTTTTTGCTCAATAAATCCATAGTATTTAAACTTTTCAACTGGCTGAGTCCTCTGTTATTTGTTTTTCATGCTTCCACAGCATACACTTTATCTTATCAAACTTTTTTTCATTCTAGTGTACTAAGAAGTTATTTAGTGCACTTTTAGTTCAGTACTCAGTAAATGGGGCTTCGAATCATTAGCAATAAATACAGTCTAGAAGTACGCACGGAATGATGTTTCCAAACACCCCTGTAGCTCAAGAACACTGATTACAAAGCCCCAGGTTTCCGCCCTTCATGACAGGTCGCATTTCTCTCTCGCTCTCCCTCTAAATCCTTCTCTTTTTTCTTTCTTTTGCACTCTCAGTTCGGTTTCTCTTCTCACACTTGACTTCCTCCGGTTGCATGCTACCAAGAGTTCCTTCTGCTTTGCAATTCCCTCAGATAAATCACGGCTTTGATACCGTCTATAGCTGTCGAGCTGGCTCTTTAGGATTACAATTGTATTTCTTATGGACAGCCGCGTTTATCACTCCACTAGCACAAGCCAAACATTCTTAAGGACCTTCTTAAAGAATCTTTTGATGTACCCTCCTACCCTCAAAAAGAAAACTCAAAATTACTTTATCAGAAAAGAGTAAACCGGCGATTTCCAACGTCATTCTTATTTCTAATTTATATTTTTGAACACTTTTTAAATACTAATGAGGACATTTAAATTATTTCCAGGAAAATGCCAAATATTTTACTGCTCGTCTTTGTGCATAATTCTGATATGTATAACACCACATTTTACAAAGCCCATACAAAATCTAATACCTCAAAGCTTCTTCCTTTTATGTTTTACGTTTAGTTGCTCTCAAAATTAAGTTTGCGTTGTATAAAATAAATAAATATTTATATTAAGTTATAAAATATGAAAATTTTTAAGAATACTTACATTTATCGGAATATATGTCGCTTTCCTGCTGCTGATTTTCTAGTCTGTTCTTAACTATAATACTATATTTTATATAAGTATTGGAAAAACTTGAAAATATACATAAAAAGCTTAGTTACAGCTGCTCACACCAAACTGTGCATGATCTTGATATTTATACTATGCAAAATATGTTCCTCTAAGTGGAAGGATTTCTTGATGGGGTAGTCATATACAGAAAGAGAAACTAAATAGTTACTTAATACAAATGAATGCATGATTTAAAAAAAATATAAAAACAACTTGCTACATGTTTTGTAGCTCTTAGCTATGCTAAGAGAAATCTTATTGAAGCATCTTATAAAAGAGCAACTAGTCTGCTTGTAATCTTCAGCTTCTTCCACAGGCACCATATTTTGTTACAAGTGAACGTTTTAGCTTTATATGGATAAACCTTACCTTAATATTATAGTCATTCCACATACACGCTTCATACAGTAATATTTTGTACCACTTGCTGTCACGTATATGGTGACCGTTTCGTATCACTTCATCAGTGTGGACAAGTGACTGTCACTACCAGACGCATTTGAAGCCATAATTTACAACTTGCAGAATATTGTTAATCATAAAAAGGTACCGTGTAATGTAGCGACTTCTGTAACAAAATATTAAATAAAGAATGCTTAAAATGCACCGAGGTTTTGTAACATTTGGGCGCAAATTAAAATGGTAGGGAAGTGTCGCCCGAACGCAGCATTTCTTGTGTGTAAGAGGAGGACGGCTAACTTGGCAGATGGAAGAGCGGATTGCAGTAGAATAAAGGAGCCGCCAAGAATGCTTGCAAAGGAAAACAGACACCGGCAGTGAAGTAGTCGTCACGAATACACATTTCAACAATATGCATTACGTTGTATCCCTATTTCTGGACATTTCTAAGGCCTTTGATTCTGTCTGGCATGATGGTCTCCTTTACCGCTTAATGCAATATGCCTTCCCTTCTTATCTAATCCATCTCATCCACAATTATCTGGCAAACCGTACTTTTTCCGTTGCAACAGATGACATTATCTCTCAGTCATATTCCATTTATACAGGGGTTCCTCAGGGCAGTGTCCTTGGCCCCTTGCTCTTTCTGATTTACTTAAATTCCATTCCCACCATCCGGGGCTGCAGCCTATATTTGTTTGCGGACGACACAGCCATCTCCACGGCGTCCACCAGACACCTCACAACAGTTCATCGCGCACAGCAGTATGCAGACATGCTATCTGCTTGGTTTTTAACCTGGCGACTCAAGATAAACGCTTCAAAATCGCAAGCTGTCACGTTCACTCGTCAACAACAGGATGTTCCTGAGCTATGCCTGGCAGGTGTAGCAGTCCACTGGAGTTCTGAAGCACAATATCTTTGAGTGCAACTTGACATGTGCCTCGCTTAGAAGGCTCACATTACAACGATCGCCTACAGAGTCTCCAAACGGATGTCAATGCTGTAACCATTGTACAACAGGAAATCCCCTCTGTCACTGAGAAATAAACTGCTGATCTATAAACAAGTACTGAGACCTGCATTAACCTATGCTTGTCAGATATGGGGCGCTGCAGACAAAAGCCACCTTCATATGGTACAGGTTCTACACAATAGATACCTCCGCATTGCAATAGCTGCTGAATGGTATATTCCAAATGGAAACATAGTTTCCGATTTATCCATTCCCAACTTGACTAACTACATCCCTGACCTTCCCCGTAGGTTCTACGCCAATCTGCCAGAAAGCTTCAATCAACCAATTCGTGGCCTCGGGGAGTTCGACATTGACCCTGGAAACACCAACATCCCAGATTTTCACTAGCCACATCTATCATATAATTGTACACTCTCTACTCTTCCTACTACCTTTAATGTCTCGCAAGAGAACTCACAAAATAAAACTCACTGTCTAACCACCGTCAGTATTCTTAAAATACTCTCTATGGCAGTTAGGAACAATGTCCCGGGATGGCTAAATGTCGAAGGCCCCTCTTCTTCGGAGGAGGGTACACCTTCAACGAACCCTCTGTGATGTGTGACGAATACACATTATTCCGGCGAAGAGATAAGTCAGCGGAACAGTCCTGTCTTAGACCTGCAATGAACAGCTTAACATGGTGAGGTGAACGATCCCGGGTGCAGTGCTGCGCGATTGTGGTGTGCGGGAAAAACAAATATAAAATCACTAACCTTGCAGGATCTCGGTGCAATTAACAGTGTTACGAAACGTAAGTGCCGAACATTATTTCAGTGTACCTACGACGTCCTTTCCTCCTCATTCACTTTTGAATCCCGCCGTACCAAACATTTTAGCAAGAAATTAACAATTTCTGGATCGACGCTGGTTCCAATGGGAACCAAGGTCAAGGTCGTCTTCAATGCCGAGCAGAGCAGTACAACGTCCTTGATCACATCGAAGAGGTAAGGAAACCGCTTCACATTTCCTTGGTTCACTATACTTGACTTGCTGAGAAGTAGAACAATCATTCTAATAATAGGGTATACGAATTGATATCTATTTTGATCCAATAGAATAACATTGGTTGTCAATGGGTAACATGCTTGGATCTAAAATGCTGAAACATCAGAGTGTGTTCAAAGACAGTTTTTTGTTTCTGAGAGCTGGATGGCGAAAATAAATAATCGCCGATTTATCATACGGCAATGACCCAAACAATACTTCCATTAAGAAATGCCACTATATTTATTTATGGCAAATTCCACGGCGTCCTGTCGCGTATCCTCTGACCATGAAACTTAACAGGAAGTGGGAGACAAGAAAATTTGGAAATGTGAGCATACAGAGGCCGACATAAGTATTCAAACGTAAACATATTTATTACGTATATTATTTTAAAGCTACGAGCTACGCAGAGTAAGCATACGTAAATACATCTGGTACAAAATAAACTTGAGTCTTTCATTAAACATATAAAATCATAAATAGCAACTGAACTAATTTGCACTACAAGGAGAAATAAAACGGTTACTTTACATATGGACATAAGTATTCGAACAGAGAACACCTAGTATTTAGTTATCATCCCCTTTCTTTGAATTACTGCTGGTAATCGTTTGGGCATTGTCTGTATGTGTTGTTTAGTGACTGCAGAATCCATATTTCTCCACTCTGTTTGAAGAAGTTCTTTCTGATGGTCCTTGCTTCTGATGTGATGCTTCCTCACACACTCCTCGAGTTCCTTCCAGATGTTCTCTATAGGATTTACATCTGGAGATTGGAGCGATGTCTTCAAAGTTTGAGGAGTGTTTTACAAAATCCAAAGCCTTACAATTTCAGCAGTATGCTTCGGATCGTTGTCCTGCTGGAAGTAATAATCATGCTCTAATCCCAGCTTCTCTGCACTCTATTTAAGATCGTTTTCAAGAATCCTCTTGTATTCAAATTTGTCCATGATCACATCTATCAACACCAGTTGCCCAAAGCCAGATGAAGCTATAGAGCCTCATACCATCACACTGCTGTCACGATGTTTCACTGTAGCTACCATGTTCTTAGGTTCCCATTCTGTATTTGGCAGTCTCTACACTTTAAGACGTCCATCACACTTGTATAAGCAGAATTTGCTCTCATCCGACCAGAGAACCTTATCCCAGAATTCTGTTGGTTTTGCCACATACTGTTTAGCAAATTCTATACTCTTTTTCTTATTCACCTTATTAACATATGGTTTCTTCCTAGGAACGCGGGCATTGTACCCAGTACTATTTAAAACCCGTTAAACTGTTATGGTGTATATCACAGTGCCAGAATATTGCTCAAGGCATCCTCTAATCTCAGATGCAGTGATTTTCGGATTCTGCTTCACCATTTTTATTATTTGCCTCCTTTCTCCGATGATGAGTTTAGAATGAGCGCCAGTTCTAGGTTTATTTGCAACAGTATTTGTCTGTTTGAAACGTCGAATATGCAGAACACTGTAGTTTTGCTGTTAATGGTTTTGGCAACTTCAGAGAGAGATTTGTTTTGTTAGCATATATTTATCACGACATTTTTCTCTGCCACCGTTGTGTCCTTACCTTTACGTCCCATATTACCTGTGAGTTCACAATCGGCTGAATAACTTTGAGCACACAGTCTCGAGGCATAGCTAAACACAATTGCTATGTGATAAGGGCATGTAAGCTACGTCCAACCACCTTTCTCTCTGTTAGATTGGGTATGTTCGTATACTTATGTCCTCCAATAAGAGGGACAAGATAATAAATACAGTACAGAATGTGTAATAAATACTTTAAAAGTGATATTTTAAGTAGTGTTTCCCAGAATACAAAAGGTTAATGTTTACATGTTTAACAATTCAGCGCTGCGAAATAAACATTACAGCATTTAGTACGTGCAATGTTACTTGTTATATTGTTCGAATACTTCGGTCGGCCTCTGTATGACCGATGATCCATCAATTTTATGAAATTAATAATCATAAAACTATGGCGTAAGTACGTTTATTAAGATTCTTCTATAAACCAATAAAGTTAAGGTCAATATTAAAACGTTCTGCGAGATAGCACATTGCATATTGAGGTGATAAAATGGCTAACCTCACAATATTTTCCTATCTCTAACTTTGAGGCAAATATAGGTTTTTAACACTATTAGAATGCATCATATTTATAAGGTTTATCATTTTCCTGACCAGATAATAAATGCTGCAATAGGGCGATATTTGTAGAAAGTGCAATTTCACATTTTCTAACTTCGGAACTTTGCCTTTGCGTGATACCGTTATTTTCGCTTACCTTACATTTAGGTAATATTAGCCTCCAAAACACAAGTTTTCAGCTCTTTTCGACGACACTTAAAAAAACTAAAAGAAAGTTAACATTAAATATTCATGGGAAGCGGCACGGAATGTAATGAATGTCCTGGCCAAGCAGTGGTGTCATCTGTATGGGCAACTGGAACTTACTAAAGTCACGCTTATGCTGCGACACGCTTTTAAACTGTTGTGAATTTATTCTGTGTACTTTCAAACTGGTGTTACAACTGTGCATGCTAAAAAGGAAAAGAAAAACTCTTCTAGAGGAAAACCTTTGCATTATATTTCTCCCTCTCCCCTACACTTCTATATGCTTAAATTTATAATTATTCTGCGTTTTCTTTTTCCCCTTGAATCTTTTCACCGTATCCATTTGTGCATATTAATGACTCTTGGCATATGCTATACATACAGCCATTGTTTTCGTTTGTTGTATGCTGTCTTGAAATACATAGCTGCTTATAAAACAAGTCTTACATCGAAGCACAAAACATTGAAGTTGTATAGGAAACAAAACACGGAAACGTTTCCCAATAAAACAAATTTTACAACCACAAAAATACAAAAGAATACGCATCTATCCATTTCCTGAGTAAACTATAGTTTGAAATTTAAAGCCTGCTATTTTCTCGGTATACTTTTAATTATTGCTGGTTTGCAGGGTACTCGGTTTGCTAATATACAAGTGCATCAAAACAACACGGAAGGAACATATTGTCACGACAACAGGCATAAAAGTTTCGGCACAAATAAGAAAACAGTCGGCGGATAAAGTTTCATGTTAATAATGAACCTTGCTAAGCAGTTAATGATAGCGCGGCTATTGTAATAAAGCGCCAGCAAGCAGACGTAACTGAGGTAAAGGACTTGCCGACATAGATTAAGTTGCGCTTCTAGAATGTCATACAATATTTGGTTTCTTTATTATTCTGGAAATTTCTGAACTGTTCGGGTTCTGGTTTATTTTAGAACAATCTAGAATTACAAATTAGGTATTTAAGGACGTGACGGCTCGCAAAGTGAGTAGTTGTAAACAGAGTGAGTAAGCAGAGTCTGTTGTTGTAAAGAGAGCTGAACTGGACGCTGTTATTGTCATCGACCTTGGAAGATTGTGTTGTATTGGTGATGTAATGTTGTTACGTGAGAATTGAACAGTGTATCCCTACGGAAATAAAGAACATTTAGAATTTCGGCAAATTGGACAATTGAACCCCGAAAGTCACAATACAGAAGCAGTTGCTCAACTTCTATGTGACGCATATAGATAGCTTTTACCGCCAATAGAGCCGCATAAAGATGCTCCTCAATGAGTGTAGATTAGGCAGTGACAGTAACAATGACCGTGCCTCACGCTGTCTGAGTTCGCAGGTATAGGTCACACGTCATGCCGCGTGCTGTAGCTGTTTGTAAACATGCCGGCATACTCCGCAATAACTTGTTACCATAAAGAATTGCTTTGGTTTATGAAACCGCAATAAAGAAGCTATTGCTTCTTTAATAATAAGAGGCACGTCCAGAAAGAAAGTTCTGTTTGTAATAAAATTAAATTGTGTACAGATACAGAAAAAATATTTATTGCACAAACCTCTACAATTCTTAAACTATTTCTCCACATAACCGCCGAAATTTTTCAGTAATTTGTCACAGCGAGGCACAAGTTTTTGTATACCTTCTTCATAGAAGTTTGCCGCCTGTGTCTTCAACCAGTTGGAAACATTTTCTTTCAGCTCTTCGTCATTGTTGAAGTGTTGACCGCCAAGGAAAGATTTGAAATGCAAAAACAGATGAAAGTCGCTAGGAGAGAGGTCAGGGCTGTACGGGGTTGAACAAACACGTCCCAGCCAAATCCCTGTAGGATGTTTTTCGTCGCATTTGCAGATTTGTAGTGTGTGGTCGTGCGTTGTCGTGAAGAAACGCAACAGCTTTCGACAGCATTCCTCTCCGCTAATTCTTTATTACGCAGCGCAATTTTCTAAGTGTCTCGCAATAAACAGCTAATTTCATTGTTTGACCACGTGGTAAGAAATCAATGAGTAAGATGCCTTTCCTGTCCCTAAGCATTTCAGTAGGGGAGCGGATCCGTCCTCTTCAGCTGCTGTGGTGCGGGCGTTGCGGACCCCTAGAACTCGTGGTACCTCTAACGTTATTAGAGGAACCTCGGGCCGAACATTCGAACTCCCTGATTGGGAGTTGTTCGGATTGGATTAGACTCGAGGGGCCAGTGGTTCCCGATACCCGTGGGTGATCGGGTACGTCTCCGGACGGGGTTGAGAAAAGCCATTAATATTCCCGCGTACTAGCCAGCATAGCTAGTAGAAGGTGTGCTAGATCACCAGGTGGCCCCACCGAGGTCATATCGGGAGCCTTCCCATTTTGGATTTGGCGCGCGTAAGTGGCGTATCCACTTCCATCCCATCTTGAGTCCAGCGGACCAGATGGGGGGGGGGCTTGTTAGTCTCTAGTTCTTGCCCTATGGAAAGTCCCACGGAGGCGCCGGGCGCCCTTTTGGGACAGCTCGGTAACTCCCTGGTCGAAGGAGGCCCGGGTCCTTGGTCCTATGGGTCCAGGACTAATGGGAGCAGAACCTCTGACATAACGTGTCCCAGAGCACTGTGCACATCATTTTTCGAGGTGTCAAGATTTGCTTCGGCTTAACCTTTGCTGGGGATGAGGTGTGCCTCCATTTCAATGATTGACGCTTACTTTTAGGGGTGTCGTAGGAAACCCAAGTTTCATCTCCTGTGACTGTGTCAGAAATTCTTCTCTGCCTTCATCATAACGGGTCAAAAACTGAAGTGCAATATCCATCCGTTTTGTTTTGAGTTGCTCAGTAGGAATCTTTGGCGCCCAACGTGAGCAAAGTTTACGAAATTTCAGTTTTTTGGTAACAATTTCATGAACTAGTGGTCGTGAGATTTGGGGAAACTCCATAGCGAGAACACTAATTGTAAACTTGCAGTTTTCCTGGATCTTGTCATCAATCGCGTGAACCAGTTCTTCTGTAACCAAAGATGGACGCCCACTTTGTTCTTCATCGTGCACTTCACTACGTCTTTCATTGAATTGTCGGACCCATCGTCTTACCATTGTATCACTCATCGCATTTTGTCCGTAAACATCGCAAATTTGCCGATAAATTTCAATTTGTTTCACTTTCCTAACATTCAGAAAACGAATTACAGATATGATTTCACAAGCGGCGGGATTTTCAATCAACACCGACATTGTAAACAATCACAAAAAAGCGTACGTGACTGACAGCAATCTCACAATGGCTCACGTTTCTTCTTGATACAGAGCGTCTACCACGCATGTGCGAAACTGCGATCGCAGCGCTGCAGCGGGGATAAATTGAAACAGAACTTACTTTCTGAACGCTCCTTATAATACCGTGCTTATGATTGTTTAATGTGTTCCAAAATCCGTAAAACCCATCAATGATGGCAAATAAGATTGTGGACATATGCAACTTATACCTTTTAGATGGAAGTTAATGTTAGTGAGGTTGAGGATGGAAGCATTAAATGATAAACAGAACAGAAAACAACACCAAAGAATTGTAGATAAATTCAGCAAAATTAAATGTCTTATGCAATGAGACGAGCATTTTATTTCACGTGTTTGATAATACTAAATAAAGCATTTGTAAGTGAAAAGGAAGCTGTTGGTATTTACAGTAAGGGGTTGAAAGTATTGTACAATTAAGATCATAACAAAATGCTCTGAAGTTAAACAAATAAATATATTAGTTGATGTAACTACTTTTAGAATTCATACTTTTAATGAAACTAAATTAATCTGCGTTCGTTGAACTCCCTTTAACTCTTCAATCCATCAAAACCATATCCGTCGTTTCGGTGTTCGTATAGCGTATAGCGTTACTTGGATTTGCTATCTAAGTACGCACAAAATCCTTCCAGTTAGGACGGAATGTGTAGTTTTACACTGGAGAGCAACCTTACAACTGTCCAAATTATTAGTCGACTTTTTCACAAATAACTGCTCTTTCCCCATTACCTGAAGGGTAGGCTCGGGTCACTGATAAAACCCGCCTCGGTAGTGTAGATGGTAGCACGTCTGTCTCACGTTCAAGAGGTCCCGAGTTCGAATATCGGGCAGGGTGAGTTACCTGGATAAGGCGTTTTCTGGGGTGTTCCCTTATCCTCAAAGACGAATGTCAGGTAACTCTAAGCTCTATGGACCCTGGGCTCATTTGAGCATCATTTCACCGATTTCATTCACCGTCTGATATGACTTAACGTTGGAGGACGTAAATTACAAAAAAGGGTCACTGATAAAGAACAAGAGGTAATGCTTTTGTTTTCGTGATCAGTGCGCCCCAATAACAACTGTTGAGGTTCGCACACCAGTGGTTCCTGCGCTGCCTAATCACAAAATCATGTAATATTTATTGCAGCATAAAATTATACCTATGAGAATTTCGAAATTGCGACACCAAAGTTCGGGCTAGTTAAGTTATAAACTACGCAAGGCTATAATCGTTCGGTGTCGTTTTGAATCAACCTGTATATATAAGGTGGTAGAATCGGGTATAATACAGGTGTCTAGTTACCCACTTTTCTGTGTGAATTGTTTTCTTATTCTGACATATCCCCCTCAAAAGCATAACACAGTAATCGCGTGTGATTCGGATTAGTTTTTCAAAATCTATTCCCTCTGGGACGGTAGTGTATTTTTGTATTCAAACGACCTTTGCCAACGAAGAAGTTAAGTACCTGAGACAGTTGAGTGTGTAATACGATTGTGCTTCTTCAGTCTAAGTGAGAAATTGAGCTTCTCTTCCGGAAAGGAGGTATTGTCTGATTCTGATTCTGATTCTTGCTCCATTTTTGGCATTTTGTTATTTTTTAGTTCATTTAGAATAGATTTAGAATAACTGTGATTTGAAATTGCTCTAGACACTTGTACAATAAGAAAATACAGACTTTCTTACATCCATAATCCTCCTTGTTCTTATCATAGCTACTTAATCAGTACTGCCAACGGGCAAAAATAGACATACCGCTACAAAAGTGGGCGAATCGGATCTTCTTTTTATTTACATCTTCCAACGTTAAATGAGTGAAGTTATGCCCAAATGAACCCAGAAAAATGGATAATGGTACCACGAAATCTGTGTGGGATCTGTGGGAAAGAAAAAATTCGAATGAGGAAAATGTGTTTGAAATACATAAAGATATGTATATACAAGTGTAGAAATGTGTTATTTTGTTCTCATGATTACATTATGTACTGAAATCGAATGTTCCACCGTTTTTCATTCCATTCTGGTTCGTCCGCTATGCCAATCTTATTCATCCTCCAATTGCGGACGATTATGATTATTTTCCTCTCAGAATAAAAATGAAATCGAAAGAATACAGAAATTCATCGCAAAACTTAGCAGTTAACATTATCTAGAACGTCCAGGCTTCAATATAAGGTAAAAACTTTCATATTTACATGACTAAAAAGGCTTTTGTCAAAGATTTTCAAAATATTCATCCGATTCAGCACCACTTACCTATTC
Source organism: Mantis religiosa (assembly GCA_030765055.1). Classification (NCBI taxonomy): domain Eukaryota; kingdom Metazoa; phylum Arthropoda; class Insecta; order Mantodea; family Mantidae; genus Mantis; species Mantis religiosa. The sequence continues at coordinate 103,475,328 of CM060956.1, read as the reverse complement.
ACAGAGCTTGAATACACACACCAGTCATTCTAATCTGTTTTTACCTGGTCTGTGGGCAAAATTTGAGTTGGTTTCTCATCTACCATCAGTTTCTTTCCTTGTCCTCTGGTTTCGCCTCCTCACAGTTCAGGAGTGCTTTGCAGTGCATGAAGGTGCGGAAAGATGGCGAGGTTGCTGCTCAAAGGAAATAGTACTGCCCGCACAAACTAGAGGGCCGCATGTTGTATGTGTTTTTGTGTGGTGTCTCGCCCTCACTGGGAAATTCCATCTGCGGAGGGGCCTATTATCCTGGAAATCGTAAGCACTTTCACATAAAATATAAAAGGTGTTAAGGTTGTGAGTGTCCAGACTTTTAGGACACTTTCCTGACGGTAAGCTGAAACATAAGATCCTGTACATAAATAAAATATGCAATTGCCAAATGTTTGATTCCAAATATGTCAAAACACATTTATCATTTATCATTTTGTAATTACAATAACGGGGTCAAATTGCAAAGGACAGTTATTTAGTGTCTTTGCTTAACTTATTCGTTTAACCACAAAATGTTATGACATGATTGGACTCTTGCATGTCTATTGCAATGAAACCGCCATCTTACGTTTGGCAAGCCCGCAATATTAGCGTGTGTTTAAATCGGAAGGTCAGGAATGTAAACAGCAAAGCTATCTGCCACGACACTTTGCACAACATCAGGTCCTGTCAGGGTGCCACATGTGTTTAATGTATTCAGAGCTATGGCAGTATATACAAGTCCCCTAGTATCACTTTAACAGACTATATCAGGCGTAGCTTTTGCGCAGCTTTTAGATTAGATCTCATCAATACAATTGATAAGCTTAAAAGAAAAGCACCTAACCCCTCGCTGCCACTGGTAGTAGCTGACACTCAGGCACGTGTCGAAACGTCTTTCAAGCGCTGGGTTAGTTTAGACTTTCTTACGCTGCATGCGTGAACGCCTGCTTGGCCGCGAAACAAAAGAAATATATTTAATTCTAAAATCCTACTTTGTTGTCAAACTTTGCAGTTAAATTATTCAGTAATGTTCAATTATCTCCTTTATTTTTCAAGATATATGATAATGTCTTTATTATTCGTAATATTTTGATCTCCCAGCTCGCGAACTCTGCATACTTATACACCTAACACTGTATAGATATAGATTTTTATTATTATCCATCGAACAGCAATTACGCTTTACAGATGTTTGTTATTGAGACGCCTAGTAACAGTACACATAACAATTGTGGTAGCCGTGAAGGACTCCTCTAGCTAAATATGGCAGGATCACTGTAACACAAATTCAGGACTTTAGGTTTGATAGTTATCACTCGTCTAGGTCATCTGTACTGGAGAGGTCACACAGGAGAAGATTTTGTGGCAGTCTGCGCTTGAGGCGAGTTGGTTGGCGAGTGCGAGCGCCGAGATTGTAGTTGACTGCTCCAGGGACCTCCTGGAGATGGTAAAAGAAAGGTCGTGCCAGCCGGCGTATACTGGTGATATAGAATTTCTTAGATAGTAACTGTTGGTGTGTTATATCCATTTGTGTACATCCTTAAGTTCCTGTCACTCTGAGGTCAAAGGTCAGCGTTCTGGCTTCTCAACTCTGAAGTCCCTGGTACATTTCCAGGATGTTGCAGGCTATTTCTCTTTAAACAGTGTAGTTCTCAGACCATGTAGCGGTATGAAAGAAGTAAGACCGACGTGTTGAAAGTTACAATACAAGGTTCATAACATTTTTACTATTACTGTGACTCGAACACGGATCCCGTGTACTCTGCGGTCAAGGATAACGTAAACAGATCCAACGCAACGTATACTCACTGACATACCTCTGTAGCGGTAGGAGATGTTTGTGGACATTGAACAGCGGTCGATTAGTGACACAAGGTACGCGCTTCCAGGCGTTATTGATTACTATCGATATCGATGGAGAAGGTCAAACAATTAAAAGTAATTTATAGTATTTATTCCTGCTAATCTTGCAGTTTTGTGCTTGTAAAATAGAGTTAAGTAACTTATAACAAACAGTACATAGCACTGTACACCAAATGGCATAGAATCTCCCGAATATAATGTGCAATGGTTTATATTAATACTGAAAGACGAAATCATTTTTATTACCAATTCCCGCCTTTTATATGGTTTTGCACTCTACTTAATTGCTTGTCTTTCCGCTGCCTTTACTTTCACATCTGAATCAGAAACTAACCAGCGTTTCTGAATTAATGTTTGACATTCATCAAACAGTTTTGACATCACAATCGTGCGAAATGAACTAATCAAGGAGCTGATGTGGAAATATGCCTTCCAGCCCCCAAGGTGAGGTGTCTTCCTACTCCTCCCCTTTTAGCGCTTACTTAGACCTCACCTTTGTTAATATATACCTTAGTTTATATGGCGATGTTAGCAAAACGGGAAAAATGTATTGGATGATTGGAGGAAACATTTGCACTAATTTATTCCCAAGTGGCAATGCGCTTTCAACGAACTTTTACGCAAAGTTTTGCTTTGCCTTTTTCGATGTTTGCTTAGCTTATGCTCTAGTACCATTACGTTAACATTGTTACAATATGTGTGTACTTAGTAGTATATTTTACTTTTGTACGATAAAATATACTTCACATAACACTCATTTGTAAATTAGGAGTTAAGGCACGGGTCTTTCTGCGGAATAACATTGCTCTATAACAGCGTGTAACCACTTTGGCAGTGACTTCGATGCTCTACCGATATACCATTGTAAAGAAATACCTTACGTACCTAACTGGAATCTATGTTTGACCCATATAACCGAACCATTTCAGTGTGCCATAACTTTTGAAGCAATAGTAGAACACATGTGCAAGTTTGGGAGAATATAATGCACAATTGGGAGATTACATTACACTATTTAAATATCATAGAAAATGCTGGAACTGTTCTCCACCAGCATCTATGCATGCTTGCACTCATCTCACCATATTTTCTGAAGTTTTACGGAGAGTATCCTCGCCAATGTCACTTATTTCGGTTCGAATGGATTCCTTGAGAACATCAGTTGTCCGTGGTCTATCTTGTACAGTTTTCTTTCATAATTGCATAATCTCGAAAGGTCTCTGGGCCGCCAGCTCCACTGACCTAACCTCACAGGATTTTTTCTTGCGGGCGTATCCAAAAATAGAGTGTACAAAATAGGCCACGGACAATTGATGTTATCAAGGAATCCATTCGAACTGAAATAAGTAACGTTGGCGAGAATACCCTCCGTAAAAACCTCAGATACTATGGTGAGACGAGTGCAAACAGGTATTGTGACTTTGTGGGTTCGTGAAATCAAAAGTGCAAGTTACAAACACAAAAAATGGTATTTTATTTCCGTAGAAATACGCTTCGTACACATACACAATACAACATACAAGCTCAACAAACACAGCCGCTTACCCGCAGGCGTTCAATTACCGACTGACTGACTGACTCTCTTTGGCAGGCAGGATTGCCTTTTTATAGTTTATCTAACATTCCAGAAATTTCTCAATTGAGACCGGCTAGAACAAAGGCGAACTCTTGCGAAATCCGTCTGCTCCCGCCTACCATTTCGGCAAGCTTTTGTCCTCGCACTGCACTGCCGTCTCTTTGATCTTGTTACCCGCGCTGCCTCCAATCAACAATGACTTGGCGACACTGCTCCCTCCTCAAGGCTGGTCGTCCCGAACAGCACTATCGTAACGGGCCAGACGATCCAGTTGTACCACCAACATCTTCCCTCGGAGCACCTTATGGATGCGGTAGACCACGTCGTTAATCCTCTTCATCACCCGGTATGGTCCTTGCCATGGTTGCTGGAGCTTCGGGCATCGTCCCTGGTCCGGGTAGGGCGGTACAACCAGACAAGGTCACCCTGCTGGAACCCTTGGCTGTTGGCTTGCCTGTCGTATCGGGTCTTCATGCGGTCGCTCGCCTTCTGGATGTTTTGACGAGCCATCTAATGCATGCCGTGGAGATGGGCCGCCAGGTTCTCCACATACTCGGTTGCTGGCTGATTTGCGTCCGGGGGACCTCCAAAAGCCATATCACAAGCGAGGCGTAACTCTCGCCCGAACATTAAAATGGCTGGCGTCATCCCCGTGGTGTCGTGTGTTGACGAGCGGTAGGCCAGCAAGAACAGTGGCACCTTGAAGTCGCAGTCTCGCTGAAGGCTGGCCACGACCTTCCTCAGGTGTTCCTGTAAGGTCTTGATGTACCTTTCGACCATGCCATCCGACTGGGGATGTAGATGTGTTGTGCGGGTCTTGTTAACCCCAAGTCTCTCTAGTGCCTCCTTCATCAGGTTGGACTCAAAATTGGTGCCTTAACTCTTGCGAAATCCTTCTGCTCCCGCCCACCATTTCGCCAAGCTTTTGTCTCCACACTGCACTGCCGTCTCTGTGAGCTTGTTACCCGCGCTGCCTCCAATCAACAATGACCTGGCGACAGTGTAGATGTTGGTGGAGCACACTTGCAACATTTTCTCTGAGATGTAAATAGTGCAATGTAATTTCCCAATTGTGTATTATATTCTCACACAGTTGCGCGTGTGTTCTATTATTGGTTCAAAAAGTATGGCCTATTGAAATTGTTAAGGTTTATGTGGATTGCACTATACAACGGACGATTTCTTAAACGACATCCATTTTCAAATTTTCCTTTGATAATTCCTGTGGAACAACACGCTCAACAAATATACTTTTTCAGTTTCTGTTCACAAATTCAAAACCTATATGGCGAAGAATGGTGTGGAAGCTGAGCTAATCAAGATTGTTGATTATTACTTGAAGCACTATTGTAATTGCTGGTGGCTCGTTTCTTTCAAATAAGTTATGCATCTTGCGACCATATTCGCTTTCCACAACTACCTTCTTTCTTTTTACGATGTTTTCCTGGGGTAGAAAGCCAGGAGGTTTGCATATCTTCACTTCGAGCGGTATTAATACGTACTTGGCACTCAAACACAAATTAAGTCACACATAGTTAAAGTCGGGTATCTTCCACTCCACTTGCAAAACACCTTCAATATAAATTGTTTTGCACTACGTTTTAAACGATTTCTCGCTGTGATTTTTACATATTGCACGGAAGCAACCATGTTGTACAACTGATCACCAACTTCCTTCTACTTTTAAAATGCGCAAGCGCACCTTGCACTCTGATTAATAGTACAATTCACGCTTACATATAACAAATAAAATAATACTTAACTACAGTTTTACTGTTGAATTTGTAGTGATGTGAATGTTTTATATATTTTGCACTAGATTTAAAGCCTTTAAGAATAATACGCGAAGTATAGTTTTCATCTGCAGAGAGATACAAAGGTAAACAGCCAATGATGTCGCATACGTACACGTGCTTTTGTTTACATCGCCATACAAACTAAGGACGGCCGCGGTATAGGCTAGTATGTGTATTTTGGAATTTCGCTGGTGTGTAAGACAGATGATAAGGTGTTAATGCCAATATTAAATAAGAAAAAAACACTATAAAAACAAAGCAATTGGCAGTTTTCCATGCTCTAAACTGTAGCTGTGATGTTCGTAATTTTTCATTAGTACTCGATACAAGACATCCCTTTGGTACCATTTCCTTTGTGACAACAGAAGGACTTGATACAGAATACTTGAAAATATTGCAAGTTAACAGGAAAGGAGAATTAAAACAAGTGGCATGTCTTCGTTTAAGTGGATTCATTTCTTGTTTATGCCCTACTAATTAAACGGCCAATTATCAATATTTTTCCATCTCATTAACCTTTTTATAATGAACAGAATACATGCTGTTTCATAAAATATGAGAATTATAAAAGCATTTCCAAAACTCTAACAATGTATAATAACATCAAATTAATATTATTTTTCCCACTTCAAATTCCATTTTCCTTCCCTTCCAATTTCTTTCATTGTATATCTTCTTAATGCTTATTTTATTTACAAAAACTTAATTTATACCTAAGTCTATGATAATGACGTCAATGAAGTGAACCCAAGAAAGATGCTGCCAGTGATTTGTTCTAAATTAATCTATGAGGGCTGTTCAATAAAGAATGATCATATCATTTTTACGGTCATAATTTTTCGTACTAAAATTTAATTTTATTATATTCTGTTAGCTTAATGTGAAACAAACACGCCGTAGTAGTTTCATTATTGGTACTCCTGGTTCCCGCCTGTGAGAACCAGGCAAGTTCAGACATGTTCAGTATCGCCTACCGTTGCAATGGAGGTAACATGCAGTTGAATTTGATGTTAGAGGAAGATCCGAAGTTTCTATCAAACGTAATCACTGCTGATGAAACTTAGGTACATCATTTTGATCCTAAGAGCAAACAGCAGAGCTCAGTTTTAAAATCTCCATCATCACCAACCTCCCAAAAGAGCAAAACTGGTTGCTTCTGCTGGGAAAGTTATGGCCACCTCATTCGTTGATATTCCTGGAATGGTATATCAGCATGTTGTACCTGCACACACATCAGTAACTGGACAATACTACAGGGATGTCCTGAAAACATTGCAAGTCCATATCAGGCGCAAAAGACCACATTTTCATGAAGCAGGCTGGATGCTGCACAACGATAATGCGCGGTCGCATATTGCCAATGTTGTCGCTGAATATGTTGCAAAAATCAACGTGAGGTGCATCCCTCACCCTCCCTATAGTCCGGATTTAGCCCCATGTGACGTTTTTCTATTTCTTAGCTTGAAAAAAACGCCTTCGGGGTTGGCATTATCCATCATCAGGAGCAGCGGTGAAGGCTGCGGAGACGATTTTGAAGGATCTCTGAAAAAATGCTTTCCAGCACGTCTCTGATGACTGGCAGAAATGCTAGGACAAGTGCATCGTATTCAGGGGAGACTATTTTGAGAATGAAAAGCAAAATTATGAGGACGAGTAAAGGTACGTTGTCAAAAAAAATTTGCTCATTCTTTATTGAACAGCCCTCGTATGAAAGAGATCTGTACAATAATGACAACTTGCTTATGTCTTCAGTGTATGTCAGACAAGCTAAAACTTGCATGAAAAGAGTATAAATTTAAGTCACATTGGATTTAGATTGCTTATTGAGTTCTGCAATGTTTACATTACTTTCTACAAAGCAGTTTTAAGTATCCTTTGAAGAAAATGTATTTGACGTTAAACTTTTACATATCAAGCTACTATATAAATTAATATGTGTAACCTTTGATGGCACTTTAGGTTTTGTCTTCCGGATTTTGAAACCTTTTAAATGTCCATAGAGACCTTTGTATATTTTTCTATCAACTCCATTCAGATATACATTTAAATAGAATATAATTAAAATATACATAGAAGTGAGTATGCATCTAATCATTTTCAATACAAAAAGAGAATAAACCTGTAAAAATGACTGTACCTATGTATTAGGTTTTATTCATACGGATTAGGAATATACACGAAATTTTGATAACAATGACAGTTATGGACATTACAAATTCTGTGCTTTATAAATCAGCCTATGAAAGACCGCGGATAGACAAAATCTTCCTGCAGGATAAATACATTTAAAAGCTATTCAGACCATTGAACAAATTTGTCAGCGTGCCTGTCATTTTCTTGATGCATGGTATAAATCTGCATATTGCCCTTTAGTGTTCTTTCAGCCTACTGAAAAACATGCACGCGTGTTATTTTGACGTCTTTCTAATGACATTTATGACTGGTGCGCCTTGTAAACTTTACTTTTTTGTTGTAATTTACGTCCTCCAACGTTAAGTCATATCGGACGATGAATGAAATGGGTGAAACGATGCTCAAATGAGTCCGGGGTCCATTGAGCTTAGAGTTACCCGACATTTGTCTATCAGGGTAAGGGAAAACCCCGGAAAAACCTTATCCAGGTAACTCACCCTGACCGAGATTCCAACTCGGGACCTCTTGAACGTGAGGCAGACACGCTACCATCTACGCTACCGAGGCGGGTTTTCCTGCTTTGTTTGGGAAATGCTCATTTAGGACCTACTTTCGGCTTGGGCGCATCAGATGCATTCAAACTGGAAACGTTAAGGATCCCGAGCATTCTTGTGAATATCTTCGCTTAGGTCGTCTTTTTGGTATCTTTCTAAGGGATTACGGTAGAATAATAAAGGGCTGGATTGCCCACTGCAGTGCCTTGATTGCGTTGCTTTCTCATCTTTGCCTTCTTTTTACACTACACTGTAAAAAAGCGCAGCAGCAGCAGAAGCATCTAGTCGCTGCCATATTATGCTTTGAATTAAACCCAAACTTATATATATTAGGTAAGCGAGGTGAATCGTATCAATACTTTGAAAATCTTTCACAAAAGTCTCATTTGTCACGTAAATATTAAAATTGTTACTTTATATTGAAAACTGGACATTGTAGATTATGTCAAAAGTTAATTTTTCGATGAACAATGTTCTGTATACTTCAGTTTTAATTTTATTTCAGAGCGTAGACTAATCCTAATCACCCGCAATTGGAGGATGAGTAGGATTGGCATAGCGGACGGATAGGAATGGAAAGAAAAGCGGCGGAACATTTAATTTCAGTACATACTGTAATCATAGAAATAGAATTACACATTTCTTCATATCTTTATGCATCTCACACACATTTTCCTCATATGAATTGCTTCTTTCTCACAGCGCCCACAGAGATTTCATGGTATTATACTCCATTATTCTGGGCTCATTTGAGCAACATTTCACCCATTTTATTCATTGTCCGATATAACAACGTTGGAGGATATGAATGAAAAACAATTGAAACGCCCCCATCTTACTTTAATCCGCCTCATTCATTTTTGCTTGTTTGCAGCACTGATTGAGTAACTATCATAACAATACTAAGGGTTATTGATAAAAAGGACTTTATCTTCTTATTGTATAAGTTTCTGGAGGAATTTCAATGCACATTCGTTATAAATCTATCTTAAACGAAAATAAGAAAATAACAAAATGACAGAAAGAAAACAATTACATACCTCCTTTTCGGAAAAGAAGCTGATTTCTCACTTAAACCGAAGAAACACAATGGTATTACACACTTAACTGTCTCAGGTAGTAAACTTCTTCATTCCAACACAACAATACACTGCCGTCAGCTAGGGAGCAGATTTATAAAAACTAATCCATGTCGCTCGCCAATTCGAATCAATCGTACTTACCTTAAATTTAGCCCAAATGTCTGATATTTAATACATTTTTCAATTTGTTTATAATTATTATAAAATGGTAATGTGTAAAGTTATGTGTCTGCCTGTAGCATTTCCAATTTCTCGTTTGCGTTTGATGATAGAGCAATTCGCAGATATCTTAGAAATCACAGAAGCCATGGGAAAGCCTGAGTTCAATTATAAACTCGCAGAACTGGAACTTTTGTTCTCTGTTTTACAGTTGACTTCAAAGGATTCACAAATAACTCAACCATGATATAATTAATTTAACACTGCAATATGTGCGTATCAAAGACTTCCTATGAACTGGAAGTTCTGCTCATCGATACGAAAATTTACTGCAATTTTCTGTCGGATGGTTAGCAAATTAAATTATGTTCTAATTCACTGCATTTACAATGGTCATCTCATTACTCTGTAAGATGTCAAACATGAAGCCGGTCCAAGCATGTTCGGCTAGTATTTTCATTGTTAATGGATTTGATAGATAAATAGGTATCCTAGCCCATGAAATATAAAATTTAGTGTTCTATTTTAGTTAATTGATGGAAATTAATCATTTCTTCATATTAGCTATATATAGACTAAGGTTTTGGATAGATAGAGTTAACATAACAAATTCAATGCCATGGCCGGTATTTGAACCACGGATCTCCTGGTTTCCGTCCAGTCGCTCTAACCCATTGAGCTACCATGGCCAACGTGCCATCCTGACATTAATTTCTCCATTTGACTCATATATTTCCCTGGTAAACCACTAGGGGCTCTCGCATTCAAGATACACCGTTTGTGGCGACTTACTATTGTAAGTATTTGAGTCCCAGGCTTCATCATTTAACTTTTATTATTTTAGTTAATAGATGGATCACTTAATCATTTCTTCATACTAGTCATATATAGACTAAGGTATTTGATAGAGTCAACATGAAAAGTTCAATGCGATGGCCGGGATCAATTAACTAAAATAATAAGAGTTAAATGATGAAGCCTGGGACTCAAGTACTTATTATAGTAAGTCGCCACAAACGGTGTATCTCGAATGTCAGAGCCCCTAGTGGTTTACCGGGGAAATATAGGAATCAATTGGATAATTTAGTCTTAGGACGGCACGTTGGCCATGGTAGCTCAATGGGTTAGAGTGACTGGACGGTGTGGCGAAAATGATTCTCCACTCGCAGCAAATAAGAAGCACGCCGACTGTTTTGAAGATCCAGGTCGAGATTTGATTAAATAAAGAGTCATGAAATTTTTCTCAGGTGTGGATTTTTGGTGACAGAAATAAAATTTTATATATCTTCTATTTCGTAATATATTTAATTGTATAATCCACTCGTTACTATTATGAATTTCGAATAACCCTTTTTGAAGGTTATTAACTTTCCTTTACAATCATATTCACCACAACATTTTTCATCCTCATCAAACAAGACTGAAGAATATATCCCTCTCAAGATTATTGATTTTTCCGTAACTATCGTTACTTCTCTATTAATTTTGTGATTGGCTGATGTACTGCTACGTCACCGCGTTTCAAATTTCAGCCATGGCATTGAATTTTTCATGTTGACTCTATCTATTTAGTGCTCTAGTTAGTTATTTTCTAGGAGACACGTTGTTGTATGTCCTTCCGCATCAAGCTGGTATATACCGGGTGTCTCAAAAGCACCGTCGACGCTTAATATGTATGACATGGTAAAGTGATCTTTTACAAGGATCCCTATCCGGAAGATCACGTTTTAGAATCAGCAGAGCGTCGAAGTTTGACAATGGTTTGGGTACAGTGGTGGGTTCTTCCTAACCCCAACGAAAGGATCACATGGTAAAAGTGAAAGTTGTATAAATTGTGTGCTGGTAACTAAATACAACTAGCAATATGCCCCTAAGCATTGCGATCGTAGAGAGAGCGCCTGTTTGACACTGCAGCGATTCTAGGTTTACCTGCCTAGTGTAATATTTGCACCCATCTTCAGGAGATACCAAATTTCTCAGCACGTTAAAGGCTTCTGATGAAAATGTACAAAAGTAGAATGTTCTTAAATTTTTTCATTGAAATTTGGTAACAATGGTCTGGTGGATTGCCTTCATCTGTTCTATTATGCCAATATCTCCCTATAAGTTTTCAAATTAATAAATTATTACTATTAATTTGTTGACCCCGATAGTGCCTTTCTGGTAGATACATTGAAGTTTAGTTTATCTGTAAATAAACATACAGTACTTCCTTGAAATTCCAACTACAATTTTCTAGTAAAGCCGCGCTGGTGGGGCAGCTACCATGGCTCTATCTTTGGTAATAGAAACCTCTCAGATAACGCATTGATTATTCTTGTAAGAGTGATACGGGTACTGACCCACCTCCCGTTCGTGTGCTAAGCACCAATGAACGCATCACTTCAGCCAATGGAATTCACATATATCACAAATTAGAGATAGACGTTCACTCCACGTGGAGTAATCAATGCGTTATCTGAGAGGTATCTATTACCATAAATAAATCCATGGTATCGTCGCGCTGTTCGAACGGTTACCATGGATTTATCTTTGGTATTAGATATCTCTCAGATAACACACTGATCACTACACTTCGGCAGCGTAGATGGTAGCGTGTCCGCCTCACGTTCAAGAGGTCCCGAGTTCGAATTTCGGTTAGGGCGAGTTACCTGGATAAGATTTTTGCCGGGGTTTTCCCATATCCCCAAAGACGAATGTCGGGTAACTCTAAGCTCCATGGACCCCGGACTTATTTGAGTATAATTTCATGCATTTCATTCATCGCTCGATATGACTTAAGGTTGGAGGACATAAATTACAAAACAAACAATCCACGTGGAGTAAACATCTATCTGCCATTTGTGATTCCTGCGAATTCCATTGGCTGAAGTGATGCCTTCATTGGTACTTAGCACACAAACGAGCGGCGCGTGAGTACCTACCCCTCTCACACTTACAAGAATAATCAGTGCATTATCTGAGAGGTTTCGGTTAACAAAGATGGTAACCTTTCCAGCAGCACGACTACAACCGTTCGAATAGTGCGACTACACAATTCCAAGTACGCATTTCTCAGCTGCTTATTTTAGTGGCTAGTAGTGGTGTCCTGGTAGTTTACGTTTACTCTAGTCGTTATGCAACATTTCCTGTTCTGTCCTCCATTTCTTTATCTCTGAACTTCCTTAGACTTGTCATACATTACTCTTTGATTGTGTCTGTATACTTCACCACCTCCTATATTAGTTTATCTCCTTACAATGTAAGCATTTTATAGCTACCACGCAATCCCCTTTGTTATCCCACTCATTATCTCATATTAGTTTCCTCCCATTATCTCTTTCTTTACATTCCCCTACATAATGCTCTATGCTTATTCTATTTTCACATAAAATGCACTCCTTTGATATACCCATTCTCAATATGACTCTTGTTTTTCACCAGACAAACCCTCCCTCTCATGGCCGTGTCGTTGCTGCGTGATTAGACCGCTTGACTCTCACCAAGACCCCCCAGGTTCGATCCCAGGCAACCGTAAAATGAGATTAGTAGTGGACAACACGGCGCTGGTGTGGGTTTTCCATGTTACCTTTGTGTCAGTGTCCTCTACCCTTTTCTTAATCACTGCCGAAAAGCCCTTTCTCCCTTCTCTCTCCCTCCTGTCAGACATCCCCCTTCCCTGATCTATCCAACGTTCTCTCTAGTCCTTGTTTCACATAAGCTTGCGCCGTATTCTTAACAGTCACGTGACCTAATCACCTCTCATTGGTTGCTGTTCTGTATAGACTGGTGTGCGGTAAAAATTAGTTCGTTATTTAACATGGTGATATATATTTATATGTTGGAAGAGAATTGTCAAATTTATATTTTCGTAACTGTTTTAATTAAATATACTACGCAACAGAGTTGTTTATCTGAAATGCATGTTAATTCTTAAACGAAGTAAAGAGGAGGTATCATTGCTCTCAAGCCGCCTTTCGTATGACACGATAGCACGTGCTGTAGCGGCAGTGATGACATAATCGTTTATATGACTTTTATCACTGACTTTGTTTTGAACTGGATTAGTTGCATATCACCATTTGAAGGTTTGTTGTGCCGAGTGCGAGAGCTAAATTATTTTATTGATAGTTTATTGTGCGTATACTTATTATATGTATAATGGTAGAGTTTAACGCCAGTTTTTTTGCTGAGGCATCGCTGGGGAAAACCTATACAAAGCGGCGAAAAAAGGATTGTGGTGCAAGCGTTTAATGCACTCAAAGAGAAGAATCCGTCTTTGTCAGTGAGAGAAGTTGAACAGCTGTGCTCTGAACTTACAGTCGTGAGTGTTAGATGCGTAGGAACATCGCGACATGAAATTGAGGCAACAGGAGAACTTACCACTCCAGGGGCGATGTTGCTGTGTGGCGAAGACGTTATTTAAGGACAATCAGACTGTACCAGGATAAAAGTCGGAAAATGTACTACCTTGACGAGACTTGGGTGAATGAAGTGCTGGGGGAACCGCTCTCATGGTTACCAAGCAATGTGCCAGTGAAATACCTTGGGGTGTTACTGGACACTCGACTTACTTGGAACGCCCACATCTGTCGGTCTGTTACGCTTGCATTTGCCCGGCTATCAAAACTGTACCCTCTACTCAATAGGCGCACTTCACTTGGTTATGAATCCTCCCTGTTTCTTTACACATCTCTAGTCCGTCCCATTTTTACCTATGCAGCTCCAGTCTGGGGTGGCACCAGTAAGACTAATCTCCGCCGACTGCAGGTACTACAAAACAGGGTGCTTCATACAGTTACAAACGCTCCATGGTTCATCCGAAACCAGCAGTTTCATCATGAGTTTGGTCTTCTACCCGTTCACCAATACATCCGACGCCTGGCACGTCCATTCTTTTACCATCTCCAGGAGGTCCCTGGAGCTGTTACCTACCGTCTCGGCTGTCGCACTCGCCAGCCAACTCGCCTGAAGCGCAGACTGCCCCAAGATCTTCTCCTGAGTGCCGTCTCCAGCACAGACGACTCAGACACGTGATTACTACCATCAGACTTTAAGTTCTCAATTTGTGTTACAGTTACCCTCCATATTTAGTTAGAGGAGTCGTTCATGGCTACCTCCATTGTTATGTGTCCTGTTCCTATGTATCTTATAACAAACATCTGTAAAGCATAATTGCTGATCGATGGATAAAATAAAATAAAAAAAAATTAGGGTGAATGAAGGACACACGACAAGTATGGAGTAAGGCGTGACACCACTGTTAATAATGAAAGACAAGCGTTTTTGTAAGGTATATGTGATCGTTTAAAAAATCCCAGTGGAAAAGGCCGAAGGCCTTTTATTATAAACTTGTTTCAGTTTCATTGCTCATTCATTCAGTTTCAACTTGCTCAGTTTCATTATAAACTTGTATTTTTGCAGGCCTTCATATTCTTTTTTGTATGATTTTATCCATCTTCCTGGCAATTATTATGACGTTTACTGCAGGTTTAAATGTGACGGGAAGGCATTGCCTATGGCCTATGACGCGAAAGCATTAACCAATTAGGGTGAGGGGGAAGGTAATTGCAAGCGGAGTGAAACATGTCAGCGGGGCAAGGTTATATGAAACAGAGATTAGCTCCAAACAGCAGTTCTCCTTGTATGTTTAGTTCTTCTGTTGTTTTAACAGATTCGCTTTCTTCTATTTGTTGTGCCTACTTGTCTGTCTGCTTTAACCTGTTTAATCGCCTATTGCGTGGAACCATTCTGATAATAAATTCAAATAACTAGTTACTATATCCCCATTAGTACGTCATCTTTACTGAACTTTTGCCCCTTTTTCACACGCAGCTCTAAACAATGGCCTGCAGAAGCTAATTAACCGACTTGGCTTTCCAGCACAAAAAATGAAAACAGGCCTGCTCCAAAAATGTGACACAGCCCTAAAGGCAACAGATGCACTAGCTGTCTTAATGAATGGCAGTATGATACTGAAAGCGTGGTGTGATTGGCAAGGTTCTTGATGAAGCTGCTGTCATGCGTTAGCTGCGGTATCAGTAACAATAATAATAACAATTTGACAGACGATGCATGAACTATAACCCGCGGCACAATGTCTCCAGTTCACAGTCCGCTCACATGTGAAATCTGGCTCCAAACACTAATTAACGTACATGTGCATCTAAACAGCAATAACGTGCATTTCATATACTGCGTGCAATAAACCGATAGTCACATTCACGACTCTAATTGTATGCTTAGCTCTAATACGGATATAACTGTCAGAAACAGATTTTCCCCTGGAAGTTACTAATAAATACATTTCTTAGCAGAATGTAATAAAGAAATCCGATTCTGTTCACCAATATGAGCTGTACTAATGCATAAATTACATTGACCTACGTTATTTTCTGTCTTGTTTAATCCTATAGGTCATACAAAACGGAATTGTTGTGATTTTAAAAATAATCTCTATTTCCTTACATCACTTCAGGATTTTAAACAAATAATAGAAATGAAATTAAAGCTGTGCGAATGTAATAAAAGTTATTTTAGTCAAACATTTTGTATGAAAAACTATGCCATAATTATAATTTTCTATTTATTGCTAATTGCTCATCAATTAATAATAATTATAAGGACAGACATAACCTTACCTCGATATTCCACTACATATTTCTACCCATTGATCTTCTCGCATGTTGTTGTCTCTTTTTAACACCCAACAGTAGTCTATCATCATGTAAACACTCCACTTCCATTGTTATCTCATTTCCATGTGTTTATATCCTGGTGAAACCTCTCGCCCTGTTCCTCACTCCGTATCTATATTTCAAGGAAATTTAAAACAATATTTCCAAAAACATTTTTCATTTCTCCACTCATAGTGTTCTCGAACTGACTGTTCATCATCAGTTTTGAATTTGTGTTCCAACAAATACAACAGCTTTAATTTTTGTCATTGTATATATGTGAGGCTTTCTGTACATCCCTTAGCTCGGATATAGTTAGTAGATTATATTAAACATAAAAAACACAAGAGCGTTGACTGATAAGTCCCGGACCTCACAACAATAACAAAAATCTATTTTTTTATTTTCCAACATAATCTCTACAAAGGCTAATTAATACACGCCCGCCTCGGTAGCGTAGATGGTAGCGTGTCCGCCTCACGTTCAAGAAATCCCGAGTTCGAATCTCAGTCAGGGTGAGTTACCTGGATAAGGTATTTTTGGGGTTTCCCTTTACCTTAAAGACGAATGTCGGGTAACTCAGAGCTGTATGGACCCCGGACTCCTTTGAGCATCATTTCATCCATTTCACTCATCGTCCGATATGACTTAAAGTTGGAGGACGTAAATTACAAAGAAAGGCTAATACATTAGTCATATCGGTGTTATAATTTAATTAAATCATCTCTGTAGTGCGATTATAGTGCGATTATACTCTAAATAGTTATTTCCCGCATCAATGACTTTCTCGTTGCTATGAAATCTTCGTCTTATAAGATTTCTTTTGAGATTCGGGAACAGGTGAGAGTCACTGAGTGCTAGATCTGGCGAATAGGGTGAATGTGCAAGCAATTCTAAGCCTAATTCGCACGTTTTTTCCCATTGCAATGACTGAACGATGGGCAGGGTCATTGTTGTGAAGAAACAAGACTTTTCTATGTCAAATAAGGTCATTTTGTTTTCATATGATCACTCAGACGTTGCAGTAAGCTTGCTTAGTAGTCAGCAGTGATATTTTTACTCTTTTCCAAGTCATAAATAATAATAATTCTCTGTGAAGCCAAGAAAACACTAGTCATAACCTTGTTAGCAGACAAAATTGACTTTGACCTTTTTTGGAGTTGGTTCAACCAAAGCAATCCACTGTTTTGACTGTGATTTACTGTCTGGAGAGAAGTGATGTATTCAAGTTTCAATGAGCCATGTGAAAAATTCACTGGAATGTTTACGGTTGAACTGCAAATTCTGACTGAAACAGCTTTTGTTTGCAATTTTTGATCAGGTTACCCATCTAGCACAGACCTTGGGAAAGCTCGAAACATTATTTCAGAAATTACTCTAACGTTCTGTTGATATTCTTACAGCGTCTGTTATCTCATAAAAGTTTAATATGTGGTCTTCCAGTATTAAACAATGATTTTTCTCATACGTCCCATTTCAAACTCTAAAAAACACCTTTTAATCATTGTATATGAAGGGACAGTATCTTTCAAAGTCCTATCCGTTTCCTTCTTGATTTCTTTATGCGTTAAGCCTTTCAAATTCATCATCAACCTTCAAGATAGGCAAGATAGGCCTGTTTCGGCTCAGAAGAGATCTTCCCAGCATCTCCGTGGTCTTCCAACATCTCTAATACCAACTGGTTTACACTGCAAGGCCTGTTTGGTGAGTCTTTCTTCTGGCATTCGAGAGAGGTGATCTTGACATTTCAATTTGTACTCCCTGAGTTTGTCATTTAAAGTAAATATTTTTATTTGTTCTCTTATTGTTTCAGTTTTAATGTGATCTTTAAGACTAAAGCCAGCTATGTACCTCAAAAATTTCATTTCAGCCGTTTCAGTTATTCGTTTATCAGTTCTGTTCAAGGTCCAGGTCTCGGCTCCATAAGATATAACAGACACTGCCATAGTTTTATAAATCTTTAATATGGTATCTCTTCTTGTTTTGTTTTTCAATGTTCGTTTTATAGTGCCACATATGTTTTGAAATTTATAGATATTTTGTTTTAAATCTCTGTCACATTCATAGGAAATATCACATCCTAAGTAATTAAAATGTTTAACTTGTTCTAGTATTTTGTTTTTGAGGAGCATTTTGGACCGTGTTGGGTATTTACCTATAAAAGCCATCACTTTCGTTTTCTGTGCTGAAATGATAAAATTATACTTCGATATTGTTTTGTCGAGTTGGCACAAAGCTATTTGTAATCTGTCTTCAGTATCTGCCAGAATGACCTGATCATCTGCAAACAGGACGTATTTAAGATTGTACGACCTAACTTAAAATCTACTTCCAACTGAGCTTGCCATTCGGCAGCTGCTGCGTCGATATAAATATTAAAAAGAGTGGGCGACATTGTGCAGCCCTGTCTTACACCTAGGTTGATAGTTTGTCTTAAAACATTATCCATGCCAATATAACTCCCTTCCTACATTTTCTTTATCATTAAAATTAAACGTTGAATTATTTAATTACTGCTCGTTTTCTTCAAATCCTACATTTTCTTGAAACTTCTACACTGGTTTTGTTTAAAATGCTGTCATTCAAAAACTAAACAAGCTATTGACCAAACTATTGAGAAAAACTAGTCTAGAAGTAGCTCTAGGAAATAGAAATATGATGCTATCCGTCAAATTGAATCATTGGCGCTAACTCTATATGGGTCCTGGGACTTATCAGCCTACCCTCGTGTATAAAAATATAAAATATAAACGTAATAATATTTATATAATTTCACATTTTAAGTGAGCTGTTGAGAATTTCTATCAAACGATAAACATTTGTTAATATTACTACAGTACCTATATTACGAAAAAAGTTAATAACATAGAATTTATAATTGCAGAACATTCTGAGCTGGTACACTAAGCGGATGTCAGGTTTGTAATCAGTGTGAAAATATGATTCAGAAACGCTATATCATTAAAGAAATCCATGCAGAACTTTTTATTAATAGAAAAAGCGTTTATTCCACTCTTCAGTTTATGTTAATTGAGATTTAACTGCAAACAACTTCATTACATATTTTCATATAGCAAGAATGGAAATAGGTGGATTCCCTAGGCATAAGCGACAGTCATTTCTGTTAAAAGGAGGTTGCTATAAGATAGCTTTGAAATTGTATATTTGCAGTCCAATGAGATAAAACCGAGCAATGAGTTCCCGTTTCTGGAAAGTATAATATTCCTAAATACAAAAAAGATAACAGAGAATATTCTTCAAATAGTTAATTACACAAAAATATATATCTGCCAGAAATTGTGCACTTAAAGGATGTTTAAATTTCTTCTCTAGTACAATTTTCTAGCTCTAACGGTTTACAACGAGGGTGGTTCAATGAGTACCATGTTTCAAATTATAGGGTATAGATAAGGGACGTTTGTATTATCATGTGATTTCATTTGATACATGTTGTCGAAACAATTTTGGTGCTGATTCTTAGTTTAGTTAGATTTTACAGACATTTCAATAAGTTGCTCAGCGGATTTTTGCTAAAATGGAGAAAGTTTATATCGTTCAGGCATTAGCTTTTTACTTTTGGATGAGAAAACTTGCGAGGACATAAAAGCGAAATTGGATGCTGTTTTCGTCTTCTATGACAACAGTTAGATGTTGGTAAAACGAATTTAAACGTCGTCTAACATCCCTTTTTGAGGAGGAGCGCCCAGAATGATGATGATGATGATGATGATGATGATGATGATGATGATGATGATGATGATGATGATCATGATGATGATGATGATGAAGATGATGATGATGATGATGATGATGATGATGATGATGATGATGATGATGATGATGATGATGATGATGATGATGATGATGATGATGATGATGATGATGATGATGATGATGATGATGATGATGATGATGATGATGATGATGATGATGATGATGATGATGATGATGATGATGATGATGATGATGATGATGATGATGATGATGATGATGATGATGATGATGATGATGATGATGATGATGATGATGATTCGGAAGAGCTCTGTATGTTTAAATAACGTTTTTAAGCAAGATTAGAAACGAAAGGAAATTGTAATTCTGCAGATAAAAACTTCATAATGCATTTATTTCTGGCAGTTGCACGTTAGTAACTGTAGCGAAACTGTAGCAGCAGACCAGGTTCGCCGTCCGTAAGCGAAAGCAGCTCCGGAAATTCCTATTTGTCTCCGGTAATGCCTTGATGGATATACAACTTTTGCGGCAGTAGAGTTATGCGGGCATGCCGTTACTGCAGGCGCACTGCAGACAACACCCCTACACAAAAGGAGCGACAGAGGAGGTTAAATTTTGACTTCGCCATTACCTGGCAAATTAGCTGCAATGCCTGGCCTTCAAACACGCAATTCTATCCTTATCGGTACTACCAACTAATGCAACATTGTGTTCACAACGCCTTCGGCTATTTGCATTTACAAGCCTGTCGAATTGTATCACACAGCTCAGTGCAGTTTACTGCGAGGAACAGCATCAGGTACATGATTTAGCACCAGATCAACGTGGGATTCCCCTGCAATATGTGCCAGAAAAAAGTCTGATGGGCTAAATTCACATTACTGTGTCTACCTGTATCATTTGTCTTTCTATAGCTTCTATCACCTGCTGCCTCTGACAACATTTACAGGAATATTGCCTCACTTACTTTGCTGCAGTTGTAAGGGAAACTGCATCGAAGATAAGTCACTTAACAGTTGAGTTCCTATAGGTTTAAAATTTCATGCAATTGTGAGGAACAAGAAAATATGTAATCACTTTTAAAAATTGAACACACTGAGCAATTGAAAGGATACCATTGAATATTTGTTAAATTGCCTACGACAGAAATATATCTTAGTTGATCAGAATGTTCCATAAGCGAGAATTTAACCCGTGAACTATCGAATGCAGGCCTCAGATGTTACGGCAGCAACTGGGGGATAGGTCACCAAACCTACGGGCACCTAGTACATAATCAGTGAGCAGTACCCAAATGAACGAGGCAAGTTCAAATGCTATCTCATTTTTCAGTTTGGTTGATTTGTCGAAAGCATTGAACATCATTGGTCAGGATTAATGGATTTCAGCAAGATTAAAATCCTCAGGGGATGCTGTGTGGAAAAGGCCGAGGGGGTCGTGCGTAAAATAAATAGTGATTGACATGCGTGGGTGCAAAGGGAGCTCTAGGAGTACATATTATGGTAAAAATATCTGTTTAATTCCCAGTAATAAATTACTTATTTACTTTTTTGTTTAAATAATACATTTAGTAATATTAATAATAATTAATTTAATAATAAATTATATTAATTTAATTTTATATATTTTTATTAATAGTTGGTAGTATTAGTTCTGTATAGATGATATTGATATGGATAAAATGAATTACATGCTTTTATTTAGATTGATTTTGATAAGAAATTTTGTTTATTTTATATAATTTTCTTTTATTTTCCAAATGTTATATAATAAATGTAATTTTTGAAAGTTGTATGTGTATAAATGTATCTGACATTTATGTTGTATGTAGGAATGTGTTGTGAATAAGTGTTAAAATTCTGCCATATTAAACCTGCTTTAAGAAATTAGGTGCCAGGGTTATATACAGATTTTTATTTTTATTTTATTTTTAATGCTGTATGTAAGAGAAGCGTTGAGCACATTAAATATTTTGGACTCATATTTGGAGGGGCCATCCACCTTACTGATGTTAATTTCGTAATTTTCCTCGGTGGTTAGTCGAATCGGTTGAATATTTTCATTCGCGATTTTTTCTATTGTTTCTTTCATTTTATTTAATTTGCTTGTTCTTCACCACAATATCTGTCATTGGCCTGATCACTCATCTTGTATGTCATCATTCAAGTCTGTTTGCTCTTCAATAAGCTATTGACCCAATGGAGTGAGTGAGTGAGTGTGTGCTGTTTAAGGGCTGTATGTCCTGCAAAGAGTTCGATAATCCGTTGAAGAATACATTTTAGTTAAGCAATTTGTGCTTGCATGGTATTACAATTCATGGTTCCAGTTACTGAATACGACTTACAACTATTGCAGCGACCTCGGTAGCGTGTCTGTCTCACGTTCAAGAGGTCCCGAGTTCGAATCTTGGTCAGGGTTTTCCCTTATCCTGAAAGGCAAATATCGGGTAACTCTAAGCTCTATAGACCCTGGGCTCATTTGAGCATCATTTCACCCATTCCATTCAACATCCGATATGACTTAACGATGGAGGTTTTCCCTTATCCTGAAAGGCAAATGTAGGCTCTATGGACCCTGGGCTCATTTGAGCGTCATATCACCCATTTCATTCATCGTCCGATATGACTTAACGATGGAGGTTTTCCCTTATCCTGAAAGGCAAATGTAGGCTCTATGGACCCTGGGCTCATTTGAGCGTCATATCACCCATTTCATTCAACATCTGATATGACTTAACTATGGAGGATTTCCCTTATCCTGAAAGGCAAATGTCAGATATTCTAAGCTCTATGGACCCTGGGCTCATTTGAGCGTCATTTCACCCATTCCATTCAACGTCCGATATGACTTAAAGTTGGAGGACGTAAATTACAAGAAACAATATATTACAGTGATGGAACATAGAGTAATATGTTCAGATCAGCTTCATTCTTAGAGGTGTACAATAGAAAAGTGGATAATTTCCCCGTGGTACATCTACCTATACATCGTTAATAGTGTCAAATTGTGTGCAATCAAGAATTTGTTGAAGTGAAGAAGTTGACCATAGAATAACAAAGAAGTGAATTGCACGAGTGTCTACACTTTGCTTCCGTAACATCAGTTAACCGAATACACTTTTTATACAGGCAGTGTCCTAAGAGAAAACTGCTGGAGACTTTTAGAAAGTTCATCAACGACCAGGCTTCACTGCTTAACATTATAATTTACTCAGCCTTGAAGGGCCACAGCTATTTGAAGTTGCGTGACCAAGTTTTCGGTCGTTTGATACCCAAAACTTTGGCTGTAGGGTTTAATATTTTGTTTGCTAATGAGATTGTCAAAACCAGGATATCAGCGTCGCCGCATGTCACAATTTCGGCCCATGAGGTCCTTTACGTATCAGTAAATCTAATGACATTTGGGTAACACCTTAAAGCATACTGAGAGGTTTCGATGTTATTTATGAATAATTGTATATGTCCTTTGAACCCAGTAATAATCATAACCGAATTAGGAAACCTTAAAGAAATATAATGCGGGCCATGTCATTTTAAAACAAGGTGGCGTTTTATAAGAAATATATCCAAAATACTTCGTGTTCGAGAGAAACATGTTTCTGGAAGCTAAGTTGATGCAATTAATTTATTGATAATTATTTTAAAATGTGTGATAGTGCACTCCTATGACTTACTCTTCTGCTGTGCAACCCCAAATAAAAAATATAGGTCGTTCTACATAATTCGAATGCAATTTCGTAAATTCAAAGTAAATAACCAACACTGAGAAAGCCTCAAATCAGTATCCAGTGAAATTATAAAATAAAAGATTTGAATGAAGATAAAAATTGTAATCGTGTTCCTGATTTATATATGTTAAATTAAAGCATATTTTAATAGCTTGGTAATCCTTAAAGTGATATATGGGGGCTGTTCAATAAAGAATGATCACACTTTTTTCTGACAAAGTACCTTTGCTGATCCTCATAATTTTGATGGTTCTTCTCAAAATAGTCTCCCCTGAATGCGATACACTTGTCCCAACGTTTCTTCCAGTCTGCAAAGACATGCTGGGAACCATTTTTTGAGATATCCTTCAAAATCGCCTCCGCAGCCTTCACCACTGCTTCTGATGATGAATACCTTCCACGAAGGCGTTTGTTCAAGCTAGAAACTATAAAAAGGTCACATGGGGCTAAATTCGAACTATAGGGAGGGTGAGGAATGTACATCACGTTGATTTTTGCAAGATTTCAGCAACAACATAGGCAATATGCGGCCGTGCGTTATCATGGTGCAGCATCAGCCTGCTTTGAGCATTGCTGTTGGCTCTCAGCTCTCTGTTGGCTCAATATGATGTAGCCAAGATTCATCAGCAATGATGACGTTTGAAAGAAACCCCAGATCTTCCTCTAACATCAACTTTAACTGCATGCAAGAGTCTTGGAACGCATCGCGTACAAACACGTCTCATGTGTAATCTTTTTTGTGGGTGGCACCCAATGAAATGTTAAGTATTTCAGAAAGTGATGTTAAGCTAATTCATCGATCCTCTCTCACAATAGTAGCAGCAGTGTTGAAGTTTTCTTCCGTAAGAGCAGTAACTGGAGCATCGGGTCCAAGTTCCTTTGAAATTGACTGTCTGCCCTCTTTAAACATTTTAAATCACCTTCAAGCGGTGCTGTAGGGAAGAACAAACTCTCCATAGACCTCCTGTAACATTTTATAGGCCTCAGCTGAAGATTTGTTGAGACGAAAGCAGAATTTCAAAGTAGCATATTGTTCCTCGTGTGTTACCTCCATTGCAGCGGTAGGCGATACTGAACAGGTCTGAACTTGCCTAGCTCTCAGGCGGGAACCAGGAGCATCAACAGTGAAACTACCACGACGTGTTTGTTCCACATTAAGCTAACAGAACATAATAAGTTAGAATTTTAGTGCTAAAAGATATGACTGTAAAAATTATGATCATCTTTTATTTAACAGCCCTCGTATAAGGTAAGCGTAGGTGATTCCGAATATTAGGCGACTCGGATTAGGTTTTGCAAAATCTGTTCCTTAGGTGACGTTAGTGTATGGTTGTTTTGGATCGACGACGTTAACTTCCTGAGACAGTTGAGTGTGTAATACGATTGTGTTTCTTCACTCTAAGTGAGAAATCAAGCTTCTTTTACAGAAAGGAGTATGTAATTTCTCTATTTCTGACATTTTGTTATTTTTAAGTTCGTTTAAGATATGTTCATGACGAAAGTGCATGGAATTTTCTCCAGACACTTGTACAACGAGAAAATCCAGACTTTCTTACATCTATAATCCTCTTTGTTGTTGTGATAGTTACTTAATCAATGCTGCAAAAATAAATGCCGGTTCAACAGCAGGGTGAAGCATTTTGAGGTAAGGTAAGGGATTCATGTTTTTATTTAGATCCTCCAACGTTAATTTATATGAGACAATGAGTGAGATGTTTTGAAATGATGCTCAAATGATTCCAGAAAAATGGAGAATGGTACCACGAAATCTGTGTGGATGCTGTGGGAAAGGAACAATATGTTGAAAATGTCTGTGAGATGCATAAAGATATGAATATACAAGTGTTTACATGTTTAATTTTTTCTCATGATTACATTATATACTGAAATTGAATGTTCAACCTTTTTTCTTTCCATTCCGATTCGTCCACTATGCCAATCCTATCCATCTTCCAATTGCAGACGATTAGGAATAAAAATGAAAACTGAAGCCTACAGAAAGTTCTTCATTGAAAACTTACTAAGTGTTGCAAATGGGAAGGTTTCTATCCTTGAGCAGTACTCGGTGAGCAACCAATCGGAATCCTGCGGTGTTGTATTGCATTCCGCCAATTGGTTTGAGATGAACGGCACACTAATCAATTTAATAAATACTATTTGTGCTAAGACAAAAAGTGAGATTTTCCCAAAACTGTTTCATGAGGAAGGAGAGAGTAATGTTGTTAACATAACCTTAAAAAGCCTATATTTTTAGGCCATATAGTTTTCCAAATACAAATAAATAAATTAGATACCATTATATTATAACAATGCATTGCAACGTAAGTACTGTAGTGAATATCATTATTGGCTGGCATGTATATTTGAAATTACTCAGAACTGAAACGTAAACATTTGACATGACGTGATAAAAGAAATATGTACTTTGAATAAGCCAAGGTGTTTGTTAAATTGGATGAGAGGAAACGATACACTTCTTGCTAGTTTGGCAGAACGAGTCTGGCCACATTCTATCTTTGTTTATGAATGGTTCGTAAACTCTATTTACTCAAGAGAGTTCAAAGCAGTATTATTCAGTTACTCATCCATGAAAAAGTGTATCCATGAAAAATCTGGATCAATGAGACACGATCCACCTTCCCTGCTAGAACATTCCAAATGAGTTAATGTGGGCTCAAATTATGTTGCAAACAGAAATAATATTTTTCAACTCACGTTCAACGACTTATTCACAAAGAAATTGACAAGGAACACAATAAGACTGGAAAAACTACGTGAGACATCAGATAAACTACAAGAAGATGACTTTTGGAAAGAAATAGCACGTAACGAGATTTTGAAACCTGTCATCATGCAGTACTCCGACGTTGAAGACAATGATAATGACGAATTATCTCTTAACGTAAGTAACATTCACAGCTATACGGATGCACCACTGGTATTTTCCTTGGATTAGAAAATAAGTAATTCATAAACTATAATTAATTTTAAGCTAAATATTTAAACCATTTGCGTAATATACGAATATGCATGTTGTAATTGTGATTTCAACAAATGCATTATTATACAACTTTGGAAAATTCAGTTTACGTTCCCTTACGTTTAGTACCACGAACACTCGCAAGTGTGCGAGACGGAGGGAAATAAAAAAAGAGTGGGGGTAATAAGGTGGCAACGGTGAACGCTCTAACGCGTCTCATTAGCTACAAGTGAGAACTCTTCCCATATTAGACACATAATAGCATTTAACGTAATCTAGAATGTTTAGGCTTTAATATAAAGTAAACGATTTCATATTTACATGACAAATAAACTTTTTGTGAAAAAATTTTAAAATATTGATCCAATTCACCCACGTTTACCTTACATAACCTATATTTGGTCTGGTGCAATATCAACTTATTTGAATGTTTTGTTCGGGTAATAGTTGCAAGGTTGAATAAAATCATCAGGGGTGCAAATTATTTACTTATTATCCAATTTTATTATTTCTGTTTTACCCAAAGGTATGTTAGGGATATAGTTTACAAATGGATGTAAATTACTGGGGCATTTAAATTTTTTGACACAGTGGGATCATGAGGCACTTAATAGCATAGCCTTCAATATGCTACATGTCACAGCATCACCTTAAGAGACCAAATGTAGCCGTTATCGACCGTTTGGATGACCGTTTGCATTCAATGGGATAGTCGTCATTTCCTGTAGGTGATGGTATCCGTCCACCAATGGTATCAGGGGTTTTGGTTTTTTTCTTTCACGCACAAGTACAGAGATGAGTTACACTGGGAAGTAATGCAGTCAGCGTCAGGCATCCTCAAATCCTAATGTTGACTTTTCTGGTCGATATCGCTGCCTTTTGCAGCTTTTGTGATGCTGAGTAGGCACTTGTTTTAATACCTACAGCTGGGACCGATTCCATATAAGTATATGCTTAAGTTGTATTTTGCAAGCATTTTGTGTTGAATAACAACACTTGTTTTTTACTCCAAGATATTCTGAGGCAAACGTCAAAATATTCTTCTTAAATTGTAACTTATTCCTATTCCATTACATAGACTTTGAAACTCGTTTTAACTTCTTAATAATTGATGAATCAAATTTACAATTGCTTTGTACTTTATGTACATCAGAAGCTGTTGGTGTTGTGCTATAAGATACTTGTATTCAGGAGTGTAATTTTGTTTCAGTCTTGGTACGACTACAAGCTGCAATGGGACCCTAAGGAGTACGGTGGTGTTGAGATGCTGCATGTACCCTCGGACCACATCTGGCGTCCCGACATAGTGCTCTACAACAAGTAAGGGAACTTATGTTTTATAAACCACTATCCACTAAAATCCTTGTGGAAGTTTAAAATCAGAGCATTTAACATTCCTGTTGCTCATTTAAATTGAAACAAATATATAAATACGATTAATATGATCACTTTCTTCTCGGGCAACAAGTCAGGTGTAAAGACGATTAGATATCGACGTTTCGGGAGTGTGCATCTCTCCCATCATCGAAATACAGAATGAAATACTGAATGAAATACTGAATGAAATACTGCATATAACACAACTATAAAAAAGACAAAATACTATCAAAATTCGCATTACTGAACAAAAGACTGTTTTCAGCAAATTAACTGCTAGGTCAGGCGATGGCGTGAGTATAGAAAATTGTGTCAGAGAAACGTAACTACTTAACTTCACTATCTAGCTGTATTTATCTTTGCTTCTTAAATCGACGGATTTCCATTTTTAAGGCCGATTTCCAAGAGGAGCTGATTAACCATGCTCCTTTCAGAGGAAATCACCAAAGCCTCCTTAATTCTCTGCTCCCAGTAACTGTTGCATTTTGCCAAGATGGTCGTTTCCCGAAAATTGGTTCTATGGCCGTTATCAAAACAATGCCCTGCCAGTCCAGACTTCTCAGGTTGCATTAAATGAATGCTCTGTTCATGTTCGATTATTCTAGTAGCGATGGTCCTTCCGGTTTGTCCTATATACGGTGACCAATATTCACAGGTACACTCCCTGAACTTGGAAGTCCAGTTTGTCATTCACTGGTCTCAACAGATGTTTAATCTTCGTAGGTGGCTTGTGGATGGTCCTGATGTTGAAAACATTAAACATCTGTTGAGACCAGTGAAAGACAAACTGGACTTCCAAGTTCTGGGGGTGTACCGCATTCCCTGTGAATGTTGGACACCGTATATAGGACAAACAGGATGGACCATCGCTACTAGAATAGTCGAACATGAACGGAGCATTCGTTTAATGCAACCTGAGAAGTCTGGGCTGGCAGAGCATTGTTTTGATAACTATCATAGAACCAATTTTCGGGAGACGACCATCTTGGCAAAATGCAACAGTTACTGGGAGCGGAGAATTAAGGAGGCTTTGGCGATTTCCTCTGAAAGGAGCACTCTTAACCGTGATGCTGGGTTTCAGTTCAGCTCCTCTTGGGAACCAGCCTTAAAAATGGAAATCCGTCGATTTAAATATTACCTGCGCGTTCTTTTGATACATTTACAGTCCCTGCTATCTCAAACAACTTCACTCAGCGGTCTTCAAATACTATACTATGGATTTTTTCAATGATCTCTGGAGTTGTGATTTGAGGGGGTACTCGTGGTTGGAAGGGAGTAAGCGTGGAGTTAGTGTTATGGAGTTTATTTGGATGGGTTCTGAGTTCGTGTCTAGCTCATTATCTTTACATGGCTGTTTTATCTCAGGAATGGTGCACACCAGACTACTTCGTTCTTTCCTTTCATTTAATTAATACTGCTTACTCTTGTTGCTTTGGGTTGCACACATACGCATTACCTACGCACATCACTAAGTATGACACCACTGCCCCCATCGATGTGCAGATCAAGAGTGATCCCTTTCCTCTTGGGTGTATTGAACAACCCTTCCTTACCTATCTTTTTAGCTCAATTTCAACATGCATTATCCTTACGCCTAACGGTACTTCTTCCTGTCTGCCCCCAAACTACAAGTGTACTGCTTCAGACTTCTACATGGCGTCCAGAGCGAGGCTCATCCATTTAAAACTCTGTAACCCACCTTTTAATCATTATATATGAAGGGGCAGAGTCTTTCAATGTATTGTCTATTTCCTCCTTGATTTCTTTAGGCGTTAAGCCTTTCAAATGGAAGTATTTAATTACTGCTCGTTTTCGAAATCCTCCATTTTCGTGAAACTTTTACACTTGTCTTGTTTAAAATTCTGTCACTAAAAATTTAACAATCTGTTGATCTGTAAGTATAGATACAAGCTAGTCTAGAGTTAAACTATATGATGCTCTCCGTCAAACTGGTCCAGTGGTGCCATCTCCATATGAGTTCTCGGACTTAACAGCTGACCCTGTATATTAGTTAAGTTTAGCGTAGTCTTGCATGTATTAAGGGTGACATGCCAACTTCTGATTCCGTAGGTTAGTAAATGTACTTCATACGTAACAATCCTTATCATTTGAGCGGCAGTAAAGCTGTTTGCCCTTTATATAGATTTACGGCAGCTAAACGAACTTAAAGCCTGATTAAGAGACACTTGAGCAAAGCTAAATGAACTTTCACGGCCAACATAGGACAAGTCACTGAGAACAATGGATTTGTGTTCACATAAAATAAAAAGCTATAGTTGAACCTTCAACGAAACACATCAATAGTTTATAATTCGTAACGGCACATTTAGGATATTAAATCAAAACTTGCTTTGTTTATGTGATGTCACATCGTGTGGATGTCTATACCACAACTTGGAGTCAAACTTTGCAAGAGGTATCTATGGAAACAGAGAGAGAGAGGAAGAAAGGTATTTATTATTCATCATTGTGTGTAAACAGGATCAGAAACAAAAATGTACTGAGATTAAAAAATTGAAGAACTGTGCTTCATGTCAAAGCTTCCGGGATAACTTGTGACACATTTCGACTGATTTATGACTGTATAACATGTATCCATTTACGAGGTTGGAGTGTCCATACAATTAATCGCAAATGTCAATCATATACGAGCTATCGAGAACGTATTTTGAGCACTGCAAACTGAGTTAACTGGCTACGGTAGATTTTCCTTTCAAATATTATTTTCGTCTGCTACTCATTACATCTAGTTTATGTAGCCTACATACTCACCTCACTGGAAACTTGATATGTCATTAACTTCGTTTGCTTTGTTCGTCTGTAATTACTGAAAAGGATAGATTCTATTTGTTTTGTTCCGTCTCAGCAAAATTAGAAAAAGTTTATTTAGTTTCATTTGTAATTACGTATATTATATCTCAGTGTTTTATTTAGGTTGAATAATGAAGTATTACTTTGCAAGAGCTACGCTACAACGGTTTGTCAATTGGAAAACGAGTAGAACTAATTCGTTTAGTGGTCATTTCGTTAGATCCCACTTCATTTTAAACTAGAAAAAAGCGTCGTGTTCCGCATGTAAATTTCAGTCCTGCTTGTCGCAATTCTATGTCGCATTTAAACCACAGCTTTGAAAGATCTTATTTGCCTACTTAGCTGTTAACCGTAAATCTGTAGCTTTCTTTTGTTTGGATGATTCAGTTGGTTAGGATCTGGCTTACTGATTCCACAGATCAATTATTTATCCACTGTTTTGTTTATGATATACTTTCTGGAGTGTAGTAATGTATCCATGTTTCATCCATGGTAACAAGCCGTCTGAAAAATTCACTGGGATGTTTACGGTAGAGCTCCAACTGTTTAACAGAAAGTGTTTTTCTTTGCAACTTTTGATCAGGTGTCAACAAACGCGGCACCCACATTGCACATACCTTGTGAAAGCCCAGAACATTACTGAAAATATTACCTGTACGTTCTTTTGTTATGTTTACAGCCTCTGCTATCTCAAACAGCTTTAATATGTTGTCTTCCAGTACCAAACGATTAATGTTTTAAATGATATCTGGAGTTATGACTTCCACAGGGCGTCCAGAGCGAGGCTCATCACTAGTGCTCGTAGTCCCATTTTAAACTTGACAACCCACCGCTTAATCATTGTATTTGAAGGGGCAGAGTCTTTCAATATTGTATCCATTTCCTTCTTGATTTCTGTGGACGCTGAGCCTTTCAAATGGAAGTAATTCATTTTCGCAGAACCGCTACACTTGTCTTGTTTAAAGGGCTCCCATTGAAACCTAAACAGGCTATTAACCTGAAACTATGGATACAAGTGAGACTAGAGTTAAATTATATGATGCTATCCGTCAAAGTGACTCAGCGGTGCCATCTCTAAGTGAGTTGTGGGACTTATCAGGCGATCGTCGTATAGTGTCCAATATATAAAAAGCATCGAATTTCATAAAAATGATATAGTCGCGCTGCTCGAACGTTTACCATGGCTTTATGTTTGTTAAAGGAAACCTCTCAGATAACGCACTGATTATTGTTGTAAGCGTGAGAGGGGAACTGCCACCCTTCCCAGCCCTGAGCTAAGCACCAATGAACGCATCAATTCAGTCAATGGAGTTCGCAGGAATCACAGATGACAGATAGATGTTTACTCCACGTGGAGTAATCAGTGCGTTATCTGAGAGGTATCTATTAACAAATATATATCCATTGTGACCATTCGAGCAGTGCGACTATACGTATTATGCGAAAAATGTTATCACTTTTTAAATCAGCACATCTGCTTCGGTATATGTGACTATTTTAATTAAAACCGGCAAAGAGTCGGAAGACTGTGTCATTATTGGTCATGAGTTGTTTTTGGAGGGTTTTTCATACAGTTCTGCACAGTTTAGCACTGAATTACTGTAACCTCACAGTTGTCCGTCCATCTTGTTGTTGGTGTTTCAGTGTAGGGGTCCCACATGGTGGTCAGCTGAGCCGGGTTTGTCGTGATGCATTCTTGTCCATTCCCATTTGATCCTTGCTGCTTGAGGTGCTTTACTTGTGAAGGCGAAGGTTTCTTGCAATGTTTTTTCTCGTAGTGAAATATCTAGGATTTGCTTAACATTCCCACACCTTAACTGAGGTCTTTTGTTTGGATAGGTAGAGTCAGGTTGAAAAATGCAATGCCATAACCGGGATTTGAGCCACGAATCTCCCGGTCTCTCTCCGGTCACTCTAACACGTTGAGATGCCATGGCCAACATGTCATCATGACATTTAATTCTCCAACTGACTCTGTTTCCCGGAAGACCACTAGGAGTTCTCATATACAATAAGACACGCACCTTTTGTGGCGACTTACTATGTTGTAAGTTCTTAAGTCCCAGGCTTTATACGGCTAGTGTGGAAGAACGATTAATTTCCATCAATTCACCTAATAGTGGTAACTATGAAGCCTGGAACTTAAGTACTTACAGCATACGTTGCCGGAAAACGTATTTATCTCATTGTATACGAGAACTCCTAGTGGTATACCAGGAAACCTACGAGAAGTTGGAGAATTTAGTTGACCATGGTAGACAATACCGGGAGATCCGTGGTTCAAATCCCAATGGCGTTGAATATTTCAACCTGACTTTACCTGTCCAAAACATCGCCTACACGCGGCTATATTGTGTGGAAAAACGATTAATTTCTGTCTTTTATTTGGTTGAATAAAATAATGAATAATAAAATAATATTTAATAAAATAATTTGCTCATTTTGGAAATATAATAAAAAGAATGAGTATATGAATATTAATAAAACAATTTTTTGAATAATTTAATGAATTATCTCTGTAAAATTTAAGAGTATTTAAATAAACTTATTTGAATAAATACTTATATAAGGAAAAAATGCTGGTTACCAGCATTTAAATGTAAAGTAGAAAAATATAAGAAATTTTTAGAACAGCTGGAAAATATCTCCAGTTGTATCGCTGGACACAAGTGATATTGTTTTTCTTTTAATCATATATTATTTTGTTGTCTTGAGTTAGTAATTAAGTAAGTAGGTAAAGATTTTTTGTAGGATTTTGGTATTTAATGTGTGTTAGATTTTGTTAGGATGTAGTTAAATATTTTTCTCTTGTTTTTTTTTTTTAAGTAGAAATGTTTAGAAATATTATTTTTGTTTACGTAGTTAAGAAATTGAGCTGTTTGTTTTTCCAGTTCTAAATTTTTTATACATACCAGTATAGAATTTAATATTATTTTAGTTTTTCTGAGTAGATAGAATTTCTTAGATATTAGATATTTTTCGTTTTGTTACTGCTTTTTTTTTCTTTCGGTTTTGTTTTGAAATTAATCTGAAAAATTATGTATATCATATATTCATGTGTATTATGTGTATTTTGGAAATAAATAGAAAATTTGAATATATGCCCCGGTATAGTTTACAAGGTGGTCTATTCAAATTTTTATTTTATTTTATTTATTTATTTATTTGGTTGTTAGAGACATATCTGATATGTATAGAGTAGTACTGCAGTAACAGTATCTGTAGGACTTGAATCTAATTAGTGTTGATATTGTACCTGCAAAAAATATGAAATAAGACCATTTATGGTAATGAATCATAATTAACAAGAAATAGATTAATACCTAACACCTTTAAAGAATATTTTTTTACAAAAACGAGTAGAGAATATCATATAATTGCACATATAGATTTTCAGAACAAATTGAATAATACTGTACACTGGTTTTAAGCAGTAAAAGAGCTATGACGTATCAGCTCGTTAGTCTACCACAAATGAATGCAATGCTTTATTTGTGCTTCGTTTTCTCTTTTGCAAACATCGACAGTGGCTGGACCACAATATTGATCAAATAAGCTAAAAAAGGGGGAAATGAAACTGTTGTGGTACTTGGAACCTGTCAATATCTGTCACTGCCATAGTTGAAGAAACCGGCAATAAAACAAACATGAATTGATATAGGGGAATACACAAGTTTAGTTCGCTAAATATTTCAAAATGTGTCAAGCATTTTCACGGCTTATTAAAGAGACCGAAGTAAATGTATGGTACCTATGCCACCCGGGAAGAAGGATGAGACGAGAGGAGACAGAGGGCGATCCAAAGGAGCCGCGACAATGCAGAGGGCAGGGTACCTGCACTTTACCAGTTGCAAACTCCCCGACAGGCCAGAACAACCGGCAAGCTGACCACCATGGTGTCAAAATGGCCCACCAGGCCAGCCCTGAGACCGGAGACTGTCGTACCGGAAGAATAAGTGTTTAACAAGAGTATATCATCCAGCCATGCAGCGCCGAGACTCCCGGCGACACTTCTACCTTGAAAGAGACTATCAGATAAAAGAAGATGTGAAATATTAATGGAAAGGAAAGGAGAGACGGAAATTTCGGGGGATGTAACTAACCTAGCGTAAAATAAGGTCTCCAAGGCGTGAGCAACGCTATTACGTGAGATCCGGCAACACTGGTGTGTAGATTGGTTACACCTCTTCAAATCCCCACCAGAACGAACCCGTTGTAACCATTAGTCTTGGCTGGGCAGCCGTTTGCGATGGAGCTTCCTATCACTTCCGCCGCCAAGTGCGAGGTGTGTGCAGTGGTCCGTTTTTTGAGTGCCAAGGGTACTAATCCCACTGAAAGTTATCGTCAGTTATTCGAAGTCTATGGGCCACAGTGTATGGATGTCAAAGAACGTGCGAAAGTGGGTCAGAGAGTTCAAAGACGGACGTACAAACGTCCATGACGAACAGCGTTCTGGTCGGCTTTCGGTTTCAGCCGAAACAATTGCAAAAGTGGAGCAATAAATGCTTAAAGATCGGCGTGTGACAGTTCGCGAGCTGTGCGAACTTATCTCTGAAGTCAGTAAGACTACGATTGACAAGATTTTGACCGAACATTTCCATTATCGCAAGGCTGATCTCCTGGCCCATCCCCCTTAGAGTCCAGACTTAGCACCTAGCGATTATCATTTGTTTCCTTAGTTGAATTCAAACCTGGGTGGAACACATTTCCAGACCGACGATGATTTGTAAAACGAGGTTGAGCGCTACCTGCGCAACTTGGAGGGAGAGTGCTATGACAGAGGTGTACAAAAACTTCCACAGCGCATGCGAAAGTGCATCGATCGCAATGGTGATTACGTTGAAAGATAGCTGTGAGTTCCGCCTTTCCATAAATGTAACATTCATTGACAATAAACATGTTTTCTATATTAAATGAAATTAGAGACCTTATTTTACGAACACACCCGTACCTAGCATTCGCCTGATGACCCGGGAATCGAACCCCGATCTCCCAATTGCTGACTACACACTATAGATATGAAACAAAGGACGGATAAGCGTAGGGACAAACATGTTGGGAAGGAAGCAATGCACTCCTGTCAGTATAGGGCTGACTGTGTACCAAATGTCAGAAGACCACTTTGTGTACCGATCTGGCTTATTGTTAATCCCTTGTGTTACTGCTTTGTGATGCTGTAACCTTAGGATCTGGTTCAATAGTTCGGAGTTACCTTACAAGCATACACTGCCTGGATATGAACCTACACAAGCTATGATCCCAAACTGTAAATGGTATTAGGCTATTACAGTCGGAGTAAAACCTATTTGTTGATGTCACAAATTTTTGTGAAGAATGATATTTAAAACACTGTACACTGCGTTTAGGAGCGTTTGAAATCCTGCTGTAAGTAATCACTAATACTAATATTATTAAATAAAATATGCCAAATGAAAGTGTAGAGAATAAATGCATTCAAAAAAGATATAATTTCGATATTTATGTTTTTTATCAAACGTCCAGCCACTTTTACATTGTCTTAATTATCACATCTTTGCATTATTGTCCACCTCGGTAGCGTAGATGGTAGCGTGTCTGACTTACGTTCAGGAGGTCCCGAGTTCCAAGCTCGGGCAGGGAAGTTACCTGGATAGGCTTTTTTCACGGTTTCCCTGATCCTGAAAATTCAATGTCGGGTAACTCTGGGCTCCATGGAACCTAGGCTGTTTTTTTTTTTTTTTTTTTTTTTTTTTTTTTGTTATTTAGGTCCTCCACCGTTGTCATATCGGACGGTGAATAAATTGGGTAAAATTATGCTCAAATGACTCTAGGGGCCATGGAGCTTAGAGTTACCCGACATTCGTCTTTTAGGATAAGGGACAACCCCGGAAAAACCTTATACAGGTAACTCACCCTGACCGAGATTCAAACTTGGGACTCGGGACCTCTTGAACGCTATCATCTACGCGACAGGGGCTGGCTGACCCAGGTTCATTTGAACATTATTTCACACATTTAATTCATTTTCCGATATGAATTAATTTTGGAGGACGTAAAAAAAAGTTTTTACCGTACTGACCTTTCTTCAGGTCAGATACTCAAAACAGGTTTCCTTTCTATTTGTTTGTAACATTTGGAATAAATAAGGTAATAATTTTCTGGACTTGTTCCCCAGGAATTGGCGATAGAACTGTGCAAAGACAATTGACTCTTAATCATTAGCAGTTTTTGCCCTAGAGATGGTACTTTTTCCCTTTCCTGTTTTTTCTTCTTAAGTGAATCATTTATTTTAATTTTGTCTGTCATCTACCATATTTTTCTCCCACAGTGGTATCATTTTTTCTATTCACAGTCTGAGTAAATAATTACTTTCCATTCAATACCACAGTCAACTTCTTTTCCCAGTTTCAGATAAATTCCAAAATTATTCTTCCTGTACTTTCTTTTTCTCAAAGCATTTAATTACGTGTATCTCTGTACATTTTTCTCCTTCATTTCCATATTCATGTTTAAATATTTATAACCCTTTGCTCTCATTTCTTCGCATGTTACATGGAACTCTTTCGTTTTTAGTTATTTTACGGACGGCTTCATTTATATTGTTGTCCACTGTCTTCTGGACAAAAGCTTACGCACATGAAGTGGCACACTTATTTCATTACTTTTTATCAACCAGAAAAAGATGTCTAGGTCCAATTAATACACAAACCATTTCCATTATTGTTGAGTTTAACAGTCACCTAACGCTTTCACATTATAACAGTTCATATAGAGATTATTATATTTTGGTGTGCTAATTTAATTGTAATTAGATTGAAATGTAACATTTGCAATTCTAATGATTTACTCATTATCGTATATTTCTTCAGTAAAGCGGTTAGGAATTTTTTCCTATTTCTTATTTGGTTTTCTAACAATTCCTCCCTTCCTTCTCTAAGGCCTCTAAATATCTTTTTTTCCACTATATATAACTCCTCTAGAGTTCTCTGCTTCTTTATGAAACCAGGTCCATAGTATTCTTGAAGTAAGCTTAAAAACCCAACTGTTGCTGAATGTATTTTGCTTTTGTCTCTTAACTGTAATAACGATGATTCACTTTCATACGTGAACACAGATCAACATGGTTTTATGGAACTCCAGTTTTATTTTGCTTCCTTGTACTGGCTGTGGTTCTGCTTATCTGGTGAAACTTGTTTTCTAAATCTTAAATACTTAAATGCCAGAGCTGTATCAGCAATTTTTTATCAACACATACTTTTGACTTTATATATTTTCCTCGTTGTTTCATTTCTTTGTGGATATATTCCAATTATATTCCTTTTATTGTAAATACGTTTTATATATGTGCGCTTGAAGCTTTCTTCGTTGTTCCGTATTATTGCTATATCATTGGCATAACTAGCATTTCAACTTCTTTCTGTTTAACTTTAATCCTTCACCTGTTACCCGTCTCCAAATATATATTCCGCGTCAGTATATACCAAATACTGTAGGAGAAAACCTGTGTCCATATCTTTGTCCTCGATTCAATTAAGCTTTTA
This sequence comes from Mantis religiosa, assembly GCA_030765055.1. NCBI lineage: Eukaryota > Metazoa > Arthropoda > Insecta > Mantodea > Mantidae > Mantis > Mantis religiosa. Next base: position 103,437,347 of record CM060956.1, on the reverse strand, counting down.
GCATATCGGTATTAATAATTTTACAAAAAGGAGATATGGACATAAAGGAATAGTTGTAATAAAGAATTTTCATTTTTTAAAACCAATATGTAATATAAAGCACACAAATTGATGCTTTCTCATTTCGCCGGCCATTAACGTGTAAAAGAAAACAAACTCGATTCCTGGGTGAAAGCAAATGAATAAGAAATACTTTAACTTAATGCTCAGATACCTGATGTGTTTAATTGCTTCAGTATTGAAGTTCAGTTCATAAAATTATAAGGAAAATGAATTCTTAGAATTTTACGAGAACGAGCAAAAAATTTAGTTGCAGTTACGAATAAAAAATTAAGATCTGGCAACATTCTTTGGTGAAGTACCAATGAAGTAGGCGGGCTTATATTCATAAAGAGATGTATACTTCTAAAATTCTTATCTTTTATTCTCATCTTTGGTGCCTTACAGACCTAGTTTACTGTTACCAATAATTATCAGGGCCCATAGTGTCTTAAGACTGCACTCAGGTTATACATACTTGACAGATGTAGCACCGCTTAACTTTCCATGACCTAAGTGTTTCATTTGTTTTAAACTTTAAAATTTCTAATACATTAGAAGTTAGCAAATATTATTCAGTAGCTACAATTTCTCCTATTATGCCTCAAAACCAGTTTATTTCTATATCTTAAAATAGTAGTCAAACTTTAGATAGTATTTATTGATAATTGTGTTTGAAGTTAACACAGTTACCAATGTCATATATATAGTTTGTTTTCGTCTTAGTTGGTTTTTGTATTCTTGTTTGTTACTCCTTGTATTCCACTTAAATTTGTAAATGTTTAGCTTTAGTTTTTCGTATTACATTCTGAATTGTCTTTTTCTTACTTTTATATTGATATTTAAGCCATGTTTGTAAATTATCATGTGTTTAGCCACCGTAAATAAACCATTACTCTGTTGTGGCACATATGATTGAATGAATGAATGAATGAATGAATGAATACATAAATAAATAACCTACGATAAATTTATCAAACAATTTAACTCGTGTTTTCCTTTTTCTTCCCTTAAATCCTAACAACAGCAGCCAGCAAAACAGTCTTCAAATACGAATATATTGAAGGAAGCATAAAAATTGTTCTCTTGTTCATTGTTAAATACTAACTCATATGTATTTATTTTAATTTGGGATAGATTCTCGATCCTTACAATACCTCAATACGATACTTCCATGGTATCGACATTGAATGAGACTTCATAGAATTCCCTCGGTAAATTTTCAATACTTCGGTAGCGATTCTGCAATTTTTATTTTATTTTACAATAAAAATATAAGTATCGCAAGTATAACTTTACAAATCCCGAGAAATTGCCAGGAATGTGGTACCTGCACTTTAATTTTATACAATAAAATAATCGTGTGTCAAATTTACTGTCAGTTAAGAGTTTACAAGAAGAAATCACTGCATATCTCAACGATTATTTGTCACCCCCCCCCCCCATTTCTAGGCACTGGAGTACTGTAAAATAAATATAAAAAAACATGTCGCTAAATATTTGTGTTTTGCACCTACAACAGTTTTCTTTAAATACTATTCAGTACAGCAGGACTCATATATGACAGAGAAAGTAGACTTGACCCCGAAAGAGTAAAAAATAACAGTATTTTTCAACAAAACTTATAAAAGTGGACTGTTTTTCTTGTAAATGTCTAATGTAGATTTAAAAATAAGTACAGTAGTGGTTTTAGATTTTGTCACATTAAATATATCCACATAATTAATTTTATTATTGTCATTACACAGGTCTCCCAACATTCTATTTTCTAAAAGTAGAAATGAGGAACAGAATATTAATGTATCGTGGAAAATATCGTTTATCGGTATCGAGTATCGAGAAAAACTGAGATCGATACATTAGAAATTTTAACATAAGTACGTTACCTATTTATTGCAAATATTATCCGGTTGTTATTTGTTTACCAATTTATATTAAGAGTCACTAATTCCGATTTCTGAGATACAGGGAGATAGGATATTCCCTACTAAAAGTAAAGTGAATGAGGAAAGCGAAGAAGTAGAGGGTGAAAGGGGAGGAGAATTCACATAAAAAGCTTTTAGCAAGGGGAAATAAATATTCTACAGGAGTGCGGAGACTCCCTGAATCAACAAAAACAAGTGATCCATGCACACTACTAAAATACCTGTAAATATATGGAAAAATTGTAAATTGATATTTTACAACAAATTCACATTACATTTAAGTCATAACCAAATATACATACATAACTATCGTGCAAAAAATTAGCAATTTTGTGTGTTACAGAACCTCTTTCGTCTCTTTTTTCACCATTTGACTCATCCCATCGTTTATTTATGACACTAACATCACAATATAGTATTACTTATTCATTACTTTTTCCTCTTTCAAAACGTTTTGGCAATCCTTTACTAGACTATTGGGTCTAATGTCAACTACTTGAGTGGTGTAATATTCACCAAAGAAACAGGTTCAACATCTCCAACAAGATGTCACCTGCTGTCGCGGACAGGAATATGGATTTCCTTTCCACGAGATTCTACTGCACTTCGCCTAATATTAAATTTAACACAATCCCATCATATATTCTTTTGATCCATCAGTTGCCAAGTGTGTCTGAATCTTGTCTCTTGAAATGACAGGACGAAGGTTTTGGAATTCTTTATTCCCTTCTGAATATTAGTAATTTCAACCCAGTCTTGAAATATTCTGAGATTTCAGTATAAAGAATTTTTAACAGCTGGGAACCTTTCTAGTATATTATGATATGCAACAAATATTTGACAACTTTATTTCTGAGCAACGAACGACGTTAAGGTATTCATGGTGTAAGTATAGATACTGTCTCGTAAGTAATGTCTTTTTTAAGAATAACAATTTTTTCAAATGTGTTGTGACAAGCAATTAACTAATTTTCAAAGTATAGATCATTAGATTCTATGATATTTGAGCCATCGTCCTGCGAGGTTTATTATCCCACGATGGTACCAGTCTCTGGTTTCTGATGCTAAGAATTCGGTCACATCCACTTGCACTCCTTCAATGTTCTCAAAATTTCTTCTACATGGAAAATGGGCCATGGATCAGAAAATATGATATCATGTTGGTGCGAGATCAGGGCTGTTTGCTGGGTGCGGTATCAGATCAATTCCTCTCAATACCTGAATGTTGTTTACATAGATGTTCATGTAGTATGCGGTATTGCATTGTCCTTTTGAGTTAGAACTCTATTTCGGTTAACTAACACTAGGTATCTCCGTCTCAAAATTTCATGAACTGATTCCAGTTATTGAGAGGAAAGATTGGCATTAATCGCCCGCCCGTTTGGAACAGATTTCCAGTGAATCTCGTCTTAAAAATTCCATCAGACACACAACATTACTTCAGGACACAACTGATTTTTTGACGATTACTTTGGCAGGTTGGTGGGGACTAAGCTACTTTTTCGAGGCTTCAGGGTTACAGTAATATACCCTTTATTCATCAGAAGCGTCAATTCTCTTGACCAATCCACCATCCATGGCATTACGGATAAGCTGACGACATATATCCACTCTACATTCAGCCTGTTGAGGTGTCAGTTCATGAGGTACATATCTACAGCTTCTATATGATTTTCCAAGTGTCTTAATGCAGCAATGTATGGTACCTTTTGATACCCCAAATTCTTCTTAAAGTTTACGGTTAGCCTTTTGTGGATTTTCTCGCTAAACTTGGCTTCTATCCTCAGTATTCCATTCTTTTAAGTCTTCCAGAACTTGATGAATCTTTAGTGTTTTCGCCTCCATTGTTGAAACGTTGGAGCCATCACTGTGCCACACGCTTACCAACGACACGTTCTCCTTCCACTTCACATATCCTTCGAGCTGCGACAGCGGCTTTATAATCTTGTTTCCAGTAATGATTTAGAAGGACTCTAGGTTCAAATGTTTTTATCTGCATTTTGTGATTTTTTATTAACAACTGAAGACTATTACAAGCTCGCAATGTACGCAAGACCAGGTATGGCATCCTTAAAATAGCAGTGCCAAACCAAAGAAACCCAATAAATTTTCTAAACCACCAAAGTCAAAAAACAGACCTTATGAGACAACGTAGTAACATTCTCATCTGTATTAAATTCACAGTTATAAATCCTGTCATCTTTATACGTTAATATCTACATTACATTAATAAATTCTCTGATATACTTAATAACTAATGCCTCATCTTCTATAATTCATATATAGCATTGTTGATCCTCCGGTCAGCTTTATTGGCACCCTTCTTTATGCAATATAATACGGATATCAAGATGGTGATCATATATACGTGTATGCGTGCCTGTATATAGGTGTGTGATATTTACTAAGTAAAGAATTGCGATTGTAAACAATGTGGACGCTGCTGCTTTTAACTAAAATTTCTATACCTACCCTTTCAACTGACATTCCAATTTTACACTCGGTGGTGCCAACTTAACAGCTTTAACGCACTTGCTACGGAAAACTCGTTTATTACTAACACTACAATGAGCTATTTCTCCATTTAAATATTCGTGGTCCTGCATTTCTTATAATGTTTGTTGTTACAGTGCCGATGGTAACTTCGAGGTGACGCTAGCAACGAAGGCCACGCTCAACTACACTGGCCGCGTGGAGTGGAAACCGCCGGCCATCTACAAATCGTCGTGCGAAATCGACGTAGAGTACTTCCCCTTCGACGAGCAGACGTGCGTTATGAAGTTCGGCTCTTGGACATATGATGGCTTCCAGGTAATGTCTCAGTAATGCCTTGGTACTCATCATTCACAATGTTTATTTACAAAAATTGTGAGGTACAACTATTGAACTGTTTCACAAAGTAGGAAAACATATAACTGCCTCGTAAGGGACTTTCATACAAAACATACATCTCGGCACACATACATATCGCAAGCATTAAGGCTTTTCGTAAACGTCACTGGTTATACAGTCTTTTCAAATAATTACAATATTTACTGCACGTAAGTATGTACGAGGACTGAGACTAAAATTTTTCACAGATGTTTATTACTGCAATTTAATGTTTACATGATCTTTTTCAAAGTAGTCCCCTCCTACTTCAATGCACTTTCTATAGCGTCTCAGCCAGTATTTGAACACGTATTGCAGATCATTCTTTGTCAGGTCCTTGAGAATTACCTCACTTTTGTTGAGCACTGCTTCAGAGTTCTCAAATAGAATACCCCTAATACCTTTAGTGATGGAAATAAAAAATTGTCACAGGGTGCAAAATCGAGACTATAAATTGGACGTGGAACACAGGTAATGTTGAATTGAGACAGAAACTGCATGACCTGATTTGCGACGTGAGACCGTGCATTGTCATGATGAAGTCGCCACCCAGTCCGAGAAAGCTCTGGTCGTTTCTTTGCAATTTGCTTCCTCAGTGTAGCCAATACTGACGTGCAGTATGCTGCTGTAACAGTAGTGTGAGGGGGAACTGCATGCTGGTAAATCATTCCATTGCAGTCAAAAAATGTGACCACCATCACTTTGCCTGCAGAGGGAACAACTTTTGCCACTTTTGGTGTTGGGAAGCTGACGATTTCCACACTGTGCTGGCCTGTTTTCCTTCAGAATCATAATGATGCAGCCATAACTCATCAGCGGTGATAATCGATTTAAAAAATGCATCCCCTCCCTCAGCAAAGCACCTCACGGCTTGTCTCCTTTCGCAGAGCCTTTTGTTCGGGAGTCAACAGACGTGGCACCCAACGAACACCAACTCGGGTCACATGGATATGGCCGTGTATAATGTAAACACACTATCATATGAAATTCTCAACACTACGCTTAGGTTACATAATGCTATACGCCGATCTTCTCGGGCAATCACAGCAGCTGTGTTGATGTTGACTTCAGTCACAGCAGAAGCCGAAACACCAGGCCCACCTTGCTAAACATTGATAAGTCGGCCTTCTTTGAAGTCGTTGAACCACGAGGTAATGCATATTCACTGTACCCTTGCTTCAGCTTTTCATAAGTTTCGGTGGCTGTATGGTTTAAACGAAAACAGAACTTGATTGCGCTGTACTGCTCCTCTTGTGTCACCTCCATTGTCTGGTATGCGAAATGCACGTAGGGTCTATAAAATAGAGCATTACCACCAACCTAACAATACGAGAGTGCTGACACCTACCGACATTATACATAAAAGCCCGCTCTTTTCAAGTATTTATGTTATAGATACAAAACTATCACGGAAGCTACAGAAAAAATTCAGTCACAGTCTTTGTTGATCAGCCCTTGTATGTTTAAGTTCTTCGACATATTTTTTTCCAATCTTCTGTGGTTCATTTAAGCATTTTAAGGCAAGGCTACACTGAAAATTTACCGTAAATGTTAAAAGTCATGGAATTTTTTTTTGGGGGGGGGGGGGGTTTGGAAGCTTAGGGTTTGTAGTAATAGATGACATGCTATTTTTACCATTTGCACCATTTTAGGCCATCACGTGAAAATTTAAAGAGACCTTTAAAATCGCTATAAGTAACAATCATTACTTGAAAGTTAATTTTCTAATATGCTTTTCTTTACTAATACGTTTCAGTATACAAAATATCTCACGTGTCAATTTTTTTTTTTTTTTCATTTAACTTGGTGAAACTTTCAGGATAGGTCCATAATATGTAAATAAGAAATTTCACATTCCCTCTTTTTTGTTAATACTCACGTTTTGAAAATTATATGGTGTTAAGTAATAAAAAATGTGAAAATTTTCAAAATTTTGACAGCTAACATATGCAAAACATTTTACAACGAATGCTACAATAATATTCCAGAAAGTAAGAATGTGTATGATTTAAAATTGTTCTGTACTAGCCAAAAATAAAAATTCAACTTAAAATCTCATTTTTTGACGCGTAGAACGTTTTCAATTTTTACAATATTTTCAAAAAAATAATGAATAATTAATTAACTATTTCGTGTGGCATATGAAAATTTGCATGCAAGTTTAAAATGATACTATAATTATGTGGCTAAATTTTCATAATGTTGGGTTTACTATTATAGAATTTGGAATTTTCAGTGTAGCCTTGCCTTAAGCATTTTAAATGTACAGTGTTTTGTTTCTCAGGCCAATATCTAATATCGCCCTTTGTATCGCATTATTGCGGCCTACCATATGAAGTTCGCCTTTAAAGAATGAACAATTATATACATTTTAATAAATTCAAGCAACATTTTGGGTAAAACGCGTCACAGAGTAACTATTCTAAGATTAGCAAACCTATTCTTAATTTATATATGGGAGTAATATATATTATTGTATTTGTAACATTACATTCAAATTATGGAGTAGGTATTCACACACTTAAGGATATTAAATGAATATTTACGGTTGTAATAATTTCAATTGTTTTAAATTACAGCTTTTTATCCAAACAGTGAGGGAACATGTTATGGATAACACCCCCGAACACACAAATTGTATTAAATAAATCGTTGCCCATTTCCTAGTTACTTCAGTTCTTCAATGCTTATGGATTTGTCAAATATGAATATGTTATTTATAGGGAGGGATAGACATCAGTTTCTCTAGATTCTCGATACCTATACACTATACTTCCAGATATACAATACTTTGATAACACCATTTCTAATTCAAGTTGCAATACAAAATAAAAGTTGGGAGAACAGTGTAATGTCAATTAACTTAATTATGTGCACATGTTTAGTGAGACAAAATTTAAAACCATCAGTTTACTTATTTTTAAACTCTACATTATACTCTTGAAATGAAAGTGCTACTTTTGAAAAGTACACCTTTATAAAATTTTGTTCAAAAATACTAGAAATGTTAGTTAATTGATGAAAATTAATAATTTCTCCACACTAGCCGTATATAGGCTAAGGTCTTTGACAGATAGAGCCAACATGAAAAATTCAATGCCATGGTCGGGATTTGAACAACGGATCTCCTGGTTTCTGTGCAGTCGCTCTACCCCATTGAGCTACCATGGCCAACGTGCCGTCCTGACATTAAATTCTCCATTTGACTCATATATTTTCCCGGTGAACCACTAGGGGCTCTCGTATCCGAGATACACCGAGAGTTAAATGAGGAAGCCTGGGGCTCAAGCACTTACGATAGTAAATCGCCACAAATAGAGTATCCCGGATGCGAGAGCCCCTAGTGGTTTACCGGGGAAATATACGAGTCAACCGGAGAATTTAATGTCAGGATGGCACGTTGGCCATGGTAGCTCAATGGGTTAGAGCGACTGCACGGAAACCATGAGATCCGTGGTTCAAAGTCTGGCCATGGCATTGAACTTTTCATGTTGACTCTGTCTATACCAGTAGCTTCTCTCCTTCGGGGTCAAGTCTACTTCTTTTTCTGTCACATATGAGTTCTGCTGTACTATATAGTATTTCAAAATAAAATTTTGCAATTGGAATACACAGATATTTCGAGGCTAATTTTTTTTTAGTTCTGGAAATTTGGAATTTGTTTTCCAGTAATACAGAGAACTAGAACAAATGGTGACAAATCGTCGTTGAGATATACAGCAATTACTTCTTGTGGACTTTTAAGTGATAGTAAATCTCACACACGATTATTTTCTTGTATAATATCACTGTACAGATATCCCATTCCTGGAAATTTTTAGGGATTTGCGATGTGCTACTTGTGGCAATAATATTTTACGATTTTTGAATAAAATAAATCAGCACAAAAGTATCGAAAAAGTAGCGAGAGAATTTTCTGAAGTATCGTTCGATATCGATACCATGAAGTATCGTGAGCATCGATTATTGCAAACATCGAGGACCCATCTATAGTTATTTACTTTTTCATCTCTTTGGATGCAAGGAATAATTGAGGTGTCAATAGGAGCAAATTTTAGCAAATTTACAGCTAGCTATATCCCTTCAATGGCTGTGTTAAATGTGTGTAATGACCAATGGATATTTAACTCATAATGCTATGTTATGTTCCAGTCAGTGAAGTAAGTTATCGATTGTATGCAGTTTAATAGGAAAGGACGCCCTTAGGAGAAGTAATAACCCAATAATTGAAACATCAGTTGCTATAATGGCCATTCTGCTCTGCAGTTTCACTCCGCAGGCCTCATTACGGCTTGTATACACAGCCCGTGTATGAAACATTTCCCTCTCAAATCACTATGTTACATAAACAAACATTGGCTCATTGATTTTTATGCGTTAGTTGTTTTCCAAGCTGTCGAAGCCGGAAATTGCCCACCTCTTCAGGAAACTCAAGAGCAGAACCCAAACCATTGCAATTGAGTTGGGAAACAATGCGGTTACTAATGGCTTTCTATGGTCCTTAATGACATGCCGATTACAACAGATGAAGGTAGCTTTTAAATTAATAACTTGTTTATCGTCACTTGAGTTATTTCGAAAACGTTACCACGTCATTTACCAGGAAAATTAATTACATGGCAATTATAAGCTAAAGGTTGTGAGTGCACTTTGCTTTTGAGACCACCCTATTCAAATATTTTGAACATAACTGAACTGCATGAGCTCTTGAAGAGAATATCAATATACATCTGTTTAAACAGGCCATAAAATACCTCATAGAGGAGTTAAATTCTCTCTCCTAAAAAAATAACGTTATTTGAAATAAAATATATTTTGAAAATATTGACAAAACTCAACATGAATGCTTTTACCCTTTACTTTATTGTAATATTGTAACCACCTAGCATCCCAATGGGAAAATACGAGTGAGAATAGCACGTACAAGTTAAGTTCATTTCATAGAAGATAAAACATTACACATGTTTCGAAAAATTTAGATATTCAAATGAGCAGAGGGCATATACATTAGAGTGCAGGTGCCATCATGTGTAGCTGATGTACAAGACATTCATCTTTCAGGATAAGATAAAACCTCCAACGTTAAGTGATATCGGACGATGAATATGATGTTCAAATGAGTACAGGATATATAGAGCTTAGAATTACCAGACATTCATCTTTCAGGATAAGGGAAAGCCTCCAATGTTAAGTCATGTCGGACAATGAATGAAGTGATGTTCAAACGAGTGCACGTTACATAAAGCTTAGAATTACTAGATATTAATCCTTCAGGATATGGGAAAGCCTCCAATGTTAAGTCATGTTGGACGATGAATGAAACGATGTTCAAATGAATACAGGGCACATAGAGATTAGGGTTACCAGACATTCGTCTTCCAGGATAAGAGTAAACCTCCAACGTAAAGTCATATATGACGATGAATGAAATGATGCTCAAATGAGTACAGGGTACATACGACTTAGTCACCAGACTTTCATCTTTCAGGATAAGAGAAACCTTCAACGTTAATTCGCATCGGACGATGAATATGATGTTCAAATGAGTACAGGGTACTTAGAGCTTAGAGTTACCAGTCATTCATCTTTTAGGATAAGGGAAAGCCTCCAACGTTAAATCATATCGGACGATGAATATGATTTCCAAATGAGCACATGGTACTTAGAGCTTAGAGTTACCAGAAATTCGTCTTCCAGGATGAGACAAACCCCCAACGTTAACTATATCGGACGATGAATGAAATGATGCTCAAATGACTGCAGGTTACATAGGGCTTAGAGTCACCAGACTTTCGTCTTTCAGGATAAGGGAAAATTCTGGGAAAGGCCTAAACCAGACAGCTAACCTTAACCGGTATCATCTAGGCTACAGAGGCAGGCAATTCTTCACTTAAAGGATTTTTATACATGTTGTGTTGCGTTGTTGAAACATATTGAGCTTCTAAGTTAAACAAACATTGTAAGTTTCGGAAAATATAGAAACACACATAAATCCCATTCTGAAATAGTTTTCTTTTTGGTTACATTGAGCTTCAGAAGTAGTATTCTAGTAATGCCTTGATGTAAAATATATGTGTGAATTAGTAACAGATGTTAGACAGAATGAACGTACCTAATATTTTACGCATTGGCCACTACACTCAAGATACGCAAGTAGTTATTACATAAATAAGTACGCCAATAACCACTTAAAGAAGGGAATAGAAGTATTGCACACAATAATTTTGATACACAAATATTAAATATAAATACATTTTGAGATGTGCAAATTAAGAACAATATATTTTAAGAGAAAGACGGTAGGAAAATAATGCTTGTCATAAATTGAAAGTTTAAGGAAATATACAATCAGTTTTGCCAGTTATAGAAAAGTGATTCAGAATGAGGTTTTCAAAGAGTATTCCCAGAAAGTTACACATATTCATTTTATGTCTTATGAAATTACCTTAAATATGTAATAATTTGAATAAAATTAAAGTTGTTGAAGAATGTTTCATGTGGAAAGTGTAGTTGGGGATCTTTTTTGGGGTGGGGGTACGGTTCAAGTCACACCTGTTTACATTGCACCCAACATACAAGTGTACCTGTTTCCTTAGTTCATTTTGGAGGTTTTTAGGGAGCCTCATTGTATATGCTGTGGTATATTTGCCCTACTTACTATACTAGCAAAGAAAGTGCAAAATATTTTATCCGCCACCATAGAAAAAACATCATTGCGCGATACTTTTGTTACTGAAAAGTAGGCTTTTTACTGTTAGATATGAATAATCTCTGGAAAGAGTCGAATTATCTCTACCCGAGTCAAATAGCAATTCAAGCAGAAGAATAAAATTAAATTTTGCAAGATCTTTAAGAATGCCCACTTCAATATGGTGTCAAAGGCTGTAACGACTTGGCTACAAATGCGTATGTGGTGGGGATTGGTGTACGCTTTGAGATGATGTTCTCAAAGTTCTACATCATGTTGCGGCGCTATTTGTAACGACTTACACAGCACGAAGGTATCGTCGAAGGTGATCTCTGCTCCATAGAGCAGGGGCCTTCGACTTGTTGCCATAAGTCCCGGGGACTAGCCTGCAGAGCTAGTAGCTGGTGAGCTAGACACTGGCGGCCCTACCAAGGTTATTTGGTAGCTGGTTCATTAAGGACCGGCGCGTAAGTGGCGTATCCACTTCCGTCCCGCCTGCCTTGTGCAGGCGGGGGGGGGGGGGCAGCTTATAAAATAGGTGCTGTCCTAATAGAAATAACAGATGAGGCCCGGGTTCAGGTCCTACGGGGCCGGGACTTATGGGAAGTAGACTTCGGTGAGTATCCCGGGACACTGTCTCTTACTGGCATTATGTGGGTATTAAGTCATCGGGCGGTGGGTAGCTGGTTTGTTTATGTTCTGATGTGTGTTTTTTATGTTTGATAAGAAATAGAAGAGATAGAAAGATAGAAATGGTATATAATGGGGAGGTTAAGATTTATGGTAAGCCTAGTGTGGTTCCTGGGTGTTTGTAGGTAGCCCCGGGATCTATATTGTCACCCGATTGTTGAAACACCATATAGAACCGGCTGGAAGCACCAGCAGGAGACGGAGGCTTTCGGACACGCCCCCTCGTTAAAGCTGGGGTGGCTGGGGAAAAAAATATTACCGTGCCGTCTCTTTCCGCTGCCCTTGATTTCTCGAACTTACGGGATATTTCATCAAATCCAGAACATTCTCGATCCCCCAGCTGACCCTATATAAGCAACACGCCGGGGAGTCAGTCAGTCAGTTAGTCAGTTCTTGGCGTAAGAATGCAGTACTAGTGTACGACGAGAAGACTGTGTGAGTGCATCGGAGGATTGTACGTAATTACGAGTGCAAGTGAAATTGTAGCGGATGAACTGGTGAATCGTAATTGTGTGCATTACGTAATTGGCAAGTGTAAGTGTAAGTCGGTGGAAATAAAGAACATTTTTGAGTGGTGCAATTGGACTTTTCATTTCACGAACCCACAGAGTCACATTGGTGCCAGGAAGCGGGACAGAACATCACCGAACATTACAACCATGGTTGGTAAAGATTTTGCAGAAGATGATGGAAATGAAGGCCGAACTGACATCGGAAATGAAGACGGCAAATGACAACATCACCGATAAACTGTAAAAGAAGTTGGAGACGGCAAATAACAACTTGGCCGCAAAGATGAACGGGTTAACAACAAAACAGAAGCGGCAAATGACAACCTGGCCGCAGAGTTGAAGCGAATGAAGACGGCCAACGACAACATCAACGAGAAGATGGAAGAAATGAAGGCCGAAATAACAGCGAAGACGGAAGAAATGAAGACCGAATTAACAGCGAAGACGGAAACGGCAAACAACAACTTGGCCACGACAATGACCGCAAAGATGGCCGAACTGACCGCGGAAATGAAGGTGGCGAACGAAGCTCTCGCCGACAAATTTGAAGAACAGTTGGCCGGCGTGAGGGATGACGTGACGGAGCTGGGCAAGCGGATGGGCCAAGTGGACAAGCGCGTCGAGGACCTGGCGAATCGCTTCAGTGACCTAGAGGAAAAGGCTGACAGTAACGCCTAGTCCCTGAACGCCATGGCGGAAGACGTCGAAGACCTTGCTAACCGCGTTAACAACCTGGAAGGAAAGGCCGACAGCGGCGTCAAGTCCCTGAGCGCCAGGGTGGAGGACGTCGTCGCCAGGAGGTTGAAGGATTTGAAGGCCGACGCGCCGGTACGCGACACATCTGCGCGCGTCAAACCTCCCAAGTATGACGGCGCGTCAACGTTTGAGGTCTTCCGCCGCCAGTTCCACACAGTGGCCAAGCACAACAGATGGTCACCGGAGGAGGAGGAGGCCACACAGTTGATAGCCAGCCTCCAGGAACGGGCCGCGGAAGTCCTAAACGCGGTGCAGACAACGGCGACGCCCAAGGACATCTGGGAAGCCCTGGAGAATCTCTTCGGGAACCACCGCTTAGCCGCAGCATACCGCAGCCAGCTAAAGACAAGGTCACAGTAGCTGGGGGAGACGCTGCAAGAGTTCGCCATAGCGATTGAGCAGCTGGCTAGCAAGGCCTTGATTGACCTGCCACTGGAGTTCGTATCCCGGGAAGCCACCTACAACTTTGTCGACGGGGTACAGGACACGGAGATTCGTCAGCGCCTAATGCTCGGCGACTATAAAACCATCCACGAGGCGCTGACGGCAGCATTATGGATGGAGGCGGCCAAGGTGACAGCCATCCCGACGTCGAGAACTAGGAGTGTTCGCTACACCGGAGACAGAAGACCAGCCGAGGGACGCCGGCGAACACCTAGTGGCCTATGTTGGGAGTGTAGACAGCCCGGACACCTGCAGAGAGACTGCTCACACCAGGAAAGGCAACTGGAAGAACGAGTAAGGCCCGGCGTGGAGAGGGGCACGTCGGCGCCATTACCACCATCCCCTCGAGTGACACTGTGCGCCGTCAGCCGGAGTATGGATGACAGCTTCATCGCGGACGGTTGGGTGAGAGGGAAGCCGTGCCGCGTGCTGGTGGACACTGGGGCAGCCGTGATCATCATCAGACCTGACGTGGCGAAGGGTTTGCCGACGAGGAACCCGAGCCGACCATACGAGCTTGTCACGGCATCGGGCGACACCTTGCCTGTGGAGAAGGAGGCCCTGCTGGAGCTGACCTTGGGACGGAGTGCCGTGCGTCTGTGGGTGTTCGCCGCGAAGGTGGCTGAGGAGGTGATTCTGGGACTGGATGCCCTCAGGAGCCACGAGGTGAAGGTCGACATCGGCAGGAAGGTCCTGCGGCTCGACGGAGAAGAGGTTATACTCCGTCAACCCGAAGAGCGCCTTAGAATCGGTAGGGTCATATTGAACGGAGACGTCGTTGTCCCCGCTAGGAGCGAGCTGATGGTGACGGCGCGACCGGAAGGCCAGACAGCAGGTTGGGTCCAGAGGCTGCAGGAGTACGACTTTACCTCGGAACATCGCAGAGGGAAGAGCCGCGGTAACGCGGACGCAATGTCCCGAAGACCCTGTCCAGAAGAGTGCGGCCAGTGCACAAGAGTGGAAGAGAAGGAGCGTGCCGCAGCAGTCCGAGTAGTCACGGCAGCGCCTGAGGTTGGCTGGGATAGCGCAGGCCTGAGGAGGGAGCAGCTGGCGGACGCAGACTTGGGGCCACTCTTGAGGGAAGTGCAGGCAGGGACGAGACCAACCTAGGAGGACATCGCACCGAGGAGCGCCACCTAGAAGTCGTACTGGGCCCAATGGGACTCGTTGAAGACCAGAGAGGGCGTGCTGTTCCGGGTATGGGAGTCGCCCGATGGGAAGATGCAGAGAGAACAGTTGGTACTTCCACGAAGTAAGGTCCCGGAGGTCTTGGAGGAAGTGCACGCTGGTACTTCGGGAGGACACCTGGGAGCGATCCGAACGATTGACAAACTACGGCAGCGCTACTACTGGCTGAGACTCCGAGCAGATGCTGAGAGATGGTGCCGTCAGTGTCACGTGTGCGCGGCGAGTCGTGGCCCCCAGACTAGTAGCCGGGGCCGCATGCAGCAGTACAACGTCGGAGCGCCATTCGAACGGTTCGTCGTTGACATTGCTGGACCGTTCCCAGTTTCCGACCGAGGCAACAAGTACCTAATGGTGGTCGTGGACTACTTCACCAAGTGGCCGGAGGTGTATGCTATCCTAAACCAAGAGGCAAAGACAATCACAGACTGCCTCGTGGAGCAAGTGTTCTGTCGATTTCGGGTGCCGTTAGAGCTACACAGTGACCAGGGTACCCACTTTGAGTCCACCCTAATGAAAGAGGCACTACAAAGGCTTGGGGTGAACAAGACCCGCACGACGCCTCTACATCCCCAGTCGGGTGGCATGGTCGAAAGATACATCAAGACCTTAGAGGAACACCTGAGGAAGGTCGTGGCCTGCCATCAGCGAGACTGGGACGTCAAGGTGCCACTGTTCTTGCTGGCCTACCGCTCGTCTGCACACGACACAACTGGGATGTTCGGCCGAGTGTTACGCCTCCCTTGTCACCTGTCTTTTGGAAGCCCTCCGGAAGCGAAACAGCCAGCGACCGAGTATGTGGAGAACTTGGTGGACCATCTCCACGACATGCACGAGATGGCTCGCCAGAACATCCAGAAGGCGAGCGACCGCATGAAGACCAGGTATGACAGGCAAGCCAACAGCCAAGGGTTCCAGCAAGGTGACCTGGTCTGGTTGTACCGTCCTACCCGGACCAAGGGACGCTGCCCGAAGCTCCAGCAGCCATGGCAAGGACCGTACTGGGTGGTGAAGAGTATTAACGACGTGGTCTACCGCATCCAGAAGGTTCCCCGAGGGAAGATGTTGGTGGTACACCTGAATCGCCTGGCACGCTACGATGGAGCTGTTCGGGACGACCAGCTTTGAGGAGGGAGCAGTTTCACCCGAACGTTGGAACACCCTATAGAACCGGCTGGAAGCACCAGCAGGAGACGGAGGCGTTCGGACACGCCCCCTCGTTAAAGCTGGGGTGGCTGGGGAAAAAAATATTACCGTGCCGTCTCTTTCCGCTGCCCTTGATTTCTCGAACTTACGGGATATTTCATCTAATCCCGAACATTCTCGATCCCCCAGCTGACCCTATATAAGCATCACGCCGGGGAGTCAGTCAGTCAGTTAGTCAGTTCTTGGCGTAAGAATGCAGTACTAGTGTACGACGAGAAGACTGTGTGAGTGCATCGGAGGATTGTACGTAATTACGAGTGCAAGTGAAATTGTAACGGACGAACTGGTGAATCGTAATTGTGTGCATTACGTAATTGGCAAGTGTTAAACTGTAAGTCGGTGGAAATAAAGAACATTTTTGAGTGGTGCAATTGGACTTTTCATTTCACGAACCCACAAAGTCACAATATTATATTCCTCCAAGACCCTTGATAAGATGGTTAAAACTGGATGGTAGGTCAGAATAGAACTTATGTGAAAGATTTAGGATGTAGTTGGTAAGAGTGGGAAATGAGAGGTCGTTCTGTATGTTGATGTTGGGTATATACCAATCAGCACCTGTAGCAATTCTGAGATAACGGTTTTGCAGGACTTGGAGTTTGTTTAAGTGTGAAGATGCGGCAGCATCCCAGACTTAACATATATAAGTAATAGCCGATCTCAATATTTGTTGGTATATGTGGATCTTATTCCTGAGACTCATAGGTGACCTTTTGTTGTAAAGCGGGTATAGCATACCCATAGGTTTTGTGACTTTGGAGGCAACGTGAGACGCATGTCAAGTTGTACTCTTAGATATTGGGACTGATTGCTCCAGGGAATGTCTTCCCCTGCTAGGTGTAGTTCTGGAGCGTCTTGGATTTGGGGACGGGTGAAGGTGACTTTGTGGCGTTTATGGGTAGACGCCATGTGAGGAACCAGGCGGAGCCTTTATAGTCCTGCTGTTGCCATAACGACAACTAAACATCTTACAACTTTTCTACGTTACTTCGTCATTCTTTTTAAATACATTTTTCTTAACGTATTTTTAACATTTAAATTATAATTCTTATACTAATTTTAATTAAAAATAAACTTCAAATAAGTACTTAAGCCGTTTCAAGACAGGTAATCCCTTTGACTATCGATTACCACATAGATAGCGTAGTCTGATGTTCAAATTTTCTTTAGTTATCTGAAAAACAAGAACACACATACATTTACGCCTGTGATTTCTCTGAAAAATATGCTAAACTCACTTTCTCGCAAATATTTTTAACACTTTTTGAGCTGCATCGTTTCTTTAAACATAAATATTCTTTCTGATAAATTACAGATGACTTTTGTGGCAGCAAACTAAGATAAGTAATTCCAGCTTCTTCTCCGATTGCTCCAGGTACAAAACTTTAGTCGCCTGAATCACTCATTTTGTCGTACAGTTTAGCGTTTTTTATTTATTGCATCACCATAGTTACGGTACTTCGTTATTCAAATCCTCCATTATCATCTTACACCTAGTAAAAACATCGATTCTAAATGTTTTATAAAACAGTTGTTAATGTTTTTGTAATTGATAATTCAAGTCAATTTTGTCTT
Source organism: Mantis religiosa (assembly GCA_030765055.1). Lineage (NCBI taxonomy): Eukaryota > Metazoa > Arthropoda > Insecta > Mantodea > Mantidae > Mantis > Mantis religiosa. The sequence goes on along the minus strand of CM060956.1, from coordinate 103,419,456 downwards.
AGGTAACGGATAGAATTACGTGTGGGACTAGCGAATTTTGATGTTTACCATGCTCTGGGCACTAACGCCTAGGGCGTTAAATTATTTTCTCTCGCTAATAAACATCAACTTACCTCACAAGTTCCATAAATAGTTATTAAAGCAGCACGTCAGGTTTTATAATGTACGATATGCACAAATGGCACTACACAGGATATGATTCAATATTCCTAAAACTCACACAACGCCACGGAGAACATAAAACATATAAGAGAGAGGCTGGTGGGTCCAGTACATTCTTCTGTAATACTGCTTCTGTGTTGGAAGGAGAAGGTGGCTGGAGATAGCCGAGTAGGAAGCGGAAATTGCTTGCCCAGAGAAAGAAAACTGCACCTAGTATATCGTGTAAATTGTGGAAAAACCTCTGAGGCGTGTGTTGATTGCGAATGAATTCTTCACCGGTGAGAATACAAAGTCCATAAACTGAATGCCTTGCTCAAATATGTATACTTGTAGGAATCATTTATTTTCTGAGCGTGCTGATTGTTTTGGCAAATGTATTTCGCTGGAACATTTAGCAACCTTAGCTACTCCGTCTTATAAATGATTGCTTCTTCTAAACACATAACTTTCGTTGTTAATGACGTGTTATTCCTTGGTAAACCTGTATTCTGCATTCTATTTACAGTACGAAAGTAATTTGTTGCAATTTCATCTATAAATATATATTTCAATATAAATATATATGAATGTATAGATATAAATGTAAAGGGGTGGAGTCAGACTAAAAAATTCAATGTCATAGCCGGGATTTGAACCACGGATCTTCTGGTCTCCGTACAGCCGCTCTAAACCATTGAGCTACTACGGCTAACGTGCCAGCATGACATTAAATTCTCCAACTGACTCGTGTTTTTCCCGGTAGACCACTAGGAGTTCTCATAAACACATGAGACAGCTACCCTAATGGCGATTTACTAGACTATAAATACTTTAAGGCCCGGGCTTTATAGTTCGGGCCACTATTAGCTACAATTAATGGAAATTAATTGTTCTTTCACACTAGCCGTGTGTAGGACGCACTATGAACGGTAGAGCTAGACTGTACCTAATAGTAGTCCGAACTATAAAAGCCCGGGCCTTAAAGTACTTACAGAATAGTAAGTCGCCATTAGGGTAGTTGTCTCATGTGTTTATGAGAACTCCTAAGTGGTTTACGCGGAAAAACACGAGTCAGTTGGAGAATTTAATGCCATGCTGGCACGTTAGCCTTAGTAGCTCAGTGGTTTAGAGCGGCTGGACGGAGACCAGAAGATCCGTGTTTCAAATCCCGGTTATGGTATTGCATTTTTCAGTCTGACTCTATCCCTTCATAGTGCGTCCTACACACGGCTATTGTGAAAGAACAATTAATTTCCAATATAAATATAAATGTATATTTATTCATATAATTATTAATTTTACCAGTAAATTTTTCAGGTATACAGAGAAACGTTGGTATTCTGTTAACTATCTCCATGTTCTAACACCATTACAAACTGATCATTGCCAATCTGTAAAATAATTTTCCATGCGTCGCCAGAAGCGATGAGTTTTACAGGTGTACAGAGGCGTAACAATTCGCTTAACTCGAGAAGTGGCAGATGTAACAAAAAGTTTGTGTATCTCCCATAGCAATGTTTCAAGCATTCAGTCTAATCTGCTTTGGGAAGGGAAGGAGACGGTAATAACTCTGTGGGAAACACCGGACGCGTGTTTTGTGATGACATTAATTCTTAACTTTGACCACACGTTTCCAACAGTGGTCTGGAAACAACCGCACTGCTGGACAAAGCTCCCGTATGTATGTATGTATACATTCTCTTTTTTTGGTGTGTTCTCTCGCCGCCTCTGGTACGACCAAGGATTTAGCTATGAAATTCAACAAGCGTTTTAATTGTTTCAACAGCCAGAGCGTACATTGTGACAGTGGACTAAGTAGCGGTTTTCTTTTGTTGTCGTTTACTGATGATTCTAAAGGAACTAAGGTAATATATTAATATTATGTGGTCGACAGCAAATTGATGTCATAAGCTAAAGTCTTGTGAAATCTCGCATAATTCTGTTCTCATAGATCAGCAGAATTAAGAATTTTAAAAGTGCAAAAAAGGCCAACAGGTCACGGCACGGGAAATAAGCATTAAATAAGAAGATTGCAGAATTTGATATTCCTCAACCATACACGTGAAAATATCATCCTGCCACGCAATGCCGAAACACCCGCCAACACTTCTACTCTGGAAGAAACCATCAGAACAGAGATGATGTGAAGTGATAATAATCGAAATGAAATGGAGGGACAGGAATTTCGGGGAATGTAATTAACCTACCCAGCATTTACCTGGAGACCTGGAAAAACCCCCAAAAAGACCTTGAGCGAGGTAAGTCGACCACGGGAATCCAACTTGGACCTCTCGAATGAGGACCACAGACGAAACCGATTGAGCCACCCTGTTCGGTACATCATATAGAGAACAATTGATTGGCATGTTGGGCGCCATTGGCGGGCGGGTACATATGGAGGTGATGGAGGCAGTTCCCAGGTTGGCATTAGCATGTATACCCCGTGATAATGGACATGAACAGTGTAAACACCCGAATGCTTCCCACTTTAGTTAAACAGTCTTTATTTCTGAAAAAATAAACCCACGATTTAGACTGCCAAATGGTTGGCACCTCTAAAATATCCGATTGTACGTTAAGACGTACTATATTTACCTATTAAATATGTAAATGACTTGCTCGTAAACGATCTTGTAAATATTATATCAGCACCACCGGTATGCCGGAATTTTCTCTCGCAGGATTCCTTTTATGCACCGATAAATCTACTAACATGGGTCTGTCGTTTAAATCACACTTAAAAATGATAAGTTTGTGCTGGTGTTTAAACCCTTGAAATCAATAGTGTAAGGCATTAACATTTGAGGCAGCCAAGCCGTTGTGTTTCCCAATTCCTATCCACCTAGAATGGAATATGAGATAGACTCATCTCCAAAAGTGTGTACTATGAATTATGCAAACGGTAATTGAAAACAAATTTAGGAGAAAAGGCAGGACAGGGTTCAAAAAGGGTGATCTTGTTCAGATGGAATATTTGCTATAACAATTTATAGATAAAATAAGAAAAATAAGCAAAGATATTTATCTATTATTCATAATAACCCATGGCACAACAGCCCTTAGAGGACCAAGGCCTACCAACCTGACTGCCGGTCTCACGCCCACTTATTCACGGAAGAGGTGGACGATCATCCAACCGATACGGGGAGGAGATGTGGTCAGCATCTCGGCATCCCCCAGTCAGAATAGTTGGTTTCCGTGACCAGGACCGCTTACCTAGCGTAAGCTCCACACTTTCGTCATGATGCTGAGTGGGCACCGGTCCTATACCCAGGACCTAAAATCCCCACCCCTTGTGTGGGATCGCACCCGGGCCGCTTTCCGTGGCCAGGGACCAAGATATGCTGCTTTAGCCCACTACGCCACGGCGCAGGACCTATTATTCATAGATTTTAGAAAAAGCCTTTGATGGATTAGATAGAGAACAACTTTGACATAAACTGTAAAACAAACGTATCCCTAGTCAAATAATAGAAACTGTCAAGAGCTTATATTACAGACTGTACAGACCCTTGCTAACTGTAAACAGTAAAAAGTATTTAAAAGTACACCAAGGGGTAAGACAAGAGTGACCTTTATCACCTATTTTATTTAATATATAAATGGGAAATGGGAAAAAAATAAATGAAGAAGGAATATTAATGCACAATAAGGATAGAATAGATGTCCCATTATTTGCCGGCGATGTCTTACCACTGGCAGATAAGTACAAATGTTGGCTTATAAGTTCTAATGACAATGGTATATATTGGAAAATATGAGATAAGGACCAAGGGTGTCTTGGAAAATAAAATAGTGGAGCAAGTAACATACTTTAAGCATTTAGTATGTGATATTACCTATGAAGAAGATAAAGATATAGAAAACAAAGTATGTGCACTCCAGGCTATATGTCGAACCATTCAAAGAACTTTAGTTCAGAAAATAAAACAAAATAAAATACATGGGTCATTCAAAAATTAGTGTGCACACTGACTACATTGGGCGCTATCGTGGTAAATCATGTAAGTTGATAACAATAAAAAGTAAGAGCATCTAATGTCTGTTAGCTGTGAGTTTGAAGACAGTAATTTTATTTAATGAGACATTTTTCGTAAGTTTAATTCTAAGCTGTTACTCTTAGTGCTCTAAATATGCTTAGTAAATACGAACAAAGATGCTTTGATAAAATTCGGGTTGCAACAGTTATAAATGCTCGACAATGCCATACAGAATTATTGGAATGTTGTGGTAGACGTGGCTAGGTGGGCGAATGCATTTCGTAGAGGAAGGGAAGACGTTCATCAAAAACGTGGAGCTGGCAGACCGCAATCAGCAAGTGATGATGTACATGTCAATGCTGTTAAAGCACTGCAAGAACATCCTTGTTGAACTTGTATTGAACAGCAAGGGAATTTGGAGTTGATCCTGGTACAATTCTCTACATTCTTAAGTTAAACATGAGGTAAATCTGCGCTCGTTGCGTTCCACACAATCTTACACAGGAAACAATGTGGTAGAGGATAGAAACAGTGAGATTACGCTATGAACGTGAAGGCGGGAGTTTTCTTTGACGTATCATAACAGATGAATCCTGGGTTCGATGCTGCCAACCAAAATTAAATAGACAAGCTAATTAGTGATGCCACAGTGATTCACCAGGGACAAAAATAGTATCGCCAAGAGCAGAATCCACTTAAAGACATGTTCATTGTTGCTTATCATTTTGACGGTGTTCTTATCACTCATTCAGTTCCTCAAAGAAATCTTGTGAATGGTGCACATTGCAGTTACTTTATGGAATAGCATTTACGACCAGCTGCACGTCGTAAACGTCCAAATTTCCTGAATTCTCATCCCATTGTGTTACATGATGGTGCTCGCTCTCAAACGTCTTCCCCTGTTGTTAATTTACTTCGTAGATGAAACTGGGAAATTCTAGAGCATCCCCCATACTGCCCAGATATGAGCCAATGTGATTTCGATATTTTTGCGAAAATGAAATTACCACTTACAGAAGTTCGCTTTAGAACCTGACAGGTAAGTCTGTTCCAATATTAGTACAACAAGACACTGTGGATGGCATCCGTCGACTACCTGATGTGTGGAGGCGAGTTCCTCATGTTGGAGGAGATTACTTCTAAGCACTGCAACAATGGAACTGCTCCAAAAATATTTTATTTGTTGTTAATTAGAATGCTGTCATTAATTATGGAATGACATAACTATTTTAAACTTAAATTGTATAAAATATTGCCTGTTCCTTCCTTGCTGTATAGAGGCGAAAGTTGAGTAATTTAATGAAGACAGAATACAAGCAGCGGAAAATGCTATTGCTTCGCAATGTGAAAGCATGCACAAGAGTAGATAGAATACTAAATAAACAAATAGATTAATTAGACATATATAAATCAGAAGATTAAATTAAAACAGACCACAAGAAACGGAGAGAGCATTTAATGACGATGACTAAAGAAAGGTTACCCAGGGAAACCTTTCTACATAACCTAAGAAGAACACGACATGTTGACCGACCTTGCAGAAGATGGACTCCACTGATAACTTCCTCAGAAACCATGTGGAAACCACTACTAACCACTACTAACATAAAGTGTATGGAAGAAGTGCATTTTAGGAATGATTTGTGTACTACTGCATACAGTAGGTTATTGAATTTAACACATCAAGTATTTTTTGTCTTGAAACCGAAGCTTACCACACATTGCTGAACTCTATTTCAGAAGTAGGATAAAATAACATAGTTCCCTTTGAGGAGAAAACAGTCAGAAACTGAGGTACGTGCGATTCTCTCTCCTCACTTTATGTGCCGGCAGGTGGTCCGAGATGAACGTAAGAGCGCTGTTTGCTGACGTCTGTAAATCCTTTATTTGCATGAGTCTCTCCTCCAAGAATGATTTATGGCAGTCTAGCTGGTTCGTTTACACAGCGCAACGTCGCGAAAACTCTCAGGTGAGCTCCAAAATAGGAACACCACTTGGTAAACTTCTACAATATCTTGAGCAAAACCCTCCCAAGGCAGTTCACTAGAGCATGACGTATGACGCTCTAAAAGTAAAATATCTGCGAGCGTAGGCATTATCTTGTTTTAACTAAAGTGGGCGTGGGTGAATCGGATCAATATTCTGTAAATCTTTCACAAAACTCTATTTGTCAAGTGAATATGAAAGCTTTGGCCTTATATTGAAGCTTGGACATCCCAGATTATGTTAGATGCTAAGTTTTTTGATAAAGATTTTCTGTATATTTCCGTTTTCATTGTTATACCAAGCGGAAACTAATACTAGTCGCCCGCAATTGGAGGTTGAATAGTATTGTCATAGCGGACGAATCGGAATGTAATCATGAGAATAAAATAACATGTTTCTACAGTTTTATATTCTTATCTTTATATGTCTCACGCATATTTTCCATAAATGACTTTCTTCTTTCCCACAGCGCCCACACATAATTCGTGGTACCATTCCCCATTTCCTGGGCTCTTTTGAACATCATTTTACCCCTTTCATTCATCGACCGATATGACTTAACGTTAGAGGACGTATAAATAAACTAAATCCCCCGTCTTACCTTAAACTGCTTCCCCGCAGTTGTAGCGTTATTTATTTTTTGCACGTTGGCAGCACTGATGAAGTAACTATCATAGCGACAAAGAGGATCATGGCTGTAAGAAAGTCTGTTTCAGGTTTCAGGTTTTTATTTTCAGTTTCATGGCCTGGTGCCGGTACAAAGTGGCTCGGCTTAGGGCTAAAATTTTCATTGAGGTTATATTTTGGGAGTTAAATGCTTATTGTCTATGTGGGTATATATGAAACCCATACGGTGACCTTTCTTAACCCACCGAGAACAGTTTTATTATGTTAGTGTCTTACAGTGTACTTTTTTTGTTATGTACAGTATTTATAAGCGCTTATTTTGCACTTTTATTTACACACACACATACACACACACACACACACACACACACACACACACACACACACACACACACACACACACACACACACACACACACACACACACTTCACTATTTACACAGCTCCGTGCGGCAGCGTGCTGCTGTCTCCTGAGCTGCTGTGACGGCGGCCTCTGCATATGGGGAAAGGTCTGGGCCGGAAGGACCTGAATTCTCTTGTTATACAAGTTTATGGAGCAATTTTAATGCACATTCGTTATAATTCTATTTTAAACAAACTTTAAGAAATAACAGAATATCAGAAAAGGAGCAATTTTATACCTCTTTTCCTGAAAAGATGCCCAATTTCTCATTTAGTTCGAAGAAACACTATCGTATGACACACTTTAACTGTCTCAGGTAGTTAGCTACTTCGCTCCAACAGAACAATACACTACCGTCACCTAGTGAACAGATTTTGAAAAACTATTTCGTGTTGACTCCGGCCAGCCATCACATACGCAAGTGAAATATGGGGAGTAGCAGCCAAGTCTCACCTACACCGCCTTGAAGTTCTACAATCCCGATTCCTCCGCATTGCCACAGACTCCCCTTGGTACATCCCCAATCTAGTTATCCGACATGATCTACGTATCCCTACAATAACAGACTACATCCATACCCTTTCACGTTCCTTTTATTAAAACCTCTCCCATAACTTCAACTCCCTCATCCGCGGTCTAGGTGAGTACGACATTGATCCTGGAGAGCGCTACAAACGCCCGAGTCTGCTTCTAGGCACATAAAATAACACATCAGATGGCTTATATATAACCTAACATCATCAACGGCCGCATATTATTCTTCCTTACAATACACTCCACTGCCAGTAGATGGCCTAGCCCTGATCTGCCTTGAGACCGAAGATCTGACATTCAGATCTTCAATGTCCAGTCGCGACGTCTAGATGTCTCTAACCCGAATCACCATACGTACGTTTAGCAAATGTTAGAGAGAGTGAATCCTCGTATTACACTGAGATGTTTATTAAACTAAGTTAGCACATGGAGTCCCTATACAATGGAAATGGAGGAAGTACAGGAGTGTAATGTTTCAGTTGGCTGGAGTAGGGTACAGAGAAGTTGGAAGGATGTTTCAGTTTCAGGTTGTTACGTGTGGTCTAATTCCAAGTCCTGACGTCGGTTTGCTCTGTTCACAAAGTACAGCCGAGTTTTATTTCCGTATGTCACAGGCAGTGTTACCACTGATGACCGGTAGAGCAAGTTGTTTCTCACAAACTTCTGTGTGCTAACTGGACCGCCAGGTAGATGTAGCAAAACTCGAGCCTGTTTTACTTCTTCGGTTCCATTTATAAGTAGCAATTCTGAAACACTTTGTTCATTGTTTAAGATTTATAAAATTTTAAGACCACTCCAGTAGCCTTTCTACACACTTATACAGTGAAACCTCTCTAAAACGGAACGTGATCGTTCCGGCATTTACTTTCCGTTTACACAGGTTTCTATCTTACAGAGGGTTGTATTTGATTTCAAATAACTTACGAAATAGTTGTCCAGGTTTACAGTAAATGAATAATATAGAATGAAGTGTAAATAATAATAGGCAGATATGTATTATGTACTATATTTTAAACTTACGTATATTAAATGTACTTTATCGCCTAGTTTCTCTGTTTTCAGTTTTTTCTTTCCAATCTGCAACTGTCTGCATATCAACGTCATTAGCTCCACCACACAACTTTCAAAACAATATTATGGTGGCCGGACCAGTAGCTCAGTCGGTAGAGCTCCAGCCTGCCGTGCTAGGGGTCCCGGGTTCTATTAGCGGCGGTGGGGGTGGGGATTTTTCCCTGACCAAGATAATTCCTCCTCTTCCCCAGAGTCTGGAAGTATGTATAAGAGTGTGAATGTGTACGAGATCTAATGATTAAAACCTAACGAATACGAGTTAACACTTCGTTATGTTCCAAAGGAGAACGGCCCCCGATATGACCATTGGAGTTAAATGTGGGGTTAAAATGGAACGAAAAAAATGTTATGGCGGTGTATGAAACTGTCAAGACATCCATTGGAAGCTCGGAAATTGTCTTTGCCTAACTTTCTTGCTGTCTCTAAATCTTGAGTCTGAAGCAGTAGTCCAAAAATGAGAATTCCTTTAGTACACGCACTAACAAACCACTCGAACACAGCACAATTTACCTCATCATACTCTACACTTTTTTATGCCTTTCACATTCCCTGATTGTTCCCTTTAACCATTCGTCTTAAATTTTTTCTAAATATCATAAATCTGAGTTTTTCCACTTTAAACAACGTAGTTAATTATTTAGATGGACGTTAGTTCTTTTCGTGTTCTTCAATAACCTTATTTTTTCCTCCACTAAATATGTCTTATTTTTAGAACTCATTTTATAGAATTTTTGTACACGCAAACCGTGTTTTTAAAAATTTCACAGTTTTCTTTCACTCGTACTTGATCATTTGTAAGAACGAAACTAAGAATGAACACACTACAAAACAGTTGCACCCTTGCCATGTGTGTTGCAAGAGAGCTGAGAGAGAGCTAATGGTTTGTTTTCCCTTCTGCTCGAAGGATTACACTTCATACCTTTATGGTTCGTGGAACTTCGGTGCAAGCACAGTCGCCCTCAAAATTATTACACATTTTAAAATACGTCGGTTCCAACCTATTACACATATAGTAATCAGTTTTAAACAGGTTATTTACGCAAACGGTCCCCAAAATTATTTCCCTTTCCGCGTTAGACAGGTTTCCGGCTTAGAGTATTTATAATTTTACATGGGAAATAGCTCTGATTAGAAATTTATTTTCCGTTTTTCCAGGTGTCAGATATATATAAGGGGTCCATTTTAGGCAGTTTTAATCTAATAGCAAGAAATATCTAAGAAATGAAAAAATTGTGCATAAAAAGGTGATTCTGTAAGATTTTTTTGTAACCCTTACGGTTTCAGTTACGTAGAAATTATACAGAGTGATGAGAACTTTTGACATTATTCGCAGGGAATCCAAGATATTCATTAAATCAATATATTTATTTAACTAATAAGTTAAACATTTAGAAATGTTTTGCAATATTTCCACGCAGATGGTCGTTTAGGGTAGAGTCACAGGGTAGAGACCTAAATAATGCTGAAATTAAACCTCAACTTTGCTGTTTAATCCATTTTTATTTTGTTTTATGCTGCTCAAAGTTCATATATTTCTGATAAACTTTCTAATATCTAACATTTTCGTAGAATCCATACCTTCTATTCTTATACACTATATCTGCACATGGCAGACAAGAAAAACTGACAACCTAGGAGTTGTTATCAACTTGTTAAATGATGTGGGAAAAGAATTCTGCTCATTACCAAACCGTAGGAGCATCAGTATGCAACATTTAATAGACCGTCATCGAACTTTGTTTTTCCTCAATTTGTATTGAAATACAGTTAGTTTCAAATTAAATTATTTCCTGGTGAAAAATGTGCATCTGTGTTATGTTCTGATTTTAGCTTATTTTGGGGTCAATTATTTTCTGGTTCGCATTATTGATGGACCATATTATATTGTTCATTCATTTAGAAGATATCCCTTGGTCAAATGCGATTTGTTTCTAAACAACACAGATTCAAAATAATACTACTATTTATATAATGCGCTAGTTTTGGTTGAATAATCGTAATGAACCCAATTAAAAGTAAGCAGCTACATCAGATTTATTCAGAACTGCTCATAACCTTTGAAAACATGCAGATGAAATATAATACTTAGGAGTATTCAGACGGGGTCAACTCCAGTATTAGAGCACAGTACTCCACGTAGGCCCTATGGACTGATTCTAAAAGTGGTCCCTGTAAGAATGGTTGAAAGGGAGACCCCAAAAGGCAACTAGATCTACAAATAAATAAATACAATTTGCTTTTCTTTTACCCTGGCATCTGGATTCTAAACCAGGGTAAGATATCCAATCATTTACAATGTTTATTTAGAGTTTTACATTTTACAATTTCCAAATTACAATTTTGCTATTTACTAATTATTATGAATTTGAGAGATAATTTAAAAATCATTATTTATAAACTATATGAATGAGCAGATAGATCTAACCTAGAATTCTTAACTAACTAATAACCTAAGAGTACCCCAGTAATAATCCTATCAGCGGTCCTACTATTACAACAAATTAACAATTATTGCAACAAAATAGTTCATGATGAATATTTAACTAAGAATCGAATTTTACCGCTGTCACCATCTAAATTGAAAACAATAAATGGTAATGAAACCTATCCCTAACTAAAAATATTAATGTTTCTGGTGAGAGAGAAGACGTACTCCACCTTCTTGGTAATTATTTTTTATAATTAGGTGTTCATTTCCAAATTAATCCATTGTCAATCTTTTTATAAATTCACTAAATTATCAATATTTATTGGTGTTTCTGTTATTCCTGCATCATCATCTTGTTCAATACCTTGTATATCTAAATTTGGATTTTCCTCTAATAGCCTGTTTCTGTCATTAATTCTTTGAGATCATTGTACCATAAGTTCCTGTTGAGCCTGTCTTAACGTTCTTGCTCCTCTGTCTGACGATATTCTTTTATTGACTCTTCCGAGATAACACTCATTATTTTTTGAAGTATTTCAAAATCTTCCTTTATTGTGACCATCTTCCATATAGATTTTCCGGAAAGCTGCCCACCTTCTTCTATTAACTTTTCTTGATATTTTTTGTATTCAAAAGCGATGTGCTCTGGAGTACCTTTCACTTTACAGAAGCTGCATATATCTGTTTCTTGCCTCATTCTCCTTTACAAAATATGTATCAAAGGAACCATGGCCTGTTAAATATGTATTCCTACTCTAGTGGGCTCAATATTCTTTAAGTGGAGTCTTTCTCTAACGATCTGATATATCTCGTAAGTCCTTCTTTCTTCTAAAGCATTGTTCAGATCTACAACCTGATATTTAAACGAAGCTGTCAAGTAAAAGGCATGGAGCACGAGAGAGGATGGTATTTGCTATGGAAACGTGAAAAAAGGTTGCCACATTGCTTACACTGGTTAATAACCTAGTCCTCAGATCAGCTATGGTTAGTTGTGTGCGGAAAAAGAGATTGCTTGATGGTTCAATTTTCTCGTTATGGAAGCAAGACTTCGTGGCAGTGGGATTAGAGATGGATCTAGTATTCATGGTCCAAGACAAAGATAAGCTTACGTTCGGGTGTTACATTGCACAGTCAAGCATGGGAATTGATCTGTTCACTTAGAACATTCTTTGAACAGAAAGAAGAGAGTTTGCTTCTTTACAGTGAACCACTTATTACTTTCAATGAAGTGAGGAAAAGGACTGTATGTGTTCTTAAAACCAGTGAAGTGACTGTTTACATAATTTCTAAAGGAACTCAGCTACATCCAGTCCATCACGAATTGTAACTCCTGGGAAACAAAGACCAAGAGCGTCTCCATAGTTTTCAATTAGATGTCATAAGAAGGGACATCTATGACTATTACATCCAAAAGGAGCTTCTTATCACATGCAAGTTTCTTTGTTCTCTTAAAGAAGCAGAGCTATTTGAATGAAGATTTAGCTCCTTGAACAAACTCATTCTTGATCTGGGATTTGACTTGCAAAAAATAAATAAGAGAAAACTAATACTCGAAAGATCAGATATTGTAACGCTAAGGGATTTGTTTTAAAGAGAAATACTGAATAAGAACTTATATGAAACCTGGGTAAACGCTGGCCATTCTGTGGCAAAGGGCTGAACTAACGACGCACTTGAAAACACCACAAAAGGATCTATAGGAAACGTGGCCGCTTTATTATTCATTATTTAAAACAAAATCACATTTGTGAAGATGCCACAAAGCAGTGATTGTTTATTGAGAAAAATTTATTTTTTCCTTAAAGTAGGCTTATACAGAAATGTGCATGTTTTCGCTGAGATATGATAAACTCGAACGGCTGTTCACTTGTTTCGAGTATTGAGAGCGTAAAGAGAGGGATGTGCATAACTTGCTGTCTGCATCTCGGCAACATTGCAACTCCCCACGTGGAGAAACGGATGATCTTCACGTACCTCCTTTCAAAAATCACTCTTTAGACGAAGATGTATGCTGTGATAACCTCACTTACTGCATATGACACCTTTAACGTCTACCGTCTTTGATGCAACGCTGAAGCCTATACAGTGCGAACTACGGGATTTACTTTCTCAGAATAGATACGGGTGGGTGTAGAACAGAATATCAGTGAAATTGGCTGGTAAATTTAATGGACATTATTAAATGAGTAATTTGAAATTAGTACCCATTGATTGAGGATGTACATGGGAAACTACTACGAAAAACTCTTTATTGGGATACTACATCTGCTAACGCATCAAATCCCCCCAGGGGCTCACGTTCCGTGGGTACGGGTGTGGCGACCCCGGGGTACCCTAGCCAATCATCATCCCCATCGTCATCCTCCCACTCCATTTTGGATATGCCACGTTATACACCCCTAGCTCTAAGTTTCTTCCCCTTCTAGGTTTATTGTTATATTCTAGGCTTTAAGTGTTTAGGTTTACAAACTCCTGTCTCACCAACAGGGATCTTTCCTGTCTCCGTGGTTCCTGTCCCACGGTTTCGGCGCAGCTTTCAACTTGTGTGCCGTCGTGTGTCATGCTTCTCAAGCATGAAGGTTGAGCGGACCCTCCTCGCTACCCCTTTTGTGCGGCATTAGGTGCGGAGCCGTTCCATAGCCACGTACACCCACGTAGCTCCAAAGGGGCCGAGTCTCCTCGGATATCTCAGCGGCCGTGTGCCGCTGGGTTGCACGAGGGGACTCGACGTGTTACCGCTGCTTGGGGCCCGGTGTAAACAACCACAAGTCCCCTGAATCCACGCTGGCTCCGTTGAGACTGCGTGGCCTAAAGTGGGGAGCCATGGTGCTTACCCCAGTGGTAGGGGCATAAAGCCGGGCCTGCCTATGGTGAAAGTGTCGTACGCCGGTAAGAAGGAGGGTAACTCCTCTGAAGTATTTTCTGAGATCGGGCCTCAGGTGGGTACCTCGGGCCGGCACAGACCGGAAGATTTCAGTGTCTTTCATTTTCATCCCCCGGATGGCAGGCTGACGCCGACAGTTCCGGAAGGGGTACCTATAACCATGGCTGCTCTGCGCTCTTCTTTATCAACACCACGTTTTTATGGCATGAGTTTAAATAGTGAAAGCAAGAATATGACACACTTGAGTCCTGTTTATATCCAAAGAGAAATGGATAAGATCTGTGGTCCAGTGAAAAATGCAACACGGTGTAGGGACGGCAGCCTGCTAATTGAGATAGCCAAAGACATCCAGGCCGAGAAATTGTTAAAAACTAGTCTGCTGGGCTCCTACCCTGTAAAGGTGGAAAAGCACAAGACCCTGAACAGTTGTCGCGGAGTTGTCACTACTGCCAGCCTAGACGGTCTCTCCACAGAAGAATTTGTCAACTGTCTATTAGACCAAGGGGTAATTGCAGCATTCAGGTTGATGGGGAAGAAGGACGACCAGCCGTTTCCATTACGAACGGTCTTCCTGACGTTCGAACGTACCGTCCTCCCAACATTCATCTTGTGTGGTTACGAACGCGCCTCAGTACGTCCGTATATTCCTAGCCCCATGCGTTGTTACCGCTGCCAGAGGTTCGGCCACACGCAGCAACGGTGTACAGGCTCGCCAGTATTCTCCCGCTGCGGCCGCGACGCTCACGATGGCTCCCAGTGCGCTCAGGACCCCACCTGTGTCAACTGTGGCGGTACGCACCCATCGACGTCCCGCGATTGTCCTCGTTTTGTGGAAGAAAAGACCATCCAAGAGCTTCGTGTGAAAGAACATCTGACCTTTCTTGAGGCACGGAAACGTTACCATGAGCTACATCCTGTTACTACATTAAACTATTCTGCAGCAGTTCGACAGCCTGATCCGAAAAAAGACGCCGTTGTGCAAACGTACTCCAGTCGTCCCTCTGTTGTGTCGATAGGAGTTCAAACAGGTACATCTGATACGCGAGGTGGCCGTTCCCGGAAGAAATTACCCTCCACCCCTAAAGAATCCAAGGTTCCTCGTGATCCACGGGTGTCTTCTCGCGGATCGTCCGAAGAGTCCTCTCAGAGGGACTCAGATCGTCATTGCCGATCTTCGCCGTTCTCGAATTCCAACCATTTCGAGCTCCTCGAACCTCGGTTTTCTGTAGGTAAGGGGTCACCCCAAGAGGAGGATATGGACCAGGAGAATTCAGCTGCCATTTCTCGGGCAGCTGTTAAAAAAAGACAAGAGGAACCTGCCGCGAAAGGCAGCCCGACACCTAAGAAAAAGGGCAAGTTGATCTGGCCACCGCCATCCTCGACCTAGTGGCGTTAATTGCGATCTCTCCCAGTGCATTTAACCACGCATATCCTCACTGGAATCTACGTGGACTTCGCAGCCATCGACCGGAGCTTGAACTTCTGCTCCAGGAATATGCGCCTATGGTGGTGTGTCTTCAGGAAACGAAACTCCGTCCACAGTACTCTTTTCAGATCAGGCGGTACTCTGTACTACGCTGTGACCGTTTGCCAGACGAGGGGGTTTCTGCCCACGGGGGCACTGTGCTACTCCTCCGGAATAATCTATTCACCGAACCTGTTTCGCTACAGTCCGATATTCAGTCTGTGGTGGTCCGTCTTACCCTGCCCTCCATCAAATTCACCATTTGCAATATCTACCTGCCTCCGTCTGACGACCTCTCGCTCAGCGATATTCAGGATCTAGTCTCCCAGTTACCCCCTCCTTTTCTGCTGGCTGGAGACGTCAATGCCCATCACCCGTTCTGGGGCTCTCGCAGAGTGTGCGCGAAAGGCCAACTAATAGCCGATTTCTTGGATACCCATAACCTCACGGTCCTGAACACCGGGGCGCCTACCTTTCATTCTGACGCCCACCACAGCTTTTCACACCTTGATTTGGCTGTGTGTTCTGCGCCCTTGGCAGTTTCCTTCCGATGGTCTGTCCTTTCTGATCCATACAGTAGCGATCACTTCCCCTGTGCTTTGGATCTTTTGCTCCCTAATACCAATTCCACGTATATCCCTAGATGGCGCTTCGATCACGCCAACTGTCACCTATTATCTCAGTTGGCTGTGTTCAGTTATAATGAAACCGACTCTGTGAATGCCCTGGTGGACCATCTTACGACGTCCATTCTCTCCACCGCTGAGCACTCCATCCCTCGATCGACAGCGCCGTGCCGAAAATTGCCCGTACCTTGGTGGACCGATGACTGTCGCCATGCTATACGCTCCCGCAGACGTGCCCTCAGAATTTTCCAGCATCACCCAACACTGGATAACCTGGTAACTTACAAGAAAATACGTGCCCAGGCTCGGCAGATCATAAAGGAAAGTAAAACGGCCTCCTGGAGAAAGTTTGTTTCCTCCTTTACCCAACATACCTCTTCTTCTGTGGTATGGGATAAGTTACGGCGAGTTGCCGGGAAACCGGCCCACACGCCAATCGCCGGTCTTAAGACCGCTGCCGGAGCTGTCGTGGATAACTTCGATGTGTGTAACACCCTAGCCCGTACTTTTGCTCAAGTGTCCAGCTCCGATAACTATCTGCCCGACTTCCTTTCTATGAAGGCTCCGGTGGAATCTCAAAGCTTCTCCTTTCGTTCTGCCAATCTAGAGGATTACAATCGCCTTTTCACAATGACGGAGCTAGAACATGTCCTGTCATCTTCTCGATCTTCGGCACCAGGACCAGTTGGCGTTCACATACGCATGTTGCAACAGCTCTCTCCTGAAGGAAAGGCTTTCTTGCTCCAGGTCTACAATCGTGTTTGGGCTGACACCACTTTCCCCGATATGTGGCGGGAGGCCACCGTTATACCCCTACTGAAGCCTGGCAAGGACCGTTATCTTCCCTCCAGCTACCGTCCCATTTTCCGTACCAGTTGCATTTGCAAGGTAATGGAACGCATGATTAATGGACGGTTGGTATGGTGGCTAGAATCTCACGACCTTTTGACCAACACCCAGTGTGGTTTCCGTAGACGGCGTTCGACTATCGATCATCTCGTGTCCCTGTCGACGCAAATATTGAAAGGTTTTCTTGAGCGCAGCCAAACCGTCGGGATCTTCTTCGACCACGAGAAGACCTACGATACATGTTGGAGAGCGGGCATTCTTCGTTCCCTGCAGGCCTGTAATCTGCGTGGGCGCCTCCCAATTTTCATCCAAGAGTTCCTAAAGGACCGCGTTTTGCGAGTACGGGTCGGATCGGTGTATTCGGACCTCTTTGTTCAAGAGAATGGCGTGCCACAGGGATCGGTCTTAAGCGTTACCCTCTTCGCTGTCGCCATCAATTCCATAACACAATGCATTCCTCCCGGAGTTTCTTCCTGCCTTTTCGTAGACGACTTCGCGTCTATTGTACATCCCGGCGCACGCCTTTTTTGGAACGCAGACTGCAACAATGTTTGGACAATCTTTTTGCATGGAGCTGCAAAACCGGCTTCCGTTTTTCCACAGGAAAGTCCCTCTGCGTGAACATCTGGCGTCGCCGCAGACGGTTACCACCTTTGCTCCGATTCGGTTAACCCATCCTTCCTTTTGCCGATGAGACCACCTTTTTGGGCCTGATGTTCGACAGGAGACTTAGCTGGTCGTACTTTGTAGCACTTCCTGGGGAGCGGATCGGACAACTTTGCTTCTTCTATATCGCACATTGGTAAGATCCAAAATGGATTATGGCTCCGTGGATTACTCATCCGCCCGTCCATCTGTGTTGAAATCCTTGGACGTCGTCCATAATCGAAACATTCGTTTGGCTACCGGCGCCTTTTCAACTAGCCCGGTCGTTAGCCTTTATGCCGAAGCAGGAGACGCTCCTCTTTCCTGTAGACGAGCAGTGCTGCTAGGGAATTATGGCTGTGGGCTAAGGTGTGTTCCTACGCACCCCACGTTCGCTTCCTTTTTCGACGCAGTGCTGGATCAACGTTATACGCATAGCCCGGATAACCCCAAGCCTGCTAGTTTTCGTTTCCGGGAGCTTCTGCGGCAGCATGCTCTTCAACTGCCTCGCCTCTTTCCTAAGGGGGGAAGACTTTATCCCCCTTGGATCTGTTCGTCCTCCGCCGTCGTTCTTGGGATGTTAGAGTGTCCGAAATCTCAGCTGCTAGCGTCCGTTATCCGCTCCTGCTTTTTAGAGTTTCTTTCCCGCTACGGTGACCGGATTTTAATCTACACTGACGGCTCCAAGAGTACCCAAGGTGTTGGAAGTGCATTTGTCTGCGGATACGCCACGTACACCTTCGGTCTACCCAGTAGCACTTCCGTTTTCAGTGCGGAGCTCTATGCTATCTACCGGGCCCTATTGCACGTCCGCCACCGCAACCTGGGTGTCTGCCTGATTTTGAGTGACTCCCTAAGTGCCCTACAGTGTTTGCATGAGCTGTACAACTGTCATCCAATTGTACAGCGTGTCCAGGATGCCATTCACGCTCTCAGCACCTCTGGCGTTAGCGTTGTTTGTGCCTGGATTCCTGGACAGGTTGGTTTGCCTGGCAACGAGCAGGCGGATTTGGCGGCAAAGGCGGCAGCCACAGCACCCCAAATCCGAGCTGCTTACGTCACCTCTGAAGACCTCAGGCTAGTTATTCGGAGAGAATGCTTTCGCGGTAGCACGAGGACTGGCTGACTCTTAGTTGTAACAAACTGCGAGAGGTAAAGGACACTCCGTCTCCTTGGAGTACCTCACAGCGTTCTTCTCGTCGCGAAGAAGTGATTCTGGCCCGGCTACGCATTGGACACTGCGCTTTTACACACGCGTACCTTTTAAAGCGGGTACCCCCACCAGTTTGTCCGCTGTGTAGGGACAGTCTGTCAGTCCGTCATACCCTGTTGGAGTGCGCTTCCCTAGGACACCTTCGTGCCACCGTGAACCTGCCGGACCGTCTTGCAGGAGTACTGGCGGATGACTCCCAATCTGTCCAAAAGGTTTTTAAATTCCTATCACAGATACCCTTCGCACTGCATATCAGGATTTTAGCTATATGGTGAGGTAGTGCTGGCAATAAGCACACTCCACTCCCTTATCTACCACGTTTCTGTGGAGCTCCGTGAGTATTTAGCTTGAGGCTGTGCGACCATTACCGTAATTTTAACTTTTTAGCGTGCCGTTTTACCCCCTGACTTTTACAATCGTTTTTATTGGTAAGTACCGATGCCTTTTGCACCATCGTTTCTGTTGAGGCGCTAATGACCTTGCAGTTGAGCGCCCTCAACACAATCAATCAATCCATCAATCAATAACGCATCAAATAAACTTTTTTACCTTTTTATTTTAATTTACATCCTCCAACGTTCAGTCCTATTGGACGATGAATGAAATGATGTTGATATGAGTACAGGGTAAATAGAGCTTACAGTTACCAGACATTCATCTTATAGGATAAGAGAATACCTCCAACGTTAAGTACCGAGCGGGATGGCTCATGCAGGTTCGTCTTTTGCCCACATTAGGGAAACCCGGGTTTAATTCCTGAAGCTGACCTACCTGACTCATGGGTATTTCCGGGGTATTACCCAAGTCGCTAGGTGAATGCTGGGTAAGTTAATTACATCAACGAATTTCCTGTCCTTCCATTTCATTTCCAATATCATTTCACATCATCTATCATCTGGTAGTCTCTTTCAGTTTAGAAGTGTTGGCAGATGTCTCGGCGGCGCATGGCGGAATGATATACCCTGAGGTAAACTACTTCCTCCTCAGGTAGATCGATTGCCGGTCTACGTGCCTCTGCTGGGGCAATTTCTGGACCGCCAGCCAGGGATTTTTGGGGCTAGGCTGCTGGGCTCATTGCCGTCCCGCTGTAGGGAAGCGTGTCCGTCGTATCGGCCTGTTGGGGGAAGCCTCTATCCAAGTAAACTGTAGGGGTGGTTCCCTCTGCATTGTCGTGGCTCCTTGGTACGCCCGCCTTCTGTCTTCTCACGCCTCCTCCTTCCCCCCAGATGTGGCCCACTTGGGGGCATAGGAACAATGGGCCCAGTGCAGTTAACTACGTACCGTATTACCTCAGTGGTAAAATCCTAATCCTAATCCAACGTTAAGTCACATCGGACGGTGAATGAAATCATGTTTAAAGATGAGTAGAGTGTCCATAGAGCTTAGAGTTACCAGACATTCGTATTTCAGGAAAAGGGAAAACCTCCAACTTTAAACCATAGCGGACGATGAGTGAAATGATGTTCAAATGAGTACAGGGTACATAGTGCTTAGAGTTACTAGACATTCCTCTTTCAGGGAAAGGGAAAACCTCCAAAGTTAAGTTATATCGGACGATGAACGAAGTGATGTTCGAATGAGTACAGGGTACATAGAGCTTACAGTTAGTAGACATTCATTTTTGAGGACAAGGAAAAACCTGCAACTTTAAGTCATATCGGACGATGAATGAAATGATGTTGAATTGAGTACAGGGTACATAGGGCTTAGTTTTATCACACAATTATCTTTCAGGATAAGGGATAACACAAGATAAACCGTATCCAGATAATGCACCCTCAGCGTTATTTGCTCACCTCGGTAGTGCAGATGGTAGCATGCCTGTGTCACGTTCAAGATGTTCCGGGTTCGAATCTCAGTAAGCAGTTGTCTGAGTAAGGTTACCCCGCTGTTTTCGCTTATCCTGAAAGTCGAATGCCAGGTAGCTCTGTGCTCCAGTAACCCTGAGCTCATTTGAGTATCATTTCAACTATTGCATTCTTGGTTCTATATGGCACGTAAATTAAATTTAAATAAAGCAGGTTTGAAGTCGGGATCTCGCTACCCCTACGCTATGTGAATATCTAAAATGCTAAGCAAATGTTTCCTTGTATAAGCCAAGTGTGGTGATTAGGCACACCTAATTCCGGTAATCAATCACAATAAATCGCTTCTGAAGAATAAGACACAGATTTCTAACTTCATACCTGCACCATAGCAACATAATAAGGAGAACAGGAAATTATGTACTTGAAATGTGAAGAAAAGTATAAACCACTCCAACATACGCCCTACCGACCCAAGAGACTATGAAGAAGCTAGTAGTCATAGTGACCAGCAGGGCAGTAATTGAATGGGGATCTCGAGATTAATAATGAAATCTGTATGTTATGAGATTTTTAAATTAATTGTTAGTGGATGAAAATAAACATACAAGTGTAACCAAACAAGGACTTTCCTAGAAATCTATATGTCCAAAATGTTTTAGGATAAAGGCTAGCCACAGTTACAAGATGCTCTGTGGTTGGAAAATCCTGGAAATAGCTGTACTTTTAATTTTATAAGTATATTTAGCTTAAGGCATAGTGGTTACCTATAGAAACCCTTCATATGTTTTAGTGAAATGAGCTTTCGTGATTTACTGCAGAGAACTGTAATTTTCGGAAGAGAGAATTTGTTGGGGAAACAATTTAACACTCTAAATCAGTTCTTTAGTTACTGTTGTGTTTAGCCCTGAATGAACGCACCACTGAGAAATTAACTGAAGTTCAGTGTCACTTGTTATCGGCTTCTGTCAATTCAATTGTTTGTTTCATCACTCTCTGGTATACTAAATCCTGTTATTTACATACAATTTGTGAACCATCCGTACCCACATATACACAAAGACTCTGTCGCTAACTGAGGGCCTTTCTGAGTGCTTTGCTGCATACGCACTCTTTTTTGGGTTTAAACACGCGAGTGAAGCTTCCAGCATGAAGCTTTCGCTTTAGGTTACTTGGAATGATAGTAGGTAGTGTTTTCTTTATCAATCTCTCTTAGTAGGGGCATTATGTAACCTCTAGTACGTGCTGAATTTAATTTGGATATACGGTTTTCGTTCCATAAGTCTGGTAAGACACCAAGAATTCGTAAAGGTTATTCGTAAAGTAAGGTTTCAAAGAATTTCGCGTGAACATTGAAACGCGCATGCGGATCAGCTCCTGACAAGCCTTGCGCGTTGACGATACCATTCGCATTGGTAGTGGTGCAGTGTAATTTTAACAGTGACAGTTACAAATGTTTCAAACAATCGAGCGACCCGCCGACTGTGAAATACGGTCTGTGATTCGGTTTTGGACGACAAGGAACACTTCAGAAGTGGGCATTCATCGACAGATCAGTGAAGTGTACGGCCCCAATGCGATGAGTGACAGCCAAATGCGTAAGTGGGTTCGAGGTTTTAAAGGCGGACGCTACAATATCAATAATGAACCGTGATCAGGCAGGCCATCAGTGATCACAGAAGATTTGCTCAGTGCCGTGGATGAAAAGAGCCGTGAAAACTGGCGATTCACAATTTCCACTTTAGCATGGAATTTCCGGACATGGGGGGAACAACTGTGTATAAAATTGTCTCTGAAAAGTTGCAATTTAGCAAATTGTCTTTATATTGGGTTCCAAGGCTGCTTACTGAAGAACACAAAATGACAAGAATGGCTTGTACACTGAGGTTTTTGAGCCGATATAATGAGGAAGGAGATCAACTATTGGAACACATTGTCCCTGGGGACGAGACATGGGTTTCTCACATGACTCCTGAGTCAAAACGTCAATCGCCACAAGACATCACCAGTCTAGGTCAAGGCCAAGCAGACAATCTCAACACGGAAAGAGATGTCATCAGTGTTTTGGTATAGACATGCAGTGTTGGTAGTCGAGTTTATGGAACTAGGGACAACCATCAATGCATACGCTTACTGCGCTACTCTGACTAACCTTCGAGATACAATACAGAATAAGCGACATGGACTTCTGACGTCTGGAGTGTTGTTGCTGCACGACAATGCCAGACCACATTCTGCCAGATGCACCCATGACCTTATCAGCTCAGTTGGATGGGAACAGATTGACCATCCACCGTATAGTCCAGACCTGGCGCAGAGCGATTTTTGCTTGTTCCGCTGCCTAAAGGAGTTTCACAGTGGCAAGTGCTTCCGCACAGATGACGAGTTGAAACAAGCAGTTGAAGACTGGTCATCCTCACAGGTGGCAGACCTGTATGACGTCGGTATACTGAAGCTTGCAGAACGCTATGATAAATGTTTAAAGAAATATGGCAACTATGTAGAAAAATAGAGAAATATGTAAGGAATCCAATAAAAATGCAAATATCTATGATGGTTTAATTTATAAAAAATGACGGATCTTGCTTGACGAATAACCCTCGTATATATATATATATATATATATATATATATATATATATATATATATATATATATATATATATATATATATATATATATATATATATATATATATATTGTGACTTTGTGGGTTCGTGAAATTAAAAGTCCGATTGCACCACTCAAAAATGTACTTTATTTCCACCGAATTACAATCGGAACACTTGCCGATTACACAGAATTACGTAATGCACACAATTACGATTCGCCAGTTCGTCTGTCACAGGTCCACTGCACGCAGTTATGTACACTCCTCCGATGCACGTACACAGCCCGTTCCCTCACTGGGCGCTCGTCACCGCTGCGCGACAAGAACTGAACTCTCTCCAGCCCGGCGCGTTGCTTATATAGAACCAATTGGCCTATCTAGAAAGTTCCGGATTAGATTAAATATCCTGTATGTTCGAGAACTCAGGGGCAGGTGAAAGAGACGGCACAGTGATGTTTTTCCAGCCAACCCTCGTTACCGCTATAAGACAAATGGGTGGGCGTGGCCGAACGCCTACCGTCTGGCCCCACCGCCGGTCGGCTTCACAGAAAGTCCCGACGTTCGGGTGACAATATATATATATTGTGAACATCTCACTTTATTTCTACACATAGTCTTCATTCATGGTTATACACTTGGTCCAGCATTGTTCCATCTCTTTTTCTCCCGTCAGAAAAATATGTTCCGTCGAGGTCTGGAATGTACTCGTTGACGGTAAATATCACTTCTTCATTTGATGAAAAGTTTTTACCACTAAGTCAAATTTTCATGTTTGGCAACAGGAAGAAATCACTTGGGGCTACGTCTGGTGAATAAGGTGGGTAAAAAACCAATTCAAAGCCCAGTCCATGCACTTTTGCCATTGCAATTGCTGATGTGTGCGGTGGTGCATTATTCTGGTGAAAGAGCACCCTTTTTGCGTTTCAATCTCGGTCTCTTTTCAGTGAATTCATTATGTAAACGATCCAACAATGAAGCAAAATAGGCTCCAATTACGGTTCTGCGTTTCTCCAAGCAGTCTATGAGAATCCCAATTGCTTGAGAATCCTAAAACATAGTGGCCATCACCTTAGCAGATAACATAATGGCCCTTGCCTTCTTTGGTGCACTTTCACCAGCCTTTGTCCATTTTTGATTTGTTGTTTTGACTCTGGTGTGTAATGATGGATCCAAGTTTCATCCATGGTCACAAATCGGCGCCAAAAGTCTTGCGGATTCCCATTAAACATCGCCAGACACTCGGTAGAAGTGTTCCTCGGATACGCTTTTGGTCGACTGTAAGCTATCGCGGCACTTACCTTATGCACAGATTTTTCATTGCCAATTTTCATGGAAGATATTGTATACTTGCCCAGTTGATAATTTTGATTCGGCAGTCTTCCATAACCAGATAGTGGATTTTTCCAGAGGTGACCTGTGTGGTGACCCCATTTGGGCGACCAGAGCGTGATTCACCTTGGGTACTTCTAGGACCACGTTTAAATGCATTGATCCAAAAGTAAATGGTGTTCTATGCTGCTGAAAAGTCCACGTGAATTTCATCCAATTCAGTTTTGACTTGTATGGCAATCAAGATCTTAAAATGAAAATGTTTAATAACAGCACGAAACTTTTTTTTTTTTTAATTTCAATCACAGCCACCACACTGACTAGTTCAGATAGTTGCCAACAATTAGCTGTTTATTGTAACACATTCAAATTTTCTGTACACTCTTTTTGAATAATCAAGCTTACCACCTACAAAGTTGCAACCAAAATTTTCTAACTCTTCATGGAAATTTTCCAGAGTTATCAAACGACCCTCATATTAGTATTACCTGGAATATTTAGTAAGATGCTTGTCAGTGGAGGTACTGTTATCTGTTTACACCGTACCTCTGGCTATCAGAAAGGAGGAGCGGTAAACAGAATGTCACAAAAATATGTACTTAATGAAAGCAGAATATGCTAAGGAGCAAAACAAAATAGAATTATTTAATTCTGATGTGAATATTCCGATTTGTGCATATCAATTTCACTTGCTAGAGCTTCTATATCTTCTAAAGGATGGATATCATCAGTTATGTCTGGAAAACTGCCGTTGTTATCTCTGAAATCCGTAAAACTGACTAAGTCTTTGTTTCTTCTTCCTCTTATTTTCAATGCTATCCAAACCCACATTTATTACTATTCTATTTCTTCTTTCAACAAGGCATCTCGTTGCCTTCATTCGTATTCTATGAACTTAATTTTGATGAATTTCCAATCCTCTTCAGTGTTGTTATTTAAATACTGTCTGGTTAGTGGTTTCAGTACATTTAAAGACATAGAACAGACATTTTCTTGCTTTTTTTTTTTTTGCTTCCTGATATTCCATATCAGTTCAATGGGGTTTACATCGCAGTGATAAGGCGTAAATCTATATCCCGGCGTTCCATTATAATGTACCACGTATTCTTACACATTTTTTAAAACTAAATCCCACTTACTTTAATATTCGTCAGAATGTCTTCTGTCAACAAGTGAAATTAATTTTCTCATTTACTACATAAAGTAAGTTCCTCACTG
Source organism: Mantis religiosa (assembly GCA_030765055.1). Classification (NCBI taxonomy): domain Eukaryota; kingdom Metazoa; phylum Arthropoda; class Insecta; order Mantodea; family Mantidae; genus Mantis; species Mantis religiosa. The sequence goes on along the minus strand of CM060956.1, from coordinate 103,393,641 downwards.
TTGGAATTTCTTTGCGTCCTGCATAGGGAGAGTCGTGCAGTATCGGCCGGCATGCAGTACCGGCCACTACCGTTATTTCCCTTTTTGACACCATGTGGCGAAACTTTCAGTAAGCAGGTGCAAGCTTGTGCGTCCACGTGCGCTATAGTGTAGCTCGTAGCGCACGGAAGATATTCTGGGGCCTATAGCAGCGCTATATTTGCGATCTCTGTAAACCAGTGAGCTAAACATTTGTGAACTGAGCAGAAATAGTGACAATAAGTTCCCATGCTTTTGTATTCCACTATTGTTCTAAATGTAGTAGTGCATTGTATCACTGACAATGTATATTGTAACAGAAAAGACAGTGGCCAATACTGCAAGACACTTTCTACAAGTCTTATAATTCTAACTTCTCTACTTTCGATGTAATAAAGTACTATAAATAAAAAATAAAAATTATTACATTACACTATCTATAGAACATGTCTTGAAGTAAGAGAATAATATAGTATGATTCCGATTAACCACCGCAGTTACAGAGTAAAGTCAAACAACTTAACCGGGCCGATACTGTGCGATCTTCCCCTAATACTCTAACAATTCTGCGAACGACGCACTCATCGAAATCATTCATTTTATACTTATTTTACCGATTACGTTGTAGTAGTAACTCCAGGGAATTCATTTTATTGTGGCTTCACTTTCAGATGTTCTAGACACTACCCTTTGCAGAGGAGGAACTGTGAACCTGGGAACTGTGTGTGTAATGTGAAAGATTATTATACACAAATGCGAATTGCCAGTGCAGCCCTTCACACAAAGGGATTTGTTCCCCTCTTCTTTCTCCTTTTCGCAATATTCAATCATGTTGTGTATGACTTTTTGCTCTTGTTGAGGTACGTGTTGTTGAGAAGATATATTTGCACCTGAACAGGTATATACACTGTCTCGCCGGTTAGGTTGAGATAGACTTGCGTAAACAACTCCTTTGTTCGCATATTTTCCGACAAGCATCCACTTTAGTCATGTAGCATGCGTGTTTAATTCTCTCATCTGATTCAAGTATCTCATTAGATCTTCACCCATCTTAAACATTTATGCGTTATAGTTTTGAAACTGTAAGTTCCTGGATGGTGTGGCACGAGCTGAACTTTCGCTTTTAATGAAGATGCTATTAAGTTACTTGGTGTGTCTTGAGGGAATCAATTCTTACCTGAAGTTGTATGTTCTTGGCTATTAACCCCAAGAGGTCTAACAAGGGAGCTCTGATGTTGTAGCAAACTGAGTATCCCGGTGCCTAATTTAATTTTACACTTATGGGTGAGATGAGGCTTCGTGAAGTCTCTCACGGGAAAGGAGAGGCTTTCTGAATAGACAGATCTGAGGCCTCCACTACACATAGAGCGTAAAACATAGAGGCGATAGATATCCCAGACATTCTTGGGGTACACTTTTTCCACTTCGCCCGAACAGAAAAGTCTTTAAAGGATCTCTAAAAATGATATTTTTATTCATTCATACCCAGGGAGGATATTAAATTCCTCTAGGCAGTTCTTCGACCTTGCATCTACTTGTATTGATAATGCTACGAGAGTAACCTGAAGTATTTAAATTTCCATTATGACACTACAATATCGCAACTAAAACAAATTTTTAAGAGTACACACATTCTCGCACTCTGTAAGCATGAATTTGGCCCAGCTGAATATCAAAATAAAATATCATCTGATGTGAATAAACTAGGTTTAAGGTGATCATAAACATGTCATCTCGTCACTTTAGGTTAATTACAATAAGTGGATTCAAATTAACAAAATTTGGACTATTTATACATGCAAATACGCAGAAAACACCCAATCACTTATATGAAACTAGAAATTTTTCCCTAACGAGGACATACTAAAGCACAGAGTTCCATTGTAGCCGGATCATAAATTACGTGCATTGGTTTATGCTTTCAATACATTCACATCGGTGTTTTTCTACAGCGCACTTGCAGTGAATGATCCACTCAAGCTTGTGTTTATTTGCTGTGTTGTACGAGAGGGCGAACGTTTATTCATACATCTGTGCTGTGTATGAACTGATCATAATATTGCCGTAAAAAGAAATGTCTAGTTTGTTACATAGTAGGTCGGTAGCTTTGAAGGTGTCTGTTCATAGAGCTGCTAAAGTAGAGAAAAGGAAACTCAATGGAGTGGCCATAGTTCAGGAAATACTGGACTGCTCTACCGACTGGACTCGGCACGCCGAGTGAACTAAGGTCACGCCGGTCTACACTAAGTCTATTGTACCTATGTCCGAAGTGGGGCACTTCCGGCAGGAAGTATGAGACGAGAAGAGACAGAGGCGTCCCACGCAGCTATAACAGAGCAAAGAGCAGGGTCCATACACTTTACTCCCGACAGGCCAGTGCGACCCACATACCACCCTACTGTGGTCCTGAAATGGTCCCAACAGTTAATGTCATGCTGGTATGTTGGCCATAATAGCTGAATGGTTAAGAGCAAGCTGACGGAGAGAGGGAAATCCGTGCTTTAAATCCCGGTTATGGCATTGAATTTTAGTCTGGCTCTACTCATCCAAACCCAAATAAGATTTTTATAAGATAAATCCTACAAATGAAAATAATTGAGGCTGGAATGGTAATATAATTTTAATATTCTTCTTCCGAAATATTAGATCATTAGCGAAATGCAAAAATGTTTCCAAGAACTTCTATGGATTGGATTAATTTGGTTATTATCGTAAGAAATTCCCTCTAATATATTTATCCTACAAGATTTCCAAAACTTACTGTATACATTTTTTGAAATATATGTCAGTTAATACACCTAACACATTAACAATTCTGCTGTCTCAACAATTCTAGCTTACGTGGTTATGTAAATATTAATATTCTACTGTGCACATTCATTGTACTACTAATAAATGTTATGCACTTTTGCAAAGGTTTTCATCAGAAATTTAGGTTTTATGGTAAATGGGTTTACAAAATTATTTGTAATACCATGCTATTTATAATGTATACATTAGACTAGCTGTTTTAGAAAAAATATTACTTTTGGGTTGTCCAAAATTCTTGATTCAAAATTGGGAACCACTGCTTTCAAAGGTAATATGATTATTTTAATCAAGTTTTCAGAACATTTTGAAACTAATTAGTAAAAATATTGTGACGCATTTTGAGCACTGCAAAAGTTTAGGAGCAAACAAAGTTTACATTTGTAAACACTTTGTGTGTACACTAGTAGACAGGACGGCCGGTGAGGCATTGTATTTTTTTATTTTTTATTTTCCTTATTTAAACCTTTTTTATTGTTTCCGTTTATTTTCCTATCTGTTTTCTGTAATTTCACACATATACACATAAACACCCATGCCCAAGGCGGTACTAGAACCCGCTACCCTCTACGTGGTGGAACGCTAGAAACATACGCTCTAACGACCATGGCTACGAGAACATATTAATGGTGCCATAAACAAATAAACAAATGAATAATAAATAAACAAGTAAGCAAATAAATAAATAAGATAAATAATAAATGAATGAAACTGAATAAGTAAGCATTGTTAAAATATAAATATGTGTACCAATTTCGAACGATTTAGGTAATCCTATCAATAATCCATCCTATTTTATAATATACTGTACCAAACATAACGTACAGGGAAACAGAAATAGATATTTATTACATCTGTACTCTTATTACGCACAGGTGTAACGAATACAGTAAAATTTTGATAATACAGTTCATGGAGAATGTGATACGAAGCGTTCGTGTACGATTTCGCTACTGAGAGACAGTTATCTTAAGTCCCGTGCTTTACTGCACTCTAACGGATAAAGCGTAAGTTATGCGCCAGAGAAACCTCGGCACCATCTTCTCCCATAAGAAGCCGTGTATAAGCAGACATCCTACCCCTTAACACAGGCGCTTATCAACATAGACGGTGTGTAATGTTTAACGCCCGCTTTTACTACATACGGCACCGCAGGCGATGACACTGGTGATACATGAGATGAAGATGTAGCACCGGTGGAATGAGATGGTGGGGGAACCCGGAGATCCCGGTGAAAACCCGCCTCAGCGCCGTTGTTCCACCACAAATCTAACTTTGCGGTCGCCTGGGATCAAACACGGGCCGCCTTGGTGAGAGCCGAGCGGTCTAACCACTGAGTCACGGCGCGGCCTGAGCGTAGACAGTGTCGTTCTGGAATCGGCACCAAGCCACGGAAAACAATCAGGACAGAGCGCTTGCGTTTAACGCGACTATCCATACAAGGGAGCAGATAATCAGAAACATTTTTTTTTTTTTTTTTTTTGCGCAATTCCTATACACTTTTCTTTCTTTCGTTTTCATACAGACGGTGCCATGGCACAGCGGCACTACCTCAGAAGCCGCCCCTGCTAGTAGATGTTTCCTGTGATGGGCAACCAATTTGGAAAATTTCTAAGCTTCAACATGCCTTTCCTTCGACTTCGCTGATAAAAGTGATGTACAGTCTGCTGTACCGAAATGTTCGGATGCTGTTGGTATCTTTTGCTGTGTTACTTTATATAATGTTGGCATAACGTTTCACCATTCGTGTTTTACTCCAGTCCTGGCTGTGTCAATCTCTTATTGGTTTATATCAAAGTCCAATAACACAAGTAATGACCGATGAACAAGGTGCGTAGCCGAAGTGCGTAGTGTATGGGAAGGGGTAAGAAGGAATTTTACCTTAGTGGAACGATTGTCTACATCACCTCCTTGCTCTGTCCGTCGCTCATAACTCGGGAACTGGGAAGAAGGAGAAGGGGTGGATTATAAGGAACGGGGGTTCGTGGATTAATTACTAGAATATTATGGTCTTTGTTTTTTCCCTTATGATTGTCTACGTGATGAATATATGATTTAGTATGCTCTATATATTTTGTGTAGATAGAGCTTAAGTTACAGCTTTAAATTATTTTGTAATGAAATGAGATGATTCGAAGTAAATATGTGAAATGTGGAGCTCAAATTGATGCGCACAATAAAACATATAAATCTGTCCCATCCCTTATTCCTTTCCCAAGAAAACAGCACAGACCTGAGACAGTTCATTATTCGGAAAGGATGGATAGCAGGAAGCTCCTGTCCTCAATAACCACTGATAAAATAATTAAAATCCGATGAGACGCATTCTGAATTATATGTTTCAATGTAGCTTGAACTACCTGGGCTTCTCGTTCAGCTTAGCCATCACGAAACAAAGGGCAGGCGCACGCCTTCCTATCGCTGAGAGGGGTTTGAACTGGGGGCGTGGTGCCATTCACGTGCCAAAATAAACATCTGTTCCATATATCGGAAAGCTTCCGTACACCGAACTGTATATGCCAGATCCGCAGCTTCTTGAATAGCAATGTCACTTATTTTTATAAAATTTTACTGCTTTATAATAACCATAAAAAATCGCATGATTCAATTAAGCTAACCTAATACCAAGACCTGTGTTACTTCAATGAATTCATTAACAAAAGAGTGGATAAGAAGGCTTTGCCAATATAATTTAGATATAGCTTTACACTTGTTCACGTTTCAATTATGTTTTCTTAATGTCCAATAAAGTGAGGAAAAGCAATTTTGATTAATTATTGCCCTTTGCAGTTTCTAACCACGAACTATAAGTTACTTATCAGACCTCGGCTCAGCGGACCTCGTATTAGCAATATACATTCTCGACTGATAAGTATCACAGTTCTTAGTACGAAATATACCATTTCACAGTTTTTATTGAAAATGAGTTTCGTTAACGGATTTTGTTTTGCAACGATTGGCTTATTTTCGAATTATTTTAATGAATGAAACTGGAACTGTGCTATAGAGAAAACATTAGAACCACACACATAAACGATTTACCTTGACTACTGCATTAAAAACAATTTCTTTATTATCATTGCTAGCAATGAAAGCTATTCCAAATTCTCTCATAACGGTGTAATTTCCAAAGCAACTTCAGGCGTAGCAATTTAGCAACCGTAAGGTTTTGTCCAGAGAAGATTACATACAGTTTCCGCACGATTGGTTTAAATATATTGCTCTGGTGTTGTTATGTTGAATTAGGACGCCATCCAAAAGCAAATGGACTTGTAATTTCGCAACTCGAAACATGTCTGGTACTAGACTGCGCTAATAAAGGAATGTAATTAGGAGCAAGTTTTTCTTCTTAATGCAGAATAATCTTCCATTATCATAAACATGTTAATTAGTTTCTGAAACAGAAATATACGAACAAACCTGCAACATTTGTTTCTTCAACATACAATTGTATTGCTTGTGTTTTAAAGGAATGGTGTTTTAGGATACAATTTAAAGAGGAGTGTACTCATAAACTAACTGGCTTTAAATTATTTCTAGATTTATTATCATGAGTGAAGGCTAAAGTTTGAACCAAATTGTGATGCAGTTTATATAAATTTGGAGCTGTTTTTTTCTTCTGTTATTTTATACTAGAAGCATTATTTTTGTGTTTGTATCTTCAGATCGTAAGTATTAAAACAAAAACGCATCTCAGTGGTACTTCAAAAATAAATTTTAAATCGCATCACTTCTTTACAATCAATCTTAATAAAGCACAGTTTTTACCTACACTTTTTTAATAAAACTTAATTATCTATTTACATATTTTATAGTTATAAGAGCAATATAGCAAGCTTTAAGAGCTGGCTTTGGAATTCCCTTATGTACCATTATCACGATATTTAAAATCCTAGTAAATTGTAGTAGTTTGGCAATTTATTAAAATTTCCGAACAAACCTTGTACTTACCATCGGTTTTTGAATAGAACAGGTTTCAAACGAGCCCTTTAGCGAATGAATAATTCTGTAAGTTATTGAACATCATATCCAACGAGCCCTTAGCTGAAAAGAACAGTTGTATTGAACTGGATATGTGATATTTACGAAAATAACATTTTGTAAACAATGTAACTTTTAATAGGGTAGAGCCTGACTGAAAAATTCAATGCCATAGCCGGGATTTGAACCACGGATCTTCTGGTTTCCGTTCAGCCAGTCTAACCATTTGAGCTACTATGACCAACGTGCTAACATAACATTAAATTCTCCAACTGACTCGTCTTTCTCCCGGTAAAGTAAAAATTTTACCTGGAGAAACACGAGTCAGTTGAAGAATTTAATGTCACGTTGGCACGTTGGCCAATTAATTACCGATGAGATAACTTTACATGCAACCGATATTTTGAATTAACACAATTGCTGAATTTGGTGTACACAGCCGCCTCATGAGTTCTTTGAGCGATTGAGTGAACGTTTGATGCAGAGTTATAGATGACAACCGTCAGCCCAGACATGCTGGCAAGAAGTGTGCCCTGCCACTAATGGTGATCGGATTTAATTTACTAAATTTTAATAAAATATTGACAATATTTACTTTATATTCATGTATAACACAATAAAGTAAGAGTATGATTTAATACAAATATTTAACCTCAAAGCTTCAGAATTCAGTTGTGGAAACCTTTGTGTTAGAAAGATTTTGTACCTTTTTAGGGATTATTAGTTATAAAAACACGTTTAGAATGAAAAGTTTTGTATCACATACCATTACCCAAAAATTCCACATGCTCATTTTAGTTTATATGCTCTGGAAAACAGTAACTTTATCAAGATAACTTACAGTGACCGAGATTGGAACTTAGAACCTCTTGAAAATGAGTTGCTACTGATATTTACTCATTAGTAATCACACGATTCCATCAAGTACAGTTCTTAGAATAACACCATACAAAACACTGAACGTTTCTAAACCGTCTGACAAAAAATGCCTCCTATTTCTGTGAATTCTATAAGCAGAAACGTAAAGACGACATTTGTGAGACATCCTACAAAGTTTCAAGCGGCATCCCATTTAATTATAAAGTTTAGGAGCTAAACATAGACAAGGGCGATGTTTTCTTCATTACCAGTTAATCAAAAGGAAGACATGCTGAGACAAAAGTTCCCTCCCTAAGGAGTAGAAGGGAAGGCGAATGGAATACAGAATAGAAACAGGGGATTAATTCTACTCCTCCGTTTCATTTATAAAAATTTCGTTATCTTTGCTTCTGCCTTGTCAAAGTGCTTCGAATACAAAGCAAGAAAACAGGAGTGTGTTCATAAGTGCGTATCAACTTTTGATCCCGGCTCATGTCACAATGAAGTCTGGCGGTTTTGCAGGAAAATTAACCTTACTGCTACAGGAAGATCACCGAGTCAAAACACGCGCACATTAAAACAGAATAATCATGTGATGTAGGATTATTCCTGGAGTAAAAATTACAGCCTTTATGTTTTAAAGGAAGGAAACATAAGAACTATTTTATAAAGGTTTTAGCCCTATGTAAACAATGAATGATTCGCATTTGTCCTAATATGCTATTTATTTTTTAAAATAACTCTATTTTGTTATTGCAGTTGTAACGAATATGACGGTTTTAAAATAATATTACCTTTATTAATTCTACTTTCTTGAGGTATTTTGTTAAGTAGGTTAACATGCCAGTTTCTAAATCAAAACTAAATTTCTGCACTCTGCTACGGACAACACAAAAGAGTGTACGAATTTTCCTGTGTGTTTTTCTCAGCTTTAGTAGTTTGGACATTTTCGAATATCCAAAATCCTCCTTACTATGGATCGTTTAGGTTATGGGAGTGAAATTTGAAAATGAACCGGTAAAAGATCAAACCAAAAACAGAATTTTTAGTATAACATCTGGAATGCTTGTGTTCGTCTGTGAGCAGCATAACTGAAACATGAATATGTACCAAAGTTGGTACTTAAGTTCATAGTCCTCCAGGGATGTTTCAGGAAGATTTTGAACAAATTCTTCTAATTCTAAACTAAACTTCACTGGAAAATGTCTCCTTTCTTTTGATCTTCTCAAAAATAGCTGTAACATTTTGATTGATGTTGCATATGTTTCAGACTTTGTCCGTTTCAAATGAAATGTATGTCTTAAATTTTCCAGTATAGCTCCTGAAGTCCTGTTCACTATATACCGGCGCCATACTTACTTTATACGGCTATTTAAACAAAGCGGGAGAATGCTGGTGACTATGATTGGTGGGAATAGTCGCGCTATTTTATCCACCACGTGGAGAACATAAGCGCTGCCAATGAAATTTAATGCAAAGTTTTGCTTTATCGTTTTCGACGTTTGAGTAGATTATGCTATCGCACTTTTATGTTAAGATTAAGTGCAAAGGTGTGTGTACTCTGTGATATATTCCTCCTTTTGTACATTAAAAGTGACTGTTTACAATTGCAGAGAGACTGCTAAATATTTGGTTTCTTCACCAACCCCACACCAAATTTATAAAGTAAACGTTAAGACATGGCATACTGTCTGCGGAATAATAGGGCTAAATAAATGTGGGTAACAATGATTTGAAAGTTTTAATGACATTCAACTGATGGAAAAATATAATTGAAATCTAACAGTAACAAACTTCCTCTAGCATGAACTTCAGAATTTTTCATAGATAATTAATGAGCTACAACAATATATCTTCATCATCAGCAATTATATTTTTTCTGCATCTGTTTAACATTTGAAACCTAAGTCGCGAGGAGTGGCATGGAAGCTCGTTTATTAGGAAAAAAAGTCGCTAATCGGGATTATTATTTACTACTTGAAGCGACTTTGTAATTTTGGTGGCCCTTTTCTTTCAAAGCAGCTATAAACCTTGCAAAGAATAACACTTTCAACAAATTCATCTCATACACCTTACACAACTGACTTCTTTCTTTTTCGGTGTTTTTCTGGAGTGGAATATTCTGCTGACAAATTAACAACGTCCTCAATTGCTAAAGTTGGGTGTTTTTGACACAACTTGCAAAACAATTTGAATATAATTTGTTTTTCACCTCTTTTAAACGTTTCCCTCTGTGATGTTTACATATTGCTTGGAGGCAACCATGTTGAACAACCGATGCTTCCACTTACCTCTACTTTAATACTGCGCAAGGGCAGCGTGCACCCTGATTAACACATACAAATAAAGCTAAAATTTACCAAATAAAACAGTAGTTAATTACTGTTTGTTGTATTTATAATAATGTGATATTTATATGCCAAGCCTTTAAAAGTAATATGCGAACTATATTATGCAGCTGCAGAGAGTTACAAGACTAAACAGGCAATAATGTCGCACACGTACACATGCCTTTGTTTACATCGCCACATAAACTAAGGTCTGCGCCAGTTGGTGTGGTCCGTATAGGACAGGACGAATAATAATTAATAATAAAAATAATAACAATAAATAATTAACAATAATAGTGATGATAATAGTAATAATAATATTAATAATAACCCACAGGGGCAGTTAAGTTATAATTAAACATCATACTCGACATATATGTATAATACAGAAATGCTTCCTACAGAAATATTATTGAACCTTCTCTGACAGTTGCACATACATGCAACCCACCGGGAACTATTAGCTATTGTAAGATTTAGCTTGAGGCAGTTTAAGATGCCAGTTTGGCGGTGAAAAGTTCTTTCACAGAATCTGGTTCATGCCCATAGAAACAGTGTTGAGACACATTGACCTTCAGTGAACAGTCTGCAATCGTTTTATACTTTTTACTAAGGAAGTTAAATATTAGTAACCTGGCTTAGAATAACGAAAGAAACACAAATGGAGCAGTTTGAAGCTGCATGGCTGATATGTAAGGTTGCCAAATTATTATACACAACATGAGGACATAGTAATAAATAAAAACACTTAATGATGATAAATGCTTTAAATGTGTCTCCACGAATTATTCATTGTAATATTTTTCAAAGAATTGAAATCAGGTTAAACAGCTCTATCTTCTGCAATTTCCATAAAGGAAGAAAAGAAAGGAACAACCAGCTAAATTATTTACTAAACTTTTGTCATTAAATGACTATTGCAACTACAGGAAGTGCATGGCAATATAAAAATTATCTAGCGTGATCAATCTGTACAAGGAGCATAATTTCTAAAAAGGTGATTTACTGAACTGACTGTTCCGTCACTGAAAGATGTCTCACTATCATTGTCGGTATTATCGTGTACAGATCATTACCCTCGAACTTCTTGTTTCAGTAATCCAGCACTTTTCTCAAGGGCGTCGGAACAGTACAGTGATTTCGTTAGCGGCTCCCGTGCTAAGGGATCCAACTTTGATTCGCGGCTCTGGGGTGGCGATTTTAACTCGGCCCTATCCAAGCCTTCACCTCTGGCACATGTTGAGGATAGTTGAGGAGGCATGAGTACGCATAATTTAGCCCCTGGTGGGAAAAGAGAAAGCTAGGTGAAGAAAACGTACCAAACTGAGAAATTTGAACGTTTACCAGAGGAGGGGATAAAAATCAACCAATGACAAACTAATAACACATCACGTGAGTTTTCAAATTTCAAAAAATAGCAAGAGTGGGAGAGAAAATCATCATGGTAGAACTTTGATAGTAGATGATAAATCACTCTGCAAACTACACAGCAAGGAACTATCTGACAGCGAGTCAGACATCAGTGAAACATGGAATAGTTACATTTATTCGCCTGTGAGAAATAACATACTCTCTGCACTATTCACACCGAGGAACACGAAGTACAAGAACTCCGTCCGGATGCAAGAATCTATACGTATTTTAGACAATTATATTTATTCGCGTGCGAGATATTAGTGTATCTTCGAACACTTAAAGTTACTCGCGTGGGAGAAGTAAACTACGATACATTACACTACAGACACGGGACACAGCAGCATGTATGACACTTCTACACGAGTAGTATCATCACAGGTGGCGAGCTCAACGAGAGATTAAGGAACACAATAAACTGATATGTTAAACAGTCGAGGTATTTCTATCAGAACTACACCACCAGCTAGGACGCACCCACACCCGGAATCCACCTAAGAGAATCCATGCGGAGATACCCTACAGAAATCCCCGACCAAGTTTCATTCTCCCCAATCCTTAATCCTCGCCCATCACGAAACCCATAATCGTGAGGCGCTGAGCAAAGGGGATAACCCAGCAAGATTTCACCAGCCAAACCGTTTAGGGGATAGATTAACTTTTCATATATCTAAACCGTAAAAGACGTAAGAAAGTTTACTGTGCAAAAATTATGACTTCTTAAAGCATATAATGTAAGAGGTACATCCAGCAAGTACATTCTGTTTGATAATAAAATTAAATTCTGTGCAGATACAGAAAAATTATATATTGCACAAAATTCTACAACTCCTAAACTACTTTTCCACATAACTGCCGAAAATTTTCAGGCATTTGTCATAGCGAGGTACAAGTTTTTGTATACCTTCTTCATAGAAGTTTGCCGCCTGTGTCTTCAACCAGTTGGAAACATCATCTTTCAGCTCTTCGTCATTGTTGAAGTGTTGACCGCCAAGGAAAGATTTGAGATGCAAAAACAGATGAAAGTTGCTAGGAGCGAGGTCAGGGCTGTACGGGGGGTGGTCAAACACGTCCCAGCCAAATTTCTTTAGGATGTTTTTCGTCGCATTTGCAGTGTGTGGTCCTGCGTTGTCGTGAAGAAACACAACACCTTTTGACAGCATTCCTCGGTGCTTATTCTGTGTTGCGCGACGCAATCCTAGAATTCAGAAAACGAATCACAGATCTGATTTCAGAAGCGGTGGGATTTTCAATCAACACCGACAATGTAAACAAGCACAGCAAGCGTACGTGGCTGACAGCGATCTCACAATGGCGCACGTTTCTTCTCCTTGATACAGAGCGTCTACCACGCATGTGCGGAACTGCGGTAGCAGCGTTACAGCGGAGATAAATTGAAACAGAACTTACTTTCTGGACGCCCCTTGTATATCAAATACATACTTTGTGGTGTCAAAGAGTAGCTAGATGGTTTGGATTTTCAGCATCTGCGCTTTTCTCAATTTGAAGTCCTTGATATTTACTTTTAATGCCAATGGTATCTAAAGAATATGATATCTGAATGCCATTTGCTAGTGAGGAGATCTTAAAACATTTTACTACCGCTTTCCTCTATCACGTTCTCCTTTCGTGTAAGGAAATATAAAATAAAATAATTTTCTACGTGTTTAACTTGATTAATGTGAGAAAGATTTTTAATATTTGTTGAATGTATATTTCAACATATATTATCAAAAAGCGTGATCGAAAGTTTGTATCCAAGCTTTTTATATACTGTGAAATAAAGTGTATGAAAGTAGTAAAGGAGTATGTTGTATTTTCAAAAAATACACAGACCGGTCCTCTTAAGGAAATCAGAAATACAATACCGATCGATAAGACCTGACATCAGGAGATGTTTCACTTGCTCTTTGGTTACCACATAGATTTTATTAAATTAAAGTCAAAAGAGGCAAAGGGGAGATTTACTAGCTTCTACAAATCCACTTAGATTTTCGTGCAACAGTTTCAAAAAGAAAATGAGCTTTAAAGCAACCACTTACGTAGCAGTTAGACTCTGGGGAAATTTTCTCGTCCTTTCAACAACAAATACTGATGGAAGTATTGCTTAAAACTCCGAACAGAAAAGAGTTTCATTTGGCGTGCGATCAACCGTTAGAAGCAAGTCTGTACTTGACTTTGAGTTGGGAGTCTGTAATCTGCTAAAGTCAAACCTAAGGAACATCTCAAGACATAGCAACGACAGCTGTGTGCCAAGAAAGGGCTTCCCTTACAGAGGAGTTTCGTGCGTTAGACGTCCCGTCAGATACATAAAGGCAGGCGGACAGAGTGCCGGGACTGAAAACAGTGCTGCCATCTCTTGGTTAATTTCTACATCATCCTCAAAGCGCGATGTTTATGGCATTACTGGTTTCTTTTGATGACGTATTTAGATATAGTAAGTACAAAAGTTTGGTATTTCACAAAAGAACTCAAATGTCGAGATTTCATAAATTCCTATGATATATAAAATTACCTAAAATTCATTCTTAATGAGGAGTACTTGACAGATTCTTCATTGGAAGTTCAATATATAGTTATTATAAGTAATTTATCCTTTAAATGTACGTCATATTCGGCAAATATATTGTCCCCAATCAGTATTTGTACCCCGAGCTTCAATTTCAGAAGCCGCCGCTGTACCAAAGAGCAACAGAGGTGTCCAGCTACGAACTTACAAATTAATACATTTGACGCATAACTCAACTGTTTCAAACCGAAACCCTGATGCCTGGAAACAGTGGCGTGATTACCACCAACCTGCATAAGTCATCGTTAAAAGCAAAATCAGTTCGGTCCCAAAGTAATGTGTCCGGTGGAAATTTCAAGGTGTGATTCACTGGAAGTTTGTTCCAAACGGGCGGGCGATTAATGTGGATTTTTACTCTCAACAACTGGAACGAGTTCATGAAATTTTGAGAAGGCGATACCCAGCATTATTTAACCGAAATAGAGTTCTATTTTAACAGGACAATGAAACACTCCGCAGAGCACGAACAACCATAGGAAAAATTCAGGAATTGAGAGGAATCGAACTGCTACCACACCCAGCATACAGCCCTAATCTCGCACCATCAGATTATCATCTTTTTCTGTTCATGACCCACTTTCTAAGTGGAAGAAATTTTGAGAACATCGAAGTAGTGCAAGTGGGTGTCACCGAATTCTCATCAAAAACAGAGACTGGTACCTTCGTGGGAAAATAAACCTCGCTCAACGGTCGCTCAAGACCATAAAATCTAATGGTCTATACTTTGTACATTAGTTAATTGCTTGTCAGAACTAATCTCAGGTAATTGTTGTTCTTAGAAAATGAAACCTTGAGAAAAGTACAAATTAATTTTGGGCTCCAAACTAAACTTTTTATCTCAACTGCGAACTTAATTCCATGAGGTATTATTCGATAAAGGTCGTAGCAACCCACGGCAAACATAAAACCCCAGATACATAAAAATCATCTTCAAGTATTAAACTTAAATGTAATGCAATGCAAGTGTCACGCCTGTACATAGAGTTGCATCAAATAAGCTTCACTCTTGCATTAAGAAGGAAATAGCTGTTTCGTGTGCTGTTGTTTCCTTTTGATCGATGTCAAATTCCAAATGGATGGTCATAGAGGTGAGTACATATGTATATCTAATTTATACAGTGGGAGGAAGAAGTCCTACCACTAGGGAGTCGCTGCCATTGCTATTGTGTGCCTTCCCTCTCCGGAGAAAGTCAGAACGGATGCTAAAGAAGAATGGGCAAACAGGGAATAAGAGAACCAACTTTTGTTTGTACTTCTGTATCTAGTCCCTTGCGTAAAAGATACTTGGAAATTGAGGGTGACGGAGCATAAAAACATGTTTTGCTTTTCACGTACATACTTACGTGTATTCTCATTTGGAAGAGAAATGTCCTTATTTAATCAAGACGTTGCTACTTCTCAAAGGGAGTTGGAGATCATATTTCTTTGCTCTGCTTGTAAAGTTTAATCAAATCGGCAGACGGTACTGCGTACCTGCTATCGCAGACTAAAGTGGCGTTTGCAACAGTTTATCTCTCGTTTTGAAATTACAATCTTTATTTAATCAAAACGTCACTGCTTCTCAAAGGAAGTAAGATGATAGTTCATGATGTAATGGTGGAAAATCTCTCCTAGCTGTGTGTTTTGTGTTACAGCATGTAGATTGTTACAAGCTCACCAGAAATAGGCACCTCCACTAAAAATATAAGGTTCCTGCAATAAAACACAGAGAGCCTGTAGGTTTACATTAGATGTAATAATGTGATTGATAAAATGGACCAAATTAATTTAGTTTTGTGGGCCTCCTGACAATATTCGGCTTTGAAAAGTTCGAAAACTATGATTACCACTAGAAAGGGAACCTAAGGAACGAACGAGCTAATCGATTTAACATTTTAAAGATCTTTCAAAAAATCGCTATTTGTCATTTAAATATGAAAGATTTTACTCTATATTGAAGGTCGGTCAGGACGAGTTACCAGGATAAGGCTTTGTCCGGGGTTTTCCCTTATCCTGAAAGACAAATGTCTGCTAACTCTAAGTCCCTAGACTCTGGACGCATTGAGCATAATTTCACCCATTCTCATTCATCGTCCGGTATGACTAAATGTTGGAGGACGATGTTGGAGGTGAAAAAACTATTTTGAAGTCTGGACGTTCTAGATTCTTAAATGCAACGTTTTTCGATAAATTATTTTCTGTATACTTCCGTTTTCATATTTATTCCGAACGGAAACTACTCCTAATCGTCCGCAATTGGAGGATGAATTGAATTGGCATAGCGGACGAATGGAAACGGAAAGAAAAACGGCGAAACATTCAATTTCAGGGCATAAAGTAATCTTGGGGACAAAATAACACATTTCTAAAATTTCATATTTATATCTTTATGCATCTCACACACATTATCCACATTTTCTGACACTAGCCACAGAGATTTAGTTTTACCATTCTCCAATTTGTGGGCTCATTTGATCATTATTTCACCCATGTCATTCATTGTCCTTCGTTGGAGAACGTAAATTGAAAAAAGAAATGATTCCCTCGCGTTACCTTAATCCGCCCCTCCCGCACTTTCAGCAGTATTTGTTTTTCCCCGTTGGTAGCACTGATTAAGTAACTATAATAACAACAAGGAGGATTATGGACATAGTAAAGCCTGCATTTTCTTATTGTACAAGTTTATGGAGCAATATAAATACACATTCGTTATTAATCTATCTTAAAGGAACTTAAAATTAACACAATGCCAGAAATGTAGCAATTACGTATCTCCTTTCCGGAAAAGAAGTTGATTTCTTACTTAGACTGAAGAAACACAATTGTATTACACACTCAACTGTTTCAGTTAACTTCTTCGTTCCAATACAACAATACACCACTGTCCTCTAGGGAGTACATTTTGAAAATCTAATCCAAATTACCCGCGCTTACCTTATTAATAATCTCTTAACGAAGAAGCTCGTCAAAGTTCTGGGGCTCTGGAATCATTGCCAGAAAGACGTCAAGATCTGACAAATTTTAAAATGCTTTTCAAACGTTTGCACATTTTAGTTTAAAATAATTGTTACTCTAAATAAAATTTCATTTTACTCTATATATAATCAGGTCTTTTAACCTAGCTTCTGCAAACTTTTCATGTATTAAATTAGTTTATTGTGATTCTAATATTTGTTATATTTACTTTGTGTTTGCACTTATATAATTTTTCTGCATCAATACTGTCTTAGGATATTATATTAAGACGTATTCTATTTCGTCGACTGCAAAAGAAGGCCAAATGTTGTTAACCTTGACAGAATAAGTAAATATACTCAGGATTTATTTAAAAAATTGGACCAGTTCATGGAGTTTAAATAAAGTTGACTAAATGCAGATAAACGGCCTTCATCTGAACACGGTTTTAGTCTTCCCAACAAATATTTGCTACAATCTTCTTTTTGCAGTGTTCAATTTTGCTCTAGATTGGCACCTTCGTAAGCTTTAGGACACTGCGTTCCTTTTCATTTATTGTTCATCGGGTTTGCAGCGTACGAGCAATTTACACAGTAAGGATGCTCTCAAGCCTCTGGTTTTAAGCACCACGTATTTATTACCGGTCTGACGAATGAGTGCAGTTGTTTTGGGAGGGCACCGGTTAAGAGGGGTCAGAGAAGGCGGCAATATAGTACAGTACAGTTTGACCATTAAAACATCGGTAGCAGCGTGCATAAGACAACGTATATTTCTGCTTTTGCGAAATCGATCTTGGTGTAATTGTTCTTTCAGATACTACTGCCACGTTTACCTCAATAGTTTGTGTTGCGATTTTGCGTCTAGGTACCGGCTTAGCTGCAACTGCACAATAAGTAACGGTTCTAGAGACAGAAGGCTGACGTGTACGCAAGAGTTTCCGGGCTTCCACGAAGGATAACTTCTCTCTTACCAGGATTTCTTGGATCGCTTTTTCCTCCATAAAACGGGAACATTATCTGGATTTCGATGAATGATTACCACTGCATTTAATACATTTTGCAGGTGAAGTACATGCATTATCATGCTTGACTTCCCCACAGTCATCGCAAATAGCAACTGCATTACATGAATCACCAAAGCATTTATAACACCTCAATGGATTGGGTATATACTGTCTCACTTCAATAGCTTCATATCCTGTCTTAATCCTCTGCGGGAGATCTACCCGATCAAAGGCAAAGAAAACAGGGTACGAGGGGGCACTAGTTCACCTCGTTCTTTGCGGTGAACTCGATATACATTTATGGCACCAAGTTTTCCTGAATCTCCTCATTGTACATACCGTCCAATGCGCTGGTGTTTACAACACCGCGCCAGGAAATCGGAGTCCCCTGTAATTCCACGCGCACTGGAAAGCTTGCAAGCATATTGGCTTTTAAAAATTTTGCAGCCTGCTTCGGTGAAACTGCTTCGACTGGGAGCGTGCCATTGCAAAATCGAGTACATGATTTTACTGGACCAGCAATATTATCTAAACACTTCTGAATAATAAACGTGCACACGGTAGTAAATTTTCGACCTTCTTCAGTTCTAAAAATGACCAAATAGCGAGGACCGCAAGACTAGCTATTTCCTTTCCAACTGATTTTATCAGTTTCCATAGCGACAATATCCCCCACCATTGCAAACTTATCCGATGGCGTGCTCACATCCTGGGCGCCACCCCGGCTTAGGTGAGAGTCCTGGCCTAAACCTAGCTCACTCAGGGTCTCACCTCCCAATGTATAGACAGAGGGAGTCAATCGCCTTCATGAGTGTAACAGCTCATGCAATGGCCCCTCCCCGGGACTGACATTTATCATCGGATACGAACACATCCTACATGATAACTTATGCGTTACCTAGTTATCCCCTGCGCTTCCCACTCCGCCAACCCACGCTAGGTTATCCGTCAGATGTGTGTTCAGGGAGGTTAGGGCCAAAAACGGATGTGGGCCTTTTTTGGGCGTTTGGCATTAGCTCTCTCACCACTCAGAGGCACGCAATCAAGATTTTTGGTTTGGGATCCCTAGATTACAATTCCCGTACCTACCGCAGTAGGCCACTGGGGGCGAGAATATAGTACAGTACAGTTTGACCATCACAACATCAGAATATCATACGTAACACGACGTATATTTGTACCTTTGCGAAATCGATATCCCATATCTTTAAGTACCCTCAAGATTGTGTACTTCCACCTTCAAAAGAGATCTTTCCTTTAGCCACTTCATAAGTTTACGTACTGTAGGAATTTCTCTTCTCTTTTGGTAAACTCAAGAAAAGTTCTGTACGAAACACATTGTTCAAACTATTCGAATTCAATCCCTTTTGGATGTTATAGATGTGTTGGAAGTCTTACTGTTGGACACTTTGAACTTTGAACCTATTTCGCTATATTAAGCAAAGTTCCTTAACGTTTCTTCACTGTCGTTGATGTAGCATTATTTAACAGAATAACTGTAATTTTACCTTTCTCTTGTTTACAAAACTATAACACATTCATAATTAATTTTCTATTTTGTGAGCGTATGACATTGTTTGCATTTGACTTGATTCGAAACTTGTCCACTGTAAGCGAGTCAACTGCTGTATTGCCGAACGGTACAGGAATTGGTGACGTAATACCGCTGTTTGTATGTTCGCTTGCATTGTTGACCGTCTGCATAAATTCTTCAGACAGGTTGTACAAGGAAGCTAGATCTAAGAATAACATACAAGAGACAATCGTACTATATGTAACCTGCTTAGCGTCTAACATATTCATCATACAGACATGCATACATTCATATTTGGCACACGAGGTTTAGCGTTTTAGTTACACGTGAGTATTATTCGTATTTACTGATATTTACTTACTATTTCCTTTATTTAACAGCCAGGTATGAAGTAATAGTTCTTTTATTTTTAAAGTCAACAAACATGCTCGAATACGTTTGGTAATGTTGACTGGAAGAAATCTGAACTGCTGTTAGAAATTTATTTTATTTCTACATAAGTACTGGTTGGGCATATTGGAGAATCTCAGAAGTAGAAAATATTCGACTTTGCGTTTTTAAACACCTTACCCTCCCCTTTCTGTATTGCCCGACATACCCGTCTCATATTAGATGCAAGAGATGTTTCCATTGTTTTCTTTTCTGTACCAACAGCTCCCATTCTCACAAACTGTATATATTCTAAAGCGATTCTCATTTGCAGGTGGATCTCCGCCACATCGACGAGGTGAAGGACTCAAATATAGTGGAGATTGGCGTGGATCTCTCGGAGTTCTACACCTCCGTGGAATGGGATATCCTGGAGGTACCTGCGGTACGGAACGAGAAGTACTACACGTGCTGCGATGAGCCTTACCTCGACATCACCTTCAACATCACGATGCGACGGAAGACGCTCTTCTACACCGTAAACCTCATCATTCCCTGCATGGGCATCTCTTTCCTCACCGTGCTCGTCTTTTACCTGCCTTCGGACAGTGGGGAGAAGGTGAGACAAGCTCTTGTCTCTTGTAATACAGCCATCCTTGAACCTGATGTATTTTGCCTTATTGTCAAATTATGCTTGAACTGAAGGTTTTTGTACTTCTAGTTTTTCTTTATTTACACGTATGGTGTTGGAGAACTGGCCCATTGTATCTTCCCTTTATTATTGCGCAAAATAGGAAGAAAGTTAATAGTTTTAACTTATCTTTAGTTATAAAATATGTTAAAAATAATTGTTTATTTCTACAATAATTTCTTAAGCCTAAATATTTGTAGCCTGATTTAATTAAAATGCTTTCTTAAGAGCTCTCTGAAGAAATGGAAGCAGTATCGGCAGTGCATGCTGAGGCACTTTGTTCACCATACGCTGTAATCCGTATATACGCCAAAGCAAATACTTTAGTCAACTGTGATTTGTTACCTTCTGTGTAAAAATTCAAATTTGCATTACAGCATTAGTTACTGGTTTACTAATTATTGGCTGGTAGTGAAACAGCAACTATTTTACTTTTCAGTACTTGTATTTGGATAAGTGTTGCCATTTATTATAGAAAATATTCTATAGAAAAAGAGAGATCACAAGGTAAAATTAGGATAGAAGCTGCAGAGGAAAATGTAAATATTTTGAGTTAAGTTAGCACCTGATTCCGAATTCTAATTTACCAGACAAAAGGTTTACCTAACCCATCAAGATGTGCACGCATTCCATCTCCAATAGCAGTGCCAATTCTGGTACTGAACAATCACCAAAAGCTGATAGTAGTAAATTAAACATAGTGCAGAAGAAAATCTGACGGTGAAAGTGCCGGAACAATTGCACATCATGAGGATGAGCTCTACCACACGGACACATAAAACAAGAACCTGGGGCTCAAGAAGTGGCTACAGAAAAGTTGGACAGTAGGAGACAAGATGTGCAGACAATCTAAACCTACATTTTGGCACAAACTGGACCACACAATCTAAAGGTCGAGTGAAAACTACCATAGAAGTTACAGTGGAGGCATGAAGACCATTCCTGCACTACCTATACGAGATAGTTGGATTAGCTACCTAGTTAATCAGAGACTCTTGTTCTACCGGGTTCATATGGGATGGTTTCTAATTCTTTCTGAACAGTGTAATGAGGAACTCTTCCAATATATTGTGACTTTGTGGGTTCGTGAAATCAAAAAGGGTTCAATTACACCACTCAAAATGTTCTTTATTTCCACCTTATTTCAATTTACACAATTACAATCTTGCCAGTAGGTACGTCTTTACACGTAAGCTCAACTCAACTGCACGTCCGCCCGGCCCACACTCACTCACTCACTCAACTAACTGTCGCCTCGCTTGTATCGATCGCCCCGAAGCCTCTCGAACCTTCCATTATGGAGGGGGAAATCATGTGTGTGTACCTTCGCGCGGTAGGAGGAGGGGCCAACCCTTGCGTCTCCCCGCCACCAACAGTCCGCATTATCGATCGGCAACGCGAGTTCGCCGTTTGCGTGACACTGCTCCCTCCTCAAGGCTGGTCGTCCCGAACAGCGCCGTCGTAGCGGGCCAGGCGGTCCAGATGTACCACCAACATCTTTCATCAGGGCACCTTCTGCATGCGGTAGACCACGTCGTTAATCCTCTTCACAACCCGGTACGGCACTTGCCATGGCTGCTGAAGTTTCGGGCAGCGTCCCTTGGTCCGGGTAGGGCGGTACAACCAGACCAGGTCACCTTGCTGGAAACCTTGGCTGTTGGCTTGCCTGTCGTATCGGGTTTTCATGCGGTCGCTCGCCTTCTGGATGTTCTGGCGGGCCATCTCGTGCATGTCGTGGAGGTGGTCCACCAGGTTCTCCACATACTCGGTCGCTGCTGTTTCACCCCCGGAGAGCTACCAAAAGCCAGGTCACAGGGGAAGCGTAACTCTCGGCCGAACATTAAGCTGGCTGGCGTGATCCCCATTGTGTCGTATGTTGATGAGCGGTAGGCCAGCAAGAACAGCGGCACCTTGAAGTCCCAGTCTCGCTAATGGCTGGCAACGACCTTCTTCAGGTGTTCCTCTAAGGTCTTGATGTACCCTTCGACCATGCCATCCGACTGGGTATGTAGAGGCGTCGTCCGGGTTTTGTTCACCCCAAGTCTCTCTAGTGCCTCCTTCATCAGGTGGGACTCAAAATTGGTGCCTTGATCACTGTGCAGCTCTAATGGTACCCCAAACCGCAAAACACTTGCTCCACGAGGCAGCCTGTGATTGTCCTTGGCTCTTGGTTCGGAATGGCATACACCTCCGGCCACTTAGTAAATTAGTCCACGACTACCATCAGGTACTCGTTGCCTCGGTCGGATATTGGGAACGGTCCAGCAATGTCAACGGCGATCCGTTCGAATGGCGCTCCGACGTTGTACTGTTGCATGCGACCCCTGCTCCTAGTCTGGGGGCCGCGACTCGCCGCGCACACGTGACACTGACGGCACCATCTCTCAGCGTCTGCTCGGAGCCTCAGCCAGTAGTAGCGCTGCGGTAGTTTGTCAATCGTCCGGTTCGCTCCCAGGTGTCCCCCTGAAGTACCGGCGTGCACTTCTTCCAAGACTTCCGGAACCTTCTCCGGGGAAGTACCAACTGTTCTCTCTGCGTCTTCCCATCGGGTGATTCCCATACACGGAACAGCACGCCCTCTTTGGTCTTCAACGAGTCCCATTGGGCCCAATAAGACTTGTAGGTGGCGCTCCTCGGTGCGCTGTCCGCCCAGGATAGTCTCGTCCCTGCCTCCAATTCCCTCAAGAGTGGCGCCAAGTCTGCGTCCGCCAGCTGCTCCCTCCTCAGGCCTGCGCTATTCCAGCCATCCGCAGGCACTGCCGTGACTACTCGAACTGCTGCGGCACGCTCCTTCTCCTCCACTCTTGTGCTTTGGCCGCACTCTTCTGGACAGGGTCTTCGGGACATAGCGTCCGCGTTACCGTGGTTCTTCCCTCTGCGATGTTCCGAGGTGAAGTCGTACTCCTGCAGCCTCTGAACCCAACGTGCTGTCTGGCCTTCCAGATTCTTAAAGCCAGGTTAGGGCGGAATGGTCAGTCCTCAGTTGGAATGGCTGACCGTACAGGTCCTTGTGTAAGTGCTCCAAGGTCTTTACTACCGCCAATAATTCTCGTCGGGTGACGCAGCAGTTCCTCTCTGCCTTGGATAGCGTCTTGCTGTAGTAGGCTATCACCCGCTCATGGCCGTCCTGGATCTGCGATAGGACACCTCCAATGCAATGGTCGCTGGCGTCGGTGTCCACAATGAAGGCGCCACCCGGTGGTGGGAAACTCAAAATTGGAGCGCTGCACAGGGTCTCCTTTAGGTGCTGGAAAGCGTTTTCGGTATCCTCCGTCCACACATAAAGTCGGTGTTACTCTGTCAGGCTGGTGAGGGGTTTTGCGATGTTGGAGAACCCCTTTATGAAGCGCGGTAATAACTGCACAGCCCCAGGAAACTGCGCAACTCTTTCTTATCCTTTGGGCGAGGCCAATCTCTCACAGCTTGTGTCTTCTCCGGGTCTGTGGCCACTCCGGTTGCTGAGACTATGTGGCCCAAGTAGTTCACTTCCTTACGGAGGAGCTGGCACGTCTTTGCGTTCAGCTTCAAGTTGGTCGCCTGCAATCTCCGTAGCACCTTACTCAGATCCTCTAGATGGTCTTCAAAAGTTTTATTGACGATGATGATGTCGTCCAGGTATAGCAGGCAGTCGTCGTCAGTCAGTCCTCTCATCACTGACTCCATGAGGCGTTGGAAGGTAGCTGGTGCGTTACAGAGGCCAAAAGGCATAACTGTGAACTACCAGAGCCCTTGGCCTGTCGAGAATGCGGTCTTCTCTTTGTCTGTCGGATCCAGAGCTACCTGCCAGTAGCCCGAATTCAGGTCCAGGGTCGAGAACCACTGCGCACCAGCTAGCGTGTCCAGTGTGTCGTCAATCCGAGGTAAGGGGAAGCAGTCCTTCCGGGTGCCAGCGTTCAGCTTCCTGTAGTCCACGCAGATGCGTAGTTCGCCGTTCTTCTTCGTCACCAAGACTACAGGGGAACACCAAGGGCTGTCAGACTCTTCGATCACCCCCTGGATCTCATGTCCTCCAACATGTCTCGTACCGCCCCTTGCTTCGCCAGCGGAACGAGTCTATGTGGTTGCCGAGTAGGCCGGGCATCCCCGGTGTCGATGCGGTGAAGCACTTTGTCCGTGCGGCCGTAGTCACTATCGCCTTGGCCGAAGACGCGCGGGTATCGGCTCAGCAGTTGTCGAACTTTTTCCAGTTGTTCTGCGGTCAGGTGGTCGGCCGCCTCTCCAGTAAGCCTTCTAGCCGGGGCCCCAGATGTTGCGTCGGCACCGGCTCCTGCGTCTGTTCGATTGCGGTTACGCTTACCACGGGCTCGCACGTTCCCAACCCCGTCCCAGCCTGGACGTCGTGTACGGTGTCCGTTGGATTGAGCAGTCTCACTGGCACCTCCGCTCGGCACGGCAGCAATGCCCTGGCTACACACAGTCCGTGTATAGGCGTCTTCTGGACCAGCATCATGTACCTGGTTCTCTGTCCTTCCAGTCGCGCCGTCACCACCACCTCGCTCCTCGCGGGGACAACCACGTCTTTGCTCAAGACGATCCTGCAAATTCCAAGGCGCTCTTCCGGTTAACGGAGTATAACCTCTTCCCCGTTGAGCCGCAGGACCTTCCTGCCGACGTCGACCGCCGCCTCGTGGCTCCTGGGGGTATCCAGTCCCAGTATCACCTCCTCAGCCACCTTCGCGACGAACACCCAAAGACGCACGGCACTCCTTCCCAAGCTCAGCTCCAGCAGGGCCTCCTTCTCCACAGGCAAGGTGTCGCCCGATGCCGTGACAAGCTGGTATGGTCGGCTCGGCTTCCTTGTCGGCAAACCCTTCGCCACGTCAGGTCTGATGATGGTCACGGCCGCCCCAGTGTCAACCAGCACGCGGACGGCTTTCCTCTTACTCAACCGTCCGCGATGAGGCTGACACCCATACGCCGGCTGACGGCGCACAGTGTCACTGTAGGGGATGGTGGTGATGGCGCCGGCGTGCCACTCTCCACGACGGCCCTTACTCGTTTTCCGCCTGCTCTTCCTCGTGTGGGCAGTCTCTCTGCAGTTGTCCGGGCTGTCCATACCCCCAACACAGGCCACTAGGTGTTCGTCGGTGTCCCTCAGCTGGTCTTCTGTCTCCGGCATAGCGGGCACTCTTTGTTCTAGACGTCGGGATAGATGCTACCTTGGCCGCCTCCATCCTTAATGCCGCTGTCAGCGCCTCGTGGAAGGTTTTATAGTCGCCGGGTATTAGGCGCTGACGAATCTCCGTGTCCCGTACCCCGTTGACAAAGATGTAGGCGGCTTTCCGGGATACGAACTCCAGTGGCAGGTCAACCAAGGCCTTGCTAGCCAGCTGCTCAATCGCTATGGCGAACTCCTGCAGCGTCTCCCCCGGCTGCTGTGGCCTTGCCTTTAGTTGGCTGCGGTACGCTGCCGCTAAGCGGTGGTTCCCGAAACGATTCTCCAGGGCCTCCCAGATGTTCTTGGGCACCGCCGTTGTCTGCACCGCGTTTAGGACTTCCGCGGCCCATCCCTGGATGCTGGCTATTAACTGTGTGGCCTCCTCCTCCGGTGACCATCTGTTGTGCTTGGCCACTGTGTCGACCTGGCGGCGGAAGACCTCAAATGTTGACGCGCCGTCACATTTCGGCGGTTTGACGCGCGCAGATGTTGTGTCGGGTCCCGGCGTGTTGGCCTTCAAATCCTTCAGTTTCCTGCCGACGACGTCCTCTACCATGGCGTTCAGGGACTTGACGCTGCTGTCGGCCCTTCCTTCCAGCTCAATAATGCGGCTTACCAGGTCTCCGACGCGTTTGTCCACTTGGCCGATCCGCTTGCCCAGCTCCGTCACGTTATCCCTCACGCCGGCCAAGTGTTCCTCAAATTTGGCGGCGAGGGCCTCGTTCGCAACCTTCATTTCTTCCATCTTCTCCGTGAGGTTATCGTTAGCCGTCTTCATTTCTTCCAGCTTTGCGGCCAGGCTGTTATTTGCCGCTACTCTTTTTGTTGTTAACTCGTTCATCTTCTCGTCCATTTTCTCGGTGATGTTATCATTCGCCGTCTTCATTTCCGAGGTCAGTTCGGCCTTCATTTCCATCATCTTCACCAAAATCTTTTCCAATGCCGCGTCCATGGTTGTAATGTTCGGTGATGTTGTCGTCCCGCTTCCTGACACCAGTTGTGACTTTGTGGGTTCGTGAAATCAAAAAGAGTTCAATTACACCACTCAAAATGTTCTTTATTTCCACCTTATTCCAATTTACACAATTACAATCTTGCCAGTTCGTCTTTACACGTAAGCTCAACTCAACTGCACGTCCGCCCGGCCCACACTCACTCACTCAACTAACTGTTGCCTCGCTTGTATCGATCACCCCGAAGCCTCTCGAACCTTCCATTATGGAGGGGGAAATCATTCTGGAACCTTCGTGTACCCTCGCGCGGTAGGAGGAGGGGCCACCCCTTGCGTCTCCCCGCCACCACCAGTCCGCATTATCGATCGGCAACACGAGTTCGCCGTTTGCGTGACAATATTGTTAGTTCTACATAACGCGCCTGTTACCTAAGAAGTTGCCAGTAATCTCCTAATAAACCGGTTCTGTGACTAGGGTCACTAAAGCATCTTTGGGGATCCTGTGCCTTGGGGATGTCGATTTCAATTCCCGCCTCGGGCATAGGGCGTTGGTATAGGTATTATAAATACGAAGGTCGGCTTATAAGTCCCAGGCCTCCCACAGAGCGGTGCATCATATAGCTTAACTCCAGACTATATTGATGATGAGTTATATATAAGGGCGCTCAACTCCATGGTTATCAGCGCCCTTTCTAAAACTGTATTATATTTTACTATCACTTTCCTTTGACTTTACCTTAATGCTCTGGCTTTGCTCTGCCTCCAATTTGGCTTTGCCTTAGCTTTGCTTTGGCTTTGTTGTGGCTTTGCTGTGGCTTTCCTTTAGCTCCAATTTGGCTTTGCTTTGGGTTTGCTTTGGTTTTGCTCTGACTTTGCTCTGACTCTGCTCTGGCTCGCTTTGGCTTCGCTTTGGTTCTGCTCTGGCTCTGTTTTGGCTTTGCTCTGGCACAGCTTTGGATCCACTCTGGCTTCTATGCGGCTTCACTCTAACCTCACTCTAACCTCAGTCTAACTTCACCCTAACTTGGCTCTGGCTTGGTTTTGGTTAGGCTCCGGCCACCACTCCGGTCCCGCCCTGACTTGGCTCTTGCTCCGCTCTGGCTTCGCTCTGGCTTCACTCTAACCTCACTCTAACTTAACTCTAAATTCACTCTAACCTGGCTCTGGCTTGGTTCTGGCTAAGCTCCGGCCCGCTCCGTTTTTGGCTCATTTCAGGCTTTCTGTCCTCCTATTTCTGAATAATAAGTTTCCTGGTAAATGTATAGGAAGAGGTGGACCAATTCCATGGACTTTACGCTCACCTGACTTAAAGCCACTAAATTTTTATTTGTGGGAATATTTGATATCTGTTGTTTATGCAGCTCCAATTCCAAATGTAGAGACTCTTCGTGCTTGCAATGTGGAAGGCTGTTACACAATGAGAAATTCTCCAAGTCTAACTCACTGCAGTAGGGAGTTCTTGCAACGATGAGTTGACGGAAACATTGTAGCTAAATCAGGCCAATCTGCACATGTGCTGTGGTTCTGTCATTGAGTGCTGTATGGAGTTCAGCTGTAGAAAAAGTGCTCTAAAAAGGAAATAAAATGTCTTCTCAAAATTTTAACATGCGTTTTTGTTACACCTTGTATTTTAAGAAATCATTTTTGTTCCGTGTAAAGCGATATGGATTTAACCTACATGTTTTGTTCCTTGATACCTTGTACAATATCCATTACTGATGCTTTACATTGTGCTCCGACTTCCCTTTATCTCTGTTTCATAACCACTGCTTTTAAATTCTCTTTCAACAAGCGCTCATCGCTTTTACTGATGAAGACATTCTGAAATTATACTACAACAATACAAAGCCGACAGAGCTAGGTGTTTCATCTCATGCTTTATTTCAACAACTCTGATCGGATTTTCCGCAAAATAGGGTTGAATTTAACACAGATATTTTCTAATGTAATCCTTTATTACAACAATGAAAATGTTTATCGACTTTTATTACTAAATGTTTGAAAAGCGCTCTCTGAAATACTGTTCTCTGTGAACGAACTTATTGGGCAGTTGGTTATAATATAATAATAACCCATGGCCCAGACAGCCCTTAGAGGGCCAAAGCCTACCAACCCGACTGCCGGCCTCATGCCCACTTACGCACGGCAGAGGTGGACGATCATCCAACCGATACGGGGAGGAGATGTGGTCAGCATCTCGGCATCCCCCAGCTGGAATGTTGGTTTTCGTGACCAGGGCCGCTTACCAAGCGTAAGCTCCTCACTTTTCTCACGATGCTGAGTGGGCACCGGTCCTATACCCGGGACCTAAAATCCCCACCACATGGGTGGAATCGAACCCGGGCATGCTTTCCGTGGTCAGGGACCAAGGCATTCTGCCTTAGCCCGCTACGCCACGGCGCAGGACTGGGCAGTTGGTTCAAATGTATAAAAAAATAACCTATTTTGAATCTGAATTCATTGGAGCTGAAGTTCAAGTGCCTTCTTATAGTTCAGTGTTCAGGAGAAACAGTTCAGCTCTTGAATGTACACTCCTAAAACGCTAAAACATTTTAAGATATCAAAGAATGGCAACGAATAATCCGAAAATAGCTAAATGTATTTATTATTCCACATTTATTGGTCTATATTCTTATATTTTAACCAGATCAGTAGTTTTACTAAGGTAATTAACCTTTATGGATTCACATTTAGAATTCCAAAAGATCCAGTTAGGAGAAGAAAGAAGATGGAAGTTATTCGATTGGCATTCGTGATTAAGTGGGGTCTGATTTAAATATTCCATTTACTATTTATCCGAATGTCCACTTTGTTCATACACAGAAAGCTGAAAGAACGACAGACCTAAGCGGACTTGTACACATACTGTCTTATTCTGGAACTGGTCTTTCGGATTTAGGACCTTTAAAACATGTATTTCTGGTGAAATCCTAATGTGCAAATTTTGAGTTCCATATATGCTTACTCTATTGTAAGTAATTGCTAGACATGCTTAATTATCAGAAAATTCAAACCAGTAGCACAGAATACTTCAAAAGAGATCTATCTTGCTTTATAAAAAGTTTTGTTTAATGCACTTAGAAAAAAAAATGTATTTCACAGTTTATTCCAAAGTAATTTAATATATACATAGTCTCATCCAAATATTTTAAATGAATACCATTTCAAACAAATTCGTTTGAAGCATTTTGGAAAAGTAGAAAATAGCTAAAATGTCTCCATTTAAAAGCTATTGTGTATTTTTAAAATTTTTGTTTTTGAATGCTTGGGAGACACTATTTTTATATAGCAACTTCAACATATATCCAGCATTTAACTATTCTGTAAACACACATACACACAAACAGAATCTGGATTTATTTACAACACTCCCTTAATTGACTGCATATAAATATCTGAGAAAATTAACAAACATTTTGTTTGGATAGGTAGCATCATAATAAAATATTCAATGCCATAGCCGGGTTTTGAATTTCGTTTTTCCCAGTATTCGTCCGGTTGCTCTTAACCATTGAGTTACCATAGCAACATTATAACATAATATTAAATTCTCCAAATGACTCCTTAGGTTTCTCAGAACCCCACTAGGGGTTCTCATACGCACCGTCTGTGGCGACTTACTATGAAGTAGGTAAGTCCCTCGGTTCAAAGTTATACAACTACTAGATTAATGATGGAAATTATTCATTATTTCACCCTAGCCATGCATAGGCTAAGATTTGGTTAGCTACTCGGACTAAAATATTATATACCATAGCCGGAATTTGAACCACTACCTCCCGCTCTCCGTCTGGTGGTTCTTAACCATTGTGCTACCATAGGCAACCTTCCAGCATGACATTAAATTCCCCAACCTGTTCGTTGTTATTTTAATGTGGTTAACACAGTTTGAAAAATACTATCTATCAAAAACCTTAGCCTATATACGGCTAGTGTGAAGAAATTATTAATTTCCAACAATTAACTAAAATATTAAGAGTTAAGCGATGAAGCCTGGGACTCAAGTAGTTACGATATTAAGTCGCCACAAACGGTGTATCTCGGATACGAGAGTCCCTAGTGGTCTTCTTGGAAAATATAGGAGTCAATTGGAGAATTTAATGTCGTGAGGGCAAGTTGACCATGATAGCACAAAGGGTCAGATCGACTGGACGGAAACCAGTAGATCCATGGTTCAAATGCCGGCCGTGGCATTGAAGTTTTCATGTTGACTCTATGACAAATACTTGTTACACCATAATTTAAGAGGATATTCTCCAGCACAAATTTAGCAAACAATTCTACTGCATTTACTCTTTAAAACACACAATAAAGGGAAAAAGTATCTGCCACAGTTTAAAACGATGTAGCATGTAATTTTTCAGAATGAAGCACTGGTTGTTCCAGAAATGAAACAATAAATGTATATACATTTCAAAACCAAGTTTATCTGATTAAAATTCAAACGTTATGTTTAATCTTTCTTTCTCAGGTAATCTTAACTACCTCGCTACTGTTTACATAGAGCTTAGCAAGTGATTTTTTTTATAGGAGTGTGAAGCAGAAACCACAGGTTTCCGAGAGAAGAATGTAAAAAGGAATGATGAAACCATATAAATTATTAATAAGCAATTGGGAATAAATGATATATGAAATAAAGTCAAAAAGATATATTGTAATAGGAATAACGTGCAAATGAAATAAATATAGGGAAAAAGTTTCCTTAAGTTAGAAGGGGCAGACGAGGCCGGATACGTAAACAATAGGACAATAGAAGCCCAAAATTCCAGCGCCACCACGGAGCCATAGACAATAACGAGGTTTAAGGAAAATATGTAGAGGCAGGATGCTGTACCGTTATGACGCCAAGTGGTTATACAACTTTACGGGGTGGGCCCATGACTGCTGCATAGTTGAAAGTGAATGGAAATGGCCTATAAGGTAAAATCTTATAAATAAATTCCCCCAATAAAATGTAGCGTAAACCACGTGATAGGCATGAAATAGAGAACAAATATGAAAAGGGTGGAGATAGACAAACAAATCTAGGAAGCAGCCGAGAGTAGGGCGAAGTGAGAAACATCACTCGGTTGGTTACAACGAAAGGGGAGAGGAAGCGTTAGTTTAATATCTTATGGCGAGGTAATAGTGGAGTTGGATTTCAAACGTGGTGGTATTAAATATTCTCAAACAGAAAAGGCGACACATCGAGAGTGAGAGCAAGTGAGAAAAGCCTAGCTATCAGACAAGTAAGATCAGTGGGAATAAAAAATCCAGAGGAAATTGAAGCAGGACTTTTCATTGGCTAGTGATAACTGCTGGATCCTGAGAAACTACTCTTGCTCACCGACACGTAATCCTTAACCATCCTGCCATACACACCAAAAGGCGACCCCAAGAGAAATCCCACACCAAGTGTTAGCAAATAAGTGGCACTTTCAGCACCTTTTCCGTGAAAATTATGCTAATAAAACACCTGATAATAAAGCATTTATATAATCATATTTCAACTTTTAATAACGTGTTTCAAGTAGCTTCCAGCCTGTATGTGTTTTCTTCTGGGTAGCCTATCAACATGTAGTAAGAATTAGAATAACCACGATATATAAATCTTGATTATTAGTTATCCTTATATGTATTTTTGAGAACTCAAGAATTGTTTGGTATTTTTGACAGGTGAGTTTGTCCATCTCGATCTTGCTGTCGCTCACAGTGTTCTTCTTGCTACTAGCAGAGATCATCCCACCCACGTCCCTAGTGGTACCGCTTCTAGGGAAGTTCGTGCTCTTCACTATGATACTCGACACTTTCAGGTGAGATAACCTAATAACATTGATTTTAAGTAAATATTACGACACTAAGCAGTCATTCGTAATAAAAACTACACACAACATAACGTAAACATAAGAGCTAACGTTAAAATAAACTTGGTCATAACCTCAACGTAAAAATAGAAGTTAGCAAGCTGCAAATTTCAAGTGCAGTCACCTCAAACCTAAGAAACTGGCCATAAGAAAGTAATTTCTCATACACCCCAGAATTCTTTGATATTACTTTAATTTTAATTAGTTTTGTTTTAATAGGAATAGTGGCTTTCTCACTTTATTGAATATTTTTACGTATGGCAAATTGTAAGACTTAGAACTTAGGGTTCACAATCACCCTTAACTAGGGACACAACTAAAGTGATAAGGAAGGCAGATGGTAGGGTGAAGTAGGAGAGAAAACACTTAAGTCATACTAAACCCATTTACTATATTCTAATTATTAATTTGAAGTACAAACACTCCCGAAGTCTTTAGCAGACTTGAGGTGAAATTGTGATAACAATTACATAATCATATTGAAGACACACACGGGCTTACCTTGGAGGTGCGTGATCGTATATGGTTACGGACCTTGCTGACAGACTCCCTAACCTACACTGTCTCTTTTCTCGAGTCTCTGAACTGACTTACTACTCTCTTAAATATGGATTCTCTCAAAATGGCGACCTATTGCCAAATCAGCGTTCCCACGCTACAAAAAGTTATCTAAACGTTTCCCAAGCAAAGCTAAGCACGATCATATTCCTCAAAACATTCTAACTGGAATCCCGCGTCTAGGTGATTCAGATTACTTTAATCAGCAACGTTTACATCCGGCCACCTGCACGTGGTCGACAGGAGTAAACAGGAAACTGATGCCTTGAGTTAAAGTCATGTGGAATCTTGTATTACTCTGTTCTCGTGTATCAACAGAATTAAGCACTTTAGAATGTGGAAAGTATGGCAACAAGTCACGGCAAAGGAATTAAGTATTAAATAACAAGATTCCAGAGGTCAATATATTCCCAAATATTCCTCAACCATAATCACATTTTACCTCAGTATTTTACTTCATAGATCCATAGTGTGGCTTTTTGAGTTCTTAAAATTAAAAGTCGAGTTTGCAGAAATTCAAAATGCACTTTACTTACGTAGAAACACACTTTTTGTACACCCTTGGCAGCAAGATGATGTAACATAAACCAACACAATCTATCGTCACTTCTGCACACGTAAATAAACAAAAGAGTTCACTTTCAAGTCACAGCTGCAGGCGCACTGCAGGCATCAGTTCGGAATACGACTCTCCCTTCTGGCGAGTCGCGGCTTCCTTATATACCTCTATGCATATTTCTAGACATTTGTGGAATGTTCTCTAACAATCAAGACGGTGCTAGACGAAACATGAACCTTCCAGTCATCAAATTTATCTGTTTCGGCAAGCCTTTTATCTCCAGCTGCCTTGTCCCTTTGTGCGACCCGCCACGCTGTCGCAATAATAGGTTTGCGACACTATTAATTTACTTAAATACCTCAATAAATTTGGTTTCATAGTTATTTTACAGTCTTTTGATTATGGCATTAAGTTATTTTGAAATATTTCTGTCACCTTACACAATATTATCCATATTTTGGACCACTGACCTTCTATGTACGATTGTCTGTAATCCCCAGGTATCTATACAATTCACTTGCAAATACACTATAACGGTAGATAGACTTTTTATTGATCTCCACGTCCCTTAAGAGATAGTTTAATCTGGCACCTACATAACCTCGCTTATTAGTGTTCGACTCCTTGTTGGCAACTGTTTCATCCTTGTTTACAGATGTTTGAGTTTTTATTTTGCATTAAGAATATACTGAAAGTTTATATCGTTACGTTAATGCTTAAATTTCTTTCCGAATGGCTCTTAAATATTTATGTAGTTCCAGTTGCGTGTGAAATTATAAAGTGCATTAAAAGGTTCTTCCAGTTGCAATGTGTAAAATAACTCATTATCTCTGAAGAGTCCTCAAAGCATGCTACTTTGCAGCATTATTCAATATTCTTTGTAATGATTACTCTGTCAATTGTTCCTTATGTGTCCAGTCTGTCATAGAAACTATAACATTCATTTTTCTGTAGAATTGTTCATTTA
Organism: Mantis religiosa; assembly: GCA_030765055.1. Classification (NCBI taxonomy): domain Eukaryota; kingdom Metazoa; phylum Arthropoda; class Insecta; order Mantodea; family Mantidae; genus Mantis; species Mantis religiosa. The sequence continues at coordinate 103,359,096 of CM060956.1, read as the reverse complement.
TAGGAAATGTGACACTTATAAGAGATAAAATTCTAAATATAAAATAGAGAATTGACAGACAGATCAAGAAAAGTGCATACTTTCCTGAACTATGCAAGTATGTTCACAAAATTCGGTTGAAAGCATGTGTATTTATATATTCATCTTCATTTGGCGTCACCTCAATGACCTCTAGCCTGGAAGTGTGACATGAATATTCCAGTGGTTTTTAATACATCAGAAATTAAACATTAAGACACTGCTGTATATGGTTTACTTCAGATAACAAATGGGATCGATTATTTTTAAAAAACTTTGAGTGTGGAATGAAGTGTTAGTAGATGGCCTGATATTGTTTGGTGTGCAGCATCTGCGTGACTGTGGTGGTGCTCAACGTACATTTCCGGTCGCCACAGACGCATACCATGGCTCCCTGGGTACGGCGTGTCTTCATCCATATCCTGCCCCGACTTTTGGTCATGCGACGTCCGCAATATCAGATCGACAAGCGCAGGTACGTCTTTGTTGTCTTGCTACAGCACTATACAGTTTGGTTTGGCATTTGTAACTGTGCAAGTATGTCAACTCTACGTATTTACAATTAGTGGAAACATTTATTTAATAAATCTACAGGAAATGTTTCCTATTCAATTGGAATTTATTCATATGTATCTATTTATTTATAAAATTCCAGAAATCATATATAGAAGAATATTCCTCAACTTTTATACGCTATTACATGAAATTAATTAATTAAAAGTAAATTTAAGAAAATATTAAAAGAACAGTGGAATAGAAATACTAATAACTGCTATCTTGAAAGTTCTGGTAGCCAGATGTTACACCTGGAATCCGGCTGCCTTTCTTTAACTATATATGACAATAATTTGCAAATCAAACAAATTGAACGTTAACAGTTCTGGTATCACCACTACAGTTTAAAAATAACTTCCAGCTCTACTAAAAAAATAAAAAATGAAATATATATATATATCTTATTAAAACATTTATGGTAATCCCTAGCACTACTCATTACAAATTATCAACTTATGCAAATGTAAATAAACAAAGCAAAAAAAGAGCCGGTCCCCCTAAACCCTTAAAAGAGTCACGGCTGAAGAGGGAACACCCCTGAAACAGCCATGGGGCGAAATAAGCCCAGGGTGAAATAAACCCATGGTCGAAATAAGCCCTAGAACCCCAGTGTAGTAGTAGTAGTAGTCTACTAAGATCGTCGCCAATACGGGTTCCATTGTTGTGATCCCACTCCTGACTCCAATTGTGACTGCGAATGTTAGTAAATTCGGAAGCCTGGTTTGCAGAAATTTAGAACGACTTTTGCTGCAGTGGAAAGAGGTGAACTGACAATGAGTTGCCTTCAAGGCTGACTCAGTGTTTTTCTGCACGAAAACAAATGAAAGAAATCACTGCTGTACACTTCAAACGTGGACTGTCGCAGCCCAATAAACAACTGCCGCTCCTAACACTTTCCGGGTATTTATACCTCCCCAGCCATTGTTTCTAATAAGTCGCAGACCTTCGAGAACTTTAGCGGCAGTAACAACAGGCAGAATATTCTGGAGCCTCTCTCTGTCTTTTTCTCTCCTGTCAAGCTCCCGGCTCCGGCTATTGGCAGCAACACATCAATGCCACACGGTGACAATATATTTTCTAGCATGTAGATATCCTTTAATACTTTGCTCCACAGAAACCACCATTACAGTATATTTTCAGTAATTTTACACTACATTTCTTTTACATATTTTATTACACTTCTTGTCTTCTTAATTAAAATTTTGAGTTGCCTACAACAATTTACTTCAACACAAAAACACATAACCATACGACTAACTTATTTACTCACTGAAATAGCAGTTATATAAAAACCTTGTGCACCTTTGTACTTCCAAAATGAAAGTGTGCTGTTTAAACGTGCCACATATCTTGATCTTTTAGTGGCCAGTTAATATTTCTTCCGGACTAATATCATCTCTTAATTACACCTATTCTCTTATAAATAACATTTTATCATTTGAAAATTCAATTGTGCTTGCACAAAATTGGATCAATTTGGGGCCTATTAGCCACAAAATTACTCACAACATTTAATTATTAATTAATATATGTAATAGCTTGGGTTAGAATTTAGTTGCGACAGTCCAAACAAGCTAACGAGCGTGATGGCTCAAGCGGTTTCGTCTATGGCCCGCATTCGGGAGATCTGGGTTCGATTCCCGTGGCCGATCTACCTGACCCATGGGGTTTTCGGGGGTTCTCCTGTGCCAGGCGAATGCTGGAGAATTTCCTCTCCCTCCGTTTTATCTCCATTATCGTTTCACACCATCTCTGATCAGGTGGTCTCCTTGAGGGTAGAAGTGTCGGCAAGACTCTCGGTGGTGCATGGCAGGATGATATGCTCTTGGCAATAACCCCTCCTATTGTAGGACGGTCTCCGGTCTCCAAACCCGGTCTGGCGGGATCGTTTCCAGATCATCCTTCCACCCGGGCATACTCCAGTTGGGGCATAGTTACAGAGACCAAGTTTGCACATCCGTGCCGAATCCTTCCGTAGCGAAATGCAGTCCAATGCACTCCTGACAAGCTGTAGGAATTATTCCACTAATTGTGCAACCAAATAGTACTTTGATGGTCTATGAGTTAATTATTCTCAAAACTTCAGTTCTCTAGAAGTAAAAATAATATAGTCGAATGCATCAAATGTATATAAATATTATTCTCACAAGTCCACTATGTTTAGTCTAGGGTAATGTAATCGTATCGCTATAATGGATAGTGGTTTAAATTGGTAAGGAAATACATAGTAAACCGCTTCTAGCACTTTCAGCGCGCACCACTTCCTACATTTCCGGAACAGAAACCGACCTGTATCCATGGCTTAGTATTTGACTGTCATACTTTTGCTTTAAAATTAAAAATAAATGTATATGTGCTTTAAAAACTTGGAGTAGACTGAAAAATTCAATGCTAAAGCCCAGATTTAAACCATGGATACCTTGATCTCCACTCAGTTGCTCTTAACCGTTGTGCTACCATAGCTATCCTACCGTCATGACATAAAATTCCCTAACTGACACGCATTTAATGTTACATTGCTTTGCTGGCTTAGTGTTAAGTTTAGATCCTTGGTTTAAATCTCGGCTAAAGCATTGAAGTTTTCAGTCTACTCTACCTTTTTAAACATTGGCCTACACACGGTTAGTGTGAAAGAACAATTAATTTCCGTTGCATTTATACTTCTTACTTTATTACAACAAATAATACTGGGAAACATGTGTCTACGTAAAGTAAAGTAAATCAAATCACCTTCTTAATCTACTACAGAAGCGTATCAAACTGTAAGTTTTATAATTCAGAAATATATACAGGAATCACTGCCTCACTGATGAAAATAGTCAGTTACTAAACGAATATAAACGGTTGCTTATTTAAATTACCAAACATTAAATTATAAAGCCCTTTCATATGGACTGATGTTTTGAACCTTGCTATCTAATGTACATTTCTCACGAGGGTGAGTTGGTGATAGACCGTCACATCTCTTAACTTCTCAGGTTAACTCATGTTGAAAATCGCGGATGAAGCGCGATGAGCTTACTAAAGGAGCAAATGGTTCAGGTCAAAGTGGCCCTCTTTGAAACAATAGAACCACTTTAATTGTCGTGCTTTCTCCAACACCATTGTCCCCTCGACGGCACAAATGATTTGAGTCACCTCTTCTATCTTTGTTCCACTTTTCAGCTCGAAAAGAAAAATACTTTGGATTCGTTTTACTTGCCACTCCATTCTCCTTTATATAAAAAATAACACAAATGTTCTTTAGTTTTTTATTCTTTGACGCTCCAGTTTCTTCAGATCGTATATAGCACACACTTTCTTCAGATGGACCTCTAATTATTATATCTCTAATCTCTAATATCTCTAATAGAATTATTTATTATTATTATTATTATTTATTATTATTATTATTATTATTATTATTATTATTATTATTATTATTATTATTATTATTATTATTATTATTATTATTATTATTATTATTATTATTATTATTATTATTATTATTATTATTATTATTATTATTATTATTATTATTATTATTATTATTATTATTATTATTATTATTATTATTATTATTATTATTATTATTATTATTATTATTATTATTATTATTATTATTATTATTATTATTATTATTATTATTATTATTATTATTATTATTATTATTATTATTATTATTATTATTATTATTATTATTATTATTATTATTATTATTATTATTATTATTATTATTATTATTATTATTATTATTATTATTATTATTATTATTATTATTATTATTATTATTATTATTATTATTATTATTATTATTATTATTATTATTATTATTATTATTATTATTATTATTATTATTATTATTATTATTATTATTATTATTATTATTATTATTATTATTATTATTATTATTATTATTATTATTATTATTATTACTATTATTACTATTATTGTTATTGTTATTATTGTTATTATTGTTATTATTGTTATTACTGTTATTATTGTTATTATTATTATTATTATTATTATTATTATTATTATTATTATTATTATTATTATTATTATTATTATTATTATTATTATTATTATTATTATTATTATTATTATTATTATTATTATTATTATTATTATTATTATTATTATTATTATTATTATTATTATTATTATTATTATTATTATTATTATTATTATTATTATTATTATTATTTTTTTTTTATTTATTTGTTTCTGATCTCTACATGCTCCACTACATAAGTAGTACTACATGCTTTTCACTCTTTTTGTGATTTTTGTATACATTTTTCCAGTTTTTATGTGAACCATTTAGTTTTTTTTTTTTTTTTTTTTTTTTTTTTTTGCTTGTATTACACATTAATGCCTTTTAGTACTTGAAAGTCTATAGAGTTTACAAATTTTGTAAATGATTTTAAATGTCTTTTAATTAGTATTGACTTGTGTGTTGGCCAGTTATCAGTTCTTAGAACACTATGTTTTAGAGTTTCTCTTGCACTATTCACCACACTGCACTCGAATATTATGTGATCCACCGTTTGGGCTCCTGTCCTGCATGAACACTCAGGGCTGCTAACGATCTTGAGTCTGTTGAGATAAGTGTTGATATTTCCGTGTCCTGTAAGTATTGTTGTCATGTTTGGTGTTAGGTAGAACCTGTTTGTGAGTCTGCTTTCCACTGTTGGGAAGAATTCCTTTGTGGTTGTGCCTTTTGTGCTCTGTTCCCATTTCTGCTGCCATTTGTTTTTTGTTGATTTCCGAAGAATTTGTTTTATTGCGGTGATCGGTAATTTGTTATAGTATATTTCCTTAGTTTTTGCTGCATTCTTTGCCAGTCTGTCAGCCACTTCATTACCCTCTATTCCAATATGAGCCTTTACCCATTTGAATTGTATTTTCCAATCTTTTGCTCTTAGTATTGCTGTAGTTCTTCGTATTTTCTCTGTTAGGTTATTGTGATTATTGTAATCGTCTATGGAGTCAATTGTTATTCTGCTGTCTGTGTGTATGGTTACTGTTTTGTTATCTGTGTCTTCAGTGTCCGTCGTTTCTAATAATTCCAGCGCTTTTGCAATTGCCAGTTGCTCTGCCTGATTATTTGAGCATCTTTCATTGAGTTTGTATTTTTTTTGGTTTATCAGTTGGTTTTGTCTGTATATGGCTACTCCTGCTCCCACTCCTACGTCACTTTTGCTTCCATCTGTATATATTTGCCACACTGTATTTTCATTGTTTCCTATTTTTGGTTCTTTTGTGCCTTGAAAGTCAGCTGGGTGGAGCCAATTCTTGGGGTTTTCCGGGCGGTCTATTTGGTATTCAGTGTTGGTTTTTCCTGTTTTTACGTTATATAGTTCAGCCACCTCTCTTGCCTTTAAGTCTATGGGTATTGTTCCCGTGATTATGCAGAGTGCTTCATGGGAAATTGTCCTATTTGCCTTTGCCATCCTTGTGAGCATTAATCTTTGAACTCTAACATATTTCATTTGGTTGTGTTTCTTTTCTAATGATTCCATCCAGACTGGTGCAGCGTATAGTAGAATTGGCAGTATTGCTCCTTTATATATTATTTCTAGAGCCTGATGTTTTAAGCCCCAAACTATCCTTGCCGATTTAGAAAGTGCATTGATTAATTTGATGCATTTTTCACTCACTTTGTTTATGTGGTCGTTGAAAGTGAATCGGCTGTCTATGGTTATGCCTAAGTAATCCATCTTTTCTACTTGCTCCAGTTGTTTCCCATTCATGTAGATATCTATTGTCTTTCTCTTTTTCCGTCTTCTTGATATTAATATTACTTTTGACTTGTTTTCATTGAAGTGAGTTTTGTTTTCAATCGACCACTGTGTGACTTTTCTAATATTAATGTTCATGAAGTTCTCTACTTCTGCTTCTGTTTCTGCTCTGACTGCAATTAATAGGTCGTCTGCAAATGCTATAACTTTTGTATTCTTTTCATACTCCAGGTTTAGTAAACTGTTGTACTGTATATTCCAGTACCCCGGTCCACTGCAGGATCCTTGAGGGCAACCTTTGTTGACTGTTGTTTCAACTTGGATGTTGTTAGAATTGATGAAGGCCACTCTGTCTTTAAAATAGCTCTTGGAGAGGTTGTACAGGTTTCTAGGGCACTTGAAATCTTTTAGGGCCTTTAGGATGCTTGGCCACCACGCTGAATCAAAGGCTCCTTTTACGTCCAGGCTAACAATCGCTGTTATTTGTCCATTGCTAAACGCTTTATTTATAAATTCTTTAACTGCTATTGCTGCATCAGTGGTGCTTTTTTGGGGCCTGAAGCCATATTGATTTTCACTTAGTAATTTGTTCTTATAGAGGTGGTGGTTGATTCTACTTATAAGTAGCTTCTCTAGGACTTTCCCTCCTACGTTTAATAGACTTATAGGTCTGAACTTGGATGGATCTAAGAGCTTCTCTTTTCCTGGTTTGGTGATTGGTATTATTCTGGCCTTTTTCCATTTCTTTGGGAAATATCCATTTTCCAAACATCCATTGTATATAGATGTTACTGTTTGAGGGAGGCAGTCGATTGTCCACTTCAGTACTTTGCTGGTTATTCCATCTTCTCCCGGAGTTTTCTTATGATCTATATTTTTGATAGTTGATTTAATTTCTTCTTCTGTAAATTTTCTATCGTCTGCTGTATTCACCGGTTCTTCTATTTCTTGCTTTATTTGTTTGTGGTGTTCTGTATCTTCCAGTTCATTGTCTTTTGGGATGATATAGTTGAGTGTATATTCCAATGTTTCTTTTAAGTCTCTTGTATACTTTCCTTCCTTGTTTATGAGAGTTGTTATCATTTGGCTGTCTTTTGTTTTTCCTGAGGCAGTCTTGTACACTATATTCCAGGGATTTGAGGTGGTGTTGTTGCAGTATTCTTTCCACGATAGGATCTTTGAGTTTTTTAGTTTTGTTTGGTATTTACTTTTCTCTTCGAAGTAGAGTTTTTGCCGCTGTTCTCGGAGATCATTGTTGTTTTGTGTTCTCTGGTATTTTCTTCTGAAAGCATTCACCCTCTTCCTCATAATTGTAAGGTCGTCATTCCACCATGGAACTGTTTTATGTTTTAGGTTGGCTGTTTTAGTGAATGTATTGCTAACTTTGAAGGCCTTCATGCATGCTATCGTTTGGGCTGCACTGTATTTATTTATTACCTCCTCTATGTTCACTGAGTTTTGTATTTGTCTGGATAGTTGGTTGTCTATATCTTCAATGTTAATTTCTTTTTCTGTTCCGCAGAACTGTTTTGCTATCTCATGCAGTAGTGTTTCTTGATACTTTTTGCGGTCTTCTTCCTTAGTTATATATTTTATGCCTGTGTATTGACTGTTTAGTTTTTCTTTGTTCCACTCATTTTGCCCTATTAAGAACTGCAATATTCTATGATCGGAGCAACTCTCTTCTTCACTTATCTTCCAATTCTTTATTTGTCTCAGGAGATTGTTATTGCTTATAGTCAGGTCCACATTACTTTTCCCTCGACTACTTTGGAAGGTGGTTAATTCACTGTCTTCATTATGTATGTACAATTGTTTTGTTATTAAAAATTCTTCCATTTCCTTTCCCCTTTCATTGGTGATTGTGTCATGCCATGTAGCGGATCTGGAGTTGCTATCCATTGTAATAAGTAGACCATTTCCAGAGGTGTATTGTAATATTTTGTTGATTTTTCTCAGGTCGTTTTCTAGTTTACCTTGACTGTCCAGGTACATGTTTGCCGAATAGAATTTTGTATTTCTGTAGATAATTTCTACGACTACTGTATCTTTGTCTGTTAATTCTGTTATGAGTATGACGTCCATATGTGTATTTGTTACCACCGTTGCTACTCTACATCTTCCCTCGTTTGCCGCATATGTTTTGTATCTCTTTGTGATACCCAATGTCCTGTTGTTTATTATTCTCGGCTCTTGTATGAATATTATGTCAATATTATAATTATTATTATTATTATTATTATTATTATTATTATTATTATTATTATTATTATTATTATTATTATTATTATTATTATTATTATTATTATTATTATTATTATTATTATTATTATTATTATTATTATTATTATTATTATTATTATTATTATTATTATTATTATTATTATTATTATTATTATTATTATTATTATTATTATTATTATTATTATTATTATTATTATTATTATTATTATTATTATTATTATTATTATTATTATTATTATTATTGTTATTATTGTTATTATTATTAATGACACAAATCCCATTCAGCATTTTCGTTCAGTTGATGCTCCATATACTTTAAGATATTTCTGCATAATTTAAAACACATTTAAAAGCGGATTCCAAAATAGGTATAACATACTACAAAGGATAAGCAATGTAATAATAACAACTACTGTTAAGATAACTAACATGGATGCTATTAACTTTTGTATATCTGTAATATTTTGTATGACACTATATATTGTTATTGATTAAGAAAAATAATATAGATTACGTAAATTTTGCTGTGTGAGATACATAAAACTCTGAATCTTAATCATAGGAGAGATCACTATACCAATCCTGAATAAATGTGCATTGTCATGGCCTGTTAGAAGTTTGAAAGTTGCTACAGAAGATTTTATTGGTAGTGTATTGTTTCTAGTCGTGCTGTTATATAAATTTTCCGGTACGTTTACTTTTGTTTGTAATATATAACCTTCTTTAATTCTTTTACTATATGTTGAGATAATTCTTCTTTTGACAAAATAAAAACTTATTGCTTCAAAATGAATTTGACCTATTTTTACAGCCTTTTTGGCTAGAAAGACAGTTGTTTCATTACCATGTATTCCGCAATAGGCTGGTATCCATTGAAGTATTACTATTTTAATTAAATTAATTAACTATTTCGTGATTTTACAGCATGGTAAAATATTTAAGTTTTTAGGTATTATATCAGATGTTATGGATGTCATAGCTGCTTTAGAGTCAGATAATATTACAACTTCTTCAAAAGTTATAGAATTTTTTGTAAGCTCTGAAGGATTGCCAAAATATCTCCATCAAAATTTATAGAGTTTAAACTTACTCTTTTGTAGAAAGAAAAAAGTAGGAATATTGCTCCAGCGCCATTGCCACCATTATTTGGTAAGCTGGAACCGTCAGTGTTGCTAGGATATCTAGTGTCATTTGTTTCGTAAAACATGGTGAGGTTTCAGAATTCGTAACCTCTACAGCTAGATAGTGTTCAATATCAAACTGTTTTAAAGCGTTGATACTTGTTTATAAGATTTCTTTTACGTAAAGAATTATGTTTTAAAATTTTTGTTTGATTTCTTTGACTTTAGTAAGAAAACGTTGTGGAGTTTTAGGTTTTCTTATGATTTCCTTTTCTCCCAGTCAGTTTCGTAATCTAGACTGATTAATGTTTCATATTGTATGATTGCTGCTTTTGCAATATCAAGATCAAGTATTGGATTGTAAATTTGTATAACAAGTACTGGGCTAGTTTTGAAATATATGTATATTGATGTATTATGATAAAACTTATTGAATATCCTTTTTTCAGTTTGGCAGGCTCGTCAGCGCGGATCATGGTCCGAACGTGTAATGGTCTGGAGCTGCGAGACCCCGCGTTGTTGGCCGAATCTTCAGCTTCAGAACTCGTCGACTCCACACATACCACCGAGTTGTTCCCCACGCTGGACTCTCACGACGAATTTTCTCCCAGGTACATACAAAACTATCAGCATACACAAACTATAAGTCAGCACAGGCGGTTGAAACTTAATGCCAATAAATCCCAAGCCGTCACTTTCACCAGACAAAATTCGCAGGACGTACCTAATTTGCGTCTAGCAGGAGGAGACAATATCATGGTCAATGCACACAACCTACCTGGTGTTCTTCTGGACATTCGCCTTACCTGGAAGGAGCACATTACAAATGTGACTAACAAAGTCAGCAGAAGAATGGTTATGTTATAATATCCTTTATACAACCGGAAATCACCCAGGTGCTCAGAAACAAACTACTGCTATACAAGCAGGTATTGAAACCTGTATTCCCATACGCCTACCAAATTTAGGGTGCTGCAGCCAAGTCCCACCTCTCCGGCCTCCAAATCCTTCATAACTGTTACTTTCGGACCGCAGTTGCAGCCGAATGATATATCCTTAATGATAACATATATTTAGAACTATCCTTGCTGAAGATATCCGACTACACCCTACACCTATCTCATAACTTCTATGCTAAACTTCCTTCCAGTTTTAATAATCTCACTCGCGGTCTTTGGGAGTATGAAAAAAAAGCTAATCCCCATGCCAGAAAAGGACCTAGTCCCGAAGGACCCTCCTTTGCAGAGGACACTTCTTCAACGACCTCATGACTGTGTTTGATTCAGCACTTGGCTTAGAGTACAATAGCTAAGGTTTTAATCAAATTCTTCATCAAACTACACCTCCAAGGGACACCTGAGAATGCATAACATTTGCACATAATTTAACATAATTATTGAACTTAGGAAGACAATGTTGTCAGATTAGAACACATTTCCTCCACATATGCAGTTTAATTTCATCAGGTTAAACTGAATCGCAGAGAATAGAGATAAGGGTTTGTAGTGATACCCATGCAATATTTTTGTCACAATCACTTTATATTGTGGCAGCACTGGTTGACATATATACATCTATACGTTTCTCTAAAGTAATAAGGTGGGCCATGCTATCTTTGTGATAATATATATTGTTGATTTTATACAGTTTTTATGTTTAAAATAAATTGTTCCAACAGTAGTCCTGCACATCACAGCTCTACAAGATATATGACTAAACAATTTCACCTTGCTATTAGTATTTCAACTGGAGTGTACCCACGCACATATTGTTAATTTTGTACACTAATTTAATTTTCCTTGTGTCGTACAATATATTTAATGATTTCTTTGACGATAAAAATAGAATTTTGTACTTTTTGGAACGAACGAACGAATGCGTGAAGCATATAGTGTGCCGTGTAGGGAAGAGGTCTCCTGTAAAATGGGGAGGTCGTTTCCGAGTTTGTTAATCTAGCCACTAATTCACACTATTTTAATACACTAATCTAGATTCAACGTTCTTAGGGTAGTTCATAATTTGTTGTTGCTCATGAGTCACTTCGACACCGTGCAGCACTGGACCCATTAGTTGTTTGAAGTGTCTGCCCATCTTGTTCTTGATCTTCCGGTGTAGGGGTCCCACGTGTATAAATGAATGGTGCCTGAAAATTAAAGAGATATTATATTATTTTTAAAACAGGACGTAAACTAAGTAAATATGAAAAATGGCTTTAGAAAGGAAAGGAGCTGGAAACGGTGAGGTTCAATAGCATACGTGATTGGGGGTGAACAGAAGAAAAAATATTAGCTAACAGTATCAATAAAGATAATCAGAGAATTGTAACCAGGATATCAGAAGTGTAAATTATGTGATTAGAAAGGATTATTGGTAGTGTTAAAGAGGCCAGGATGTTATATGAAACAAAAATATGGGGACTGGAAAACGGTTGGGAAAATGGAGATGCAATACACAGGAATTTTTGTAAAATCACCCTGGTGTTACCAAGAGGTTCACCAAATTGAGTAACACAAGCAAAACTAGGGGAGATCGGAGTAAAATAGTAGAAAGTACAATAACATACTGGTTCAGAATAAATATATTAGAGGAAAATTATACACTAAAACAATAAATGACTATACAGAGTAAAATAGGAGATAAAACCTGGATGCATATGGGGGAGGTAACATTGGAAGAAATAGAAATGGGGGAAACATGGCCAGGAAGAATCAATAACAATAAACGGTCTCTGTAGAAAAATTAGAGCAAGAGTACAGCATACTGAAAAGCAAAGGTATCGTCAGCAGATTTAATGAAGAAGGACAATAATAAATTTAAGATATTTAAAAATAGAATGAGTAAGAGAAAATTACATAAAGGTATGAACTAAAGAAGTTGCAATGGGGTAGGTTTGGCTGAAGACAGGTGTAACGAATTTAACTAAAGTGGGAGGAATAAGGAAAGGGAGAGATGCACCAAATATAATAGTGTGACAATTGGCATTAAATTCACGAATATAATGATAATGAAAAAGGAGAGAGAACTTAGTGCTAGAAAAACGGAAATACTTTCCAATAGAGCTAAAAGTTAGGGAGAATTTTAACTTAAGATCAGATGACTAGGTTTAGATGATTAAAGAAAGCAGAAAAACTAGATTGAAATGTTAAAAGAAATGTGAAGAAAAGAGGACGGAGGTGTAAAAAATAAACAAATATAAAAAGTAATAGACATTCTTATTTTATGTACAACTGAAGTATTAAGTATAATGGGAAGAAAAAGGAATAAAGAACTCTAAGGAGAACTAATAAGTTATGAAAAGTTTAAAGAAGAGTAAATTGCACATTAAAAAATAAACGTATACACATATATTTATTCACACACAGATATTTATGAAGCCAATTTCTGAATTTTTTAACGTATAATTGAAGAATACACTCTCATGAAGCCAGAAATTTCACCTTTTACAGTTTCGTTTGTGTACTTGCGTGTGTGCAAGACTGGCCAAATGATTGCATGTAGGTACATTATGATTTCACTTATAAAACAGCTGATATGGCATCTTAATTACATGCGGCAAACAAAGGAGCTTGATTATTATTTGGCGCTATCAAAATAGCTCGCTTATTATGTTTGGGAATAAATGGTAGCTGGCCTTTGCTATTTAGTGGGATAAGAGACAGTTTAAAAAGTAAGAGAAAACATAACATTTTAGCTAATAGAATGTAAGGGAAAAAATCGAATATAAGAATACTAAGAGAGAAAGGGGAAAATGAAGGATGGGGGAATTTTTAAGAAAAAGTATAGACCAGGAAATTCGGGGATATAAGAAAAGAATATATTCAAAAAGAAGAAGACGGGAAACAGTGTAAATAGGTTAAGAGTAAAGTTCTACCAAAAAGACCTAAAAAGTCGGGCGCCTTATAAGCTGAAATAGTAAATCAGGAATAACCAGGTTATTTTTACATTGTTGTAGATAGCCTTATGAATATATTTTCAGTAAAAAGATATTTATTATGATGTGTAAATGAATTTAGACGAATTCAGTAAACATTTGTAAGTTTTTCTTTTTACCTTTGTTCTTTACGTAATAGTCATACAATTTTATCAAATTTAAAAAGTTTAACTATCTCTGTTTATAGTTTATAGTACACAAAATTTGAAAGGAAAACTATAATTCCGATCCACTACAGGATGAACCAAAGTTATATATTTTTGTTACGTTTTAACCTTTAATCTCCGAAATTATTTTATTATTGGTTTTCAAAGCATCAAATAGCATGCACGTTGCATGAAAAAGATGAGAGAGACAAATGGACGAACGCGAGAGACTGAGTGTATCAAAGAAAAGGAAGAAATGAAGAAGAGAGAGCGATAGTGGAGGAAAAGCGAGGAAGGTGAGAGTGCTGTGGTAGAGGGGCAGGGCAGCTTCAGGAAGTGGAAGTAGTAGGGAAGCAATTCCTAATGTGAAATAATAACGCAGGCAGGACAGAGAGTTTATTTGCTAAGCACCTTTCTTTCCGTTTCCTTTTCTAACTGTTAAAGGGCAACAAATAAGTTATTGGCCTTGAAAGACATTCGAGTGTTGTGTATTCAGATATTTTATCTCTTGAAATTAGGCACCAGACCAATGCATTAATGATAAAGAACACTTGCTCAACCGATTTCTTAGAAACCATAGTACTTCTTTTCTTTGGAAGTTTATTTTATGATTTATTTGCTGATTCCCTATTCTCTCTATGTCTATCTATCCAATTCTTCCTCGGATTTATTTCTGTTAATTTTTCATTTGTCTCATAATCTTAGCGTTTTCCGTTTCTGTTTTTGATCGTGCACGTTTCTCCTCTGATCTAATATAATTCACTTTTTCTCTCATTCTTCTTTGAAGTTTTCTTCCTTTTCGCTCATTTCACCTTCTCCTTTATCTTGTTTATTTTATTTCCATTTTCTTAATTGATCTTATATCCTTTCCATTCTAGTTATATCAAACCACCCAGAAAATTATTTTTGCCGATTGGATTTTTGTCTAATATGAACTTACGTTAAACAATACAAATAAATATCATTCAATATTCGAGTTAATTGTATTAATATCCCAGCAATGTATATTTAAATTTAATAACAAATAGATAATAAGGGACGTTTATAATAAAATCGCACATGATATGATAACGATTATTTAACAAATAGCATGTCTAATATCAGAACTTTATATCCTATGAATTTGTAGACATAGACAAATCAATGAGAGTAATTTGATTTTCTAGGCCATTTATTCAAAATCTAGAATATGGGCTTGCTTTATAGATAAACATTTCAAGCTTATTGCAGTGAAATGGAGTCTTAGGAGTTATTTCAGACAAAATAAATACCACTTTTACGTTATAATATAACGTTCCTTGGGACCAAAAATTTTCTAAAAATCTTCATCTAGGTGTATTTAAATTTGTATTTATTTAACATTTTACTTTTAAAGCATAGGTAGTACTTGTATTCTCTCACTTAGTTTCTTTCTCCATCCTTCCCTCACTCATTTTTTCTCTCTCTCCCTCTCTCTCCCTCTCTCTGACTCTTTCACCCACAAGCACATATATTTTTACTTTTTTATTGGTTATTTAAGCAAGTAGGGTATGTATTGTATTCTATCCTGAAGTTTCATATCAAAATTTCACTGAAAATATGCTTATTGATTCCATAATTGAAAAAAACAACATAGAAATAGAAATGGGTACAAGACGGCAACCAAGAGAATAAAACTGGTCTTGAGTAGACTACAAAAATGAATAAACTAAAGGGAAAGTAAAAATATTAAGTAAGAATACCTTTTATGTATCACATGCCAAATATGGGTTTCGCAAAACATAAGAAGATTGCGGAAGAAAGTCCTATAGTTTCCGATGTACTTTAATAAAACCTTAAAAATAGATCAAATCGCATGTGGCTTTTAACTGCTGAAATCTATACATAGCTTCTCCGAGCTGACCTCTGACATTTTCCGCAACACAGTTGGGCTTTAGTTTTAATTGGATACATTCAAAAGGTTAATTAGAAAGCCTTCATGAATTTATGGAAAATCCTGAAACTATATTTGCAATATCGAATGAAAGTGAACCTTGGGAAATATGCTAAAGCCTCTATGTCCCTAAATCATCCAATGTTGTTTTCTTCTCCAATTATTATTTCTGTTTTGTGTTTGCAGTTACTGTTTATTGGATGACTGAGCTATTCAATGAGATACAAAATTAGATTAAAACCGGAAGAAAATGAAACAATTGAAATATTAATAATTAACATTCTGTGAGGCCTCACTCCTAAACAAAATACTGTAGTGCACATTTTAATTTAAACGTAGTTTCTTCCCTATAAATATGTTTCTTTCAGTAGTAAAATACTTAACCGATCAATTTCTAATTTTTTAGCAAGCATTCGTAAATAACTTCTTTTGAGAGTGACTTCCATTTTGTAATGTTATGATGGCGTTATCATTTAATATTTTCATACACTGATATTCATATCCTTATTTTCCAGCAGAGTTTCATTTGAATTTAGAGAAAAAAAGAAAAAGGATCATAATGATCTCTTAAAGAGAAAATAAAACCCTTAGTGGAATGCAAAAAGCTGTTTTGCTAAAGGGCTATTTTTAATTAACAAATTTAACGAATCTCTTAAATAAAGGAATATTTCTGACTTTGATCGTTATTTTTATGTTGTCAGGCTGTTATAAAAGTTTGAGGTTGTTTAAGTAGAAAGTATAGATGTTTATATTTTGCTAGATGCATTACCTTAAAAATTGTTTAAAGTATAGAGCTCTTTAATTTGTAGACCTGTATGTAGAAGGTAGTATGGTCGTTTTATTAGTTATTTATTGGCATATTAGCAACGTAATACTAGAAGTTACTTATGTAAGTTTGTTTTTACAAGATAACTAAATAATAATTTAATTTTATGGTTTCTTTCCAATGTGCTTAAACATGTAATGCAATATTTCAATTGGTTCAATCAAGTTATTTAAACCTTACACAAATTACGTATTCGTTACAGTAATTACGGTACAAGTTTCGTACAAAATTTAACCTACGCATGCATATTCACAAAAACAAGAATCAGGTGTTTTTATTAAAATTGCCGAAGCAGTCAAACCGAAAATAAATAAAAGTGTGTGTAAACATCAATAATTATGTCAGCATTGACACGTGATTGTGAAGTAAGAATGTTTATTATTTAAATGTTTTAAATTTAGTTATATATATATATATATATATATATATATATATATATATTCCATAACTTTATTTCTTTGTCTTTAACAGTTTCTCTGTTTGAAGCAAATAATTGATAAAATGCCAATCACAGAAAACGAGCCCGTAAGCCAGAACTGCGTAGGTATATCTTATAATATTTAATTTAAGGAATTAATATAGAGGAACACTTAGTTTTCTTAATATATCTTTTAGTTGCTTTAACATTTATTTTCTTAAATTAAATACCTAAGTTATTATGTAGAGACAGTAGTTAAAAATACATTTTTCTCTACAGGTGTACATTACACCTTAAAATAATACTCATACTCTCTTTCCTTTAAGTTTAAAATACGAAAACTGATTTACTGCCGTGATTAAATTTTTATTTTACAAGGAGTTTTTAAAATGTATCACTACTCGGTATAGACCTTCTTTCTCTGTAACTTATCGAAACTGAGTATAAAAGATGTTCTTTTGGAGCCAAAATAGTTGTTAAGATATCAACTTAAATATACGCTTACAAGCCATCTTAATCCTACAGAAAATTATTTTTTAGAAAATAAATTTCAGTGTGCGTACGAGATAAAGATAATATAGCTCAAAATAGGTTACAAGAATTGCAGTATGATAAATATTTGATGAAACTCTGCACTCTCTTGTTCTTAAGATCTTTTGATTTGTTCGGTAATCAAATTATTCCATTTTCTTCTTGAGCCTCCTAAGTGGTGGTATTATCCACGTACGTAATTAAATAAAGCCTTTGGTATTCGTTTCTCTATCATTAATGCTGGTACAAGTTATTTTTATTTTGCTGTACGCAACTTCATTGAGCACATGCCTCATCGAACTACCCTAACACGTTCAGAGGTTGAGTACGATTCTCTCAAAAACCGCTGTAAGGATTTTATTTAAAATATCATGCTCCAATATATTTAATTACAAATTGAATATGTATTTTGTCTTGTTATTCGAGATGAATGACCGTAATAATGTAGATCTCATTAAAGAATTAAGTTTTACTGGAATATTTTTAAAGAATTTATTCATCATTTCCTACATATTTCTTTTTAAATGTTTGATTTTGCAAAATACTTTCCTTTCACATTTCTGAAAAAGGAATTCAGTTCATTATGTCTGGACATGAAAAGAGAATGTAGTGTAAAAATCATAACATACAGACCAGCTATTGTAATATTTCACTACAAGTTAAGCCTGCTGTAATCTGCAAAACAAATAATAATACATCTATTAATATGAAGGTGTTATAATAAACATTTAAGAATAATTTGTACAATTTTGTGTAGAGAAATTTATGTGAGTGCATATTCACATTTATTTGTAAAATTGCCACATACATGGGTGTATAAGTCACTAAACGTAATAAGGCTCCAACCATATTAAAACATTAACAGCTTAAAATACATCAATTTTAAGATCTCCCTGAAAGCCTGAATCTTTAAAAAAATTTATTTAATTTAAAAAATAATAGACTTTTGAACACATAGATGACTGGAAATGTTGAAATCTTGTACCGCAAAAATATGGTTTACATAGGTCCATGCTTTTCTATTTAAAAACACTTCGTGTAATTCTTTTCCGTGCAATAAATATTCTACTTGTGTTGGTATGAACAAACAAGTGAATAATAAACTGAAATGACCAATTTACTATCAGGCATATTTCCGTGTTATAACTTCTGCAAAGTTTACACAGCCTAATTCTTTGGCAATGAAATCTAAAATCAGCAAGTCCATTCCATGTTAATAAACTATATATCAAGAAATTTAATACCTTGTTGATACTTCGTTTGTTATTTGTCAAGTTCCATCTTTAAATTTACTTCAATTCGCTTCGTTATAAATTTCAAGCATTCAGTCTTATCAAGATTAATAACTAATATTATATCTTTTAAACTGACACATGGCTAATTTAACTTTGTGTAACAAATAATCATATGCATCTGAGAAAACAGTGATAAAGATAAACAATTAGCACTTTTCCGGCACCTATATGTACAGTGAGGTCATTACTATGCAATTAAAATATTAATGGACCAATTATAGAGACTTATGGGACTCCCATAAGAAAACCAAAATAATTAGAAAATATATCCTCATCTTCGAACATAACATAGGATTATAGAAGTATGTAAGCATATAAATATGAGTACATTAGGTTTAGTATGATACGTTAGGACGTAGCTGTAACTTTATAGGTTAAAAATAAACAATGTTAGGACCTATCACAGCTCCCTTATTAAACTTCTAACCGTTTTATTTATTTTTTACCATTCTTCGAGGCCTTACTATTTTTATTGCTATAAAGCTCGAATGACCTGGCCAATAAAAGACACAGAAAGCATTGACTTACTCCTCCACTGGACAAAAAATCCAGATAAAGGAGAAACAAGGTTATACGAATTATTTTTCCGTTTCAGAGGGAAGTGCATCATCAGGAAAAAAGTTTTTTTGCCAGGAGAGGAGGTCTAATAAAGCACTCCGAGAAAGTTACATACTGTTAGGAAGACGGAAGCAGAAGATGAGTTGCGATCAATATGATGCATCTCTCCACAAAACGCTGCTGTTTCCAGGCAACGTATCTCCCTTAAAATACACTTTCTTTTATTTAACAAGTGACATTATGTTCATAATTGCTGATTTCATCATGATATTTAAACTATTCAATACAAAATATCTATTCTCCTCATTTACTGTTATTCATAAATAAGATTAAACAACTTTCAAGCAATTATTACGATAAAAATATCAATAGATGCTGTCGGGGATTCAAGAAGCAAATAAAAAAGAACGAAATTGCATTACGGCGAGTACAGAGTGTGCAGATTCAAAAGACTAGAAAGGGGGTGAGAATTAGGCTTGGGATATCGAGATATAGGGATATACCAGTAAGGCAAAAATATGGTTATTATGGGTAAACTGTAGAAAAGAAGAAGTAGATGGGACCTGTGAGAGGTAGAGCAAAACACATCAGCAGGTGATACGACTGTACAAATAGCAGAAAGGGAAGAGATTACAATGTGATTGTGAGAAGCTGAGAAGAGGATTTGAGAATGTGTGAAGAGGTTAACTGGAAGGATTGTAAGAAGATGCTGGTAAAGTTAAATAATTTATAACACGGAAAGTGGATACAAGAAATGGAGCGATGTGTAAGTGAGAAATATTGAGGGAATGAAACACAGTAAAACATAGTAATATGAAATTTAAACAAGTGGTACTAATTTACAGGTATAGACAAAAATTTATCAGTTAACACTAGCACAAGATAGAAAAGTATGTAGGAGGGTCGGCTTAAAATTCCTGGGCCTCACAATGAAAAAAAAAGTTCTTGTTTCTTTATTTCTTAACATAATCTGCAGACATTTGTCATATCGGTGTTGTAATTTAATTAAACCATCTCTGACGAGCAATTTATCATGACCCTCAAAATAGCTGTTTACCGCATCAATGACCTCGTTGCTGTAAAATCCTCGTCCTCTAAGAAATATTTTGAGGCTCACAAACAGGTGATAGTCACTAAGTGCTAGATCTGGCGAATAGGTTGGATTTTCAGGCAATGTGAACTTTAATTCACACATTTTTTCACATTTCAATGACTCAACGATGGGCCGGAGCATTTTCGTGAACAAACAAGGTCCTATTCTTTGATAAATGAGATCTTTTTCCTTTTATCTTATCACTTAAACGTGCGAAGTAGTCACCAGTAATACTTTTACCCCTTTTCAAGTAATCAATTAAAACTAATTCCCTGTGCATCCCAGAAAATACTCGCCGTAACCTTGTTAGCTCTCAAAATTCACTTTGCCTCTTTACGGTTGGTTCACTTGGCGCAATCCACTGTTTTAATTGTAATTTACTTTCTATGGTACACTGACGCATCCAAGTTTCATCCACAGCAATGAGCCTCTTAAAACTGCACTGGGATTATTTTCGGTAGAGCTCCAAATTCTTAAGAGAAAGAGTTTCTCTTTGCAACTTTTGATCGACAGTCAACAAACGCGCCGCATATCTTGCACAGACCACGTGAAAGCCCAAAACATTATTTAAAATATTATCTACACGTTCTTTTGATAAGTTTACAGCCTCCGCTATCTCAAACAACTTTAATCTGCAGTCTTCCAATACTAAACGATTCAATGATCTCTGAAGTTGTGACTTCTACAAAGTGTCCAGAACGAGGCTGATCACTAGTGCTCATGCATCCCATTTTAAACTCTGCAAACCACCTTTTAATCATTGTGTATTAAGGAGCAGAGTCTTTCAATGTACTGTCTATTTCCTATCCTATAGGAGTTAAGCCTTTCAAATGGAAGTATTTAATCATTGCTCGCTTACCTAAATCCTACATTTTCGTGAAAAATCTACAGTTGTGTTATTTAAAATGCTGTAATTCAAAAACTAAACAAGATATTGACCTGTAGCTATGGATACAAGCTAGCCTGGAGCTCTACTATATGATGCTATCCGCCATCTCTATGTGAGACGCCCAACTTATCAGCCGACTTTTGTATTAAATGACTGCCCTCTTAGCAAAGGAGGCAGGACCCAGCTCAGGGGTACCCTTAGGTACTTAGTACTTTTGTTTTAATAAATTAGACTAATTTCAACTGAGTATATGCTCATCTAGTAATATTAAATTGATATAAAATTCACTATTAATGCATGGTCCTCCAGAGAGTACTCCCATATCATTACACACACTATATCTTGTGGTCCCTTGACAAGTTAAATGTTTTAATTCTTTTCAATCGTCACACTTGACACTCACTTAACACTTTCACCATTTGGGTATTTACGTGTTGTTGCACCCTTTTCAAATGTTTGCTGGCTGCCTTTCTAAGTTTTTCAGCTACCTTATTCTTCTTAGGATCCCTGTGTAGGTTATCATATTGACCTTAGTACTTAATAAGTCATATCGTATCAATAGACTATGGAAATAGATGCTATCCAATTATGCTTTTTTTTTTTAAGTTACGTCCTCCAACGTTAAGTCATATCGGACGATGAATGGAATGGATGAAATGATGCTCAAATGAGTCTGAGGTCCATAGAGCTTAGAGTTACCCGACATTCGTCTTACAGGATAAAGGAAAACCCCGGAAAAACCTTATCCAGGTAACTCACCCTGACCGAGGTTCGAACTCGGCACCTCTTGAACGTGAGGCAGACATGCTACCACCACGCTACCAAGGCGGGCCATCCATATATGCTATACATATACATATCAATAATTTTTCATATATATACACCCAATATTCTTACTCGTCTCAAAACAGGATGTACATTATTTTATAAATTATTATTATGCAATTTTCGATTAGATCGACACTGCCCGCTCGGTGATAAATATTCACCTCCAATATCTGGCAGCAGTGACAAGTGCCAGCCTGCTACATGTGACAATGTTAGCTTTTAGAAAAACAAATCATTACAAAAAAAATGAAAACGTAAAAACTGAAAAGCCAATTCTTTTCTATTGATTGTTCTGTTAAGTAACTGAATCATCAGACAGCAAATTTAAATATCCAGTGCATGTGTAATTATAACAAAGAACATTAATTTTTTATTGTAATTTGAAGTGAAATGTTACATATTTGCTTGCAAATAACGCGAACTATATTTAGCAATAGAAAATGTAGTCAATTTCAAATAAAATAAATATAAACACATCCTAATTATGTTATGTTACATAAAAATACACAAAATATAACTTAGCAGTATCAAAGGTTTTAGGTTGGTTGGTCGAGAATACATACACTCTTCCATCGTCGCTGTAATCGAAAACTAGTTATAACATTATACCGCGAGTCTAATAATTCTCTGTATACATATATAAACACAAAAACAATTATAATAACCACTCTTTTGCAATTTAAGTCCTCGAACCTTAAGTCATATCGGATGATGAATGAAATGATGTTCAAATGAGTACAGGGTACATAGAGCCTAGAGTTTCCAGACATGCATCTTTCAGGATAAGGGAAAACGTCCAACGTTAAGTGATGTCGGAGGTAGAATGAAATGTTGTTCAAATGAGTACAGGGTACATAGAGTTTAGAGTTACCAGACATTCATCTTTCAGGATAAGAGAAAACGTCCAGCGTTAAGTGATGTCGGACGATGAATGAAATGATAATAAAATGATTACAGGGTACATAGAGCTCAGATTTAGCCAAAATTCTCCTTTTAGGATAAGAGAAAATCCCGAAGAAGCCTTATTTAAGTAAGTCTCCTTAACCGATATCGCCCGCCTCGGTAGCTTAGATGGTAGCATGTCTGCCTCACGTTCCATTGGTCACGAGCTCGCATCTCGGTTAGGGTTAGTTACTTGGATAAGGTTTTCCCGAGGTTTTCCCTTATCGAGGCAGACACCCTACCATGTGCACCACAGAGGCGGGCAACCACTTGCATTAAAATGCTATGTAGGCACACAGACTCTTTTTCTAAGTATACTTCATTTGCGGGGAGGGATTCAAGAAGTATCAAACAGGTGTTGGTTGTTTAAATTTCCGTGTCGAATGTCTGGAGTTCGTGGTAAGGAAGGTATAAATGACTTGTTTGGTTTCACAGAGAGTTGGAAGCGACAGGCCTGGGAGCCGGGTGCCGTATTCATGGGACACCGCCTCTACCTCCGCTGTGTCAAGACGAAGGTTTCCTAGCCCCTGGACCTCCAGATGAGCCACCGGTGGCAGGAAGTCCTCTATGTAGACATCTACATCATTGGCACAACTGCCCCGAGCTGCACAAGGCTATAGATGGGGTCAAATTCATTGCCGACCACACCAAGAGAGAAGAGGACTCCACTAGAGTAAGTTTCCAGCTGTCACTGTATGTATGGACTAGTTTATACATACATAAATTACACGTTATACCATGAAGGAGGACAGATCGCGTATAACTAACCTATACCAGTCTCAAGGAGGAAGGAACCACAGGCGGATAAGGCATAAGCAAGTGCAGAAGTCTCTAGTTCTTCCTTAGAGCAAGCAGTAGCTGCCCAGACACTGCTATGTTCCAAGAAAACTGGAAGCACACATAAATGCCTCCAATCATTTTCTTTACTTCGTCGCAGTACTAATGTTTCTGTACTGACATTACGCTATACAAAATCTCTTAAAAATACATTTTTTTTTCAGGGATCATATAAGAGTTACTTTTATTTTATAATTTTCGTTTGTCATTTGTCATTATTTATTTAAGTCAGTTCATTATCCTATACAGTTACGTTGTTTATTTTCTAGAAATTTCAGAAACTGATTGTAAAATATAATTGCATATTTTGTGAAGTTCTCTAGAAAACAATCCCATTTTTCATTTAAATATACCATATATCTTATTTAAATTAAAACACACTTTAGTTTGCACTGTAATAGCATTAAATATCATACTGATCTGGTGCAATGCTGTGCAATGCTACAGATTTACTGCTCTCACAAATTACACGTGACTGTTACAGGTGAAGGAGGATTGGAAGTACGTGGCTATGGTGTTGGACAGGCTGTTCCTGTGGATCTTCACCTTGGCCGTCCTCGTGGGAACGGCAGGGATCATCCTCCAGGCACCCACCTTGTACGACGACCGCATTCCCATTGACGTACGGCTCTCAGAGATCGCCACTACGACAGCCAAGCCACACATAGCGACGGGACTTTGAGTATACGCAACTCTAGTTTAACCTCGTATACCTCATATGGCATGTGGTCGTAACGCACAACTTGTTGTCACACTGCCCACATGATGATTGTGGCTACATCACATAACTGCTTTTGTTACGGTGGATTCTATCACTAGCCGATTCATGTTGTGTTTCCAAATGGGAAGTGAAACAGAAATAAATAACATACTGTTATTAGCATTATCGAAGAAATATACTTACAGTAACGTTACTTTGATGCACAGAATTGAATACAAATATATTAAAACTCTCTAGTGTGTGGTCTGCCTTGCATTTGGAAGTTTACTGTGGAAGTCACACTGGTGGCATTCATTGTGTAAGGTTTAGGCAATGTATGGCATTTGGACTTATATATGTTGCAGATGAATCTATGACACCAAC
The DNA here is from genome assembly GCA_030765055.1 of Mantis religiosa. Lineage (NCBI taxonomy): Eukaryota > Metazoa > Arthropoda > Insecta > Mantodea > Mantidae > Mantis > Mantis religiosa. The sequence goes on along the minus strand of CM060956.1, from coordinate 103,334,145 downwards.
TTGGCATTAACACCTCAGATAATGGGGGCTAGTTTCAAACTAATTGTTTAGTTCACAATTTGCTGTTGTGAACAACTCTTCATCTATGCTCCATAATAACTAAGCACCATGTTAACATGTAAATCAGAAGCTAATAACAGTGAAGCAATACAAATATTACAACAAAATATAACCATTTGTCACAAACTTTACTAACCTTTTAAGAAAATTGATGAACTCTCCATAAAATTCAAGAGACAAACTTTTTCGCATTGATTAGATGGGTAGATGTTTTATGCTTTTAATGTCTTAATTTGGAGATTAAGAAATATACCCCTAAATAAAAAGCACATTAATAAGGAATGTAAAACACATGACTTTAAACAGTGCTCTTAATAAATATTTTATACACAAAATGATTGAAAACTTTAAACGTAAGAATTGAAAATGAAGCTTCCACCCTTAAAAATTAATATATAATTACAATTTTAAAATATTTACTTACCATCCTTGGGCTTATAAAATATTTCAAAATTGTTTTACAGAATTTGGTATACTTTTGGTTCTTCAAAAATTATATAATATAAAAAATTACTACATTGTTCTAAAAGAGAAAAAATTTAATATAATAAAAATGCTGCCCTTTATCAATTTAATTGTTTAGATTGTGACCAAACGTAATTTAGAAACCTAAATGAAGGAGACTATTAGAAATATTATGTAGGTAAAAAAGATTGGTATGTCAGGCATGGTAGATCATGTTTCGTCATTAAACCACGAAATAAATACATAAATTAAATTTTAAAGCAATTAAATGGTTTGATAGATTTAATGGTATGATAGAAAATATATATTTCAAAAAATAGAAATCGCGTACTGAATTTTGAAATACCGCCAATCGATTTTCTCTTTAAGTTTCCTTTATTTTCAAAATTTGGCAATAAAAATTATCCGTCACCTAGCAGCTGTAATGATAACAAAAGGAATAAACAGAATGATTGAAGATGCGAAAAAGTTTTTAGAAACTAATCCATTGAATTCTGTGGAGAATTCACCAATTTCCTTAAAAAGAGCAGCGAAGTTTGTGGAAAATAATTATATTTTATGATAACCAGATATTGATAAGTCTAAAACGTGTCAGGGGTTACAAATATGTAATGCATTTATTTAAATACATGATTTTAAATAGTTTTCAAATCTTAAACACCTTGTATACAGACATATTATGATTGGCGATTCCGGGATTCCGAGTCAAATTTGGGAAAAGATCTGAATTACTGAGTTAAGAAAACCAGAAGACTTCATCAGTTATCTTTAGGAAATTTTATATTTTATTTTGAAAAGCTGTTTAAAATGTAAAACTAACATAGAGTTTTGAACAGTTCACACATAACAAGAATATTCTGCAATTAGTTTAGAATTGCATGGTTAAACATACAAACCATTATTTCTATTGTTTTCTTTATTTACTCTTAGACCTTTATGTTGGTAATACAGCAGTAAAACAGTTATAGAGTATTCTGTAAGTTTAGTATCTTATAGTTTGAATGCACATTCAAGTTCAGATTCCTATAAAATCATAACAGACGTGCTGACAAACCATTCCTGAACTTATTTAACTGCTGAAAATGACTTGGAAGGTTGCTATAAAATTTGATTTATATTCTACGCATTCTGTAAAGTAACTACGCTCTAGTGGCATCCAGATAATTTCTGCGTGTAAAACACATTTCTGGGGAATCAAATTTCCAAAATTATAATTAGAGGTATTATTCTGGCAGTGTTTCTACAGTATTACCCAGTAGTTCGCAATTTTGTGCCAAAGAAGGAATGAAAAATCTGTCCCAACCTACTTTTCATCGAGTCAAGACATATTCATGGGACTGAAAGGCTATCTCACTCTTGAGTGAATGAACGGAAAACGGAGGGGGCGGGGTAGAGCGATAAGGTGACGAAATCGGGATATAAGACCCTAGTTTGGGCATCATGTTCTCACCCATTCAACTTCCGGCGCTGTAAAACTGTGAAAAATATTTTTATTCTCTTTGGAAATTAAAACAAATTTACTAGGAGTTACAGTTTTTTCCTTTGCATACAACTTTTCTGTTCACAAAAGTTGGTGATTCAGAAATTCCTGGAGTATTACTTTACAGTTATGCATATTTACATCTAATTTAAATATACCTTACAACAGTCTTAACACAAATCAACACAATCTCCTAAAGAAATATTTACATACAGTTTTCTGCCACACAAGTTTAAGATCTCATTGCCCAGAGGCGAAATTAAAGTTTCAACATTTACTATCTGAGATCTATTTTTTAACCTAATAAAGGATCTACACTTACATGCATGTGTAGAATACACTATCATAATATTCATCGCGCCATCGTTACTCAAATAGTTCGCGCTTTGGCCGCAACAGCGACACTGTATGGAGTGAAGGAGGAATTTAAAACGTTTTGCTTGACAAGTTTCAACGTTTCAACAATACTGAGTCGTCATTATTGGTGTTCTGTGTTTATGTAATATCATACAACAATGCTGCTGAGATGGAACTGCTACAAAGCGCTGACAGTATTGGAAAACTGGATGTAATTTTAAAAACGTTGGCTCCACAGTTAACTCCAAATGTAAGATTGTCACAACATTCTTGTGAAATTAGCTGAGGTGTGAAAACCCTCTTGTATATTTTAACACCATTTTGCTAATGACAAGACAAGCTATTATGTGTTCCTAATTGTGATGAAGGCCGCATTTTTATTAACGGTTCCACAAATGCAGCTAAATGTAAAAAAACCTTCACCCAATTGATTGTTGCATGTTTCTGAAACTATTTGCTTCTGGTATATATAATGCTTTTGACAATAAGCTAATGTGTATGTCAGACGTATCATGAATGCCAAGATATTCCACGATACATACCAGGCTGCTGATTTAAGGGAAATGCAGTGATTAAGCAAAACAATTTTGAACGGTGAAGGAATGTTTCAGATTATACACTTTTGGGGAACATTTTAGGGATATTCTGTAATACTAAGCTATGCAGTTTCAAAGTGCTGTCCTAAGGATGTCACCACAGCTTTAACTGACTTATAACAAAGTATTTTGTTTTCCCTGTAAATTATTCGCTTATTATTTATGATGTACACAAAGGTTTAGAAATAACGGAATAAAGTAAACAAGGCACAGGCTTGATGAATGGCTGACCTAAGGGAAGGTCACATCCAGTTCATTGACGGCCACGTGGCCTGAATATGTTCACAGCGTTGCTTCATTGGCTTTAAAATAGTTTGTTTCAGAATAGTATGCAAAGAAATATTTTTCCAGAGCCTTATAAATATTGTAAATACAAAATATTGTTGTTTGTAAGAATCTGTTTCGCAATGGAAAAAATTTTAAAATATTTGTAAACGAAATTTTGTGAATTTAAAAGAGTTTTGCTTCACACAGAAACAGTCATTTTGTGTTTGTGGAAAAAGCAGTCTGCAGACATATAGCTTAAACTTAGTTAACAAAATTTGTATTAATATTTTAGACCAAAAAATAATCAAATATATATACTTATAATAAGTGGCAGTAGAAGTATCACTAAACACCACATAAAGAGCTTTTTAGTAACAATCCAAATGTTTAAATAATTTTCAAAGGAAGGTAGAAGGCAAACGTTTTAAGATCCGTTTATGAATGCGCTGAGAACTTTAACCCTCGGTTAGCCGCATGGATGACAGGTTCATCCAGTGTTTTTCTTTTAAACGTTTTATAAAATCTCTGTGTTCCTCTCAGACGAATAGTTAACTACAATTCAGCCTAGCTGGCGCAGCTGCTCTCGAACGTCCTGTTTGTGTGAATATTTCTGTGGTGTGGATGAACGTTGAAACATCACTGGTGATTATTGGTTTTCGAGCGTAATTCTTGACAAAACGTTGCTCATTGAATTGAAACACACTTGTCTTGGAACCATGACAATAACAAGAGAGAAATCCCAGCAAACTTCTTGCTAAATAATCAAAGAGGAGAAGACTCGTCTGTATTTGGGCTTCAAAAAGGCATAAGTGGTCCCATATTCCCAAAAAAGAACAAAGGTGTTATAATTTGATCGACGATATACCATGACAAGGCATGCACATCAGCTACAGTTTTTCTAGAAGTACTATATTTATTTTTAACGGTCTCCTCAACGTAGCTTCAATAAACGTACAAAGCACACTTTCCAGGAGAACAAATAAACAGAACAAGATATTTACAAATCATTGCTTGAATGATAGTGGTGCCTCAAATTGCAAGAGGAGCAACAGTGCATCGAATACTATCTTGAGATTAGAAGTCGTGCAAATGTTTGCTTGGAAACTCTACAACTCTGGCATAGCTAAGGGAACATCAGGGTGACAGAGGATCCTGTTATCTACGTGGAACAAGACAACAAGGAGATGGTGTTCTAAATGTTAGAAATGGACCTGCTATGACCATCTGAAAGATATATGTCTAAATTGTTTTGATTACTAGCTGAATAAGCTAATACATACAGTTTCAAAAAGTTGTTCGTTTCAGTGGCTTTACATCTACGAGGACTATCCAATAAAGAACGATCATAATTTTTTACGGTCGTAATTTTTCGCACTAAAATTCAATCTTATTATATTCTGTTGACTTAATGTGAAACAAACACGCCGTAGTAGTTTTCTTGTTGGTACTCCTGGTTCCCGCCTGTGAGAATCAGGCAAGTTCAGACATATTCAGTATCGCCTATGGCTGCAATGGAGGTAACATGTAGTTAAAGTGGATGTTAGAGGAAGATCCGGAGTTTCTATCAAACGTAATCACTGCTGATGAAACTCGGCTACATCATTTTGATCCTGAGAGCAAACAGCAAAGCTCAGTGTGGAAATCTCCTTCATCACCAACCCCCAAAAAGCAAAAGTGGTTGCTTCTGCTGGGAAAGTTATGCTCATCTCATTCTTTGATATTCATGGAATGGTTTATCAGCATGTTGTACCTGCACACACATCAGTAACTGGACAATACTACAGGGATGTCCTGAGAACATTGCAAGTCCATATCAGGTGCAAAAGACCACATTTCCATGAAGCAGACTGGATGCTGCACACGATTAATGCACGATTGCCAATGTTGTTGCTGAATATATTGCAAAAATCAACGTAAAGTGCATCCCTCGCCATCCCTATAGTTCGGATTTAGCCCCATGTGACTTTTTTCTATTCCGTAACTTGAAGAAACGCCTTCGTGGGAGGCATTATCCATCATGAGAAGCAGTGGTGAATGCTACGGAGGCGATTCTGAAGGATCTCTCAAAAATGTTTCCAGCATGTCTTTGAAGACTGGCAGAAACGCTGGGACAAGTGCAGTACATGCAGGGCAGACTATTTTGAGAAGGACCATCAGAATTATGAGGATGAGTAAAGGTACATTGTCAAAAAAGATTGTGACCATTAATTATTGAACAGCGCTCGTATAACTGAGTTAATATTTTAAAACTTTATATTGTAATGTAAAAATATTATAGATATAAAGTGATTTTTATAATTACAGTTTGTTAGTTACTCGTTCAAAAACCTCTAAAATGCATTACAGAACCTGGATGAGACATGTCCTCCACGCGCCTAAACACACAGGCTTAAAATGAAATCTTTAGCAAGAAATTGCTATTGAAATGGCATACAACGGACACAGTTGAGCCTTAACCTCAATACGATTTGTTTATATTTTGATAGCTGGAAGCTGGTAAGACAAATGACAATCTACTTATTTGGCTCATTCACCCATAATTGTCTCTAAAATAGTAATGAAATGATGTGCAATTGCACAATACGTAATAAAGCAAACCATATATCGAATAACGTAGTCAATATATAAGAATTTGTGATAGTACATGTCCTTGGTATTTTGCATATTTTAAAATTCAAATAAAACAAAATACTTATACAATTATTTTATCTTAGAGATTAAGGAAACAGATAATGTTGATCAAAGTATGCAGAAATAAACATGCATATCTAATGGTTGTTGTAATGCGTTTTCTGGACACCGGGACGGAAATGCGGCAGAATACACGGGATATTTACGATACTCTGCTGTTTTTCTAACTTTGAAACTTCATAAATTAGGGAACGCTTATTGCGAAACAGAGCTTACGGACATTGTATCCTCGTTATTTTTAAATTGCATTTGCAAATTGTAATGTCGTGTCGATGGACTTCTTCGGGAATAATATTTCAAACGATGTTTCTTTGCAGTTAATGAACCTCATACTTTGACAGAAAAAGATACATTGGTAGCCGATTAAAAATCTAAAACTGATAAAGGAACTATATAGTTATCACCAAAATTGCCATAATTTGCTTAAAAGTGTTGCTATGTTGTACAAATACAATGTTTTGTTTCTTTATTTTAACAGTCCTGGCGTGTTCCTTTTGCTTAATATATTTACAAGTCTAATAAAGTGATTTGTTTACAACTACACGATATTTGTGAACGTAACTGTGCTTTATGTTATCAGGAACATTCTTTTATGAATTTATGTCCTTCAACATGTATCTGAAGTTAAAACTAATTCCCTGATCTACATTTTGAGATGCTTTAAAACTTGATGAAGTCAGTATGTTCACTGTCAAAGTCTTCTCAAGCTTAAACAAAGAAATGCTATTATTAAACATCAATAAGTTAAGTATTGATGATAAAAATCCCCTATTGTTTTAGTAAAAAGTTCTCAAACCCATAGCCCTAAATTCGTAAATGAGTGTGAGTCCTTTGAAAGGTACAGGTAGTAATGAGAGGGGGCGCCATCAGGTTGAAAAGCTGACGTATCTTCCAACAAATAGCAGATTGATTCTCTCTTTTGTTTCTGTAGTTATTATAACCAATACGCATATCTTAATATGTATTTTGTTTCTGAAACTATATGGATTTTCTTCACTCAAAAGTACTTTTTAAAATATATAACATTTGGTCCTGAACTGTTAACACAATGTATATGACACCAAACCTTTATCAGAAAAGATGATGGACAAATACCATATTTAACATTACCTTCTAATCTTTTCTGAAAGCAAAGGTCGTCCAATAACCTCAGTGTTAGAAGTAATTACATCACATTTTGTGTTTTGCTGCTTCAGTATTTTTGTTTGTCTACAAAAGCTTTTAATAGTAGGCTGTGTTAAATACTAGTGTGAAAAGCAAAAGCGGAGTTTGAATAAATATATTAGGAAATGAAAAGGTAAGTTATGAAGAAATTGTTTCCACGTGATATTGCTAGAGAATATATGAAAAGAATAGACATTTGACCAAAAGTGCATTTCTATACACTGTTTACAACTGTATTTAATTTTTATAGACATTCACTGTTCTGAGAGTAGAAGTTAGAATGTATACAGATCTAATGTTACATCCAATACCAATGTGATATAGGGGTATTTTGTAGTCTGGTTATTTACCTTGAGTATATATTCAGTGCATATGAGTGATCAGGCATAAAAATTAACATAATTCCATACTGCTTGTTTGGATATGAGGAAAATTAAATTACTTTTGGCACCCATATAGCACACAAGTTCTCAGACATAAAATTTTGAGTTGGGTTAACCGCGTGAAAAGACCTTTTAGGTTACCTTGGTTTGTTGTAGGTCTTTTGTTGAAATCTAAGCGGCCCCATTCGATCCCGGTCCAGGTACGGAGAAACCCTTCAAAGCCTCTTGTAATTTCATTCGTAATACAAGAAGAACAGGTCCTATACTCTTAATATTCTTCAATACTGCGCATTAAATCAAACTTACAACTTTCAAACGATCATCCACGGCCTCCTGTCACATAATTGTTTGTTCAGTACAAGTTTGGCAAACGTCCATCCAAGCTAACCTGTAGATTATTCTCCCTCAAGCTTTCATCATTTAATATTAAAGCATTGAGCACTTAATGTTACATTTAAAATCTGCTCATGCTGTGAAGGAAATAAAGACCATTTCCATGGTGTGGTGGTGGTATATCTGCCTCCGTTCAAGAGGTTGTGAGTTCGAATCTTAGTCAGGGTAATTTACCTGGATAAGGTTCCTTTCTTCCGGAATTTTCCTTTATTCTGATAGATGAATGTTGAGTAACTAAGCTCTGTGAACCCTGAGTTCATTATAGCATCATTCCACGCTTCTCATTCATGGTCCAATATAACTTATGTTAATTAACGGTATTAATTAAAGAATAAACATAAACGAAATAATACTATAACATTGGTATGTAATGTAATGTTGATTATTAATTTTAAAGTATATAAAGGAAATACATTTTAAGAAGACGTTCCCTATAAACTCCCCTGCAACATAATTGAATATAATCAATGTTCCACGTTCTTGTGGAGTTATCATTATCATTACTATTACTATTACGAGATGTTCAGTACGAAAGCATGAAGGATTGGTATGGAATAAACAAAATGTTATGAAATTTCATAGCTAAAACACTGATTTACCTTGATATCCTGGAAACAGCCATTACGAATTCAATAAATAGCTTTACTTTAAAATAATGTTTTTCCTCATTAAGAAGCTGTTGTACCTATAACCTAAATATAAAGAAGTTAAGGAACCCGTTTAAAATTGTTAATGACAGAGATAATGACCACTGTAACAAAGTGAAAGCCATTTTAATTTACCCATAGCTTTCAAGATTACGAAATTTTAGCAAGGAAGGTTCACCTGCTTTAGTTAGATAATTCAGATTATGAAAATAAGCCGTATAACTCGTGTTATTCTATTTGTTGAGATGTCCACGCGAAATCCACCAATCTGCTTGAGATTTACACGATTAAGGGCATCTATTTTACCTCAGTTTACGTAAAACGTCATTATAAACAAAAGACATACATAAGGAAGTAAAGTTAATTAGCACACCACTCCTGTTTTGTTCCAAATCTCTATACGTTGCTTTCGGTACTGGGAATTGATTTAAATGATTTAGGTTTTCAACAAAAGTTCCCTTTTACCCCTTAATTTTAATATCGCTATAAGTTTAGGACAGTTTTGCTCAAATTTTTAGTTAAGTTTAGTCTAAATTTGCCTTAAATAACGCATCACTAGGCTTTAAACACCTGTTCATTTTCTTATACTTTCATTTTCTTTTCTATTTACAACATACTGTTTTATGAAATTTGAGAATAAATCTGATCTCAATTAGTTATTTTATGAAGTCAAAATTGTTTATAGATAATTTTTCCTAATATTTAATTGACTTCTCAAAGTACCCCTATATACTAAATCGTATCTGCTTGTAGACTCTAAATAGATATTGCTTTGCTATTTGAATTATATTATAACAGGAAAATAGCATTGTTTCACTGAACAATATGTACCAAGGAACTATGATAAACGAATCAGATATTAGCTGATTATCTGCTCTGTATTTGTGATTGTAATATACAATATTATTAAGGAACTTTAAAGTTTTAATGCTCTTTCTGCATCTAAAGGAATTGACTAGTTTATTTTAAACACTTGTGAAGAGTTAATAAGCACCAATGTTATTGCTGAAGATTTGTGAAGTGTATGGTGCAAGTATATTGCTATTTTTAACAAAACTCCAAGAAATGCGATCAAATGCAGGGATTAAAGTTGTAAGGAACATTTCATCGATACCTGGGTGAATAAAATTGCCCATATTACTGCTTTCGTATAGTTTAGCCAATCAAATTTTGACTACTACAGATAGGTGGGTCAATTCATGACAATATGTCACATTGGCACAAAACAAAACGATTTTAACTCTTACAAAACAAAAACAGACTATAAGAGGAAAATCAACATCTATGGACAAATGACCACTGTTTTTTAAATATAAATATATATTAATATATTTCTTGTATAGCTGTAATTTTAAGAGGGTCCACATCCGAAACCTGAGGTGAAAATAAAAAAGAAGAGGAACTTGCTCCTTTAAATGTAAAAGTAAACTGTATGAATGTGTGACTGAGCATGAGAGATAGAGAGAATGCTGGTTACCCCAAGTACCAAGGGGATAGGTTGGTTTGAAGAAACAAACTCCTTTTTTATTTCATTTAATGCAGCGACAAAACAATAAACGCCATGGCCTATATCAGTAAATTCATTAACTGATATTTTTTCCATCCTTAAGTACCTTAGGTCAATATTGGTAGAACCATAAATAAAGACACTCTTTGAGGCATTTTTATGTTTTATACATTCGGAAACAGGCCTAACATTCTATTTTATACATTTCTTTAAATAAACACATTCTCGGTCAGTGAAATGCTTTGGCAATAACAAAACAGCTTATTTTGTTGTTTGTTTACGTTTTACCAATATAATAATATATTGGCTATCACATGCAGCCGTCGAAAATTTGTCTGGTTATGAGAGAATTGCCCCTGACAAGAACCACAGATGTTGTAAAATTAACTTCTCTCAAAAACAAAACTATTTGAATTTATTCTAAATGAAGTATTTTATTCATATGATTAACAAGATATTTAAAATTATAATTTTACAGCATACTACGTAATTTCGTTAACTTAAAACCAAGGCACATCTTATCACAAAAAGCTGCAAAGCATGGCCAAGTTTTAACAAAAACATTGGTACATTTTCTTTACATATTACTGCTTCCTCAAGAGTGACAAACGCAAATGTGGTTCTATCTGAATGGTGCTAAACTGCAACACAAAGTCCAGAGACGAGTTCAAACCAACACTAATCCCCCTAACTTTATTGCTCAGCTGTCGTTACTGTTAATTAAGATAATCTAATTAATGATGTTGAACAGCGATTGTGACCAAAACAAGGAAACGCTACATGAATGAGAATTAGTATAAAAATTATATAACTAGCTGTTATAGATTGCAATGACAAAGCAAACTAAGGAATATAAAGAAGTGAATGCACCTATCTAAGTTAAGAATTGCAAATTTGTTTATTTGTTTCCTGTCAGACGACTTGCCATAAGCTGGTCTTGGGCTATGATCTACTTGTACATTGATTGATGTTTCGATGCAAATGGTAGAAAGGTATAAATATACTTCATTTCACGTGTATGTAAAAATATGTTTGTTAATTTTATAACACTGAAAACACCATGTATTCATTTCATGTTTTATGTTCATTTTAGTATTTATACTAACCATCCCTTTATTTTATGATCAGAATATGATTTCATTATTTTGTTTATATTCCCATTAAGTAGTTTCCTTGTCACTATTATTTATGTTACATTTGTTTGTTTAAAAAATGTACTAAAATGTTGTTATGAATAGTTTTATTAGCTAAATTAAATTTTCTTTAAAATTGTTTTCTTTTAACCGCAAAGTCCTGTAAAAACCTAGCAGGGAGACTGTGGATTATGGAAAGACCATTTGATGCTCTTGTCAGTCTTTACACAGTAAGAAAAGTGCCAAATTGCAAGCGTTAAAACTCAGTAAGAAATAGGATATTCAATAGGTGAATATTTGATCTGCATCCAGAGATTTCACGGCCTTCACTCGAAATTAATCTGAATATTGCATTGTTTTTAAATTCCAGTATGTGTATCATTATTATGAAAGTGTAATTTTGACTAGAATTATCCTTGCTAAATAATTAAAATTGCATAGATAAATGCACTTCATAAAGTATAATAACTTATTCTTGTTACAAAAGCTATACCTGTATTAGGATAAACATTTACACAGAATATTTAACATATTCAAATGCGCTTAATATCATTTTCGTCTTTATATCAAACACTGCACATATTATATTAGGTTTCGAGAATTGATCTGTTTAGCATCTAGCAGTCATCTTACAGTGTACTCTCATTCCCAGAGAATAGTAATTTTGTTTCTCTAGGCACAATTGTGTCAAAATTCTTTGACAAACATTAAAATAAGCATTGAGTGTATTGTTTTGAAGTTAATAAATATCTTTAAGCATTGAATGTATATTTCGAACCATTTATGAGGCTTTGAATAGTGACAATTCATAACTATGGCGATGCAAAAATAATAAATTGTAAACTGTATGCCCAAATGAGTGACTCAGGTGACGAAAGTTTTATATTTGAAGAAATTCAAGAATAAATTCTTGTTTTTCAGATAACTAAAGAAAAATTAAACATCGGACTAAGCCATCTACGAGGTAATCGTTAGTCAAAGACACTATAATATAAAGTCTTTGACACTATACTAGAGAAGGCGTTCCTGAAGAAGAATGTGTTTTTGCCTCACAAATCTTAACTTTATTCTTCTGCTTGACCTGATATATTGACTCTGGTAGAGATAATTTGACTCTGTAGAGATTATTTGTGTCTAACAGTAAAAGGCCTACTTTTCAGTAACAAAAGTAACGCGTAATTATGTTTTATTTCTTATGGTGTGGGTAAATAGTTATTTGGTTTGATTGCGCCACACGTTCTTCTATTCACAACTTTATTACACACAGGATTCCTGTGTTATTAAAACAAGTGAAGCATATTGGTTCAGAACACCAATAATATGCACAACAAGTTACAAGAATGTTTTGTTATTCTACTGTTTGGATAAACAGAAATGAACGTGTGATAAAATGCAAATAATGAAACGAGAATGACCAACTTGATGCAATCGACAGTTAAAAAATTTTGAAGTTGTTGATATCTGTATATTGGACTAATCATTCATTAGTTCACGATACAAATATGATCTGTTGTGCTTCTGAGAATTACATGCAGTATTTTTACTATTTCATAAAATATAAAATATTCATTAATCTCAGAAAAGCATGTAAATGTTTTATTGAACTCAAGTACAAATTCATTTTACTTCTAAGTACAAATATGTTAAATACATTTTGCTGAAAAATAAATTACAAGAGTCTTCTGTATAGTTATTACTTCATAATAATACTTATTGCTCAAATACTATACGAAAATAAATTATTAGTGGCTATACTTCCAGTACAGTTAGCATTACACACAGGGAATTATAAATTTGGACCAAAATCAGGCATATTATGGCTAATTAATTTAAGTGTATATGGCCAATAATTTCTGTATTAAAACTGGATTTTCACAAAATAACGGAATGGAATTTGGCATTTTCTTGACCAGTGCTTTATTATAATCGAATTAATCCTTTCTTACAAGACTGCTGAGCAGAAAATTAATTAAGTAAGGATGGTCTTTATTATCTTCCTGTTATATTCCTGCTAAGGTTTATTTTTACCAAACCCAAAACAGAAAAAAGAAAACTCCTTTATGAAAAAATACAATAACATAATATATTTTTATTACGTTTGATTTTGAACACACTATCACGATAAATAATATATACTATTAAATAAATAAAAAACACTTTATACGTCTATCCTGTAAACTAATATGAAATGGATAAATAATGTTTTTGTAAATAAATACTGTTGAATAAATGAATTTGATTTTTTGTTCTTTTCCTTTACCGAGTTTCTTTTTTGTGTTTGTAATTCATCCTTTAAAGAACCTTCAGGCAAGGATCTTGCTTGAAGCTAAAGAAAATTTACCAACAAGTGTTTTTCTACAGGTTTGTGACCAAATTGGCAGGAAGGAGTGATTCAAGTGGTCTGCTGCAATGAGATAAAGTAGGTATTTTGTTAACTCTTTCAGTGAGTAGGTGGGAAGATTTGTTGGAAGAAATAAGGAAATGATGTTACATGGAGTATATAGTAATCTAAATTTAAACTGAACTCCTTGGCGCTACAGCACAATAATGAAAAAAGCTTATCTCCAAAATCTATGTCCGTCACCTTTGTCCATATCAGACGTTATGAATGGGGAGTAGTTCTGGAGAGTGGGACGTGGCTAGAGCCCCGAGTCCCTGCTGAATGCCTTTCTCATAACCGCGACTCCTCATTTTGTCTCTACGACCAGTGCAGCCCACTCTAGGTCTCCCGCTACTGAGAATCGAACCTAGGTCTCCCACTTGATAAGTAGCTCACTATACTGCAGTAAGGATGAATAAATAAATTATAGTGTTTTAGTTAATTGATGGAAATTAATCATATCTCCACACTAGCCGTATATAGGCTAAGGTTTTTGATAGAGTCAACATGAAGCCTGGGACTAAAGTACTTACGATAGTAAGTCGCCACAAACTGTGTATCTCGAATGCGAGAGCCCCTAGTGGTCTACCGGGAAAATATATTAGTCAACTGGAGAATTTAATGTCTACGTTGGCCATGGTAGCTCAAAGGTTAAGAGCGACTGGACGTAAACCAGGAGATCCGTGTTTCAAATTCCAGCCATGGCATTGAATTTTTCATGTTGACTCTATCAAATGACAGTGTTATTTAAAATTTTATTTTGTGCTTTTAACTTCGAGTATAATGACATATGAAAATATATTCTGCTGTTTTAGACTTTTATTAAAGAAGCGGCCTCCCTGCTGCAGGAACATTGTGGCTATTCTGTTTATACTGAAGAGTGACCAACGTGTGAACGAAAAACAGAAATTGGAGGAGATGTAGACATTTTCAGAGCAAAAGGCCATGGAGGGTTTGGTCTGCAGCTTCGGAACGATGACAGGACTCAGCAGGGGATCTGTGAAGCTAACAAGTTATCCAGGATTACTCTAATAAACCTAGGTTCGATAAAGTGTAATACATAAAATGGTAACCAGTATGTCTTAAAGAAATAAAGAAATATGTTTTCGTGTATTTTATCACTACCAATGGGTTAGCTCCCTTCCTCCGTGCATGGTTAGTCTTAACAAAATTGAGTAATTTATTGACTTTTAGAGATTTGGGTTAGAGTTTAGGATATGAAATAAAATTAAAATGAAATTTAAAGCGTCGAAAATCCTTGAGGACAAAGGCCTCCGAATTGCAGGACAAGATTGTGCTTTCTGTTCTAAGCCTACATGTATGCTATCATGAAAGTCGCTGTAAACTTTCAGACTCAATATTGTGGTAACCCACTAAGCTAAGCAAGCATTCTTTTGTCAGCGCGTCAGGTCCACCCTCTCAACCCAAGAAGGGAGGGTTGGCAATTTGCTTCCTAGAGGGGTGGTGTCAGGGCCCGGTTTGACCACGAATCGTCTGGCAGAGACGTGCACTCTTAGCGTGGGGTGGGTGACGAATGGATCTCCCCGGTGCAGTTTGTGCTAAGTGTGTAAAATGCAGCGTGAGCAAGGTGGAACAGGAAGGTTATAATGCAAGAGCCATGTCTTATTTGTAAATAGAGTGCCGTAGTTTTAATAAATGATCAGAGTGTGAGAATTAGTTCTTTCCTGTCTTTTGTTATGGTAAACCTCTTACTAGCCAAGCAACGTCCGGTATCAGGTCTGGCAGCGATGGGCTCGCAGTGAAACCCAGTTTGCGACCTGACAATATTCGGTATAGAAGTCACGTCAACGAGGGAATTTAAATGCCCCTAGCCGAAGAAATCCATTGGATACAAAATCAGGAAATCAAGGAGGTCATGCAATAAATGTTACTCGAGCAATACATCAATGTGGAAGTTTGTCATTCAAGAAATTACGTACCTAACAAAAGAAATAAGCTGACGTGTCATCGTGTAAAAACCCAATTCGTTAGAAGACATCCCGAGGCACACCATCAATTAAACGATGTTACTGATTTCCAGGAAAATGCAGGTAGCTTTGTACATTCAGGTGCGAAGTACAGAAATATAGTCAAAGTAGGTGATCACGAATGTTTTCACTCTAAATGTTTAAAGCAGAACCCATCTGTCTTGTACTTCAGCAGGTTTTCCATCTGCCCAGTTTATGAATATTTGAAAATGCAAATTTCTCTATACACCTTCCCTTACTGCATTGCGTCTTCTGCTATCTGAAGCATATGCACCCACATCACGAATTGGTTCCACACGCTCACTGCACCGTACCACCCTTGGCTCCCAATATCCGAAACACTTATAGAAATGAGCCCTGCTCAACTTCGATGATTCCGTCACATGTTCGCGATACCTTTCATTCCCATCTACGACAGGTACGTTCACTCAAACAGGGAAAAAGATACAGCCAGCAGAAATTTAGTTCAATTACTCATTAATTGCTCTACAACACAACTCACGGAGGGTAACTAATCGATCAAAATTTAAATCAATTAACTGATATGTCAACAAAGTGACAAATCCTTCAATAGTAACAGATCCATATTTATAACACACTTTTTAATTTCTCACATTCAGATTGTCCCTGGCAGGAATAAAGGTACCCTTGTATATGTAGGAGCCTTATTTTATAATCTAGAAGTCACATTTCTTTTATATTTTAAATACTGTACTTTTTATAACAACCTGCTTTGATGTTTAAATTTGTATATAAAAATGAAAATAATAGAACAATTATTAGCACTGAAATAATATAAAAATAACTCTCTTATAAAATAGAATTTCATTTGATGCATCACAGAGAATACTTTATAGTTAAAATTTAAAACATACTTCTGTTTATAGTTTATATCATTGGTAGGAAACAATGTCTTAAGCCACATTTGCTTAACACTGTGCGATTTGAATGAATATCAAAGAAGTAGTAATGTGACAAGCTGTGTCAGCTCCACACCGGCAAACGAATATTTAATATACACTGCAAGGGAAACATTTCCTTAAAATATTTTAGCTGATAACCATTTTGCTTGTAACACTCAAATAAGGTTATTTTGAACAAGCATAAAAACGGATAATTTTAGCGATAATGCATCTCGTAATGTAGATGTGGTGCAGAAGCCCAGTTCGAAAGGCACCCTACATCAATCTTTCAATTGTACTTGAAAGCAAATGGGCATGTTACTTCGGTAACGTGCTGTCTCACGTTCAGGTTTCGAGTTAGAATCTCGCTCAGGATGCATAAGGTATGCACGGGATTTTCCCTTACCCTGAAAGACATATGCCAGGTACCTCTAAGCTCTGTGTAGCCTGTACTCATTTAAACATCATTTCATTCAACCTCCGAAATGACTTAACGTTGCAGGTTTTCCCTTATCCTGCAAGATGAATGTCTGGTAACTCTAAGCTCTATGTACTCTGTACTCATTTGAACATGTTGTCATTCATTGTCCGATATGACTTAACGTTGGAGATTTTCTCTTAATGTGAAAGATGAATGTCTGGTAACTCTAAGCTCTACGTACCCTGAACTTATTTGAACATCATTTCATTCATCGTCCGATATGATATCGTTGGATGAACATAAATTTAAAAAAGTAGGGAAGAGGGCCAATTAAGGTCGAAATAACTAGCGAGATGCATATTTCCACTTTGCTTAAACTAAATCAAAGTCAAGTGTATCATAATTTTTTTTCGGGACGATGAATTGAAAGCAGTTTTGTTATTTGGTATAAAAATGAAAAGGACTTTGAACATTTGGGTTTAATAAATTAAGCAAATGTGGCACTTTAGAGGTAGAACTGAACTATATTGAATTTTACATTGATTTATTGAGCAAATTAATAAGTAAAGTTGTGCCCGAAAGAGTATTACAGTTCCACACTATAGGTTGTCTTATCTCAAATCGTTTATCAATGCTGTACGTTTCCTATACAATATAAACCGACATTGCTCACACTTTTTTCATAAATTTTGCACTCGCACGAGTCAGTTCTTGGAACAACTTCCTTATTGTTCAGATTTTGTGATAAAATACGTGCGTCGCAAATCTACAATTGCATGTCTTTGTGATTTGTCACTTCTGGTCCACTATTTACCGTGGCGTCTGATGCAAACATTTCTTTATCTTATTTTACTTCTGTTGTGACATGCTTATAAAGCTCCATTGCAGGTAGCATCATCGTAAGTGCCCGCCTCGGTAGCGTAGATGGTAGCATGTCTGCCTCACGTTCAAGAGGTCTCGAGTTCGAATCTCGGTCAGGGTGAGTTACCTGGATAAGGCTTTTTCCGGGGGTTTTCCTTATCCTGAAAGACAAATGTCAGGTAACTCTAAGCTCAATGGACCCTGGACTTATTTGAGCATCGTTTCACCAATTTCATTCACCATCCGATATGACTTAACGTTGGAGGACTTAAATTGCAAAAAAAAAAAAAAAAAAAAAAAAAAAAAAAAAAAAAAAAAAAAATCATCGTTAGTTCTTCAGGAATGCTGTTTCTCTGCACCAAAGAAACTGCTATGAAACATATTCAGTATTTTCTTAAGCAGAATAAAAGTAAATGACACTAATTTATTCATACTGCAAGAAAGTAGGGCAAACGCAAATAGGAAGACCAAGAGACGTCAAGTGCCTTCACTTACATTTTTGTTACTTGTTCCCGTCTATAACTACAATGGTCATATAAGCGGCCGTTGTCCTATAGAATATATCGAAGGTGTTAAATCGTGTTGGTTGGTTCTTAATAATTAGACCACGTACACATTCGCACTTATTCATTCTTCCAGACTCTGGGGAAGATGAATTATCCTGGCCGGAGGAAAATCCCCCAACCTCACCGCCGGGAATCGAACCCGAGAACCCTAGCATGGCAGGCAGGAGCTCTACCAACTGAGCTATGACTTCAGCCTCCGCTCCTTTTATGCCTCTTAAAGTTTAAAGAAATATTCTGCATCTGCATAGTGCTTTGGGAAAGATGGGTTTATTCCAAAATGATTTGCTGGTCTAAAGGATTCAAATGGAAGATTTTAGAATCATTTAACTTGAATTTGAGAATAAAATGCGATTAAATTTAGTGTATAAAGAGCCTATAATTTAATAATTATTTCCCAATTTGTTATGCAGGCTAAAGTTGCAAAGGTAGAATTAAAAGAAGAATGCAATGTTATCTGGGATTTGAACCAGTGCTGTTTTGCGGGACAGAGCTACCATGGGGAATTTAATATTATGCTAACGTATAGCCATAGTGGCATAGTAATTCGAAGATCCATGGTTCACATCCTAGCAACTGAATTAAATATTCAGTTTGATTTACCTGTTCAATCTATATATTACTGCATTTTTAAATTATACGAGGGCTGTTCAATAAAGAATGATCACAATTTTTTTGACAACGTACCTTTACTCATCCTCATAATTTTGATGGTCCTTCTCTAATAGTTTCCCCTGAATGCGATGCACTTGTCACAGCGTTTCTGCCAGTCTTCAAAGAAATGCTGGAAACCACTTTTTGAGAGATCCTTCAAAATCACCTCTGCAGCCTTCACCACTGCTTCTGATGATGGATAATGCCTTCCACGAAGCCGTTTCTTCGAGTTAGGGAATAGAAAAATGTCACGTGGGGCTAAATCCGGGCTATAGGGAGGGTGAGGGATGTACATCACGTTGATTTTTGCAAAATATTCAGCAACAACATCGGCAATATGCAACCGCGCATTATCGCGGTGAAGTATCCAGCCTGCTTCACTGAAATGTAATCTTTTGCGCCTGATATGGACTTGCAATGTTTTCAGGACATACCTGTATTATTTTACAGTTACTGATGTGTGTGCAGGTACAACATGCCGATAAAGCATTCCATGAATATCAAAGTATGATATACCATAACTTTCCCAACAGAAGCAACCACTTTTGGTTTCTTAGGGGGTTGGTGATGAAGGAGATTTCCACACTGAGCTTTGCTGTTTGCTCTCAGGATCAAAATGATGTAGCCAAGTTTCATCAGTAGTGATTACGTTTGAAAGAAACTCCGGATCTTCCTCTAACATCAACTTTAACTGCATGTTACCTCCTATGCAGCGGTAGGGGTTACTGAACATGTCTGAACTTGCCTGGTTCTCACAGGCGGGAACCAGGAGTAATAACAATGAAACTACTACGGCGTGTTTGTTTCACATTAAGCTAACAGAATATAATAAGATTGAATTTCAGTTAGAAAAATTATGATCGCAAACAAATTATGATCATTTTTATTGACCAGCCCCCGTATGTCTTGTTAGTAATAACACTGTCCTGCAAAATATAACTTTGTTCTTCATTTTAAGATCTAAAAGGTGATTTTAATTTTCATATGCTAAATTGAATAATACTTTGCATTTTCCTCTATAACAAAAGGTTTTCTCACAAATCACAAAATAATAATTTGTAAATAATGTTTTATGTAAAAATTGTGCGTTAAAAATGAACACAAAAAATAAATTTTTTATTGATAAATATACAAAAATACCTGCATATCTGTAAAATACGGTAAGCTTTCCTTGGCGGAGAAGTCGCTTGAGCTGATTAGGCTAAAGTCGTGATTAAGGAACTTCCATTTTCAAGCTACAACAGTAGTCCGCTCGCAATGTTCCATCAACCCTGATATACCCTATGGAATTATTCACCTTTTTTATCTCTGAAGGATCCAATATTATCAGGAAAGTAATTTAGATGAATTTTTAAACTCATAGTTCACCCTGAAGCTCATAGTTTTTATAGCATTTTCTCATCATTTTTTTTTTTTGTATATTTTCCAAAAACCTTTTTGACTACTGTTTAAAGTACACCATAGTTGCGGTTTTCTATCATTCATGGTGTCAAAAAGCGCACTACCCGCATTAATTAACTTATCGGAGACCATTAAATTAACTTAGATTCAGACATTACAGAAAATTTACTGTCTAGCCATTTTAAACATCAACCATTCTTGTACAGTGCTTTTATGAATTGTTTTATAATAATAAAAGAGGCACAAACTTCTTTTTGTATCAACTAGACTAATACGAATACGTTTGTCTCTCCTGACGTTAAACCGTTTCTCTTAGACAATTTTCTGGCTGTCCAGAGTTTAACCTTGATAGCTTAGAAAGATAAGGGATAAGGGGTAGGGAAGCACAGAAGAGATGGTTTGTTTGTAGGTATGTATAGAGCCTGACGATGAAAATATGTTACATTGTTATTCATGTTTTGCTGTAAAATATACACATACAATCGTAATTATGCATAATGTCCAATCCTCCACATAAGTGGCCTATTTTCATCAAAACTGGGAAAGTGCTGCAGTACAGTGTAATCCGTAAATCCGCACAAATTCTAAGGAACATAGGTACCTTATTATTTAAGTTAATTGATACAAATTAATCATGTCTTCACACTAGTCCACATGAAAAATTCAATGGTATGGGCGGGATTTGAACCACGGATCTTCCGGTTTCCGTCCAGTCGCTCTCTATGTGAGTCAAATGGAGAATTTAATGTCATGACGGTAAGTTGGCCATGGTAGCTCAAAAGGTTAGAGCGATTGGACGGAAACCAGGAGACCCGTGTTTAAAATCCCGGCCATAGCAATGAATTTTTCATGTTGACTCTATCTAACATAGATGCCCTTTGCAGATGATCTATTAAAATTGCTTTTTATCTGAGCACACATGAAATAAAGCTTGCCCAGCATTATAAGTATTCGTACATATAATTTTGATATATGTGCTTACATTTCAATATATATTAATAGAGTGTAATTTATATGGGCACCATATGTATTAGGTTTTCAACATTTAGTAATGTATTTTAACAGTAATACTGCACTATTACCGCCCTCTTCCGTAGCGTAAGTGGTAATGTATGGCCTCACGTTAGGTCTCCAGTTCGAATCTCTCTCAGGGTGAGTTATCTGGATAAGATATTTTCCGAGATTTAACTTATCGTGAAATATAGTAAATAAGCTCTTTGGACTCTGGGCTAATTTGAACACTATCTCACTCATTTCATTCGTCGTCCGATATGACTTCTCGTTGGAGGAAGTAAATAACAAAACACCACTATTTTCCCATAGAGCGAACACACTTCTAATTTAATACATGTTTGTTCATTTGAGATCTTTATTTCATTTTTTAATTGAAAACTGCCGGGTACAATGGATTGTGTCAGAGAATTTTCAATATTGACAGTTACAAATAATTCCAATAATTGTGCTGTTTAATTAGTAGCCCCAGGTGTGCAGATTTACTGGCGTGCTAAAGACCTCCTGGGGGTGAATTGCTGGGACACCTGCGGTGCTCATAGGTATCTGGTAGTTGACTGAGCCATGCATAAACAGAATATTTATATTGATAATACTGATAATATATATATATATATATATATATATATATATATATATATATATATATATATATATATATATATTAAGAGGTCTACTGAGTTGCAATTAAAGCATGCTTGGAAGAACGTCTATATGTGTGAGCATCTTCCAACAGTACGACTGGAAATTTAGAGAAGTTAACCCTACAAAGTTCACTTAAAATTATAAAAGCATCGTTATTGTCATTTGATACTAAAATGGCTATAGCTGTTCTCATTAAAATTACAAGTAAAATCCTGTTTTATCTGGGAATATAAAAATTTCTGTTTATTATAAATTATTCTTTCGCGCTTTTATAGTCAATAGGTTATGTCACAAACAAAAGTTTACTACATGAAAAATGTATATTTCATTTAATTACGCAAGTTTTTTTTAAATACATATTTGTGTATATAATAACTGTAAAAATACGATCCTATAAACCGTTTGTTACTGTGAGAAAGTGTATTTTGAAGCCCATTTAGGTTTTCAGGGTTAGTTGTAAGGAAAAAGTGCTGAACTGTTTGAAATTGTACTGTAGGTATACCCAAACCTATAAATACGTTGACTAGCCCAGAAAAAAGTGAGAGTGAACCGAACATTGGTAATCGAAACTGGTACCATATATACTTTATTTCCCAACATAATTTCCAGAAGAGCTAATGCATTTACCATATTGGTGTTTTAATTTAACTAAACCATCTCTGTAGTGCAATTTATTCATGGTCCTCAAAATAACTGTTTACCACATCAATGACCTCCTTGTTACTGTGAAATCTTAGTCCCCCAAGAACTTTTTTGAGGTTCGGGAACAGATGATAGCACTGGGTGCTAGATCTGGCGAATAGGTTTGATGTTCAAGCAATTCTAACTTCAATTCGCACATTTTTCCGACTGCAATGACTGATGTACTTTCCGGAGTACAGTCACCCCAAAATTCCCCTCTGAATTTTACGGTAGAGCTCAAAATTCTTAAGAGAAGCACGTTTTCTTTGCAACCTTTGATCAGGTGTCAACAAACGCTGCACCCATCTTGCACAGACCTTATATAAGGCCAAAACATTACTTGAAATATTACCTGCACGTCCTTTTGATATGTTTACATCCTCTACTATCTCAAACAACTTTATTCTACGGTCTTCCAGCTCTAAACGATAAATTTTTTCAATGATCTCTGGAGTTGTGACTTCCACAGAGTCCAGAGCGAGGCTCATCACTAGTGCTCATACGTCCCATTTTAAACACTGCCAGCCACCTTTAAATCATTATATATATATATAAAGGGATAGGGTCTTTCAATGTATTGTACATTTCTTCCTTGATCTTTTAGACGATAAGCCGGAGGTATTTCATCACTGCTCGTTTTTCCAAATTCCCCATTTTCGTGGCATCTCTACACTTTTCTTGTTTACAATGATGTCATTAGAAAACTAAACAAGTTATTGACCTGTAACTAAGGATACAAGTTAGTCTAGAGCTAAAGTGTATGATGCTATCCGTCAAACTGGGAAAGTGGTGCCATCTCTATGTGACCTATGGGACTTATCAGCCTACCCTCCTGATTGGCCCACCTCTGTAGCATAGGTCATATCACATCTGCCTCGTTCAAGAGGTCCCGAGTTCGAAACTTGGTCAGCGTGACTAATCTGGACAAGACTTTTCCCGAGCCTTTCGCTTATCCTAAAAGACGAATGTAGGAAACTCTAAGCTCTAAGACCTGTACTTATTTGAAATTCACTTCATTCGTTGTCCGATATGACTTAACGTTGGACGACGTAAAAAATAAGAAAAAAGAAAGAAAGAAAGAAAGAAAGAAAGAAAGAAAGAAAGAAAGAAAGAAAGAAAGAAAGAAAGAAAGAAAGAAAGAAAGAAAGAAAGAAAGAAAGAAAGAAAGAAAGAAAGAAAGAAAGAAAGAAAGAAAGAAAGAAAGAAAGAAAGAAAGAAAGAAAGAAAGAAAGAAAGAAAGAAAGAAAGAAAGAAAGAAAGAAAGAAAGAAAGAAAGAAAGAAAGAAAGAAAGAAAGAAAGAAAGAAAGAAAGAAAGAAAGAAAGAAAGAAAGAAAGAAAGAAAGAAAGAAAGAAAGAAAGAAAGAAAGAAAGAAAGAAAGAAAGAAAGAAAGAAAGAAAGAAAGAAAGAAAGAAAGAAAGAAAGAAAGAAAGAAAGAAAGAAAGAAAGAAAGAAAGAAAGAAAGAAAGAAAGAAAGAAAGAAAGAAAGAAAGAAAGAAAGAAAGAAAGAAAGAAAGAAAGAAAGAAAGAAAGAAAGAAAGAAAGAAAGAAAGAAAGAAAGAAAGAAAGAAAGAAAGAAAGAAAGAAAGAAAGAAAGAAAGAAAGAAAGAAAGAAGTACAAAAAGAAAGAAGCAAGGAATTGAAAGGAAACTAATGTCGAGTAAACCATCTGGAAAGAGTGGACGAATAAGAATCTTATACAGTACAAGGGAATTTCTTTATTTTGGTTTTGTTTTATTTTTATTTTGTTTTAAATTGTATGTCCTCCAACATTAGGTTATATCGGACGATGAATGAAATGATGTTTAAATGAGTACAGGGCCCTTAGAGCTTAGAGTTATCAGACATTCATTTTTCAGGTTAAGGGAAAACCTACAATGTTGTCATATTGGACGAGGAATGAAATGGTGTTCAAATGAGTACATGGTATATAGAGCTTAGAGATACAAAACATCCATCTTTTAGGATAAGAGAAAACCTCCATCGTTAAGTCATATCGGACGATGAATGAAATGATGTTCAAATGAGTACAGGGTACATAGAGCTTAGAGTTATCATACATTCATCTTTCAGGATAAGAGAAAACCTACAATGTTGTCATATTGTACGATGAATGAAATGATGTTCAAATGAGTACAGGGTACATAGAGCTTAGAGTGATCAGACATTCATCTTTTAGGATAAGAGAAAACCCCCAACGTTAAGACATATCGGACGATGAATGAAATGATGTTCAAATGAGTCCAGGGTACATAGACCTTAGAGTTACCAGACATTCATCTTTCAGGATAAGAGAAAATGTACAACGTTAAGTCATATCTGACGATAAATGAAATGATGTTCAAATGAGTACTGGGTACATAGAGCTTAGAGTTATCAGATATTCATCTTCCAAAATAACGGACAACCTCGGATATCCTTACCCAGATAACTCTCCCTGACGGATATTCAAACTCAGGACCTCTGAAACAGGAGGCAGACATGCTACCATCTGCGCTACCGAGAGGGGAACAAGAAGGATTAATTAAATGTGAATAGAAACAAGATTAACTACTAAGCTTATTTAGTACACTGTGAGCTATTTAACCTCTACTTCCTGTACTAGAGAATATATAGGTACATGACAGGAGAATACTTCTAATGAAAGTGCTTAAGCACGAAGTACAAACAATTTATAAGACAATAAAATATTCCATCATTCCATCATCAAAGCTTTGTATTCATGAAAGTTATTGTAGGCGAATGTAGCAATCGCGGATATAGTCATCTGTTCTATTGTTTTCTTTCAAAGCTATTATTTCGATCTCTGGGGAACTGTAACTCAGGCTTGGCAGCTCTGAGGTTCTCTGTACTTATTAAACATTTAAGGCGCTCTTTATAACAATGAGCGAGGTTAAGTTTCTGTCACAAAGAATAATTTAAATTCTTAGTTAAATTATCTCTTGTACTTAGCCTAGAAAATTTAAAACTAAGAGGTGATACGGACTTCAGCTAATTATCTCTATTCTAAGTTATTTCTTTTTCGTATTGGCGGGCGACTGAGATTAGTTTTTTAAAATCTGCTCCCTAGGGGACGTTAGTGTAAGTACTGTGTTGGAACGATACGTTAGTTACCTGAGACAGTTGAGTGTGTAATACGATTGTGTTTCTTCACTGTAAATGAGAAATAGAGCTTCTTTTATGGAAAGGAGATAGGTACGTGATTGTTCCAATTCTGGCCGTTTACTACTTTTTAAGTTAGTTTAAGAAGTATTTATAAGGAATGTGCATTGAAATTGCTACATAAAATAGTAAACGAAGAAAATGCAGAGTTTCATACATCCATAATTCTCATTGTTGCTATGAAGGCTACTTAATCAGTGCTGCCAACGGGCAAAAATAAATATCACTACAGCAGCGGGCGAAGAGGATTAAGGTAAAATGGCAGATTAAAACTTTATATTTTTTATTTATTTGCATTTTCCAACGTTAAGTCATATTGGACGATGAACAGAATGGGTGAAATGATGCTCAAATGAGCCCAGAAAAAATGGAGAATGGTACCACGAAATCTGTGTAAGCGGTGTGGGAAAGAAGCAGTTAATAAATGGAAAATGTGTGTGAGATGCATATACAAGTATAGAAATTTGTTATTTTGTTCTTATGATTACATTATGTAGTGAAATAAAATGTTACACCGTTTCTCTTTCCATTTCGATTCGTCCGCCATACCAATCTTATTCATCCTCTAATTGCGGGCGTTTAGGATTAGTTTCCGCTCGGCATAAAAATAAAAAAACTTAGCATTTAACGTAATCTAAAATGTTTCAATATCTCCAGGTTTCAATATTAAGTGAAAACTTTCATGTTTACGTGAGAAATATGGCTTTTGTGAGAGATTTTCAAAATATACATCCCAATTAATTTTATAGAGTAAATAGTAACATATTTTACTGCATCCAACATTAGATTCTTCAAATTATACTTTGAGAATCCATAATATTAAATGAAGTTTTTAAAAGATTCATTTGCGCATACGGTACGTTTCTGTAAAATAATAACTGAAAATTTTGAAAGAGATAATATGATATTCATAGATATTCTTGATATTTATTTTAGTCCTTTATTTGTTTTAAGTAGCAATGACTAGTGTTGCTCCAAACTAATAATTTACAGTAGAATTCATTCTTTTATAGCAATCTTTATTTTAGTGTTTGATTCTATTTATTGTCCATATTCAGTTATACCTCAATTAAATTAAAATTTTCTGGCCCTTTTTTGGTAACTTTATAAAACGTCGATGCATAACTTCAGCTACGTATTTTCGAATTGTTTGTGAAACTTTCTCCTCCCTGAACGACTTTTATATAATCGGTAAAGCAGATGTCATAGACTTAGTTTTATCACATTAAAGGAAACAGTTTGTGTTATATGTATTTGTAGAATTAACCGTTCCGTGTTCGAATAGTATAGAATGTTATTGACTTTTTATATCTATGTCCAGTGGCGGCTCGTGGAATAAAAAAGTGGGTGTTCACAAGACCTACGCTTAAAACGCACACTAGCACACTGGCTCCAACGCCCCACAAAATTTTATACAATCTATTAGCCTAGAAAGAATGTATCTATTCCTATCACATTGCTTATTGTGTCGCTTTACTGACAGTCTGTAAGCTGAGCATTAATATTCACACGAACAAACATGGCGAACTGAATACATACATTTTTACGTCAGCGTGAATTTCCGCGCTTCTTTATCTTTTCACTAAGATGTACCAAGTCGGCACATGCTCCTTTTGTCCAATTACTCACTTCAGAGTCCTGCGTCGTTACGTAGCGGGCTAAGGCAGCATGGCTTGGTCCCTGGCCATGGAAAGCGACCCGGGTTCGATCCCACCCATGGGGTGCGGATTTTCGGTCCCTGGTATAGGACCAGTAACCACTCATTATCGTGAGGAAAATGAGGAGCTTACGATAGGTAAGCGGACCTGTTCAAGAAAACCAACGTTCTGGCTGGGGGATGCCGAGATGCTGACCACATCTCCTTGCGGTATCGGTTGGATGATCATGTGCAAGTGGGTGTGAGGCCGGCAGTCGGGTTGGTAAGTCTTGGTCCTGTTAGGGCTGTCGCGCCAGTAGTTAACTCACTTCAGAGCTAAACAGAAGGCACGGAAAGCTAAAAAGCGCATTTCTAATACTGCAACCGCATTGCCATTTACAGGTTGTGTATACATTGTTAAATTTGCGCCTGTAGTCCCGCTTCTCATTTTTGTAACACGCTTAACTGTCAAATTGGGCTGCGGACGTCCTAGTCGCTTTATTACATTTTTTCTTCACAAATCACTTTATCTATTTTATTTCTTAAAATGGAATTCCCCGAGTTCGTAGCTGCCTCTTGAGAGAAGTTCAACAGTCACAAAGATTCCAAAAACCTCGCGATCGGTCGCTGCACACAACAAAGAGTAATTGTTTTGCGCTAAAGCACTAGTTGTACTTCATGTAATAAGAAACTCACAATTGTCTCAACTGCTGATTGTCTACAAATTCCAAGTTTATCAAAGTGTTTAAAGCAAAACATCTTTTTAGAAACTGGACTGTAAAAACACACCGTATTCAAAGCAACATAAAGCAACAAAGCAAAGGCTGAGAGCGCTAGGAGTTGTAAACATTCTTTGTATTTGGAGATAGTTGCAGTTAAACTCTATAGATAGTAACACTTCCCAGAGGTAACCAAGAACTTCTCTGGCGTTGCCAATGTGAATTAACGGGCACATCGAAACCGTGCCCTGATCTGGGCGTAACCAACCACTGCCTGTCTGTAGCATTTGTCGTCTACGCATGCGCAGAGCTTTAAGCGTTACATAAGGTGCTAGCACAAGAAAAGTGTGCTATCTACAAGGTTGCCACATACTCATATTGTCACCGTCTACTTACTACACATAAAACAGTGAGCGCCGTAAATACAAATAACGAAAGAAAATGAAAAGGGCTTCTACAAGATGAAATAATATTGGGGGTTCAGGTGCTCTTGTGCTCCTAAGCAGCAGCCGCCGCCTCTGCCTATGTCTCAAGTGCAGTATCCGTGTGATGAAAGGTGACGCGAGAAGAGACCGAAGTCGGCCGACTCCAAGGAATCACTATAGTGCAGAGGCTCTAGGGTATTTACCAACTGGAAACTCCCCGTCCTTCGAGTACAACCGGCATCCTGCTTATCGTGATCCTAAAACAGTCCTCAGTGCTGAGGATCCATGCCCGAGATCGGAAAACTTCCCGGCAGGCTTTCTCAAGCGGAGTCCCTCCTACCGCCTTCCTGAAATGGTCCACTATTCGAGTTTGACGACCGGAGACCGTCCTATCTCGCTGACACCTCTACCCTGAAGGAGATCACCAAATGAGAGATGGTATGAAGTTCTAATGGAGATAAAATGGAGCGACAGGAAATTCGGGGGATGTAATTAACCTACCCAGAATTCACCTAGCAACCTGGGAAAGTCCCCGAAGAAGCTCATGGGTCAGGTAGGGCGGCCGAAGGAATTGAAGCCGGGCCACAGATGAAACTGGTTCAGGCATTCCGCTCGGTTAATGGCTCCATGTGTTCAATATTTTAACATACTGCAAAAGCTCGTGTGGATCTTCTCACTTTTTTATGGTGATTACATTGAAAGTATATGTTCTGCCGTTGTGTGCCGTATTTCTGTCCCAAGAGATTCACTCGGACTTATTCTAGTAAGGTGGCTGTAAGGAGTTGTCTACTTAAGGTAGTTGAATTCAGAGACTCCAGTTAGACAGTTGACAGGTTTCGGTGATTTCAGTGGACAGCATTGGCTCTTGGAGGCATAATGATTTATGAAGAGCAGCTATTTCTGCAAAGATATGCTCCGGTTTTAATGAAATAGATATAAAAATAAGCTAGAATAGCTTATATTCAGAAATAAGAGTCACATTAACAATAGTTAACATTCGAAACCGGTTTACTTTACTGTTCAGTTTTTCGCTTAAACCCTAGTGAAGATCTATCAATGTACGAGCGCTGTTCTATAAAGAATGATCATGATTGTTACGGACATTAATTTTGCGCACTAAAATTCAATATTATTATATTCTTTTAGCTTAATGTGAAACAAACACGCCGTAATAGTTTCATTGTTGGTACTCCTGGTTCCCGCCTGTGAGAACCAGGCAAATTTTCAGACATGTTCAGTACCGCCTACCGCTGCAATAGAGATAACTTTCAGTTAAAGTTGATGTTACAGGAAGATCTGGAGTTTGTTTCAAACGTAATCACTGCAGATGAAACTTGGCTACATAATTTTGATCCTAAGAGCAAACAGCAAAGCTCAGTGTGGAAATCTCCTTCATCACCAAACCCCAAAAAGTGGTTGCTTCTGCTGGGAAAGTTATGGTCATCTCATTCTTTGATATTCATGGAATGGTTTATCAGCATGTTGTACCTGCAGACACATCAGTAACTGGATGTTGTGAAAACATTGCAAGTCCATATCAGGCACAAAAGACCACATTTCCATGAAGCAGGCTTCATGCTGCACCACGACAATGCGCGGCCGCATATTGCCAATGTTGTTGCTGAATATCTTGCAGAAATCAACGTGAATTGCATCCCTCACCCTCCCTATAGTCCAGATTTAGCACGATATGACTTCTTCCTGTTCCCTAACCTGAAGAAATGCCTTCGTGGGAGGCCTTATCCATCATCAGAAGCAGTGATGAAGGCTGCGGAGTCGATTTTAAAGGATCTCTCAAAAATGGTTTCCAGCATGTCTTTGAAGACTGGCAGAAACGCTGGGACAAGTGCATCGCATTCAGGGGAGACTATTTTGAGAAGTACCATAAAAATTATGATAAGTAAAGACATCTTGTCAAAAAAATTGTTATAATTCTTTATTGAACAGCCGTCGCTGCTGTGGCTGCACGTAGATAGGCTTTTCCAAATAGATTTCTTATCTGGTGAACTGTAACCGTTGGACCAATATGATTTTTCAGTAATGTTCTCGTAAAAGAAAGTGAAAATAGAGTGAGTTTCATTCTCGGCAGCGTCACCTATTTATTTCCCAGTCTTTAATCTCATTAGAATGTGTAGTTGGTGTTTTAATCTCGATGATAAAGTATACCGCTAGTCTATTTATTAGCTGGCTCATATTTCAGTCCGGAGCGGGAAGCATAAGAATTAATGTTAGCGTTACTAGGCCATATATCCTGCCTTATCCTACAGGATCAGCTGGCAACACCCCAGAATATAGCTGCCCTTATATATATTACCTTACTTAAAACAGGCTGGGTGCGAAAGAAAAAGTGGTAACACTGATGTTGCAGTATTTCGTGTTTCAGCCTTTAGTTCTAACGTTATGGTGATTACTAGGAAGAACACTCAGCGGGATGGCTAGGCGATTTCATCTGTGTCCCGCTTTCGGGAGGTCCTGGTTCGATTCCTGTGGCCAACCTACCTCACCCACGGGTTTCTTCGGGGATTTACCAGGTCGCCCGGTGAATGGTGGATAGGTTAATTACATCTCCCGAAATTCCCGTACCTTCATTTCATTTCTATTTCACATCATCTCACGTATAGGGGTTCTTTCAGGGCGAACGTTTCGGTGGGTGTTTCGGCGATGCATGGCAGGATGATATGCTCTTGCTGAAAGCTTCTCCTCCAGTAGGACACTCTCCAGTTTTACGGGCGGCCTGGTAGAGCCGTTTCTGCACCACAGTAGGAAAAGATGCGGGTTGTACTGACCTGCCGGGGAGTTTCCAACTGGTGAAGTGTAGGGCTACAGTCCTCTCCACTGCGGTGGCTTCTTGAAACGGCTACCCTCTGCCACCTCTCACTTCATCCTTTGTCCCGGTGGTGCTCCACTTGGGGCATAGAAAGACCAGATCAAGTTGGACCTCCGTGGCGTAGTCCACTGCAGTCTATTAATAGCAAAAACTAGTGGCTTCAGGCATAAAAAGTGGAACCACTTATATCCTAATATAAGGAAAAACATTGAGGATCAAGCTTTTATTCAAGTAAACATAATCAGCCTTTAAATATCTTAAAGAAGGAAAATATATGTGTGTATGTAGTACTGTTTAACGCCCGCTTCTACTACATACGGCTCCGCAGGCGATGACACTGATGATACATGAGATGAAGATGGAGCACCGGTGGAATGAGATGGCGGCGGAAACTGGAGATCCCGGAGAAAACCTGCCCCAGCGCCGTGAGTCCACCACAAATCTCACTTTGCGGTCGCCTAGGATCGAACCCGGGCCGCCTTGGTGAGAGCCAAGCGGTCTAACCACTGTGCCACGGCGCGGCCAGGAAAATATATGCATCGATTGACGAGTAAATAGAAACAAAAATAACATTAGGCGACACATGGAAATAATATGGGTAAAAGCAAGTTTCATTCATATTAGGATGTAGAATAGCAAAACAGTTTCTAAATTAAACAAAGTGAAATGGGCACAGCGATGTTGAAATGAGTACAGGGTACATACACAGGGTTTAGAGTTACCAGACATTCATCTTTCATGATAACAGAAAACCTCCAACGTTAAGTCACATCTGACGATGAATGAAATGACGCTCAAATGAGCCCAGGGTACACAGAGCTTAGAATTACCGGGCATTCATCTTTCAGGATAAGAGAAAACTTCCAACGTTAAGTCATATCGGACGATGAATGAAATAATGTCCAAATGAGTACAGGGTTCATGGAGCTTAGAGTTACCAGACCATCATTCAAGATTAGAGAAAACCTCCAACGTTAAGTCATATCGGATAATGAATGAAATTATGTCCAAATGAGCACGGGGTACATAGAGCTTAGTGTTACCATTCATTTTTGAGGATAAGAGAAAACCTCCAACGTTAAGTCATAGCTGACGATGGAAGAAATGATGTCCAAATGAGTACAGGATTCATAGAGCTTAGAATTACCAGACATTCATTTTTCAGCATAAGGGAAAACCTCTAACGTTGAGTGATATCGGAAGATGAATGATATTATGACCAAATGAGTACAGAGTTCGTGGAGCTTAGAGTTTACAGACCATCACTCAAGATTAGAGAAAACCTCCAACGTTAAGTCATATCGGACAATGAATGTAATTATGTCCAAATGAGTACAGGGCTCATAGAGCTTAGGATTACCAGACATTCATCTTTCAGCATAAGGGAAAACCTCCAAAATTTCGGACGATGAATGAAATGATGTTCAAATGTGTACAGGGTAAATAGAACTTAGAGTTGTCAGAAATTCATTTTCAGCATAAGAGAAAAGCTCCAACGTTAAGTCATATCGCACGAAGAATGAAATAATGTTCAAATGAGTACAGGGTATGTAGAGCTTAGAGTTATCAGACATTCATCTTTCAGAATAAGGGAGAGTTCCGGGAAAAAAAAAAACCTTATCCAAATATTCCTTGCTGACCGAGATTCGAACAGAGACCTCTGAAACGTGAGGTAGACACTTTGCCACCTACGCTACACAGACAAGCTAACCGGGATTAGACCCACGAATCTTCGGTCTCCATGTGCTTGTTGTAACCACTACGCTAACATGGCAACCTGCCATTCTTTCACGGACTAGGTCATCTGTGTTCTGATCTCACATCTGTTCAACTGAGCTCATTCTTGTTAATCCTATCTGTTACTTTCCTCTGGGTTTGTACAGCAATGCCACCTTTAACATCCTAATCCACGCATTCTTTGCACACACTCTATCCAGTTGTGCCTATGTTCTCCTCTTTGTTGAATAAGTGGTTGTACTTGTCTGGTAGAACGTTTCACAGACCAGTGGAAGCAGATTCCCACTGCTTGAATTTTGCCTTTTGCCTTATCTTTTAGGTAGCAGACCTCACTTCCATACATTGCCACTGGTAGCGCAATTGTTGAATAAAATCTTAGAAGCGTATCTTGTCTAACTTTATTATTTTGTGTTCGTATGATTATTCCACAAATGTATTGAAATTTCTGCTTTTCTTATTTATATCCTGTTCTTGTGTATACGTTTACACAGCCCAGGTACTGGAAGTGTGAAATCTCTTCTAACACTTTATTTTATGGGGGAACGTAAGCTTCCACGGCAGGAGTCAATATTATAATTAATTATTTCCGGGCTGTTCTGCCATGGTCTGTGGGCGTAAGAACTTCCAGGCCTTTCTTCCACAACTGCGGTAGACATTTTCAGTGGCGCGGCTGAAGTTCCTCGGAGACTGTTTCGCAATAATTAATTGTAATACTTTATTTTATATTGCTATTTCTGATCTTAGTGGGTATCTGACATGGAACTCCATTAGTTATGTTTTGATTTGGAAATTACGTTATATTTCTGGCACATATTATCAATTCGTAAACTGATAAATTGATATCGATTGCAATAATATTAACTCTTTGAGCTTATAAGAAAGTGAAATCCATTTGTAACAAGCTTCTATTAATCTCACAGACCAGACTTGCGCTTGTTCTCCTGACGATGTGGTTTACAACATTCAAAAGCTATTCCCTCCTCGCATAGTCTCTTTTTCAGCTAAGTATCCTCCAGTTAATTATGAATGTATTTCAGTTCGCTGCAAGTTGCAGTTGTGGCAGGCAGTGTGCCTCAGGAAATTGCAGGCTCACACAACTGTGGAAGCTTCTCTCTAACTTTAATAATGTAAGTCCAAGTCCCAATGGAAACAGACTAGTCTCTATGCACCGCAGTGATGTTCCGCAAGAATAGTTGTTTCCTTATGGAATGACCATAGATTAAAGTATCATTGACGTTCTGTATGTTGAAAAGCCTTCAGGAAATGTGTTGTATTTGGCTTATCTAGCTTATGTTTTCTTTGAAAATGTTTCTGTGTCACATAGCGGTTCTATTAATTCTAAAACAAGATGTAAAATCTTACTTATAAAGAGGTTTGTTTTATTAAGCGAACAATGTCATAGTTTGGGGAAATTTTTATGATATAAGTATAATTTGGGATGAATCCCAATGTCAATTTTACACTTCTCCAATTATATGACGAATAATTTGGTATATACTTCTTGAAAAT
This sequence comes from Mantis religiosa, assembly GCA_030765055.1. Lineage (NCBI taxonomy): Eukaryota > Metazoa > Arthropoda > Insecta > Mantodea > Mantidae > Mantis > Mantis religiosa. The sequence goes on along the minus strand of CM060956.1, from coordinate 103,299,481 downwards.
GTTAATGAGATATGGAAGAATGATATTACAGCTATTTTAGGTAGAATATCATCTTAATGTACTTAACGTGGAGTGTTTAAAGATCTGTGTTCATACAGAAAATTTTGATGTAAGGAAATGTTACCAACGCTAAGACTTCTTTTGACATATCTGAAGAATTTAAATGGTTTGCTTTGGTTGCATTATATTAGTAATTAAAATGTTAATTGAAAAATGTTTAGGTATACACGCGTTTAAATTCCCATTACAGCCAAGCTTCGTACGACTAATTATGCTCAGCTATATGTCTAAATCTAAAAGTTTTATCCATTATTTGTAGTCTTCTTGCGCTTTCATTACAATTAAAGGTAATCTCACAAAATATTGCTCTGCAATAATATTTGTGCCTCTCGCTTTTCAACAAAATCTCGTTGCAGAAAATTGTAGCCAAAGAAATGACAGTTAATAAAAAAGTTAACACATTCTATTTGATTTCATGAACCCTTTACTGCTATCTACAAACACACACACGAACTATTTCAATTGCCTTAATGTACAGATGGCAGCACATTGGTTTTCTTCTAATCTATTTAGAAAATAAACTAAGATAAAGTGAGGAAATGTGAAACCCACAAATAAACATGGACTTATCTTGGAGCTGATACAGATTTATTAATTATCACTTCCAAATTCTACTGAGGAACAGGCAAGGATATTACCTATTACAATTTAAGTCTAAACTTTTGGTTAGATTAGATTGATTTGCGTTCAGTAGGTTCACTTGTAGTCAGAAAAGGCTGTGAACATTGAATATGTCCAGAGGTATAAAGTTTAATAGCATATATATGTACAAAAGTTAACATAAGACACATATTATAGTATACAGGCAACATGAACAACATTATGGAAAACAAAGCAGGAATAATTACATATGATACAAAATCAAACACCTTTTAATTCAGCTTTCACTTGGCTTATGCCAGTACAAATCAATCTGTTTGCAATGGATACCATTCTTGTTATTTCTTAAATATATATACATTAAAAATAAACTTTCAACATGCATCAATGATTTATTGGTAATGATTTGTCATTGGAATAGTTAGATACTACTTACAGAGCTACAGAAGCATTACCAGGATATTTTGTCATTCAGATAATCTTGCACAGAATAAAAAGAGTTTGAGCAAAGGTACTCTCTAACAGCATTTTCAAAAGCACCGAAATTATCAATTTTTTCTTTAAGAACATTAGGAAGTGCGCCAAATATTTTAATAGTTTCATAATACACACCTTTCTGGAAGCAAGATAGTTTAGCACTGGGATAATGGATATTATACTTTTGTCTAGTGTTTATTCTGTAAATTACATTATTTGTTGCAAATAAGGCACGATTACATAGAAAGAATTTTAGGATCGAGAATATATACATGCAAGGAAGCGTTAGTATCTTCAACCTTCTAAAAAGATCTTTACAGGAGCATCTGTTGTGGATGTTAGTAATGGTTCTTATAACCTTCTTTTGCATAAGAAATATTTTCTTACTTTGTACTGAGTTGCCCCAAAATAATATTCCGTACTCCATAATAGAGTTAAAGTATGCATAATATACTAATTTAAGTGTGCCAATAGAACTCACATTAACCAGCTCTCAGATAGCATAACAGGCAGAGCTGAGCTTAGGTAAGATGTAATTTATGTGAGCTTTCCAATCTAAGCAGAATTTCCTATTAAGCAGAATTTCTGAAAAAGAAATGTATATTATTTCCATTCATGGAGTATTCAGTTTAAAATAAACCAATCAGAATGCATTATCGGATTACTTTTCTACAAACAATAGTTTTGAGGGAACTAGCACCCTTCTTCTCATTACATACAGATCATCTATTAGAAGTGAACCTACCATGTTAAGCGTTGACAACACTAGATGATCGCAGCGCTCCTATTTTCAGATGACGAACTAAATGTTTGCGTTTTCATACCTGCCTAGCTGTTAGTTTATCATATGTTCTAATACCACATTGCTACTGATGACGTACAAAGGTAATTAGGTGATCTTTGAGAGCCGTGAATGCTGTTTCAAAGTTATTGCAGTATATAAAAGTTCACATAATCATCTATTATCAATAAGGCATTAGAACATATGATCACCTGAGTCTTTCAATGAATTTTCTGAACGGCACAAATTCATTATTTAATACCTTAGTGAATTACATAAAAAATGTGTATGACTTTTCAAGGTATTAACAATAGGATGTGGTATTTGACAGGAAAATTTGAATAACGACAGTTTTGACAGTTACTGCTCTCTTTTATTATTCTGCCTCATTAGAAAAAGTATTAATGTGACATTTACTTAATTGGCATGAGCATTGCGACTGAATCAATTACAAAGAGTCTATAACACAATACTAGTTACAACACTGTAGCTATAACTCAAAACACCCTAAAGTGATGTAATATGTCTAATTCAGTTAATTACTAAGAAACTTTAGCAAAACATTTTGTAATATTGCATATATTTCTAAATCCTATAAATCAATGGCCACCATCTCAATGCACAGTGTGTACAGTAGGTCGTGCAATATCTTGACTGTGCAACAATAATAATAGAATTGTAATATGAAGGATATAATTGTTATATAAATAGTTTTAGTTGTTTATTTCATTATCATTCAACTATGCACCTTTATTTAAATAAAAAAGAAATGAACAATAAATTGATAACGTAGAGTCAGATTGAAACATTCAATGTCATAGCCGGGATTTGAACCGCCGGTCTTTTGGTTTCCGTTCAGCCGCTATACCATTGAGCCACTATGGCCAACGTGCCGATATGACATTAAATTCTCCAACTGACTCGTACTTTTACCGGTAAACTACTAGGAGTTCTCATAAACACATGAGACGGCTACCTTAATGACGACTTACTATGCTGTAAGTACTTTAAGCCCCGGGTTTTATATAGTAAACCACTATTATTTGAATTAATGGAAATTAATTGTTCTTTCACACTAGCCGTGTGTAGGCTAAATTGTGGAAACGTAGAGTCAGATTGAAATCAGAAGATCCGTGGTTCAAATCCCGGCTATAGCATTGAATTTTTCAGTCTGACGCTACGTTTCCACAATTTAGCCTACACACGGCTAGTGTGAAAGAACAATTAATTTCCAATAAATTGATAGTTTAAAAAATGAAAATAATCGAAAATCTATTTACAATACAGCAGTATTAAATAACAGATCGAAGAAAAGCAATAAGCATAAGACATTACTCAGAAGTGGAACCTAGATTTCTATATTTTTGTTGTCTCCTTTGACCCACTAGTTTTTCAAAATTAGGTATCAATGTTTGTGCAGCAGCTGGTCTAAGTTGACATTTGAAGTTCTGATCTGACAATTGAATTCTCCAGCGGGTTTTGTTTAATTTCATTAGCGAAACAAATTGTATTGTGTGGTGTGTGTGTGTGTGTGTGTGTGTGTGTGTGTGTGTGTGTGTGTGTGTGTGTGTGTGTATGTGTGTGTGTGTGTGTAGATCCCAACATACTCAGAAAACGAGCGACATTTCTATGTAGTCGAGGAAATGTATTTCAACTAATTCTATTTTGGAATTTATTTTTCATTTGATGATTGCATTGCAAATCGATAAGTTCAAGTTGCAATTCAGATGGGACATATCAACATCTGTAGAGTAAGGTTCAGCAAATATTTGGAAAATTGGCTCTAATTGCACCATGTCTTGAAACCTGTTCTGAAATTCTTGGTTCAACTTTCTTAATATGGGCGCCGGGGTAGCGCGGTGGTTTCGTTCGCGGCTCCCGTTCTAAGGGTCCCGAGTTCGATTCCCGGCTCTGGGGTTGGCGATTTTAAGTCGGCCCTATCCACGCCTTCACCTCTGTCTAGCACACGTGAAGTATCCCCTATGCCCAACGTGGTTCGGAGTCCACGGTAAAAACTGTAGGTCCTCTCACCTCACCGCCATCCTCACTATCACCCTATCATCGGAGGTAATGGACACCGCCCTCTGGGTGCCTCCAACTGAGAAATGGGTCCGGTCATCACTTGGTGGGGTGAGGTTACCCCGAAGGCCAAGGTTGCCATGTGGGGAGTGTTAGTAACTAACTAACTTTCTTAATATTTGAACATATTCTTGCAATAGATAGAGTCAACATGAAAAATTGAATGTCATGGCCGGGATTTGAACCACGAATCTCCTGGTTTCCGTCCGTTGAGCTACCATGGCCAACGTGCCGTCCGTGGTTAAATCCCGGCCATGACATTGAATTTTTCATGTTGACTCTATCTATCAAAGACCTTAGCCTAGATACGGCTAGTATGAAGAAATGATTAATTTCCATCAATTAACAAAAATAATACGAGTTAAATGATGAGGCTAGAGGTCTATCAGGGAAATATACGAGTCAAATGGAGAATATGTCAGGACGGTATCTTGGCCATGGTAGCTCACTGAGTTAGAGCGACTGGACGGAAACCAAGAGATCCGGGTTTCAAATCCCGGCCATGACATTGAATTTTTCATGTTGACTCTATCTATCAAAGACCTTAGCCTATATACGGCTAGTATGAAGAAATGATTAATTTCCATCAATTAACTAAAATATTTTTGCAAGTCCATGACCTGAACAAATTGTTGAACTGTTGAGAGCTTTGGGAAATGTACCAAATTCTTTGAAGTTAACTGCCTTTCCCATAAGGATAGTTTTATTTTGAATGCCCTGATACTATCACTTTATATAAAAAAGAAACACTCATCCCATGAATGCATAAATGTAGGAGTAAATGTCCTACGTGTCACATTACATTCTCCAAGCGCCAATGTGTTTACGAAAACAAACCGCAAGAAACAAGACAACACTGCTGTCCAATTCCACGTCTTGTCTCAAACCGAAGTCGTACAGCACACGTGGCAGTGCACAGTGCTACGTCATTTGCTCTAGCACAAAATCGATCCACTTGGTGACCGCTGATTTAAATACTAAATAATACGAGTAAGCTTTTCATTTGAAACAAACACTTTAACATAAAGCTGTAGTTGTTGCACAAGGTGATGTAAATAAAAGAAGCTATAAACTTGAATATTTTGTAAATATTCTTTAACATAAGCTTCTGTAACAACACTGTAGGTATTTTTGAAGCATAAACTGACGAATTAAAGTTTTGCAATTTCCAAAATTAATATCCACCATTTCATTAAAGGTATGGAAGTGGCAGGGAACAATAACATGATTTTGTTGGTAGTATTCTAGCCTATCTGCTATAAAATATTCTCATGGGCAGTTTAGAAAGTCCACATTGCTGTAAGAGCTTCTCCTTTTCAGGTTTCATTGTTTTTATGACTATGTTGTTATTAGGTACACTAGCTGACCCGGCGAACTATGTGCCGCCAATAAAAGTTGTCCGAACTTTTATATATATTAATAATAATATTTATTGAGGTACTAAGCTTTTACAATTTTTTGGACTGCCCTCTGTTTTGGCCCAGGCCACTGCTACATAGGACAGTCCATTAAGTATATTTACAGACGTGTTACAATATGTGTTCTTACAGAATAGTCACTTATTATTCCTTCTCTCTTTTTACAGTCCATATCCACTTGTTTTTTACCTTACTTAAAAACTGACCTATATTTTTATAATTTTAGTTAAAACCTTGATTAAGCTGATTTTCCTATTCATTTTTTATATTTGACATTCTTTCCTCGACATCTCTGTTTCCTTACAATCAAACAGTATATGTTCTATATCCTCTTTGTCCCCACATAATGGGCACTCATCTTGCGGGTATCCATTTCTTTGACCTCTTAATCTCCATATCCATGCTCTTAACCATGCTAACCCCTTTCTTTCTTCACTGTTAGTGCTATCTATATACCTCTCCCTCCCCCAGCTATTTTTCAATGGAATATAGAAAACAAGTGATCTCTTCTCTGCTATTTGACTAAACAGTTTTTTGGATCTCCATGTCTTCAAATCTAATTCTAGCCCCTTTCCAGAAACCTTTATAATTATTTTCTCTCTTTCTCCAAATATCACCCATACCATTATATTCCAAATTATTCCGTAAATTACTTACCCATCCTTTATTTGGTAAAGTTATATATAAACAAAACAAGTTCAACTAATTAGTTATCTATTTTGAAATTGGGGGGGGGGTGAAGTTTGAATACAACACAGTTACATTTAATTAATTTACAGCTTTCTGATCAACAAAATGTTTTTCATTATATAATATAAAGTATTAACCGGGCTTATGGGCCGTGGTCTACTGGGCTCCTTCTTCCCAGACGTTTCGTCTGCGGCTGCGGCAGGCATCGTCAGTGGCTGTACGATCGAAGTGTCCTGGCGGAAGTCTCAACAGCAACTGTGCTTTTTGGTCTTTGGGTCGCAGTATATGTACCGGGAGCTGGTCGGAGTTTTTCTTTTTTGTGGTACGTAGATATATAAAGATAATGGCTTTCCGACGCGCGAACACGCGAGTTGTCGCTTGCCTTTCAAATCTTTCGATTTTTACAAATCCAAGTATATTTTTTCCATGTTTACAGTCGCTTGCTAACTTTAAATACGCTTTGAACTTTCGTCTCAAATAGGATACAGTTAGCCAACTGTGGTGTTTTATTCAAATGGCACATTGAATTGAAATATACAGCACCAGCTAGATCACTACAATTGTAGGAATGACTTAACACGTAGTAAACTGATTATCAAATTTTGAACGGAATCAATATTCGTTTTTTAACTATTTAGTTTGCAGCACTGCGACCTAGAATAATTATATTGGCAGCCTTGAATATTCGAGCTGTATAGTGCGGTCATCTAGTGTGCGCATTTGAAAGCAATGAGCACGTACAGCGCTGCAAATGTGTCAGATGAGAGTTGAGGGAACATGGATGCGTCACCGACAATTGCTAGCAGGCACAAATTGGAATGAGACGTAATTAATGGCACAATGATCATCTAAGATCGAGTATATCTGGTGCGATTCATGAACCAGTTGTACATATGAACGGCTATAAGGAAAGAAGGCGTTCAAAATTAATCGATTGTGCTAACCTCAGTATGAATCACTTTCAAAATAAATCGTGCCAGTGTCTGTCATTGAAAAAATACCGCATGATTCGTTGTTCAAAAGTAATCGTAGCTGGAACTGTGGTTACGTGGAAAGTTTTGGCTGGTAAACCGAGACGGGACGGATATTTCCGAGTGACTACGATGATGCACATCATAGATGCTATAACATTCAGGGTTCTAAAAACCTAGTTCTAGCCACTCAGAGGATCGGAGCAATCTGTTGATAAATTGTACAGGTTGAAACATTCTCCAGATATTATATTATGCATTAGTAGACTCACACGAATTTGTTTCATGAATTGTGATCGAATCGTTCAATTTAACTTTACGATCGGACTCACTTAGTAGTCTGATCCAATTTACATTCATTTGTCTGTCCGTCGCTGCTGGCAGGCTTTAGTAAGCTTGAATGATATTGCTGCGTGCCCACCCTCAATAGGGTTTTACCGCAGATTGGAATTTTGTATGGGGTTTGTAGGGTGACTTTGGGAATTTAGATTTGTAGTGAGCAGCACAGGGGTGAAGCGGAGATAGGAGAAATGGCAACACGAGAGTTTAGTGTCCTATCTGAAAATAGAGGCGCTAGCGTACTTGATCGCGATAGGTGATTGGCTGATTGAAGTTATGCTACAACTTTTCAATTTATAGCGGTTTGATGTTTGCCATCCTTTTAAATTTCCGTGTGCAAGAAAGGAAGGTGTTCTATGTTCCTGTGGAAGGAAGAGCTTTTGATGTATCTTCGCTACTTACTCCAGGTATAGAGAAATGAGGATAATCATATATTTGTGCTTAAAATTGTCATTATTATTGAAGGGCTACTATCAATAGCTGTTGTACTTTAAGATGCTATAACACGTTATTCAGTGCATTACAGTCAAAACCATTTACGGGAAAATAAAATCTTATTGCCACTGTAATACTTTGTTTTTATCTTCAGATACAAGGTGAGGACAAAAAAACTGAAGTGGTAATGGTCCGGGTTATTAACTAAATATAAAATTTCACACTCAAACTTTTACGGAACACTTGCACCTTCTCTTATTTTCGTCAAGCAAAATCATTACAAAGTAGAAAGATATTCCACTCCTTGCCAAAGTCTTAAAAACTATTTCATTTATCATATTTTATTAAATAACGTTTATCGTTTGTTATCAAGACTTAAATTTCAATGTAGCTTGATTTTGTTTTTTGTGATTTATGTCCTCCAACGTTAAGTCATATCGGATGATGGATGAAATTGGTGAGATGATGCTCAAATGAATTATATACCTTTCGAAAATTAGACACAAAATGAATTTCTGAACGTACTATAACACAATAAATATTTGACCACAGACAATTGATGTCAAATATTGGAAAATCCTTGGATACCTTCTTTATATGTGCTTGTGAATTCGTGAATGTGAATTGAATTGACCCAAAATTAATTGAATTTCTTTGTGATTTTGTAGCGGAAACATTTACTATGCCAAGAAGTATGTCTGACTTTTATCGTATAAGTCAGTCAAATGTGCGACGAGCTAAGTCTCGTCCTGACCGCACTGATGAGCAGCGAGACGCAGGTAATGTTAATATTCGTGTTATATCAGAATTGCGTTCTAGGGTGTCTGTTTCTTCCGGGGGAGTTGTGTTCGTACAAATTAGTCGACACAATTATAAAGGAGGATGATGTAATCAACTACTCCACAGAGTTTTTAAATTCATTAAAATTGCCTGCACTCCCACCTCACAATTTAAATTTTAATGTAGGATCAATTGTGATCATGTTGCGTAATATTAACCAACCACGACTCTGCAATAGAAGGAGACTGTGAAAAAGCTAATAAATAACGTCATCGAGGCAACAATCATAAGGTTCAAAGGAGAGGATGTCTTCATCCCCGGTATTCCGATCATTCAAATGGATCCACTTTTGATTTTAAGCGTTTATAATTTCCTATGCTTTGGCCTATACTATGATCATAAATAAATCACAAGGGCAGTCGTTGGAAGTTTGGGCAAACAACTTGGTATTCCCTATTTTTCTCATGGATAGTTACACGTCGCGTATTCATGTCCCATAGAACCATCACCTTTATATATTTATGCATCACAGAGAAGACCAAAAATATTGTTTATCAGAAAGCTTTAAGTTGATTAACTTAATTGTTACTGTGTTGTATTTAAACTTCACCCCCAAAATGCAGAATAAATGACTAACTAATCCAAATATGTTTTATTTATATAGATAAGTTCTGACATCTTTTATTGGTGGTACGAAATTTGCCGGACCAGCTAGTAAGAATTATAATTTTAAATCACAAACATATTGTTTCGTAGAATTCTCACCTTACGTAAGCTTGTTACAGTACACGAGGAAGGTTATATTGAGATTTTCTTGTATGAAGCTCCTGCGTTTTACAGTGAGGAATTTTTACACAGTGAAAAGGATCTCTCGAAGTCTCGTGACTTTACTGGAGCATGTGAAAAAGTGCCACAGTTCTTCTCGACTGAATTCCTCTTCGATATACGTTTCTGTACCAGAAAGTTTTTTTTTTGTAAATTTTACAGAGTGTTTCGTGAGGATTGTTTTTGGTTAGTACATTACTGAGTTTCTCAATTGCAGTTTCAACAATACTGTGAGACTCTGAAGACAACGTTACTGAAATGTCATCTATCAAAGAAAGTGAATGTTTCAAGGTATTGTTCCAACTATGTTATAGTAGCAGATAGTTTGGAGAAACAGTTATGGATATGTGTGTGTGTGTGTGTGTGTGTGTGTGTGTGTGTGTGTGTGTGTGTGTGTGTGTGTGTGTGTAGTGTTTAACGCCCGGTTATACTACATACGGCACCGCAGGCGATTACACTGATGATACATGAGATGAAGATGGAGCACCGGTGGAAAGAGATGGCGGGGGAAAGCGGAGATCCCGGAGAAAACCCGCCCCAGCGCCGTATTGTCCACCACAAACCTCACATTGCGGTCGCCTGGGATCGAACCCGGGCCGCCTTGGTGAGAGCCAGGCGGTCTAACCACTGAACCACGGCGCGGCCGGTTATGGATGCCAGTCTTAGGTGCCAGTATTAGCAAACCATTCTTGTGCAGTAGCAATGCTGCCTACATCTTCTGCATCTAAGGAGTACAATACTGTTATTACTTAATTGAAAAGTTCTGCGTAGTAAGACAAAGTCTTTAACCAAAAACCCCATCGAGATAAAACCGGCTGAGCAAATAAAGAAAATGTTACATGCCGGTTTCGGGGGGGGGGGGGGGATAACTACCAGGTGTTGTAAGGTGTTTAAAAGTTAGTGGTTTTAACCTTTAACTGCATATAAGTGGGAGCGTAGCTATGGATAAGGTAGAGCAGAAAAAATCATCTAATTCAAAATGAACTGAGTAACTGTATTCCAGAGATGCCTAGCGTTTCTACAGGGCAGTCCCTGGATCTGGATCACGAGCGCTTTGGTAACATTTAAATACATAATAACATAATGCAACTATACTTTTAGAGATGCGTTGTTTGTATGGCTGAACCTTGTGCAACTGGCAAGAGATGTACGGTCTGGTGCAACCTGCTGGCGATCTTATTTGTAGTAGCACTTTAAAATAAACTCTTATTAATGTTTATAGAGACCATCAGCAAGTCCCCTCTCAAATGTCTCTGTCAAGCCCCCCCCCCCCGCGGGTGCTAACTCAACCAAGCTTAAATAGGGGTCCTACCCAAAAGCCAACTCAGCAATTCCCACTAACTGTTAATTTCTTCCCAACTATTGCATCATATTACGCAATCATTTTTTACATAATTGAGAACATGTTTAAACCTGTTATTGACCATCTAAGCATTATTTCCTATGATCAGCAGGATGTGCGATTCTTTGTTTACAACTGGAGAACAAGTTGAGACCTGTTACAGGCCAGCTCTGCATTATTTTCATTGACCAGCAGGATGTGTGATTCACCACTCCAAAGTACATGTTTTGCCAGTCAGCAGAGTATAAGCTTAATCATCAACAAACAGTTTGCTCAAACTCAAGGCACCGGAAATAATAATGATTAGAGTAATTTCCAGATCTTGCTCAGCCTATACACGCAACAATAAACTTGGAAGGACTATATGAATTTTATTTCTCTCTAATCGTTGACTGTATAAACACTGTCTTTACACTAGAGACAAGAAGATTCACGTCTATATATTGGCTCCTAACTGTTTCAGGGAGACGATGTAAGCCGTCTGATTGATAAAAGGGTGGTTAGGACTAAAATTTTACTTTTAAATTTACACGATTTGGATAAAATAAGCTATTTTAATTATAAAACACAAAATAAAAGGGGAATCCCCGTATTTCAACCAAAAGCATTTATAAGCATTAGAGATATTTAGAAATAGAAGCTTAGAAATCTGGGCTCTAATGATTCAACATGACTTCGTTGTAATGCATTTACGAAGAGGATGGATGATTAGGTGAGGTGCACTTATAAAACATGCCATTGTTTATGTAAACATGATTTCTGATACTACGTACATTACAACACCAATTTGTTCATCTTGCCCTTGCGTTCCTGTTTTTTTTTTTTTTTTTTTTTTTTTTTGTGATTTACGTCCTCCAACGTTAAGTAATATCGGGCGGTGAAATGATGCTCAAGTGAGCCCAGGGTCCATGGAGTTTAGAATTACCCGACATTCGTCTTGAAGTATAAGGGAAACCACCGAAGAAAACCTTATCCAGGTAACTCACCCTGACCGAGATTCGAACTCGGGATCTCTTGAACGTGAGTTAGACACGCTACCATCTAGGCCACCGAGGCGGACTTGCGTCTCCGTTTTACCCTAGTTCCACTACTGGATAAAATTACGGTACGAGGGACACTATATTTAGAGCCTTGGCAACCCTGAATGTCGTAAGTGCCATCTCACGTTTCCAATAGAAATTTTGACTTTATTGACCATAATCTACTTCAGAAATGTTGCCAATAGTTCATTTGTTTTGTTTACATTAACTATAAAATTGTGTCTCAACAAAAACATGGAATTAACTCGTTCGTGCAGTGATTTATTACGACCTTCAACATGGATTATCAAGACAAGAGTGCATCGATCAACTAACTTCCACATTTGGAGATGCAGCTGCATCCTTTGCCACTGTGAAACGCTGGTGTAACCATTTTAATTGTGGTCGCCGGTCACTCAATGATGAAGTTCGTACAAAATCTGTTGTGCCAGAAAACATTGATGCTGTGCAAAAAACTACTAATGCAAGATCATAATGCAACGTATTGTGAGATTGAGGCAATAATAGGCATTAGTTCCACCGGTATATATAAAATATTGCATGATTATTTAAAGGTGAAAAGATTTGCTCTCGTTGTATCCACATAATTTGACTCAAATTCAAAAAGATGCTCGTGTATATTGGTGCACAAAAATGCTCCAGAAATACAATGGCGGTGCCTCAAAAGACGTATATAAAATTATAAGAGGTGACGAATCATGGATCTACGCGTATGAGCCGGAACATAAACAGCAGTCGACTGTACTGGTGTTTCAAGATGAAGCAAATCAAACACAAGTTGTTTGCACTCAAAGCACTTCGAAGTAAATGGACACCTGCTTTATCAGCAAAACTAGCCATGTGGCAACAGTGTCTTTAGAGGAACGTAAAACAGTCAATGCCGAATGGTACACAACCATTGGTTTACGGGAAGTGTTCGGTGAAATAAGGAAAACCAATAAGAATCTAGGATCGTTCTTCACCAAAACAACGCGAGCACCCACACAAACACATACAAATATCTCGTCTAACAACAGAAAATTTGAGGCAAGCAGCCCTGAACTCCAGACCTATATTGCAAGGTGAAGAAGCAAGTTCTGAACCACTAACACCACCACACTTTATTCGTGGAGCAAAACCAACAACAATACCCAATGGACCTGAGCCTACGACGAGGTCTCGCTAATAAAAGAATTCAGGAGACAGCAGAAGTTGGCTGACGATATATGGAAACGTTGGTCCAGGGAATTCCTCACTCAACTGAGGAGTTTTCATGAGGTCCGACAACCCCAGAAAAAATGTCCCCAGCTCAGAGTCGGAGATGTTGCTCTCATCCACGAAACAGTCCCTCCAAGGCATATGTGGAAGAAAGGCCGGATAGTTGAACTGCATGAAGGAAGGGATGGTAACATTAGAACAGCTAGACTTCACACCGCAGATGGAAGCACGATCACCCGATCCATCCAACTGGACATCCCCTTAGAGATTGACCAAGGTGGGGAGAATGTGGAGGAATGTCTTTCTCTTGAACCTCATTGTGGTTGAGTGTGTTATCTTTGTAGGTATATATGTTCTTTGGAATAACGTAGTGCTGTACTAAGATGGCCGTGTTATTCAGTACCCTGGTATCCCTATCCCAACATCCACCATACAGTCCTGATTTAACACCCAATTATTTCCTTTTGTTCCCAAACATGAAGAATAAATTGCGTGGACAACGATTTTCGTTGGCAGAGAAAGCCGTTGATGACTTCAAGAATCGTGTTTTGGAAATGTCTCAAGAAGCCTGGAATAAATACTTTGACAAATGTTTCAAATGAATGTAAAACTGTATTCATCATAAAGGAAAATATTTTGAACAACAGTAAGGCAGTTTCCAATCAGAAATTACTTTGTTTTAATTATTAGGCTCAAAATATAAATAGTGTCCATCGTAAGTTAAAGTAAAACATTCATATGCTAGTTTAGTTCATCTAGTTACGTTTAGTAAGATATACTCCAATATACTGCAGCGAAAGGAAATTCACCTTTTCCCATTAAAACTGGAAAAGACTGCAACATACACTTTACTAAATATTAAATTTCTCGCCTAAGGCAATTCGCCTTTGTTTCCAAGATAACAGTTTAGTGTCTTTTGTTCCTCTTTCCAAAGAAACTGTTGTATAACAGCGAACACACATGGCCAGGAAAGATCTATACTATAGTTTATAAGCACAAAGGACTGTAGAAAACTTCTAAAGTGCATGCAGTTACTAAACGTCTCGATAACAGAAATTAAACTTTCATACTCTACACATGTGGCCAGGTCCCGTTCCTCAGGGAGACAACTTTAAGAAGCTCGGTTCCTTTAAGGAGCACAAAATTTGTCCTGGATATAAAAGACGGCAGCAAGTTTTGCCTGTACTTTTCTGTGCCTATTCTGTCCTTCGAGGAATTATTAATCTCTGCAGCAGGTAATGTGTACAATGTGGAAACTTTGTTTACACAACTTCTGTCCCCTTCGACGTTGAGCTTGACAATAGCTCCACATATAAAACTTTAAAGCTAGCTTTTTCAGGACCTCTGACCAAAGCCCCGGGACTAAAGGACACTATTAATGTAAAAGTAACCAATAAAGGTTTAGAAAAACTATAAACATTAATAACCTGATGGGGAGATTTCTATAGAAAACCAAAGTCGTGGTTGGAATGTAAATATACAATTGAACTATTAAAAATTAATATCTGTGATATTTTTGGGATCTTATCGAAATATTTGTTAAAAATTGAACATTGGAGAATGTTATCTTAGCTATTGAAGTACAATTTGTAAGGTAAAGTAAAGTTTGTTGAAATTTGGATAAAATCTTCATAAAATTTAAAATTTTGATCCTTTTTTTAATTATATTCACATTATGCATTACCTCAGTAGCCTTTAGCATTGTTATAAGCTTAATTTATCAATTTGATTATCGGAAAGTAATTGTTCGTTCACACTAGCCGTGTGTAGACCCAACTATGGGAAGGTAGACTCAGACTGAAAAATTCAATGCTATAGCCGGGACTTGAACCAGGGATTTTCCGGAATCCGTTCGATTACTCTTAGGAACTGAGGTACCATGGCTACATGCCAACGTGACATTAAATTCTCCAAATATCTCATGTATTTCCCTGGAGAACTCCTAGTGGTTTACGAGGAAAAACGCTAGTCAGAGAATTTAAAGTTATGTTGGTATGTTGGGCATGGTATCTCAATGGGTAAGAGCAGCCGGAAGAAGGCAGGAAGATCCATGGCTCAAAATCCGGCTATGGCATTGGAGTTTTCAGACTGGTTTTACCTTTTTTATTTATTACTTGGCTGATCAGCAGTATTGCTATGCAAGCCATTCATTACATAATTACATAAGTACTATATACAAATTAACAACTGAGGAATACTCTACTCTAACATATACAATAGGTGTAAATATATAATATAAACAAATATATAACAATTAGGAACACTTCTAAATTAAATACAATAAAAGATAACGCATGTAAAAGGATAACTAACACATAAAATAAAATTAGCCAAGATGGATAACGATTGAAAAGATAGGTTTGATATGTGAGGCTAGATTATGATCAGTGCAGTTATGACAAAAATAGAGTATATACCTTCAATTAGTGAGAAAAGTCGCTATATTCTGAAGCATTGAGTAGGATGACTTGAGGCATTTTCTTTTCAATCTGGCCCAATCAATCTGTACTTTAGGTTTTGAATCAGGTTAAATATCGCTCAAATGAGTCCAGGATCCACAGAGGTTAAAGTTATCTGATATTTATCTTCCAGGATAAGGAAAAACCGCGCAAAATACCTTATCCTAGCTCACTCTGATCGAGATTTGAACTGGAACCTCTTGAACGTGAGTAAGACACGCTACCATCTACGCTACAGAGGAGGATCTAAGACAGTCATACAACTGAAATTGGCAAGATTAAAAAATACAATAGAATAAAAATAAATTTGACAACGTAACCCCAGATATCACAGGGTTCCGTAATCTGTTAAGTGTAACATGCTTGCCAGGTTGTAGGCTTACTAACTTGAGCTTTCGTCTTCAGCTGTGGTGGATATCCTCAGAATAGTATCAGAAGCTCCTCACCTGTGTTTACTTTACCCTAATATGAGGGAAGTAGTGACATCATAAAAACACAGGATGTAGGTTCTACTCACCAAAACACTCTCTTCACGTGTAGGAGAAGGATGGAATAATTGGGTACCGCTATTGCCTGCGGATCCTGGGAGAGGATATATTGGCCGACCACGTGGAAGTGGGGTGCTAGAACACAAACATGACCAAGGTCCTACATAGGCCCTTGGGAATTCAGAGCGAGGGATTAATGAAGCAATGGGCTGTGTTTGTGGATGGAGACGACGTACCATGTTGTAATGGCATTAGTATAGCAGTCCTTGAACACAAATGGACAACATCATTAGTGTAAGTAAATGCTTTGATGTATTTAAGGTACACCTGAAGCAGTGAGTTTGTGCACTGTAGCTCTAGAGTCAATTAGAAATTAAAACTCATCAAAAGAGATTATTAACAGTTATGTAGAAACTTTCTTGTATACCTTATCGTTGTAGCGGTGGGATTAAAATAACATATTGCGTACAAAGAACTGTAAAAGATACTTCACTGATCGTCCCATATCACTTAACGTTGGAGGACGTCATTGAATCGTTTATTTCAGAAACAACATAAGTGCACCTTTTTTACTTTTGGAGAACTAAAAAAAAAAACTATTTTGCATCTTAAGTATAGGTCTAGTCTCCTTTAAATATATTTTTATCAAATCAAAAACATCCTATTGAAATCTTTTTTAAGTTTTTTATTTCCTTTAAGTTTTTGAGTCATAATTTTTTTAAAAAATTGTACACAGGTGGTTTCTACAATAAATGAGTGTAATCCAAAGTGATTTTTAAAATTATTATTGAAATTAAGTCAAACCATTATTTTACCTGTTTCGGTATAAAAGGTAAGTAACAGACACACTTAAGTATAAAAAGGAGTGTATTTATTAGACCTAAATCGAAAAATATAAGTAGGCTACAGTATGTGTATATACAAAGATCTGGCCTTATTCACTTATTCAGCTTCTGGCAAGTCTTCTGGCAACTCCTTGTCAGTTGTTGGCCATTGGATGATAGTGTCATAGAAGGCTTCATATCCAACAGTGTATTCCATCAAATTTTTTACATCGTCTATTTGTTTTGTTTTTTTTTTGGGGGGGACCTAAAACAAAAAATCTCACTGTGCAAAACCCGATAAATTTTAAAATTTGTTATAGCCTACAAAAATGTTTAGCTAAAAGTAAAATATAAATAATCATAATCATAATCCTTTATTCACCATTAAGCTTACAAGAAGCAATAGGTTTCGTCAGTTATAAAAAGTATTTACAATGTATTTACAAGTACAGAACGTTTACAAATTAATGCATATAAAATTCTAGGTGAAATCAGATTACTTGCATGGCTTAAGGTAGTAATTATTGTAAGTTAACTTTACTATAGTAATAATAAAATTAAACAATTAGGTACCTACTACTATAATTTACCATAGTTTTACATAAATTCACTAGCATGTATGTTATATTCTAAGTATTCTTGTACAGTATAAACTGCTTTTTGTTTAAACCAGTTTTTTAATACTATAACAAATCTGTTGTGTGGCAGTTCTTTTATTTCCAGAGGAAGCTGATTGAATAATTTTAACTGTTGAAAACAGTGACTATTTATGGTCTTGCTCAATCGGTTGTGAGGTGTATCTAAATTATGTTTACATCGAGTGTCATAACTGTGTACTGAGGAATGATTTATAAATCAGTTTTGATTTTCTTTAACATGTATGATATTGGTGTATAAATACATTGACGGTAAAGTCATTATCTTATGGTCTATGAAGCTAGGCTTACATGTATCCTGTTGTCCTAATCCTAGAATTAGTCTGAGAGATTTCTTTTGCCATATGAATGCATTTTTAGAGGTAGCACAATTACCCCAAAGCCTAACCCCATACAGTATATGTGGATGAAAGAAGGCATAGTAAGATGTTATTAATATATCTCGACTAACACATTTCTTTAAAATAACCTTGGTAAAATAAAAGTAAACATACCTTCCCCAAAGGATGAGCTTTCTCTGTTGGTAGTTCCGGAGAGCTGGTAGCTTTGAGCAATGTGAAGGTAGATTTTCTTATTCCTCCAATGAATTCACTTGCTACCACTTGTCCCGGAGTATCCCTGTTGTACTTGGACACTTTGAATTGCTGCTTAGTTTCTTTGGGTACTTTCCTACCTGATGTTTCGTCCGAATTTGACATTTTCTTATAGGATTTGGGCCACCACTTTTTGAAAGTGAGAACATCGTCTGATGTAAGGTGATATACGGTAAATTGGCCAGACTTACTAGCTTTTAGCATGAGCTCTGCATAATCATCAGGAGTAGAAATCCTGTCCATCTTTCTCAAGAGACTCTTTATGCTTCCAAAATCTCTGTCACATGGGGAAAATGAGTGGCCACGTACAGGGCAGTTGTGAGTTATTGTCACAGCGAGTCACAAAACAAATGATGCTACCAAGGCCGCCAACCGTCACGAGTACAATTTACCGCAGAAGGAACCTAAGCGACGGCGCTTGGGTTCTTTCTGAAATAAACGGATTATTCTCAAGGCGGAAAATAGCATCGCTGATATGAAACACTAAAGATGTATTTACCTTTAAATTGTTGAGTACCACCAAAAACACAGTTTTTGATATTTTGTTCCTTAGGTGGTTTCTGAAATAAAAAATTCAATTAAAAATAACTTTTATTACATTAAATATCACACGTGTATAATATTTGCGGAGTTAATTTCTAAATTTCAGTATGACATGACCATTCTCGAAAATTTATTAATTTATTGAATATATTCTATATTACTTTAATAGTCGTAATACGAAAATATCTAATGTTGAATTCATCAAACTTTCTCTGCCATTTATGGCTTATCCGTGCATATAAAAAATGTATTTTCCTAAGGTTATTCGAAAGGAGTAGTAAAACTATTTATGCCAAGTTTTATTCAATAAACACAACTGCGTGTACAACCGGTACAGTATATATTAAAACGGCTTCTAAAATTCGTTGTATTGATTTATTCTTTTGTTACTAAAAAAGACCACTTTATATCACTCTGTATTTTGCTTTGTTAACGAAACATCAATTGCACGATGTCAACTAAAAAGCATCCGAACGTTAATTGCCTACTGGGTCGTGTCCCTACACTGGCATATTTTAAAGATATTTGCATTAATAATACATTGCATAGTCAACCGTAGCTTTGGTTACACTCCTGTAGCTCTCAAGCATACAAATGTTTGGTAACACTAATATTACAACACATTTATTTAATAAAAGAATAGCAAGTGTTGATTACCTTAAGACGATGTAAAGTTTAACAAATAGCTAACACACCTAACAGAATAGAAAATATCGTAAGATTTTACACATAAAACTTGTATGTACCATTGAATTTGCAGTTTATTTAATTACAGTAGAGCCTCGTTAACCTGAATCTCTTTAACCCAGACAAGTTTTGAAGGAAGAAAGTGTTACTTAACGTAGTAAATTACTTGTTTTACCGACGATAAATGTCTATTGTCAGTAGGTACATTACTCAAATTCTCTTGCTAGTTGGGCCTCTTGTGGCCTGGTATGACTGTGTGTGTGACTTACTAGAAAACAAGTTTGAAGAATAATAAAACTAAGTATAGAAGAAGATTTTATAGATTCTTAAATATATCGATGGCTGTTTCGAAGGAAGACATTATTGCAACTTGCAGTGCTACTGAAAATTAAAATTAAGATTAAGACAATGTTGTACTTATGGTCTATGTATAAGCAGTAGCAAGCATAGGGAAATTGGTGGCTTATTTCAGAAGCCTAGCCGAACCATTCCAAATGAACTTCTAATGTTTCAGCGGATGCGAGATCATGCTGCTCGTAAGCAATAGACTAAACTGAAACAGCTGAAACTTACTGCCCTTTTTACTACCGACTAGTTTGTAGCTATATTTGGGTACATAGGCTATTACAATGTATGTGTTATTAGGTGAAAGTAGGCCGATAACAATTTTAAACTCCATTAAAATATTTCTATGATAATGTACATTTTTTATAGTTTTGCTTCATTCTCTGGATGACCTGGAGTTTCTTTAACTCGGAGTGGTCATGGTCCCAGTTGATCCGGGTAAACGAGGTTATAAAGTATTTGAACAGCATAAAAACGTTCTATTGGTTTTTAAGATAGCGTTTCTCTTCATTCCTTACATTTAACATTACTTATTTGTTATTTTCAAAGTCTTATCTCTTTTGGCAGATAGAAAAGTAGCTGGCTAAGAGAAAAAGCATAAAGTCCAATAAAATATCGATCCTTCTACTAGCGAACATTTAATCACAGTGCTCCGTAACGTTACACCATCGAGAGGAATCTACAACATTCAAGGAGACAAAGAATGGCCAGATCAGCGAGAAGCATGGGGTAGGGTTCCTGCCCTTTTTGAGGTCTGAACCCTCCGGTGGCAGCGATATAACCTCTTCCGCTGACTTCCCCATGCGAACATTTATATTTCTGTGGAGGTCTGCGGGGCGGAGTTTAGAGAGAGCACCCTTTTTCCCTGCCATGATCCCCTCTTAAGATCCTTACATAGTTAAGCAAATAAAATGGAAACTGAGGTGAAATTAATGGACTACAAAGGGTGGCTGTTATAACTGTATGTATATACCTGTGAGAGAGGGTCTTTAGAGGTTCAATCATTTGGAGAAATGTTTAGACGTTTATTTAACCTTCTGACATTCGTCTTAGGATTTGGGGAAACCCTTGAAAAATACTACTTCTTACCTAGATGGTTCAGGGTAATCGAATCCATGTCTTCCCCAAAGTAAAGCTACACGTACAACCACCTGTACCACTTTGCTTGGTAATGACTTTTAGCTACTTTTAGCTTTTAGTTTACGGGACAAATACTCATACACTGGAAGAACTAAAATAAAATTTTAAAAATGAAATCGGAAACAGTAGCCCAACTTAATCAGAACGTGTTCCCCCGATGTAATACTTTCTAGTCGAGGGTGGACGACATTTCCAGCTTTTTCTATAAGGTAAGAACTTATACATACTTCACACGTGGAGTTTATGTCCCAACAAAGCCGGCTGCGCCATACCCAATTGCCCACAAACAAGATGTCCTTCGTCCGTTAGGTTTTAAATAAAGAACCCTGTCTATGAAGCAAGTAGAACTCAAATAAAACGCATTATATTCAATTAGTTTCCTATTTCCTATGTTTTTTCAGGTTATTTTCATTTGTAAAACAAATTCAGCTACTATATGTATACAGTTGCGTTTTGTTTTGAATACTGTGCATTCATACAGTTCGATTTTACTTAATTTTAGATTATTTATAAATGAAAAGTTGATGTTAGTAATATAATATTTACACAATCTAACTTCTGCAAGAGATATGTCTGCGTACGGAGGTGTAATGCAACACTTATAAAATACCTTTCTGTGTCAGTGCGTCTATGGTGTCTTATTTAAAGTAAAAAAATGGATTTACTCTTACCTACTATTTAAGGAGTTTTGGAATTAGACAAAATACTGCAATATGTACCAGAGAACGGAGTCTTGGTGCTGCAGGAGTTTCTATGAATCCTTTTATGGCTATTGAGGAAGTTTTGTTTAAGAGAAGCGAAGTCTGTAATATTTGTGGATGTCTCGTGATCTGCGTAGAGCTAATTATTGGTAAAAGATGCGGCCGTGATGCAGTTTTCACTGCTACGAGATAAGAGAGAGTGTCCAGCTGATATCCAAACAATGTAGATACCGTCACACAGAGGTGTCAGCCGGCCTTTGTTCAACCTGAGGAACGTGGTGCAAAAGTGGCTTAGGATCCCCGAGTAACGGACTAGAAACGTCAATAAAAGCAAAGTTGACCTTGTGGGTAAAAATATATGTGGTTCTCGGAGGTAACGAATAATAAAAACCAATAGACGTTCATGTTTATATTTCAATTTACATTTGCACTATCCGTTCTATGTGCCCGATTTCTTACCTTTACAATTCTGTGCCTGAAATTATTTCCTTACAAATAATAGCATCAAATTTATTCATTTCCTTAGATATATTCCAACTAGGTATATAATACATCAGAAAATGGTACACCTGAGTAATAAATGCAAATACGTAAAACAATTTTAGAATTTTGTTACTGTTTTCAGTAAGCAAAGATATGTAATAATACCACTGAAGAAATATTTGGGCTACATCCGGACCTTTGGCCTTTTGAGCAGTCATTTATTTGGAAATTAATTGCTCTTTCACATTAGCCGAGTGTAGGACGCATTATGGAAGGGTAGAGCCAGACTGAGAAATTCAATTCATAGCCGGGATTTGAACCACGGATCTCCCGGTTTCCGCTCAGCCGCTCTAAACCATTGAGCTAATATGGCTAACGTGCCAACATGACATTAAGTTCTCCAACTGACTCGTGTGTTCCCGGTAAACCACTAGGAGTTCTCATAAACGCATGAGACAGCTACCTTAGTGGCGACTTACTATGATGTAAGTACTTTTAGGCCCGGGCTTTAGAGTTCGGACCACTATTAGGTACAATTAATGGAAATTAATTGTTCTTTCACACTAGCCGTGTGTAGGACGCACAATGAAAGGGTAGAGCCAGACTGAAAAATTCAGTTCATAGCCGGGATTTGAACCACGGATCTTCTGGTTTCCGTCCAGCCGCTCTAACCATTTGAGCTACTATGATCAATGTGCCAACATGACATTAAATTCTCCAACTGACTGGTACGTTTCTGGACTGAAACCAGAAGATCTATGGTTCAATTCCCGGCTATGGCATTCAATTTTACAGTCTGGCTCTACCCTTTTACAGTCATTTATTTATTTACTCATATCCAGCGTGCCAATGCAATGGCAGACGGCAGCGTGACTGTCTCTTGAACAAGAGGCCCCGAGTTCCAATCTCGGTCATGGTGACTCATCTGGATAAGATTTTCGAGATTTTACCTTATCCTGAAACATGAATGTCTGGTAACTCTAAGCTGTATGTACTCTGTACTCATTTGATGATCATTTCATTCATCGTCCGATATGACTTAAAGTTGGAGGTTTTCTCTTAACCTGAAAGATGAATATATGGTAACTCTAAGCTCTATGGATCCTGGGCTCATTTGAACAACGTTTGGTTTATTGTCCTATAGGACTTAACATTGGAGAACGTAAATTTAGTTTTAAAAAGTGTATCAATTATCAAATAATACCTTTAATTCTAAAAGATTTTGAAAATGCAGTCAAATTTCCCTTAAAGACTGCAAGATGTTCAACATGTTTAAGAAGCTATCCAAACTACTTTTTCAAAAGAAAACGTTTGAACATGTTCTGTTTACGAAAAGAAAGAGTAGTTATTTTGAATAACAATATAGTATCTTTCTTTTATTATATTTTATTTACATTTTAATAATGCGGAAATCTTAACAGATATACAAAATCTTGACTTGGTAAGGAAGGAGTTGAGTTTTAATTGCCTTCAACAGGGAAACTTTATGGGTCCATTCTATTGTCTATTATCTTTATCGTTTTTATTTAAATAATCCTAGCTCTTTTAGAAGGGACAATATATTACTACTTTAATTTCTTCTGATTTAGTTAAACCCAGTAATTAGATCTTTACCTATCTAAAACCACAACTAAATATAATACGAGATGCAGTTTTTTACTCTACATTGTAAGTTGGAAGATACCCATTGTGTATAGATGTTTCCTCAACCTACGTGCCGTGTCATTGCCTCTATTATGAGATTTATTTGGGATCTGTCAAGTTTGAATATATTTTCAGTAAGTGAGGAGGATACTATATGGTGTCTGCATCCTTCTGTTCATTACCATTTTTTTTCCGTACAGTATTTAAAGGGATGCAGAACACTGGTTCAGAACCAGTAATTGATATTCTAGAGTCTTTCCTTGCTAAAGCACCTGCTTTTTCATTGCCTGAAGTACTTTCAGGCCCTGGCACCCAACCAAGGGCTACCTTGTTGAGTTTTGCCAGTTGTGTAAGATTTTCTTGGCAATTCCAGAGTAACTTTTAGGTTATCGTTAACTTGCAAGTGCTGATAAAATCTTCGTAGAGTTCATTATAAATAAGTACAGTTTTCTTAGCTGTTGCCGTTTCAGAAATATTCCAGTAGCAAGTTTACAGCTATTTTTAAGCGCCATCTAACTCCCATGTTCAAGGATTTGCGAGTCTTATATTTTACTGTTTCCGCAAAACCTTCTTACTCCTAAAAACATTTAAACTATTTATCCATCGTAAGTACTTCTTACCTGAAATTGTATTCAGGTATATATGACACCTTTTTTGGCCTGTAGGAAAAACCCACATGGCCATGGAAGGGAAAACAACAAAGGAAAACTTAGGAGGAGTGGAAGGGACTAAATGTGTATTATCACTTTCTTGAAGAAATTGAATAACATGGGTTGGCGGCATGACTGTAATATGGTGTTAGTGGTAGCACGAAAAACAACAGAATGGTGCAGCAGGCGGCGGAGGAAGTATATGACACTTGTAAAACGTATCTGAAAGCCCTGCATTAGATGACCTCGTTGTACCTTCATTTATAATTATGAGGTAACTGCGGGTGATTAGGATTGGCGCGAGACTCTGATTAGTTTTTGAAAATGTGCTCGCTAGGGGATGAAGAAATTAACTGACACAGTTGATTGTGTAATACGATTGTTTTTTTTTTTTTTTTTTTTTTTTTTTTTTTTTTGCAGTCTAAGTGAGATATCTAAGTTCTTTTCCAGAAATGAGGCATGTAATTGCTCCATTTCTGACATTTTTTTAAGCTTGTTTAACATAGATTTATAGCTAATGTGCATTTAGTTACTCCAGAAACTCGCACGATAAGAAAGTACAGACTTTCATACGTCCATAATCCTTTTTGTTGTTATGATGTTTACTTGATAAGTTTTGCCAACGAGCAAAAATACGAGGGCTGTTCAATAAAGAATGATCATAATCTTTTTAGTCATAATTTTTCGCACTAAAATTCTATCTTATTATATCCTGTTAACTTAATGTGAAACAAGTAGTAGTTTCATTGTTGGTACTCCTGGTTCCCGCCTATGAGAACCAGGCAAGCTCAGATATGTTCAGTATCGCCTACCGCTGTAGTGGAGATAACACGCGAGTAACAATATGCGGCTTTGAAATTTTGCTTTCGTCTCAACAATTCTTCAGTTGAAGCATATACAATGTTACAGGAGGCCTATAAAGAGTCTCTTCTTCCCTACAGCACATCTATAAGGTGGTTAATATGTTTGAAGAAGGGATACAATCATTTTCAAAGGAAGGTGGAACTGGTGCTCCAGTTACTGCTCTTACAGAAGAAAACATCAACACTGCTGCTGCCATTGTCAGAAAGGATCGACGAATTACCTTAAGATCACTTTCTAAAATACTTCATTGGGTGTCACCCACATTGGTGACAGAAACATTACACATGAGTCATGTTTGTGCGCGATAGCTTCCAAGACTGTTGATTCCCGAACAACAGGACATTCCCATGTAGGTCTGCATGCAATTAAAGTTGATTGATGTTAGAGGAAGATTCGGAGTTTCTTCCAAACGTGATCACTGCTGATGAAACTTGGCTACATCGTTTTGATCCTGAGAGCAAACAGCAAAGCTCAGTACCGAAATCTCCTTCATCACCAACCGTTGCTTCTGCTGAGAAAGTTATGGTGTTTTCATTCTTTGATATTCATGGAATGGTTTATTAATATGTTGTACCTGCACACACATGAGTAACTGGACAATACTACAGGGATGTCCTGAAAACACTGAAGTCCATATCAGGCGCAAAAGACCGCATTTCCGTGAAGCACGCTGGATGCTGCACCACGATAATGCGTTGCTGCATACTGCCAATGTTGTTGCTGAATATCTTGCAAAAATCAACGTGGAGTGCATCCCTCACCCTCCCTATAGTCCGGATTTAGCCCCATGCGACTTTTTTCTATTCCCTAACGTGAAGAAACGCCTTCGTGGGAGGCATTATCTATCATCAGAAGCAGTAGTGAAGGCTGCGGAGGCGATTTTGAAGGATCTCTCAAAAAATGGTTTCCAGCATGTCTTTGAAGACTGGCAGAAACGCTGGGACAAGTGCATCGCATTCAGGGGAGACTATTTTGAGAAGGACCATCAAAATTATGAGGATGAGTAAAGGTACGTTGTCAAAGAAATATTGTGATCATTGTTTATTGAACAGCCCTCACAAATATCGCTACAACAGTGGGAGAAGCGGATTAAGGTAAGACGGGGTATTCAACTTATTATTATGTTTTTTATTTACGTCCTCCAACGTGAGGTCATATTGAACGAGGGATGAAATGGGTGAAATAATACTCAAATGAGCCCAGAAAAATAGAGAGTGGACCTCGGAATTTGCTTGGGCGCTGTGGGAAAGAAGCAATCCATCTGTGGAATATATGTGTGCCATACATAAATAATAAGAATATACAAAAGTATAAATGTGTTATTTTGTTCTAAAGACTACATTATGCACTGAAGTGGAAAAATTCATGGTTTTTCTTTCCATTCCTATTCGTCCGCTATGTCAATATTTGCGGGTGATTTTCATTTGTTTCCCCTCCGAAAAAAAAAATTAAACGGAAGTATACAGAAAATAGTCATAAAAACTTAACATTTTAAGTCTAGAAAGTCCAGGCTTCAATATACGGTAAAACTTTCACATTTACCTTACAAATGAGGCTTTTTTGAAAGATTTTCAAAACATCGTTATAAGGTGAGTTTATTTAATAAAAAAACAAGTAAAGTTTTATTTAGATAGTTAAGCCAATCTGAAGCAATATGACTTAACAGTTGAATTACAGCAGGTTCTGTTACTGAATTACGTAACCAAGTTCTCCTAATCATAACAGACAACCTTCAAACAAAGTAACGTATTGGCAACATCTATCAGGAAATGTAAATGGTTATATATAATTCTAGCTATGTTTGTTGAAAATTTTGAGATTTGCCTTAAATTGCATGTTCCAGTAGAGCTGTAATTTCTACATATGACATAAAATTGGTGAGACGAAATTTTGAACATCTATGTCAACTTCAATGAGTATTTATTGTGATCAAAGTCATGTTACAAGCTGATTTTTGGAATCTCTACCACGTATAGAAAGAAGGGTAGGTAATATATTGCATCCAAATCTCCTGTGTTAAAATTTCACAGGAAGTAATGCATATTTTTTGTCTCCCCGAACATCTAATTACTTAAAATTTATATATATATATAAAATTTTAACGTTCACCATTATTTGACTTAACTGTAACTTTGGGTACTGCTATTATATATCCATTTCTGTGTTTACCTGGCATATTGAGAGGAATCTGTACGATAGGTTGGCTAATTGGATGTGAACCCTAGAATTTCTAACACAAGCATTCATGCTTCAGCCACCACTGGTTTTGGAATATGATTTATTTTAAGCCTAAATGCATAGAACTTTTATGCCATGTTGAGTTACGTTCATAAAGTTGATAAACGGTTTAGCTAAATTGCTTATATTTGTCAAAATTAGCTACTTCAGCAAAGAGAAAAAGTAAAATATAATGTCCTTTATATCAGATTCTTTTAACGTGGCTATAGACACTTACTTGCCTTATTGTTTAAAACATATTGAGGGAGGTTTGAAAATGTATGTTTATACCCCTTCCCTTTGAATGGGCAGCGTCTAAGACATACTCCAGTATTTTCCCTCCTTTTGGCAACAAAAGCTTGGGTAACGTGTAATTATCTGTTTTTACAACCATATTGTTGTTCTTGTGTTGCTGCAAAAAGGACAACAAAACAACAACCCTCTCGCTTTTAATTCGCCCCCAGCAACAAACCCCCATATCCTGCTTATTACTATATTTTCGTGTTTTTTTTCTCTCTAATATTTTATCGCCACCCTCCACGATCCCTCGCCACCCAATGGGAGGGAAACATATCGCTAATTATCCGAGTGGCACAAAACTTCATCTGTAGCAAGGCATTGCTTTTCATTAGCTGATATTTTTCTCCCATTCCAGTTTTACTTTAATACTGCGCCATTCTAATGGAGAATATCCGGTAATATCTCTAAAATTAAACATAGTGTCTTAATAGGCGAGCAAAACAACATGGAAATGAAAAACTACGGGGCTACCTTTATTCCTTACGCTTCATAAATGTTTTGCTTTTTAATATTTTGGTTCTATGGTCCCTTTTATATCCTCTCTGGCTTTTCGCGTTACTTCACAGGATGTAGCCATGCAATTATGTGGTTATTTTAGAACCTTTGTTACAGTTATAGAAGCGTTCGAGCAGATTTAGCTTATTTAGAGGCATCAGTTTATTTTAAATATCCTTTTTTATATATGAAAGAGAAAATATCTCACTGGAGCAAAACGTCCACATATGCAGATGCATTGCAATCGAAATAGCCTTTTAGAAACTCCTGATTAAAGTACATGTATTTACAAATCTTCTGCTCATTCACGTTAATTTTGTTAAATATTTGTAGATGTTATAATGGTAAAATGGGTATGTAATAAACTTTAGCATTGAACAAATATCCGAAGAATGGGTCGCTATTTGACACAACCGCCAAGGAAACTCTTTATAACAAGAGCTACTAAAACAGTTTTGAAAACTCCCGTGTGGTTTCCTTTTTAAGTCTTAAGATACAGAATTGGCCTTCCTGCTTAAGTTATGTGATATTTTTCACCAAAAGAACGCGAACTCAAGGGCCAGTTTAAAAGTTTTTTCGATCACACAATCACAGTCACTTTTATCCGCAAATTGTGGTGCCATTCTTCTTATTGCGCATTTTACATTAAATTATTCACCATATTATTGTTATACGTGAAAAATTAACACTAAAATCAAGGCTTGCCTTCTCACTACACTGGCAGCAAT
The DNA here is from genome assembly GCA_030765055.1 of Mantis religiosa. Taxonomy (NCBI): domain Eukaryota; kingdom Metazoa; phylum Arthropoda; class Insecta; order Mantodea; family Mantidae; genus Mantis; species Mantis religiosa. The sequence goes on along the minus strand of CM060956.1, from coordinate 103,270,630 downwards.
CGTGCTATAAACAATAAACTGAGGCCTCCAAGGTCACTGACATCCCATACGCTTCGAGTATGTCGGTGAGTGCCACTACCAAATAACAAGCTACTTAGAACTGGAAGATGTTACATGACCGGTCTCGGGGGATCTATCACCGACCGGCCCCGGCGGATCGATTACAAATTAACCTAATCCTTGTTTCACATATGCTTGCCCCGTATATCTTAACGGTCACGTGACCTCATCACCTCTCATTGGCTGCTATTGTAGTATAGACTGTTGTGCGGTAAAAATTAGTTCGTTATTTAACATCGTAATATATCTTTATGTTTGAAAAGAATTGGCAAATTTATACTTTCGTAACTGTTTAAATTAAATATATTACCCAACAGAGTTGATTTATCTGAAATGCATGATAATTCTTAAACGAAGTAAAGAGGAGGTTCCTTTGCTCTCAAGCACATGACACGATAGAACGTGATTTACCGATAGTAATGACATATTTGTTTATATGACTTTTATCACTGACCTTGTTTTGAACTGGATTAGTCATATATCGCCATTCGAAGGTGTGTTGTGCCGAGTGCGAGAGCTAAATTATTTTATTGAGCGTTTATTGCGCGTGTACTTATTATATGTATAATGGCAGAGTCTATCGCCAGTTTTTCGCTGAAGCGTCACAAGGGAAAACCTTTACAAAACGGCAAAAAAGAATGCTCGTGCATGTGTTTAATGCATTCACAGAGAAGAATCCGTCTTTGTCAGTGAGAGAAGTCAAACAGCTGTGCTCTGAACTTACAGGTGTGTTAGATGCGTAGGAACATCGCGACATGAATTTGAGACAACAGGAAAACTTATCACTCCAGGGGCGACATTGCTGTGTGACGAAGACGTTATTTAAAGACAATCAGACTGTACTGGAGACAAGTCGGGATACTTTTACGAGACATAGGTGAATGAAGGACACACGACAAGTATGGAGTGACACGACTTTTAAGACTGAAAGACAAGCATTTTTGCAAGGAATGTGTGCTGGTTTAGAAAAATCCCAGTGGAAAAGACCAAAAACCTTTCATTATATACTTGTTTCAGTTTCATTGCTTATTCATTCAATTTCCACTTGCTCAGTTTCATTATAAACTTGTATTTTTGTATGCCTTCATATTCTTATTTGTATGATTTTATCTAACTTCCTGGCAATTATTATGACGTTTACTGCAGGCTTAAATGTTACGGGAAGGCACCGCAAATGGCCTATGGCGCGAAAGCATTAGCCAATTAGGGTGAGGGGGAGGGTAGTTGCACGCGGAGTGATACATGTCAGCGGGCCAGGGTTATATGAATCAGAGATTAGCAAAATAACAAGCTACTTAGAACTGGAGCATGTTAGATGACCGGTCTCGGGGGATCTATTACCAACCGACCCCGGCGGATCGATTAATAATTAACCTAGTTGAAATCTTAGAGAGGGATCCCATAAAATGTCTATTATTCTTTGAACTAAAGATATTGTAACATTTCGATACATTTTCTTCAATTTATTAGCTGTTGCCGTGGGCAATAGAGGCAACATTTACACCACGCCACTTCCTATTTTAATCAAATGGCTTAGAGGGACTTTTTTTATGAAATTAACATTCTTAAAATAACTTCAAATGAAGGTATCGGTATCTTGAGCTTATGGATTTCTTCCTCACTGATTTTTCTGGAACGTTTTAATTGCACATTGAAAATGTTCCACTGCGTTATTTAGTTCGTAAACAATCTTATTAAAAATTCGGGCATTTTTTTTATTATTTGCCATAACAAGAATTCGCCATTACACTCTTTCCCTAGAGATATTACTTCCTTTCTCAACTGTTTTGTGCACACCTGCCAACGTATGGCTTTATTTACTGCACACTAAAGATAAAGCAATGGCTCGCGTTGCTAATAGCATAAAAACTAATACATACAACCATTAGCTATCTATGTTAGGGTTCAGTCTGTTAAGGACATCCCTACATAAGCACTTAAAGAAAATTATGATTATATTAAACACATAAAATGAGTTGGAGGTGAAGTTAAGATTTCGTTAGCTTAAGTTAACTGTAACTAGCTCACCGCATGAATTCCAAAGAGCAACCCCTTTTCAGGAGGCCTTAGCCCTTCATGGGACCTTTAGGCTATTCATTCATTTAATACTGGTAATTTTAGTTTTATCCGCTTAGTAATGTCGAGAAGCGCCAACCTAACTAATCGAACCATCCCAAATACAGGACTTTTTGCTTTTTACATTTAGATTGGCAACATCCTAGCGCATGCTCTATAGTGTGATGACTATGTCTACTTGCATTATGCGATAAACTTTTGCTAGGAAAGCATTTTAGCAGATATTTCAGTTGGTAAAAAGAATAGTTAAAGAAATTAAAATATGTAATGAAATAGAGAAATAATGTAAGGTAGTTGATGGTAAAACCATGACAACCTGATATGAGAGGAAACTGTTATGTCTAAAAGATGTTCCTTCTGCTTAAGGACGTCATAGGAGAAAGACGTACATTTGTGTCCCTCCGAGGTTGTACAGAATTATTTTTGAGTGTGCATTTAAGACGCACAAATAGCGTGTGTGTAGGAAAGTAATAATTAATACACCAGCAATCGTTTGTTAATGAACAACATTTATATTATTTAAATTTGTATCGCAATTTCAAAATGTTTCGAAAGAATTAAATCTTCATGTTTCAAAAAGAAAATAATTGTAAATTAATTGTTCTTTCACACTGCCCGTGTGTAGGCTAAAGTATGGACAGGTAGAGTCAGACTGAAAAATTCAATGCATAACCGGGAAAATACGAGTCAGTTGGAGAATTTAATGTCATATCGGCACGTTGGCCATAGTAGCTCAATGGTTAGAGCGGCTGGACGAAGACCAGAAGATCCGTGGTTCAAATCCGGCGCTGCGTTGAATTTTTCAGTCTGATTCTACCTGTCCAAAGAAAAGAATTATTTGTCCATTCTTCAACAATAGTAATACTAACTTTCTCTGCCCCGTTACCACGACCCTGGGAAAAAGAGCTCATCGCTCCAGAATTACTGATACGCTATACCGATCCATGGTTGCAGGGGAAATTTCTATATATTTTCAAGATCGTCACCAAAGGTGAGAAATTCATCAGCATCCACCTTCATCCCATTAAATCGCTTCAAAAAGATCTTGAAGCTGAGAAATTACCATCGCTGAAGAATGGACAGCTAATTCTTTTCTTTTTCAAACTTGAAGATTTAATTCTTCCGAAACATTTTCAAATTGCTATATAAATTTAAATATTATAAATGTTGTTCATTAACAAGTGATGACTGGTGTATTAATCAACTATTATTTTCTTACACACACGCTATTTGTGCATCTTAAATGCACACTCAAAAATAGTTCTGTACAACCACGGAGAGACGTTCTCCTGCGGCGTTCTTAAGCAGAAGGAAAATCTTTTAGACACATAACAACTTCCTCTCATATCACGTTATCATGGTTATACCATAACCTACCTTACATTATTTCTCTATTTCATTAAAAATTTCAATTTCTTTAACTATTCTTTTTACCAACATGAAATATCTGCTACACCATTAAGCATCTAAAAGACTCCTAGGTGAGCATATGCTTGTGTTTTAACTTTAACAAGTTTTCACACCGAAGGTAACCCGTAAAAATTAAAGCAAATTATGACGCTATAGGATAATTTGTATGATTCATACCGAACTGCCATACTAGTAATAACACAAACCAGAGTTTGACCTACTTATACCAAATTCCCTCCTAACACATATCTTATATCTTACGTGGTATACCCACAATATGGCATTGTATATTATTTTAGATAATTCGTCATTGTAGCCACCTGAGGCAACTTCTCCTATTTAATACAAATAATCTCTCCCTTATATTATAAACCTAAATCTAATTTTGCTTGGTTTGTTGTTCTCTTTGGGGTCTGTTTACATTTATAGAGTCGGTTACATTCAAAACAGTATTTCTGACGAAGTTTATACACCGAATTTTTATCCATAGTAAAATACTTATTAATATTCATATAAGAGAAAATAAAACCTTGGAAGTAAGTATTTTATGCTGTCTTTTCGTTTCTCTGCTTCTCCCCCCTCCCGGCCCCATTTTCAGAAACCTTTTTTGTAGAGCAAATTGAGTGAGAACTCACGGCTGATAGTGATTGTGAGACCCTTGAGACAACTTCTTCAGATCAATTCCCAATAAGATATATTTGGAACCAGGTCGTACGTCAACTTTGTTTTACTGCCCGTATCCAGCATATTGAGGACCAGTTACTGGTCAACTGGCTTCGAGAATATACGACGGCTGTATGACGCCCTTACCAAGCAAATTCATGCATGTATCCGGGCAAGAGCAGCTACAAGTGGTGTGGTGCCGACAATCTAGCTGAAATGTGTCACTCTGTTTTGGAATCATCAAAAGTTTAATTTCACTTCTTACATTCCTTCTAGATGTTCAAACATTTTGTTAGGCAGTGTATGTTTGTGTGTGCTTTTATGTGTGATTTAACAAACACAAAATATTGAACCTATTTTAAGCAGAAAAACAATGTTGGGCATGGTTTGTATTCTGTAAAAGTAAATTTTGTTAGGGAAAAGTTACATGATAATCTTAGAATTGCATCCGAGCGATTTTGGTATCTATCAGACTTAAGTTGTGCTGTAAAATGTGCTCCGGAGTTCTGAAAGTATGCGTTTTTCTGTTAAATTTAGATAATTTTAAGACAGGGCGGGTCTTATATCCTGGGCATTAAACAAGTCATAAATTAATATCGATTCTCCTAACAATAATGGTGTCAAGTCAGCTATTTATATTGCAATAGGAATCGCCATAACTGCAGTTGTGGCCACCAGAGCGCTGGACGTGAAGTAAACAATCTTTTGTAGAGTAACACATGACTATCGACCCACATATCCTTCCGCTAATGGAAGTAGCACAGACATCTGCTTGCCTCCCAAAGGAGTGCGGGTGTTTCTCCACCACAGGATGGCCAGGGAATAAGACTATCTACTTCTTTTACCTCCCAAACTTCTGATGACTATTTCCAATACTACATTAAGTAAATTACCTAAGAGTGAGTATGAAACTGTTTCTTCTGTTTCCAATTATAGTATTTATAATATTTAAAACTGCTTTTGTTTGATTCAGGGGAGTTAAAACGTGTATTTTCAGTAAATCTGAGTTTGGCATTGTTTGCTTGAAATGCAATACTCCTCTACTTATCGTAAATACGCGGAAGAGAGTTTGTCTTTTCGCACTTGTTATAAACTTGGGTTTTCACTTAAGAAAGAAACGGCTATAAACATGATGTAATGCGTTTTAGCAGGAACGAAGAGAATTTCTAGAAGAAGGTAAAGTGTGGAACACAACGTCTGTTCTTCTTGCAAGACCATAAATATTTTAGTTATCAACTAACTTACATCTCAGAGGAGTGAGAAGTGTGACTGCCGCATAATATGTATCAACGGTAAACGGTTAGGAAAGACACAGAAGATATAGGAGTTCTTGCTATGAATCTCGTGTTGCGAAAGTTGGTAAACAAGATTTAAACTGTTAAAGTCACAACTCACGGAGATAATACACCCTTGTCAAAACAATTTTCTTCACAATAGATCGAAATTTACTAGCTTTCGAAACGAAAATAGCAAAGAACTTTACGCTAAATTATCTATTATTATTCCATGCTGCATGATAGCGGAAAACACTACAGAAAAACAAATGACTGGGAGATAACAACTGCACTACGTTATTTACATATAAAACCTAACATAACCTCTCATTCTACAGTATATATGTACAAAATATGATTTGTTACTCTTAAATCTATTTCTCTACTCATCTTACAAACCATTAATACAAACGTTTATCATTATACTCATTTTAATTTCATTCAGATCAACATTTAGAGAAACCTGTAGGTACAATAGAAACATACTAGGGTTGATACCGAAATTAAAGTTTGCAATAAGTAAAGAATCATAATTGATTTCAAAGGAGTCTTGTATGTTTGTTACGACACGAACAGGTGTAGTTGGTTGAGTTGTTATAACAAAAGAAATATAAGAAACAGTGTCCTTAACAGATTTCTAAAGGGTGGCACTTGACTTTGAATAGGATCTTCTTCGGACCATTCATAATGGCATGACAAAATAATCACAAAAGGGAATCTTTGGTTGAATAATGGGCTTCCAGAAAGTGAAAGCTACATACTCACACGCAGCTGTGAGGACAGTCAGTCAGTTTGTGGCTGGCAAGCCATTAAGAAAGTCCGAGGCGTGAGGGCGATTAGGGCAGTCCTCTTGATCTGTCTTGGGCCAGGCAGACCAGAAATGAGAGAAGATATTTGTCGGTTCATATATACGTGAAGAACGAATTAAGTTTTATCGAGTAATAAGTGTTTCACATATAGTAACTCTAAACAGTGATATTGGTAACCCTTGGTCGGCAACTTCAAGTTTGATGTTCGGATAAAAGAGCAGTCATTAAACCAGTTTGAAACGGACATTACAGTGTCATTAAAACTATCCTTCTCACACATATCCATGCATACCATATGAGAAAACTCATTGATTTACCCTGAGCCACACATTATATTGCTTCAAATTGTAGCCCCAAGTGGAACTCTTTGCTCGCCAATATAATCGCTTCAAATTGGCGCGCCAACTCGGGACTCGATACCAGAAGAAGGTTTGACAAGAGAAGCAGATTCAACCCGAGAAGGAGGTTAAACCCGAGAAGGAAGTTCAACCCGAGAAGGAGGTTCAACCCGACAACGAGGTGCAACAGGAGAAGGAGGTTCGACACGAGGACGTTCGACAACAAGTAGCTCTACAGCAGTCCTACTGGAAAGAAGAAAGGAGGCCGGCATCATCAGCGGCATCAGGGGCTAGTAAAACAATCAAAGGTACAGCGTGTTAAATTATATTATCTACTAGACAATTGTGAATGTGTTTGAGGAGTAAAAAAAGTGTTAAGTAAAACTTTGTAGAAATCGAAGCAAGTATTTTCGAGGTAATTAAGGGAATGTTCGAAAGTTTAATAAAAGACAATGAACGTTTTAGAAAAGAGATGAGAAATGACCGCGAAAGTTTAAGTGAAAGTTTAAGTAAAAAGTTAGATGATATGCATCAAGGTTTAGGTAAAGTGATAGATGATAGGAGTAGTGAGTAGATAGGTAATAATCATCAAAGTTTAAGTTGGGAAATAGACAGTAGCAACCAAACGTTTCAACAGATAGGAGAAAAGAGAGGTGATAGTATTGAGATATTAGCGGCACGAGAAGTAGAACTAGGAAAGAAGATAGAGAATGAACAAGTGTTAGAGAATGTCAGGAAATTTAGTCAGGAAATAGAGAATGTAAGAGAAAAAGCTGGTCTGGAAATAGACAGTGTAGGGAAAGATGTTAGTGAGGAGACGGAGAACGCTGAAAATGAAGTTTTGCATGTAGCTAATGAAAGGACAGATAGTGAAAACAGAAAACTGAGGGAGGAAGTAGCACAGAAATTAGACAAAGAAAGAGAAATAGCTAGAAAAGAGTTAGAAGAAACTTGGAGTAAATTGGAATTATTAGAATGGGAAAATACGGTGACAAAAGAAACTGGAGTTTTCAATCTAGTTAGTGAAAGGTCAGATAGTGAAAACAGAAAACTGGGGGAGGAAATAGCACAGCAATTAGACAAAGAAAGAGAAATGGCTAGAAAAGAGTTAGAAGAAACTAGGAGTAGATTAGAAGTATCAGAATGGGAAAATAGAAAACAGACGAGGAATGTGGAAGAAACCACCAGTCAAATAAACGAGGTAGCAATAGAGGTCATGGTGACAAAGGAAACATTGAAAAACAGTCAAAATCGAGGGAGAAACGAAAGATAAATATTAAAATATTTTGGGCAAGGGGCAGAGATCCATCAGAATATATGTAAGAAAGATAGGAAAAGATATCGATGTACAATACCTAAGCTAGATATGCAAAATTCATTGGGATTTAGAATAAATAAGTATTTTGTTCATGGAAAAGTCCGCAAAATTACTTTGTATTTTCTAAGTACGTTGTGGGATGATGAATTGCCTTGTAAATGGTGGGAACTTAGGCTAAAGTATTTAAAATTACCATAACAAATTGTAAAATGAGAAGAAACCCAAACTTGTAAAATGTATATGTTAAGTATAAACAGTGTAGTGTAAAATTTATAGGTTAAGTATAAACAGTATAGTGACAGTGCAGTGAAAATTGAAGCTAAACAAGTGAAAAAAGTGAAAATTATAACATTGAAAGACTTTGGAAATAATATTGATATAAAATCCTCGAGAATTATTCGGAAATGTTGTATGAGTAAAAGAAAAAAAATCAAAATAAGAACATTGAAAGACTTTTGCAAAGAATATTTATGTAGAATCCGGAAGAAGAATTGAGAAATGTGTATAAAGATATTATTAATGTACAATGGTTTAAACATGGTAGTGTATATTTATGAATTGTTCTAAGTGTGGCAATAATATGAATTAATTTTAAGTAGATCAGATGGAGAAAGAGAGAGAGAGAGATGATGGTGTACAATGAAGTATTTTCCATTGAGTGATATATAAAAGTTGAAAATTGCATATCAAAGTGTTGATAAATGTTAAAATAAACTATTGTTATGTAACCATGTGAACAATTTTTATGAAATGTCATGCAAAATTAACGTTGTGAAAAGAAACTGTAAAACGAATTGGAAGTTGCTGACAAATGTCTAGTATTTGCGTCGTATTCGGGGAAGACATATGTATTATTTTATTATCTGATAATAAAATAATATCTATGGGGGCATTTGGTACCGAAATTAAGAATTGCAATTTATAAGGAATCATGATGCATTTCAGAGGAATTTTGGTTCTTTGTTCAACACTTGCACGTGTAGTTGAGTCAAATAGCAGTTTGGGGTGAATAGATGTTTTAACAAAAGAAACGTAAGAAACATTGTCCTTAGCAGATTTCTGAGGGATAGCACTTGACTTGTTGAATGAGGTATTCTTCGGAACCCTAACAATAAGGACAATTTCAAAATAGTCACAAAGGTAATCTTTGTGAAAAGAGTGATTCCAGAAAGTGAAAGTCACATGTACACCCACGCGCATCTGTGGTCATTCCTTCAGTCCACGTCGGGAGGCCGATTAGGGCGGTCAACTTCTGTCTTGGGCCAGCAGACCAGTAGTCGAGTAATAAGTATTCCGCCTTCAGTAACTTGAACAGTGATATTGGTAATCCTTGGTCGGCAACTTCGAGTTTAATGCAATAATAAAAGAAGCAGTCATTAAACCAGTTTGAAACGGGCATTCCAGTGTAATTAAAACCATCCTTCTCACACGTATCTACGCATACCCTGAGAGCAGCCTCATTGCTTTACCCCGAGCCAAACAAAATTGCTTCAAACGGTAGCGTGAAAGTGGAACTGTGTGCGACTCCCATTATTTACCTTTGGTTCGCCAATAATTTTTGCCTATAATTGCCGCGCCAACGTGGAACTTTGCTCGACAAAGAACTATCACTATAGGGTGCACTCAAATTTTCTAAGATCTGGCCACTAGATAGTAATCCATCCGAACCAAATTATAGTATATATTTCATATTTTCAATGCATAACACCAGCTTATTACATTTCTGAAAGATGAATGTCTGGTAAATAAAAACTCTATGGATTCTGTAATCATCTGAACTTCATTTCATTCATTGTCCTATATGACGTAACGTTAGAGGTTTTCCCTTATCCTGCAAGATGAATGTCTTGTAACTATAAGCTCTATGTACCCTGTACTCCTTTGGACATCATTTAATTCACTGTCTGATACGACTTAAAGTTGGAGGTCTTCCTTTACCCTGAAAGATGTATGTCTGGTAACTATAAGCCCTATGTAACCTGTACTCATTTGAACATCATTTCATTCATCGTCCGATATGACTTAACGTTGGAGGTTTTCTCTTATCCTGAAAGATGAATGTCTGGTAACCCCAAGCTCTATATACTCTGTATCACTGTGTGATACGACCTAAAGTTGGAGGTTTTCTCTTATCCTGAAAGATGAATGTCTGGTAACTGTAAACTCTATGTAACCTGTACTCAATTGAACATCATTTCATTTATCGTCCGATGTGACTTAAAGTTGGAGGCTTTCAATTATCCTGCAAGATGAATATTTGGTAACCCCAAGCTCTATCTACTCCGTACTCATTTGGAAATAATTTATTTTACTGTCTGATACGACCTAACGTTGGAGGCCTTCCTTTATCCTGAAAGATGAATGTCTGGTAAATATAAGCTCTATGTACCCTGTAATCATTTGAACATCATTTCATTCATCGTCTCTTATGACTTAAAGTTGGAGGATTTCTGCCATCCTGAAAGATGGATATCTGGTAACTATAAGCTATATGTGCCCTGTACTCATTTCAACATCATTTCATTCATCGTCCATTATGACTTAACGTTGGAGGTGTTCCCTTATCCTGAAAGATGAATGTCTGGTAACTCTAAGCTCTACGGATATTGTACTCATTTCAACATCATTTCATTCATCGTCCAACATGACTTAACGTTGGAAACTTTCCCCTATCCTGAAAGATGAATGTCTGGTAACTACAAGCTCTCTGTACCCTGTATTCATTTGAACACATTTCATTCACTGTCCGATATGACTTAACGTTGGAGGATTTTCCTTAACCTGAAAGATGAATGTCTGGTAATTATAAGCTCTATGTACCCTGTACTCATTCGAACATCGTTTCAATCATTGTCCGACATGACTTAACTTTGGAAGTTTTCCCCCATAAGGAAAGATGAATATCAGGTAACTCTAAGCTCTATGTACCCTGTAATTATTTGAACATCATTTCATTCATCGTCCGATGCGACATAACGTTCGACGTCTTCTTTTACCCTGAAAGATGAACGTCTGGTAACTATAAGCTCTATGTACCCTGTACTCATTAGAACATCAATTGATTCATTGTCCGATATGACTCATCGTTGGAGGCTTTCCCTTGTCCTGCAAGATGAATATCTGGTAACTCTCAGCTCTATGTACCCTGTACTCATTTGAACATAATTTCATTCATCGTTCGATATAACTTAACCTTGGAGGTTTTCCCTTACCCTGAAAGATGAATGTCAGCTAACTTTAAGCTCTATGTACCCTGTACTCATTTAAACGTCATTTCATTCATCGTTCGATATAACTTAACCTTGGAGGTTTTCCCTTACCCTGAAAGATGAATGTCAGCTAACTTTAAGCTCTATGTACCCTGTACTCATTTGAACATCATTTCATTCATCGTCCGATGTGACTTAACGTTGTAGGTCCTCCCTTACCCTGAAAGATGAATGTCAGGTAACTGTAAGCTCTATGTACCCTGTACTCATTTGAAAATCATTTCATTCATCGTCCGATATGATTTTGGAGGACGTAAACTAAAAATAAAATTTCAATAGACTGGCAGGAAGGGTGATATTTATTGGCTTCGTTAAAAGATAAGGCTGCTTTTAATCCAGCGTCTGAATTGCCTTTTCCTCCGAGAGAATATGTATTCTGGTGAATTCACTGAATGGACGACTATAAGGTTAATACAGAAAGAAGATATCCCAATTAAATTTTGATGTGTCCAAGTTGTTGTTAAATTCAACACATAGGATGCGGAATGCTGAAGCAATTATTAAACCGTGGCCTTCTCCATGATTTGGAGGGAGATCTACCCAAAAGTCGGAACGCCTTAGGGCATTATCCCGCTTCTTTTGGAGGTGACAAACTGAGGTATGTATTGTTGAGCGGGAAATACGTGGTTGTAATCCCGGCTATGGCATTGATTTCTTCAGTCTGACTCTACTCATTCAAACCTCAGCCTACACACGGTTAGTGTAGAAGAAATGATTATTTCCATCAATTTACCTGAATAACATAGGTTTAACTATGAAGCCTGGGACTTAAGTACTTACAGCTTATTAAGTCGCCACCGAAGGTGTGTGTCTCATAGCATATGAGAACCCCTGGTGGTCTACTGGGAAACACACGAGTTAGTTGGAGAATTTAATGTCATGTCGGTATGTTGACCATAGTAGCTCACTGGTTTATAGCAACCGCAAGTAGAGCGGGAGATCAGTGTTTCAAATGCCGGCTATGGAATTGAATATTTCAGTCTGGTTCTACTCATCCAAACCTCAGCCTACAGAAGGCTAGTGTGGAAGAAATGATTATTCTCATTTTCTTCATCCAACAGACGGATTCTATGGCTTTCAACATGAAGTATAATATCTGTAGAGTATTTTCAGCTTGCGAAATTTAAATTTGGTAATATTGTTTCAACGAAGTCTCAACAATGACAGGGTCATTTGTTTAAGTGCTTGCTGGACTAGATATATTTTAAAGCCCGGATTTTAGGACGATTAAGCTATGTCAAAAATGCTAACCTACTAATAGCTGCCTATATCTGCATATATCTGCCTATATCTCATACTACAGCTGTCGTTTTCATTTACTATGAGTTGTAGTCATAAAATTTGGGCAGTTAGTTTCGTCACCTCGTCTAGTTTCTTCTATTGAGATATTTTAATGTGCAATTTTGCATTATATTCCATCGCAATATTAATATAGTACTTGTAAATGTGTCATACATGACATTAAGGTAATGGAGAATACGCCTGAGAAGCAAAGAAAACTTAAGTGATTAAGGAGGGTTTGTAAATCCATGTAGATTTCTGCATTGGCCTACCTTGGTAGCGTAGATGGTAGCGTGTCTGCTTCACGTTCAAAAGGTCCCGAGTCGAATCTCGGTGAGAGTGAGTTACCTGGATAAGGTTTTTCCGGGGTTTTTCCTTATCCTTAAAGACGAATGTCTGGTAGTAAGCTCTATAGACCCTGGGCTCATTTGAGCATCGGTTCACCCATTTCATTCACCGTGCGATATGACTTAACTTTGGAGGAGGTCAAATTTAAAAAAAAAAGAAATAGGTATTAACGTAAACTGTTTTCGTTAGATCAAACCCCATTTCCAGCGCAATTTCAATTGTTTCTCAAATATTTTCTCCGCTAACTGCATGTAAAATCATTTTTGTTCCACAAAGAAATCTTTTAATATCAGTATCCGCTTGACTTCTCTAAACATTCTTAAAATTCCTGCATCTCTTCAGACTAACGTCTTTATACATATTTTATTACATATTCCGTGTGGGTGCAAGCGATTAGGAGAATGCAGTAGATTCAGATAATAGTCACAATTTTAACAGTCTGTTACTATGTCGTGGCTTTGAGATTTGTTCTCTTTGTATGACTTCGAGGGAAAAACTTGAATAGTGATTTTGGAGTTCAGCAAATATAAAGTATTTCATAACTCCAGCCAATAATAAAGAATATATTGGAAGTGGGTACTACTGCGAAAAAAGTTAATTGAAAAGCTATGTAATATAAAGAAGTTTTACGGTTTACAGAAAACGAAGGTTCATTATACAGAATGTTTTTCAATTCATGTTACATATGTCTAAGACAAATGCAGGGGACTGAGTAGACAATATTTGGACAAGCAATTTTGTCTGGAATCGAACCGATTCCGTGCTAATATCTTTACAATGTGTCGGATGTGACGGTGTTGTTTTACAATCGGATAGACAGTAAAATGACGTCAAAAGAGTTGAACGTCAATTCTGTGAGGTACAGAATTAAATGACATTTGACTCATTACATAGAGCCCGCCTCGGTAGCGTAGATGGTAGCGTGTCTGCCTCACGTTCAAGAGGTCCCGAGTTCGAATTTCGGTCAGGGTGATTTACCTGGATAAGATTTTTCCGGGGTTTTCCCTTGTCCTTAAAAAGACGAATGTTGGGTAACTAAGCTCCATGGACCCTGGACTTATTTGAGCATCATTTCACCCATCGTCCTATATGACTTAACGTTGGAGGACGTAAATTACAAAAAAGGTCATTGTATGGAAAAATCGAAAGAAACAAAAACACTACACTGATCACAATAACATTTGTGTCAACAGTAGAAAAATAATTGTTTTCTGCTCCTAATGTGTCCCATACAGTACAGTAGAATACAGTATGAAACTGCTAACTACAATAGAGGCTCAATGTAACGACCACCAATGTCATTGCATACATTGTAACAATGAATTAGATTCCAGTGCTCTCCTTCCATCACTCTTGAAGTCCCGATAATTACTCTTGCAGCGGCCATAATTCGTGCGAGTAGTTCTTCCTAGGTCTCTACAGCGGTCTCATACATTATACTCTTCATACAACCCCATAGCAAATAGTCCATTGGCGTTAAATCCGGCGATCGTGGAGGCCATGCATTAGGACCACCCCAGTCTATCCATCTTTGCCCGAATCTTTGGTCAAATTTTGCCGAACGCGATGTGTAAATTGCGACGCTGCACCATCATGTTGAAACCACAGTTCCTCCTTACATTCAAGATCAAGGTTGAAATCGATGAACAGAATTCTTCGTGGAAATTGCTGCTCATAAATGCATCACTGCAGAAACCACTTGCAGAAGTCGACACATGGTGCGGAATCTCCAGGTTGCAACGCCTGTACCTTTTAAAGGTGGCAAGAATGTAGTTGATGGATAGAGTCAACATGAAAAATTCAATGCCATGGCCGGGATTTGAACCACGGATCTACTGGTTTCCGTCCAGTCGCTCTTAACCTTTGAGCTACCATGGTCAACGTGCCTTCCTGACATTAAATTCTCCAGTTGACTCGTATTTCCCCGGTAGACCACTAGGGGCTCTCGCATCCGAGATTCACCGTTCGTGGCGACTTACTATTGTAAGTATTTAAGTCCCAGGCTTCATCATTTAACTCTTATTATTTTAGTTAATTGATGGAAATTAATCATTTCTCCACACTAGCCGTATATAGGCTAAGGTATTTGATGGATAGAGTCAACATGAAAAATTCAATGCCATGGCCGGGATTTGAACCACGGATCTACTGGTTTCCGTCCAGTCGCTCTTAACCTTTGTGCTACCATGGTCAACGTGCCTTCCTGACATTAAATTCTCCAGTTGACTCGTATTTCCCCGGTAGACCACTAGGGGCTCTCGCATCCGAGATACACCGTTCGTGGCGACTTACTATTGTAAGTATTTAAGTCCCAGGCTTCATCATTTAACTCTTATTATTTTAGTTAATTGATGGAAATTAATCATTTCTCCACACTAGCCGTATATAGGCTAAGGTATTTGATGGATAGAGTCAACATGAAAAATTCAATGCCATGGCCGGGATTTGAACCACGGATCTACTGGTTTCCGTCCAGTCGCTCTTAACCTTTGAGCTACCATGTTGACTCTATCCATCAAATACCTTAGCCTATATACGGCTAGTGTGGAGAAATTATTAATTTCCATCAATTAACTAAAATAAAAAGAATGTAGTTGCTCACGAAGCACCTTCTACATCATGCTGTTAGAAGTATTCATCGCAAGTGCAATTGTTCGCGTTTTTTGTTGATGGGTCCTCTTCAACGTAATGTAGTACAGCTTCTTCATATTCGGGCTTGCGGCGTCTTCTTGGAGCACCACAGTCGTGCCTATCGACGGCGAAGGCACGTCGTTCTTGGAGCTGTTGCACAATTCTGGTATTTGATGGAGTCCCAACAGAGGTAAAGATATACCATATGAATCTCATGGTAGGAATAACAGCGTATAGGTCAGGAATAAGGGCACAAAAAATGCGTCTAAAGAAGGATGTCAAAAGGATAAGAGGAGTACAACGACAAGGACTAATTAAGAGCATTGGTGCAACGAAAACCACACCTACAATGGCCTTACTGGTAGCGATGGCGATATGGCCCTGGGATCTGATAATCAGACAACGAGGAGTAAGATTCTGGCTTAAGGAGGGAAAGCACATGAAGGTTGAAGAAATAATAGGGGGTCCATTCGCCACAAGATCAGAAATAGCACAGAAGCTACTTGCTGAATGGCCACAGGAATGGGAAGGTATACCAGAAGGAATAAGAACGCATGAATTATATCCTAATATCAGAGAAGATTGAAATTAAAAGAGATACAACCCAAAAGAGGAGGAATACACTATTTTACTGGACATGGGTCGTATAAAACCTATTTTAAAATGATTGGGACATATGTGAAAGAACAGATTTACCTGAACACGCCATGTTCGAATATGCAAAATACGAGGAGGACTTAAAACAACAAAGGAAGTCACTGCAAGGAAAGCAAATATGCAACATCAGGAATGTACAAGACCACAAAATACTGGAAGAAATGGCAGAGATAATATCAGGGAAAGTAATGAAAGAATACTATCAACAACGACAAGAATGGGACGTAAGAAGGAGAGAGCGACGGCAAACAGGATCAATTATAATGGGAACAACACCAAGAAGGTCGGAAAGATTAAGGCAAAGACAACCCAGAGTTACAACACAAGCAGAAGAGGCAGGGAACAAGAAGTGAGGGATCAATTGGAACAACAATTAACACCGGACAGGATAAATCGAAAAAGGCAGTATTGGACATCAGTATGGAGAATGGGAAACGGTTTCAGTACCATAACGGAGGAAGATATAGAGGAGGATTACTAATGTGGTATAGGTTAGAGTAGATATAGGATAGGATATATCTGCACAGATTATGTAATCTTAATGAAATAGATAAAGAATGTTAGAAAATAAACAAAATTTGCACACACTTGTGCTCTGACATAGCCTCTAAATGCCAGGGCAGAAGATGAGTAGATTTTATTCATTATTATTACTTTTTTTATTTGATGGAGTCGTGCGTTGTAGATAACCCTCTTGGTACAACCGACGAGTTGCTCTTCCATTCCTTTCCGCGGCGGTGTACACTAACACCATGTCCGTGTATTCTTCAAATGAGTACTCATCCATGTTTGTCAGAGATGCACAGCCACGTAAATGGGACTCCAGGCATGATACTACAGCAGCGGAAACGCCATGTGACATCAGTTATCGCCTGACGTCATATACTGACTATCAGGTTGCATAACAAAATCTGCAAAGGCGGTCCTTGTAATGATTGTAGCACTGGAACGGTTCGGTTCCGGACATGGGTTGTCCTTCAAAATATTGTCTTCTCAGCCCCTTTACTAGCCCTAGAAGTTTGTAAGATGAATTTTAGAACACACGGTATATGATGTTTTATTCCTGTCCCACATTGCACCGTTCTTTGACGAAGTTTTATGAATATTTAATTTGGGTTCATTAAACTTGGTCTTAAGTGACTTTTAAGATGAAATCCCAGCCGTAACATGATGATACTTCTCCCAAGGCGTCGTCTCGGAGAGACGTTATTCTTCTCCTCAAGATATAATTTACAATACAAAATAAGTTGCTGGATTTCTTTTTAAATATAGCGATTTTAATTACTGTTTAAATTGACACAAAAAGTTATAACACAAGTGAATTGATAACCTCTCCGTTGTATTCACCCATCAAGCGTCCTTTTACTATAAATGATTAAAATAAAACCTGTACGTCTTTCCTCTATATACAAAGGTCAAACTTAAAGTCCACGCGTGTTATTCGCTTATTAAATTATTATCGTCTTTACACAGGTATCTGTACTCTTCGACGATTAAAATAATTCTCTCGCGTCTTGCGAGGAAATTATTGATTTTTCCTTCCCTATAGCAGTCACTTGTTCCTTTATCTCTACGCCATTTTAGCAATCTACACATATAGAAACCTCTTAATTATTTTTATAATTTCAATTCTTAATTCAGTTAAATCATTATAATATTTAAAAAAATCGTTAAATAATTTTATATTTTAAATAAGATTATAAAATAAATAAAAAAATATGCATTTTCTCTTTCGGGGTTGAATCCAAAACCACTGTGACACAATAATTATATAATTCAGAATGAAGGGGACCGCCAATTGGCATCAAGTCATTGGTAGATTGTCCCAAAGGAGGAGGAAGTTCTTTACCAAGAGCATATCATCCTGCCATGCAGCGCCGAGACTACCACCAACATTTCTACCCAGAAAGAGACCACCAGTTGAGAGATAATATGAAATGATAATGGAGATGAAATAGAGGGACAGGGAATTCGGAGGATGTAATTAACCTATCCAGCATTCGCCTGGCGACCCGAGAAAACCCCGAAAAGCTTTATGGGTCAGGAATCAAACCCGAACCATCCGAATGCGGGCCACAGACAGAATAGCCTGAGTCATACCATTCGGTTCATAAGCTTATAAAATAAATGAAATTTTCGAAGGAAAAAGAAAAGTGATGGAACTCCTAAACTGCAATATCACTTATTCCTTCGGTATAACTTTAAGTGGAGATAATCTAGGTTCACTGCAAGTATTGCAAAGCTTGAGGGGATACATGGACGGAGCAGAGAGAGAGAGAGAGAGAGAGAGAGAGAGAGAGAGAGAGAGAGAGAGAGAGAGAGAGAGAGAGAGAGAGAGAGAGAGAGAGAGAGAGAGAGAGAGAGAGAGACAGGGAGAAGCATCATTGGTAGAGCCATGGCGGACTCTATACAGACGGAAAGGCTTTCACCTCTCTTCGCTAAGAGCGTGACGTCACTGGGCCGTTTGGTCAAGAATGCATAGCTTGATTCGTGTCAGTATCAGGTAGAATTACATTCTGAAAATGCCGTACAAGTGCTGTGTCCCTCATTGCAAAAGCAATTATACATTAAACGGTGTTGATAGTGAAGACTTTTATTATTCCTAAAGACAAAATATTGCGTGGAAAGTGGGTAAGAAATGTCCTAAGATATAGCGTCGTCTGTATTAACCATTTTGAAGCAGATTGTATTTAATGTAAAATATCCTGCCTGGATTCAAAAGCAACAAATAGTATTAGTGTATGGAAAGCCTAGGCTAAATTTAGTTCCATTCCAGCATATCTTTCTAAAAAGCCACCGACGAAAATAAAGAATCTCGAAGAAAGAGCTACCAATATTAAAAGAAGCAAATTAACTGCTGAGCATCAAGCTGGTAAACATGCTGTTGAAGAGGACAAAATAACGAAATTTGAAGATTTAATAATGGGAATTGAGAAGAAATGGCCTGTTATATAATTACAAAACAGGTCAATCAGTTTTAAGATTGGAAGTGGTAATCTTATTGTCTGTAGTATTAACTTAGAATCTCTGTCATTATAATTCTATATGAATGTAGAAAGAAATCTGCCAATTTGTTACCAAGGCCTCAGTGACATTCATGCATAGGATTTATTGTTGAAAAGGTGGAGCTGTTTGCACTTACTTCATACATTCATTAACACGAATTTTTCGCCTTATGTGACCCGACGTTAAGAGCACAGAATATCTAAACTGAGAAATCTGAAACAAACTTTAGTAAATAGTAATGATGATACTTTAGCTGTAGAAGTGGAATTTTTTGGAACTGTTCTTCTTGGCTTTATTATCAAAGAAATTGTATTCACCTCGCATGATTATGATAGCCTTCATTATTTACATGCCATCACAAATTTGTTACGAAACATTTAGAGCAAAAGAAAATCTTGTTTATGCCTCACCCTAGATATCTGCAACAGCTTATAACTTCATTAAGAGTATATCCAAAACAGAACTGTTAGAATGATAATGTTCTAAAAGCTGTTGGCGATTAGTTATCAGGACTGGAAAATAGATTAGTCTGGAACTAGATGAAATATATGCTCATGAGGAAATAGATTACAAGTATAGAAAAATTACTATTTTCGCAGAAAATCGCGACCATCTCACTGAGGCTAAAACAGTTCTCGCATATTTAATATTGTTACCCAATCGTCGAGCATACGATCAGCTGGCGGAAAGAGATGGCCAATAGAGGGGGAGTTATGGCATCGAGTTCACGCCTACTCGTGTGTCGGAATGGCTCTTACTGTGGGAGTAAGAGAGATGGACAGCGCTAAAGCCACGCCTACGCCAACGCGCAGCGCCAATGACGTGGCGAGGAGAGACGGCGTGGAGAGGGAAGGAAACAGAAATCACTGGTTTCTTCTTCTCTGCTTGCCTAGAAAGATCGTGAAACGCTGAACGACTTCGCCTCATGTGTAGAAACTTCCAGATACAGCTATATGTCTGTATAAGCGATGCGTTGGACGAGTCAGTCTGTTTTGAGTCTTGAGCTGTTTCAGTGTTTTAAGGCAAGGCGAGTAGCGAGTGTAGTGTGGAATTGCGTGCGGCGAACTGGTGAATTGTGATTATGAGTGATACGTAATTGTGTGCGGTACGTAATTGTGTGTGGTACGTGATCCTGCTGTTATCTGAGCTGTATAAGTATATTTCGGCGGAAATAAAGAACATTTGAACTTGTGCAACTTGGGCTTTTAATTTCACGAACCCACAAAGTCACAATATTTTCTTCATTTTCTAGCTTCAAACATGTTTCCCTTCATCCTGTAAAAACAATATCAGGTTCTGAAATGGCCGATATAACAAGAATGGCTGTGGAAATCGTTGAAAACAGTGGCTTCAAAGTATTGTGTGTCATTTTAGATAACAACAAAATAAATTAGAACATGTTTTCCATTTTAAGTAAGGAATCTAAAGATGAATGTACGTTGTTCATGCCTGAAATTGATATAATTTTTATTGTATGTACTGTCCACTTGCTGAAAAGCATAATAAATAATTGTCTAAATCAAAAGGATCCGAATAAGACATTTTCATTCCGTGATTTTGAAATTTCCAGTAAAACGTATAGTGAACATGCGGAATTTAATCATATGGGCACTGCATACAAGAATGAAGGAGATAACATTGTAAAAAGGGGGTTACAAATTAAATTAAAAGACTTTATACCCCATTAATATTGAAAGACGAGTATCCCTTGATTACGTAATTTAGGTAATTAATTGATTAATTAATTTGATTAGGATTGTTTGATTGCAATTTGGAAACCAGAACGAAAGAACATTTTCCGATAAATTGGTCATTTAACCATGAAATAAATCCTGAAGTTAAATTATTAAAACAATTAAATGGTCCGATAGATTTAAAGGTTTGGGAAAATATATTTATTTTACAAAATAAAAATGGAATAATGAATTTTGAAATACCAGCAGTTGGTTCTGTGTTTAGGTTTGTCGTTTGTCGTTTCCAGATTTTGGTAATACTGAAAAAAAAACATAAGATGGTAATCGGAATCCTTGACTACGAAGTTTATTTATGGACTGAATATGCAAGCAATCTGTTTGTGAAATCTATTTCAAATAGAAAGAAGAATGAACACCATTTTCTTAAGATAAGTGAAGTCTTTTTGTTACAAATATTTATATTTGTATAAGTTCCGTTGCTTTAAATATTTTCCATGAAAGCACTAGGGCATTAATGGCTGTCTGTGGATATAACGAGACAGCTTATTTTCTTGGTGTTTTATGGAAATGGTGCTTCTTTGTAAATACAAAGAATCTTATTTTTGGAACACTCAGGAATAACGAATTCGAATATGCATTCAGAAGATAGGAGATTTCAGTTTCCTGAAAATTCCATTAACTGGTTAAAAGATTGGCTGAAATTGTCCAACCTCTTGTCCGCACATTGAGGTTTTGCTTGTCTGTATACCTTCTCTCTTGGTTCTTCTGGATGAAAGTTGGTGAGGAACTTAAAGGAATCACTAACAAATGACAGCAGCAAAGCTTTAATAATTACAAAATGCCTTATAAATATTATTGGATTTTCTCTTTCCACTTTAAATGTGAAATATGTGCTATGTGGAAAATTTCAAACTGATAAGTTCGAGAAAAGGTTCAGTATGTACAGGTACTTTAGTGATGGAAACTACAATATTGGCGTGATTCAAATAACTGATGCAGAGAAAACAGTTAGAGAAAAAATACGAGTTGGGAATAAAATTGTGTCGATAGGATTTGCTAACTCTGGACTTGGATGTAATGAATGGCAATAATGAAGAAAAGAACGTTAATAATGAAGAAATCGACGACAATACCACAGATGTAGGTTGTTTTAGAAATATAAATTGTGGTGTCTACAACAAATTGAAAAATCTGTCCTTTTATATGTTTGTGGTTATGCAGTATTTAAAACTGCCACAAAAATAAAGTGTAAGCTTCCACAGAAGTAATTAAAAGGAAAACCGTCGGCGATGAATACTCTGAAGCTCCCAATAGAGAGGGATTATCGGTGCCGACTACATTCGTTATTAGTGTGGGGGAAATGACATTTCGAGTAATGAGTGTACTTGTATATGAACAGAATGAACATGCATTCTTTCAAGAATGCGACAAACAACATGCATTGTTGTGTAGACTGACAGTAAAAAATGTGAGTTAAAACGAAGAACTAAATTTAATGATAATGAAAAAATGTATCTTTGGAAATGGCATGCGTAAAATTACAGACAAACTTGTGCGTGTGCTGTGTAATATTTTGTTATCAAACTATAAGAAGCGGAACGATGCATTATCAATGCAGAAGGCAGGCTCATAAACAAAGCCGAAAACACTGCAATAAAATTCAAAGGTAGTGAGTGGGTAGATATAATACTATTAGAGTAAGTGAGTTATCATGACGGACTCATGAATGTGATGGTTTTATCTACGTCACTATTCCCTCCACCAACCTTCCCGCGTGTATAGAGTTCGCCGTGGTAGAGCTCAAGGCTTCTCTGTCTTCCGAAATAGCCAGGGCTTTAGTTTATTGTTGTGCTTAGACATTGTTCTTAGCCTCATACTAACCAATAGAGATAACTATACAGCTACGTGGATATTACCTATACCTATGTATATTTTATTTATTATCTGTTTCTAATGGGAAGGTGTTTGTCCTTGAGCGCTACTAGGTGAGCAACCAATCGGAGTCCTGCGGTGTTGTTTTATTGCATTCCCGCTAAGTGGTGTGTGAACGAGCACCAACCTAATCAATCTGTATGAAATACTATTCGGGCTAAGACAAAAATTCAGATTTTGCCGAAACTGATACATGTGGAAGGTAAAGAGTACTGTATCTAACATAACCATAAAAACCCCATAATTTTAGCTGAATGTTTTTTCTCGTACGAATAAATAAACCACTATTACCTGTATTATAACAATAAATCGCGACGTAAGCACTGTATGAATATCATTATTGGTTGGTATTTATGCGTGAGCGTATATTTGTAATTAGTCAGAACTGTAACGTAAATGTTTGACATGACGTGATAAAAGAATTACTTTGAAAAATCCAATTTGAGCGAGACGAAACAATGAATTTCCTGCTGCAATGGCAGAACGTGTCTGGTCATTTTATATATTTGTATATGAATGTTTCGTAATCTCTATTTACTCTAGAGAGTTCAAAGTAGTTGGTGTGTATGTATGTACATATACTTTTAATTACTCAGAACTTAAATTTAAAATACTGACATGACGGATGAGATAATTACTGTGAATAAGTCAAGGTGTTAAATTCGAGAAAGAGCAAACACTTCATTTCCTGTTAGCCTGTGGAATGCCGTATGCTTATTTAAAAATGAATGCTGGATAAGAAGTGTTTATTCACCCTGGATACATCAGATCAATATCGTTCAGTTGATTTTTACACAACAGTGGAGTAAGAGTTAAATAGGATGGCTTCTTGCGGTGAATATAGTGGCGAGTCAAAAAGGCAGGTATTGCGAAGTCAGGCTCGAAGTATTATTTTTAAGGTGTACACGTGCTTCAAAAATTTTCGGAAATAGAAACTAAAAATGAATTATTGCAAAGAGTACTTCTGTTTAAAGACACGGAAAAAGTGTATCAGCTGGATCAACGTGCAGTTGAAACGGTACACGAGGTAATACGCCTCCCACCTTACCATGTCAATATAATCCAATTGAGTCGGTGTGGGCTCAAATAAAAAGGAGGATTGCAAACAGAAATAATACTTTTAAACTGACAGACGTTAAACGACTTGTTCACGAAGAAATTGACAAGGTAACACAACCGGACTGTAAAAACTGCATGAGGCATGCAGGAAACCTCCAAGAAGACGATTTTAAGAAAGAAATAGCACTTGACGGGATTTTGGAACCTATAATCATAAATTTGTAAGACTCAGACTATGAAGACAGTGACAATGACGAATTTTCTCTTAATGGAAATGACATAGACAGCGATATGGATGAGCCTCTGGCAGTTCCATTGGATTAGAAAAACAGGTAATTCATAAACGATAATTATAGTTATAGTATTTTAAAATATACATAATCTGCGAAAATGCTTTTTCCAATTTGGATTTTGGCAAGTACATCATTGTAAAAGTTTGTAAAATATAATTTGCTTACCCTTACGTCTGCGCCAAACAGACCTGCATGTTGTATGAGTGTGCGAGAGAGAGAGAGGGAAATATAAAAGCAGTGGGGTAACAAGCTGGCAGCGCTGAGTGTGATACGGCATCTGATTAGCTGGACTCCAGAACCCTTCCCATTTGAAACACATAATAGTATTTGCTTCTGATGCTGTCACGTGGATGGTTGACGGATGCTTGGAAACACCTCAAAATTTGGAGCTTTACTATTTGAGGCATATATTTTAGTCTTGGCTTCCTTGTACATTTCCTGAGGTATCTAGTAGTTTCCCTCTTTTTGCTGATCAATGGAAACGGTCAACACAATACTTTGCATAACATCACTTCCTGTTGTTCATGTGCAGGTGTGTACGGTGCAGAGTTGCATTCTGTTTCTCATGAGTCAGCCAGGAAGTTTTAAGAACAGTAAGGATAATTATATTTGTTTGGTTGGAGCTTACGAAGTTTTGGCGTTGGTTTGCCTTATTTGGCACAACGTACGCCATGTTGGGAGAGACCATATTCAAGGGCTGCAGACACCTCCAGCCGCGGATGTTCTTTTAGGATCATTCTTGGGGTCACTCTTGACTTTAAAATTAATCTGTTTCATATAACCTTGCCCCGCTGACATGTATCACTCCATGTGCAACTA
This sequence comes from Mantis religiosa, assembly GCA_030765055.1. NCBI lineage: Eukaryota > Metazoa > Arthropoda > Insecta > Mantodea > Mantidae > Mantis > Mantis religiosa. Next base: position 103,245,693 of record CM060956.1, on the reverse strand, counting down.
CCTTCCCCCTCACCATAATTGGCTAATGCTTTCGCGCCATAGGTCATAGGTGCTGCCTTCCCGTCACAATTAAAACTGCAGTAAAAGAAATAATAATTGCCAGGAAGATAGATAAAATCATACAAATAAGAATATGAAGGCATGCAAAAATACAAGTTTATAATGAAACTGAGCAAGTTGAAACTGAATGAATGAAGTTGGAACAAGTTTACAATGAAAGGCCTTCGGGCTTTTCCACTGGGATTATTTTAAACCAGCACACATACCTTACAAAAATGGTTGTCTTTCAGTCTTAAAGGTCGTTTCACGTTATACTTGTCGTGTGACCTTTATTCACCCAAGTCTCGTCGAGGTAGTATATTTTGCGATTTGTATCTCGCTACAGTCTGATTGTCTTTAAATAACGTCTTCGCCACACAGCAATATCGCCCCTGGAGTGGTAAGTTTTGCTGCTGTCTCAATTTCATGTCGCGATGTTCCTACTCATCTAACACACCTGTAAGTTCAGAGCACAGCTGTGCGACTTCTCTCACTGACAAAGACGGATTCGTCTCTGTGAGTGCATTAAACACATTGTTATTTCGCCGCTTTATAAAGGTTTGCCCTTGGGATGTTTCAGCGAAAAACTGGCGGCAGACTCTGCCATTATACATATAATAAGTACACGTGCAATAAACGAACAATAAAATAATTTAACCCTCGCACTCAGCACAACACACCTTCGAATGCCGATATATGACAAATCCAGTTCAAAACAAGGTCAGTGATAAAAGCCATATAAACAAATATGTCATCACTACCGCCAAATTACGTGCTATCGTGCCATGTGCTTGAGAGCAAAGGAACCTCCTCTTTACTTCGTTTAAGACTCCGCAAACATTGATGATAAATCAACTCTGTTGCGTAATATATTTAATTCAAACAGTTACGAAAATATAAATTTGACAATTCTCTTCCAACATATAAAGATATTTCCCCATGTTAAATAACGAACTAATTTTTACCGCACAACAGTCTATACTGCAATAGCAGCCAATGAGAGGTGATAATGTCATGTGACCGTTAAGAGATATGGGGTAAGCTTATGTGAAACAAGGATTACGGGCATTATGCCGCCCGCCAGCAGCGGGCATATCATTTCAACCATCATGTCGCACAGCTTTAAATGTAAGCTCCGCATGGGCATTCTCATAATATAATGTTTTATAATTGTTACTGAATATTATCCTAACTACTTATATCTTGTATTTCATTATAGTTAGAACCTAGTAAACTGTTATATAATGAAACGAAGAGTTGTCTATACCCCATCTTGCCCTCCCAACCCATCAGCTACGCTCTTCAGTTACAAAGTAGTTTGTAACAGTACACATACGTAAATTATTTTACATGGCATTGTCTATAAAATTATATTTATCGACTTGTTGTAAGTGTACACAAGGTTTATATGACAGTTGCCTAGTTTCCGGGTTGGAAGCACGTATACAGTATCTTAGAAACGCACATTTCACGGCCAGCGGACCAAAATGAGATAGCAGAATCCAGTTATCTCCAGAGTTATGATCAAAGCACTGCCGCATAATATTAAGCAATTAGTAAGCCTAGAATAGGGGCCTCTACATTTGATTGGGATAATTATAACTGCTTTATACGTATGTATGTATGCCTCTAATGTTCGCTTGTTTCAGAAACTAAACCATTAGAAGGAAAAACCATTAACATTACAAAGAGAGAAAATATGTACGTGTTTGTAGCGTAGTCTAAAATTTACACAAATAATTTTGAGTGAGTGAGTGTGTGTGGTGTTTAAGGGCCCGTCGACAACAAGGTCATTTGGGCCAATAATTTTGATAAATTTTGAGAACACATAGAGTAGGAAATACAGTTTGAGAGGATATGTGTGGTTGGAAGGGAACAAGCGTGGCCTTAGTTTCACGGACTTTATTAGAAGGGGTTCTGGGTTGGTAACTAGCTCACGATCATTGCATGGATCTCTTATCTTGGGAGCGGTGAACACCACACTGCTTCGTTTTTCCTCTCCTTTATTTGACACTGCTTTCTCTTCTTGCTCGGGGTTTCACACCCACACGCACTTAGCTATACATCAGCTTCCCAACACCACTGCTTCCGTCGATGTCCAGAACAAGAGTGCCCCAGGTGGAGCATTGACTTGTCTTCTGGTTTTCCAGTTATCACTACCCCTTCGTTCTTAGGGTTAATGGCCAAACTCTTCCTTGCCTGCCTTTGTTTAGTTCTGTTTCACCAAGAATTACCCTTACGCCTAAGGTACTTCTTCCTTTCTGCCCAAACTAGGAGTGTACTGCTTCAAGCTGATACTCCAGAGAATATAAAAGTTGCCTTACTAAGTAATATATAAAACCAAAGCCATGCTCGTACATAAACTGCCATGATGTAACACAACAAAAAAGAAAACACAGTTGAAAAGTAACAATTGATTCTGTGCCCTTAGTTTCTTTGTCATTTATCAAGTGTTCTATGTAAGTAAGCGTGTCAGAATTTCTGAATAATCTTTATTATAATGAATCCAATGAATTTTGTGGATGTAAATCTACTCATGTAAAAATGTTTTGCCTTCTTTCCTCTGTATTGGGTAATCAAGTTCTTTGCCAGGATACTACCAACAATAGTATACAAAAAACGTTGACATGAGAAATGAGTAGAGGCCAAACTTCATAAAGAAATGGGAGGCAAATGCCATTGGAAGTTAAAAATGCTAAAAATACAGCTTCGGATGCAGCTACTAGCACCATTATAACTGTCAAATGGGAGACAAATGCCATTGGAAGTTAAAAATGCTAAAAATACAGCTTCGGATGCAGCTACTAGCACCATTATAACTGTCAAATGGGAGGCAAATGCCATTGGAAGTTAAAAATGCTAAAAATACAGCTTCGGATGTAGCTACTAGCACCATTAAAACTGTCGATCAAAAGAAGCCTCCATGTTCTATACTCTAATGTAAAAAAGCATTGAATTTACTGTAACATGTGAAAATATTAAAATTGTTTTATTTTTGGAGAAATTAATGCTTACAGGTTAAGGGAGCCAAAGCTCAAAGTAGTCTACTTAGAGTTTTGAATATATTACCACCTTTTGCAAAAGTAGAAGAGGGAGAGACTCAAGAAAACATTCAAACTGTAATAAAAATTAAAATCTTTGCCATTATTCTTTAAGTTGATAACACTATTAGTAATGTTGTAAAGAACGCCCAACAAGTGGTAGAATACTGCAGACAAACGAAACGCTGCCATAATATCAGCATAAAATGACTGCCTCACTTGCGACATGCATAAACGAACAGCAACTTCCTCACTTACAGGGTAGAAGTGTCGGTGAGTGTCTCGGAGCTGCATGGCAGGATGATATGCTCCTGGTAAACACCTTAGTCATCCTCTAGTATACATGCTTAAAAGTCACAGCTCCATGTCAGTACATTGAAGTATACGCGTTTTTAAGAATTTGTTGTGCAAAAGTGAAAAGAAAAGCCATGTAAGACTTTTTACTATTGGACGGACTGGACTATGCTACAAAAGGGATTCGGCACAGAGGACCTAGCTTGGTCTGTCGTACCCCTGCCCTAAAGTGGAGTAACCCGGGAGGAAGGATGAGGCGAGAGAAGACAGAGAGTGGCCATCCCAAGGAACCTCCCGTAGGGGAGGGGATCCGCCCCCTTCAGCTGCAGTGGTGCGGGCGCTGCGGAACCTTAGCACTCGTGGTACCTCTGACGTTACTAGAGGAATCTCCGGCCAAACAGCCGAGACCCTCCCGTAGGGGAGTTGTTCGGATTGGGTTGGACTCGAGGGTGCAGTGTGTTTCCAACTCCCACGGAAAGTTGGGTACCTCCGGCCAGGCTACGGCCGCCCGGAGGGGGTAGAAGGTTGCCTCATAAGTTCTGGGTACTAGCCTGCAGAGCTAGTAGAAGGTGTGCTAGATCACCAAGTGGCCCCACCGAGGTGTTCGGTAGTCTTCCCTGCGGGGTTGACGTGCGTAAGTAGCGTATCCACTTCCATCCCGTCTTGACGTATGCTCAGCGGGGAGGATGCTTTTTAAGAAATCAGGTATTGCCCTATGGAAAGAGCCCCGGAGTATCCATCGCTCCCGGGTAGAAGAAGGTCCGGGTCCTTAGTCCTACGGGTCCAGGACTAATGGCAGTAGAACCTCTGCGCTGAAGATAACATCCCAAGGAAGCACGACAGTGAAGAGGGCAGGGTCCTTACAACTGACCAGTTGAAAACCCTCAGCAGGCCAGAACAACCTGCACCCCACAATACTGTGGTCTTGAAACGGCCCACCAGAGCGGCTCGGAGACCGGAGATCTTACTACCAGAGGAGGAACTGTCTACCAGGAGCATATCATCCTGCCATACAGCGCCGAGACTTCCGCTAGCACTTCTACCCTGAAAGACACCACCAGATGAGAGATGTTGTGAAATGATAATGGAGATGAAATGGAGGAACGTAAATTCGGGTAATGTAATTAAGCCTCCCAGCATTCGACTGGTGACCAGAGAAACCTCTCGATAAAACCCATCGGTCAGGTAAGTCGGCCACGGGAGTCAAACCCGGACTTCCCGAATGCGGATCACAGAAGAAACCTCCTGAGCCATTCCTCACGGTTACTATTGTAGGACTCGAGATTTCGTCATTTTCCAGCTTCCTAGACATTACTTCTTACCTCCGGCCATTTTAAAATAAGTGCACAAGAAAATGCTGTCAACATAAGATTAAGAATCCTTAGGTACCACAGGCGTCATGCTAAAGCACGCGAGCCAAGCGAATGTGGTTCCTTGACAATCCTTAGATTCACTATTCGGCTAAACTTGACTACTAGCGAGGGAAATCGAGCTGTGAATAAACAAAAACTAAAAGAAACATTATTAAATTGTCCTAAGAGTGCTATTTGGAGTCAATGCTAAGCCTGGAATCACCCACCTGCCCCTTTCAGAACGTTTACTTTTATAGCACCATTATGATGTATGGATTACAAACATGGCCATCTTCTCGCTATATCTAACCTAAATAAGAAGCAAAATACGCGGGAGTAGTGATTCATTTATTTCTTCTTATTGTTGACCTTCTTGTACGCTTCCTGCTGATACAAATATTGAGACAGTAAATTGTTTGAAAAGCATTTCAGAAGGGAAAATGGCGTGTACTGAAGGGAATCAGAGGCATTTTAGAGGAATTTATACTCGTTGTATTTTGGTGTTATCACGGGTTGCTAAATTAATATAAAGGCTGTATTTACGGTAAGTAAAACTAATCAAACATATCTTCTCGTGAATCTGAAATTAAACTATGTAAATATTTAGGCACTACCTTTTTCGTGGGCACTATTTGCAACACAGAAGTGATGACACTGATGTATATTCTGAACATAACTGGCAATCAGAATTATTAAAACAAATCAACTAATTAAGTGCACAAAAATAATTTCTAATTTGGAACAGATGCATAGAAATGTTAAACAATTTTACAACAGGTTTTCAGTCTGCTCATATCTGTTATAAGCAATGAGTTTAAGAGGTCTGTTTTATAGAGGGTAAGTATATTAATTCCACACTAGCAGAAATCCTTTTGTTCATGAAATTTAATAACTCCTTAAAGGCAAAAATAAAATGTGATTTTCTTACCATTTCACAATACATTGTCAACTTAACAGTTTACTTTGTGTAATGGTTGTTGCATAGACTGTAATTGTTTTTATGGCTTTTATACAATAGAGTAGAAATGTTATTTTTGCATTAAAGTCTATTCAATGAGTTTCAGCACACGAAATAAAGTTTAAAGCGTGAAACTGTTTTCAACAATTAAATTAGGTTGCGCAGTTACAAAAACACAAGGCTATTACTACCTGTAGTTATGCTTCACCCAAATAAAATATGATCTTCAATGTATACCACATAATTTTATTAACAAGATGCCAAATCCATACAGCTTTACATAGAACCATTTCATCGTATATTTCTCTTCTTCTTTAAAATAACTTCTATTACAGGTTTCCTCAACTTACGCCTCTTCTGTTGTATCCTTGCAGCCTCCAACTCGGATTTTTGGATCTCCTTCATTTCGTTTTCAAATTCGTTTATTTTCGCCGTTACAGATTTCAGTTTTACGTGCAGAGGTTGTATAATTTCACGCATAACTGAAATGTCCATTTGTAGCGTTGGTTTGTCCTTCAGATGCTTATACCTCACAAGAAGATGAATCAGAGTCTTCTTGTACCAATCCAAGTAATCGTTTATAATTCGTTTTCCATAATTTATTACTTTCGTAAGGAGTTCTTCCTTTAATTTGTTAGTGCTGAGGACACGGAGAGTTCGTGATGTGTGTCTGGAAGCCTTCTCAAAAGCGTCGATTCTAGTTGATATTATACATTCCACACGTAGACATTTTTCTTTAAACTTCTGAGTGCATTCACTGAGCTTCGGACCAAACTTTGGGTATTTTATACTCGCACCTGGAATTTTCTGCATGATTTAATCACTGACGAAACAAATTTAAGCTCAAACGTTGATGAATAGCTCAATTTAAAATAAAATAACAACCGAACGTAGCATAGTAACCAAAGAGTAACAAACACTGAAATACTTATACTGCTGCCATCTCGCAAAGAAACAATTTCTTTATTCCAAAGTTTCAACATAATCAAAGAATAATACTAGTAAACAAGATTATAACTCTTAAAATCTATGGGATTATAAGAACGAATGAAAAATTAAGCGGCCACAATCAAATGACATTCACAACTATTTATCTAATTCTATAAATAAACGTATGCACCACCATAATAATAAATCATATTGCTTTCTCTAACATAGTTTGTATTAACAGACCAAGTGCTGTCATTGATGCCAATATTTCATTGGAAATACATGTTTTGAGAGACACTGAATCTCAAAAGAATCATTTTTAAATAAAGGCTTTCGTGGCTATGTGTTGATGCACATCCTAACCGAAAAACCAAACCAAAGTACCTGTTCACATATTTAGGTTAAGCATCCTTCTTAGGATCTTCAATAAAACCTCACACCCTGACTTTTCTATAAATAAAAGTATCGTAAGAAATCGTTTTATCAATAATAACAGTGATAAATTTGATTACAATAACATAGGTTTAAGATATCTTAACTACAAATTAAGAGTGTATCTAAAATTGACTAGGAATACTTGTCCACGTAATTGAATATATGCAAACATAAGGGATAGGCCAAACCTGACTAGAAAGTAGATATCACTAATATAGAAATATATGTATTGATAATACAGTACCATGTGGTCTATTTTCGAAATAGTTCTTATTAGTTTCACATTCAAATTAATTTTATTTCTCTCAAATAGAAAGCCATTACTTTTAATGCACAATTCTCTTTCTTGTTTTTAATTTTTACATCCCCTAACGTTATGTCATATCTTGCAATCAATGAAATGATGCTTAAACAAGCCCAGGGTCCATAGAGCTTACAGTTACCGGACATTCATCTTTCACGATAAGGGAAAACTACAACGTTAAGTCATACAGGACGCTAAATGATATGATGTTTGAATGAGTAAAGGATACATAGAGATACCAGACATTCATCGTTAAGAATAAGAGAAAACCTCCAACGTTAAGTCATATCGGACGATGAATGAAATGATGTTTAGATGTGTAAAGGATACATAGAGCTTAGAGCTACCAGACATTCATCTTTCAGAATAAGAGAAAACCTCCAACGATAATTCATATCGGACGATGAATAAAATGATGTTCAAATGAGTACAGGGTATATAGAGCTTATAGTTGCCACACATTCATCTTTCAGGATAAGGGAAAACCTCCAGTTAAGTCATATCGGACGATAAATGAAATGATGTTCGAATGAGTACGGGGTATATAGAGCTTAGAGTTGCCACACATTGATCTTTCAGGATAAGGGAAAACCTCCAGTTAAGTCATACCGGACGATGAATGAAATGATGTTCAAATGAGTACGGGGTCCATAGAGGTTAGATTTACTAGAGATCCATCTTTCAGTATAAGAGGAAGCCTCTAACGTTAAGTTATATCAGGCGATGAATGAAATGATGTTCAAATGAGTACAGGGCACATAGAGCTCAGTTACTAGAGATCCATCTTTCAGTATAAGAGGAAGCCTCTAACGTTAAGGCGTATCAGGCGATGAATGAAATGATGTTCAAATGAGTACAGGGCACATAGAGCTTAGTAACTAGAGATCCATCTTTCAGTATAAGAGGAAGCCTCCAACGTTAAGGCATATCAGGCGATGAATGAAATGATGTTCAAATGAGTACAGGGCACATAGAGCTTAGTTACTAGAGATCCATCTTTCAGTATAAGAGGAAGCCTCCAACGTTAAGGCGTATCAGGCGATGAATGAAATGATGTTCAAATGAGTACAGGGCACATAGTGCTTAGTTACTAGAGATCCATCTTTCAGTATAAGAGGAAGCCTCCAACGTTAAGGCGTATCAGGCGATGAATGAAATGATGTTCAAATGAGTACAGGGTCCATAGAGCTTAGTTACTAGAGGTCCATCTGTCAGCATAAGAGGAAGCCTCTAACGTTAAGTCATATCAGGCGATGAATGAGACGATGTTCTAATGAGTATAGGGTCTGTAGAGCTTAGAGTTACTCGAGATCCATATTTCAGTATAGGAGAAAGCTTCCAACGTTAAGTCATATCGGACGATGAATGAAATGATGCTCAATTCCGACATGCATCCCAGAAAAATAACCCTATCTAGGTTACTTATTCTGACCGAGTTTCGAATTCGGGACCTCTTGAACGTAGGGCAGACAGGCTACCATCTACGCTGCCAAACTGGATAAGGGAATCGAAAATGTATAGCACTCAAAGTACAAGAAGCACTATTCTATATCTTGATGTATTTTCTGACATTTCCTTCGTCAATAATTTCCCAAAGGCCCTGACAACCCGCGTAAGTGCTTTACTACGTTTGATTCTTGAAATTGAATTTTTGCTCGTCCTTTCCACAGGCTTCTTCCTCTTAATTTTATACCCGTGACCTCATCATCAGACCTTCTTTTACATCTTCAATTACGCTCTTCTCGGCTCACTTCTACAGGAGAACTTCGTTTATAATGCACTTCGTGTAGCATCGCACAAAGAATTACCTATCTAGTTCGGCGGGAAAATCGATTAATGAGATTTATAGGTCTTTTTTCTTGTTCTGAGACTAAATAGAGCTTAGTATGCCTGGGAATATCGACAAACAATTTTAAAACAGAAAGTTGAAGCGAAGTCTGAAATAACTTCTATCTCTCCATATTCTCTGCCAAGTATTTAAAGTAGTTAGAGGAAATAACTTTCAAGGAGTCCATATTGAATATGACTTATAAAATTTAATTTATAAAGAAAATATTTTTAGAAAAATGTGTATGTGCACAGAATAGCAATTTAAAAAACGTAAAGACGCTCAAATAGTACATTTAGAACCTAGGTTACGTAACATCCAAGGATGCCATTATAAGCTGAAGTAAAAGTCTTGAACTCCAAAGTGCCCTTTACATGAAAATGTTTTGGAGCATTTTGGTTTCCTCAAAAATTAATTTTATTTAAAGATACATTAATGAAATATCAAACGTTTATTTTGCATTTCCTTGGAATGTCCTCCTAAATCCCCTTCGTCCTAAATGACTTCTGCATAACTATTATTTCCTAACAAATGTACTACATTTTAATACTTAAACGTGTACCTTTTGGTAAGTGTACTACATAATAAACATTAACTCATTTAATTAAAGGAAGCCATGGCTCCCCTACATAACTTCACATTAAAGAACTCTCATTGGGTGCACCTCCAACCGAATAATTAAACAGAGAAATGAACCTATAAATTCTACATAACCTATAAATTCTAAATTATGCACAAATATTGCGAGGCTAATGGCAATTAATTGTTCTTTCACACTGGCCGTGAGTAGGCTAAAGTATGGAAAGATAGAGTCAGACTGAAAAATTCAAGGCCATAGCCGGGATTTGAACCATGGATCTTCTGGTTGCCGTCCAGCCGCTCTAACCCTTGAGCTAGTATGGCCAACGTGCCGACATGACATTAAATTCTCCAACTAACTCGTGTTTTTCCCGGTAAACCACTTGTTTGTTGTTTGTAATTTTACGTCCTCCAACGTTAAGTCATATCGGACGATGAATGGAATGGGTGAAATGATGCTCAAATAAGCCCAGGGACCATAGAGCTTAGAGTTACCCGACATTCGTCTTTCTGGATAAGGTAAAACCCCAGAAAAACCTTATCCAGGTAACACACCCTGACCGAGATTGGAACTCGGGACCTCCTGAACGTGAGGCAGACATTCTACCACCACACTACCGAGGCGGGCGACAGCTACTTTAATGCCGACTTACAACATGTAAGTACTTTAAAGCCCGGCCTTTATAGTTAAAAACTACAAGGTCAATTAATGGAAATTAACTTTTCTTTCACACTGGCCGTGTGTAGGCTAAAGTATGTAAAGATAGAGTCAGACTGAAGAATTAAAAGCCATAGCCGGGATTTGAGCCACGGATCTTCTTGTTGCCATCCAGCCACTCTAACCCTTGAGCTACTGTGGCCAACGAGCCGACATGACATTAAATTCTCCAACTGACTCGTGCTTTTTCTGGAGAATTTAATGTCATATCGGCACGTTGGCCATAGTAGCTCAAGGGTTAGAGCGGCTGGACGGCAACCCGAAGATCCGTGGTTCAAATCCCTTCTACGGCATTGAATTTTTCAGTCTGACTCTATCTTTCTATACAGCGAGACTACGTGATTTCTGTTGTTGTATCATCTCTATTTCTCAGAAATACACAAGGAAACAAAATATAAAAAGAAACACTACACTACTTTGCGCCCCTAGTGGGACGAAAATAAAATAATACAATTAGTAGACGAAAGTTTCTCCAAACGGCATGAACTCTCAATGTCAGACCTCGATATCCTGTATAATTTCATAAATGGTGCAACGGGAGAATTGTTTACCTGCTCTGTAAAATTATATAACACATCTAGATTAGGTCAGTTGCTCTAACCACAATCACAAATATTAACAGGAAAGATGTAGTGAGAAACAATGGGACATCAGTTTAAATTTGGTACACTTTCGCTTGTTTTTCAGTGGTAAGACACACCATTGAGTTACCTCTATAGAGGGGATTTGATACTTCATAGATATAACTGGTTAGATTTCATATTTTAAGAGATAGATACGAACATAACCTAACTTTGAGTTTTATGAACTTGGTGGCTTTTGGAAACGAGCTGCACATTATTCAGAAAAAAACAGAGCACCGTTTTGGTCCGCCTGGAGCCCCGTGAATGTTTTATTCAGCAGGGACGTAGTGAATTACAGATATTCTCAAGAGTTGAGTTTATTACCGAGCCCATTTAGATGTGTACAAGCGTTAAGCTAATACTGGGATAGGAATCTGGGAATATATTAGTTTGGGTTGGAGAGGTGGTGGTCAGCTTATTGATCTCTGGAGCGCCTGGAATGTGTATGATGATCATTAGGGATGCTTCTCTTCTAGGTCATGCATGTTTCGCTGCCGACCAAATTCCCTCATCATTACTGCTACCAAAAGTAATGTCCCACTTGATTATCTTCGTTAGAATTGAGAGGTGTGCATTACTGCACGTTTGTGGACTTAAGCTTCTTATCAGATAAACCTACACCGGTGATTAATTCGGGTACATAGGTACAGAGAGCACACGTGCTAGTTTAAATGTGTTGGGCACGTCTCTTTTACTTTTCGGCTTTCTGTATCTCAAAACTATAAATGCACAGGATTAAAAAAAAGTATAAAATACTTACCACAGCCATTAAATATATCACTACCGTTAAGTGTTGAGATTTCCGATACTCATTGTAGGTAGAGGTCTTCCAGACAGCGTAAAGCACACGTCTTTCACACGTTCAAGAGGTCCCGAGTTCGAATCACGGTCACGATGAGTTATCTGGATAAGGGTTTTTCCGGAGGTTTCCCTTATCCTGAAAGAGGAATGTCTGGTAACTCTAAGCTCTATGAACCCTGTACACATTTCATTCATCATCCGATATGACTTAACTTTGAACGTGTTCCCTAATCCTAAAGATGGATGTATGGTAAATCTAAGCTCTATCAACCATGTATTTACTTGAACATCATTTCATTGAACGTCTGATATGATTAACGTTGGAGGTGCTCCCTTATTCTAGATGGATTCTGGTAAATCTAAGCTCCATGGACGATGTATTCATTTGAACATAATTTCATTCATCGTTCGATATGACTTAACGTTGGAGGTTTATTCTTATCCTAGATATATTCTGGTGATTCTAAGCTCTGTGGACCATGTACTCATTTGAACATAATTTCATTCATCGTCCATTATGACTTAACGTTGGAGGTTTACTGTTATCCTAGATAGATTATGGTAATTCTAAGCTCTATGTATCCTGTACTCCTTTGAACATCATATTCATCGTCCGATATGACTTAACGTTCCCTTATCTTAAATGGATTCTGGCAATTCTCAGCTCTATGGACATTCATCGTCCGATATGACTTAACGTTGAAGGTTTACTCTTATCCTAGATAGATTATGGTAATTCTAAGCTCTATGTACTCCTTTGAACATCATATCATTCATCATCCGATATGACTTAACGTTCCCTTATCTTAAATGGATTCTGGCAATTCTCAGCTCTATGGACCATGTACTCATTTGAGCATCATTTTCTTCATCCGATATGAAGTTGGGGTTTGTTAAGTAAACAAAAAAGAAAGCAGTGCAACATAGAGTGGCCCATATGAGGCGAGAAGCTTAATTTCAGGATTTTAAACATAAGCCTATTTTAAATTTTAAATATATTGATAATGCTTAATTAATGAACATGGAGTTTAAACGTATATTTCTAGAGTGAAAATTAAGGAATTTATGATATGGAAATACATATATTCATTTTTATGTTATGGGAACGTATCAGTTGACTTACCCTAACCGAAATTCCAGTTTGAGACCTTTTAAAGATGAAACAGTCACAGCATTCTCACGTGGGAAGGTTAGGACTGTAATGAATGGATCACAAATACAACTGTAGGAATAATGCAAGTATAACTTTCTGACGATTGTTAGTTTAGAAGCCACATGTTTATTTTTAATTTACTGTTGTACTGAAATTGTATTTTCCTTGTGCTGTGATGGAACTGTTTTGGAAAAAACGGTAACAAGTGAATCCTTAGTCCACCAAATTTGCTCTAGTTCTGCATAGTTCCTGTTCATTGAACTTCATTGTTATTGGTCTCTTTGGATTCACGTAATTATAGCGTTTTGCATCTCTTATTGAGATTTTAGTTTACTGCACTACATAATCACAACTAAAGCTTGTATGCTGCACTTCTCACCGAAACGTTTCATGGTTGTTATGGTTTTACAGGAATAAAAATAATGTTAGTTTCTGGCAGCGGTATACATGACCTCCTTTATTAATATCTTTTATTTTTTATATTGTAATTTACGTTCTCCAACGTTAAGTCATATCGGACGATGAATGGAAAGAGTGAAATGATGCTCAAATGAGCCCAGGGTCCATAGAGCTTAGGATTGCCTTTCATTCGTCGATCAAAATATGGGAAATCCCCGGAAAGAGCCTTATCCATGTAACTTTCCCTGACCGAGATTCGAACTCGGGACTTCTTGAACGTGAGGCAGACATGCTACCACCAGCTTTATTAATTATCCATTAATAATGGATTTAAATTACTTTACCTCCTTTGCATAAGGTTACTGAAAGTTTGAATTTTCTCACTCTTATATCCTCAATACCATATAAGGTCTCAGGTTCTCATTTCGAAAAACCCTATTTTAGGTAACAGTTCCATAATTTATTAAGGACTATCAGATTTTAAAAAAATGTTATGAAGGTTATGAAATACTTATTACAAACAACCTAGGTGTTCATGACTTTCAGTCTTGAAAATCCTAATGTCATCGTCAAATATTACATTATTTTCGTCTTTTATTGTAGTCTGACTTCAGAAAATTTATAATTGTTCATTTCAGCGGAATATACAGAAGGATCCCTGTTACATAGATAGTGGCACCATTATTGTCTGTATTTTCTATGGGGTACTTCCGAAATGATAGTAACATAATTTTCCCCCTATAATACAGCTTCTATTTTCTTTTATTTTACGTCCTGCACCATTAAGTCATATATGATTGTGAATGAAATGGATGAAATGATACTCAAATGTGTCGAGGGTCCATGGAGCTTGGAGATACCCCCTGACTGAGATTCGAACTTGGGACCTCTTTAACGTGAGGCAGATACGCTACCATCACCGCTACCGTGACTGGCTATAGCTTCTCTGATGTTCCAGAAGTGAAAATACAGAACAGAGGTTTCATTTCCGCTGTTTCAAAATTGCTTATATGCAAAACCTAGGTAAAAAGTAATTGGTATATCTTGTTATTACATTTTGAAATTGTCTACTTATTTTGTTTATTTTATACTGTCGTTTTGGTTGTCCCAAGTACCATTATAATTTTATTTACGTTCTACTTCATTATTTCTTGAATTTACCGTTACATACCACAAGTAGTAGAAAATGGTAACCTCTCCGATAATTATATTATAAAATACAAATTTTCTTCTTTTTGCAGTTTTATTTCGAAAAACATGGCTTTAAATTTTCCGTTTGATATATACAATTATTTTGTTTTTCAATCTTGCTTAGTTTAAAAGTTCCTTTCCTAAAATTGCATTCAGAGCTTGAAATTATTATTTTGTCATCTGCAAACACAGAGTTATTAAACTATATGTATTTATGAAATCATTTTCGTCCAGCTATTAGCAGCCTTTATGACCTTATAGGGAGCTGAATTTGTACACCACTGAATTTAAACGCTGATTAACTTATGTAGCTAATATATATCTAATTTAATTTTAATTTCTGTGTTTATATAACCTTTGCGTTCCTCTCAATACTTGTTTCGTAATTTCTCTGTTTAACAGTCTCCGAAAATAGTCTTCTATTCAAGCTGTCAAATGAGTTAGTGTAGTTAATAAAAGACATTTGCATAGGCAAATTACTAATTTTAGAATAACATCAGCGTCTATTAAATATGTATGTGAAATCCTTAACTCAAAAATTAAAATTGGAAGAGAGACAAGAAACATAACCACGTATTTTTAATACCTCTTCTACGAAATGTCAGGTGGGAAGTACCATATTTCAACCAAAGTTCCATATTTCATCAGAAATTCATATTTTCAGACTTCTTGAATGTGAAAAAAAGTAAATAATTTTATGATAAAGGTGTCAATGTGTTTTAATAACCTCAGAAACAAAAACACGGCCAAATATTGATACTACAGTTAAATAAGCTCCTGATACATTTAATATTATTAAACCTCTTATATTTTTATAGCAGTAGACATTTATAATACATTCAAAGACAAAAATATAGCAGTAAATGTTTGTGTTATAAAGTTATGTAAACGGAAATGGCAAAATTCAATAGGTAGTTAATCCCAAATACAAAGAAATGTAAGTAAATATAAAACGGGTTACTTCTTTCTAGGATGCGACATGAAGGTTTTGAGGAAAATTCCCCACCCCAAATTATCACTGTACAGTATGAAAAATGTCCTTTAGATGAAAATATGTGTTCCTTGTACAAGTACGTCTGAAAATAACGAATCTGTAATAAGTTTTTGTCTACCATGCTCATTTAATTGTTTACGTATTTTTGCGATGAATTTGCGTCTTTGTTCACTTAAATTCAATTTTTTATTAACGTGCTTATTCTATTCAACATTTACACTGCAGGTATATACGAGAGCTGTTCAATAAAGAATGACCATAAATATTTTACGGTCGTAATTTTTCGCACTAAAATTCAATCTTATTATATTCTGTTAGCTTAATGTGAAACAAACACGCCGTAGTAGTTTCATTGTTGGTACTCTTGGTCCCCGCCTGTGAGAACCAGGCAAGTTCAGACATGTGCAGTATCGTCTACCGCTGTAATGGAGGTAACATGCAGTTAAAGTTGATGTTAGAGGAAGATCTGGAGTTTCTTTCAAACGTAATCACTGCTGATGGAACTTGGCAACATCATTTTGATCCTGAGAGCAAATAGCAAAGCTGGAAATCTCCTTCATCACCAACTCCCCAAAAAGCAAAAGTGGTTGCTTCTGCTGGGAAAGTTATGGTCATCTCGTTCTTCGATATTCATGGAATGGTTTATCAGCATGTTGTACCTGCACACACATTAGTAACTGGACAATATTACAGGGATGTCCTGAAAACATTACAAGTCCATATCAGGCGCAAAAGACCACAGTTCCGTGAAGCAGGCTGGATGTTGCACTACAATAATGCTCGGCCACATATTGCCAATGTTGTTGCTGAATATCTTGCAAAAATCAACGTGAAGTGCATCCCTCACCCTCCCTATAGTGCGGATTTAGCCCCATGTGACTCTTTTCTATTCCCTAACTTGAAGAAACGCCTTCGTGGCAGGCCTTATCCATCATCAGAAGTACATAGTGGCGAAGGCTGCGAAGGTGATTTTGAAGGATCTCTCAAAAAATGATTTCCAGCATGTCTTTGAAGACTGGCAGGAATGCTGAGACAAGTGCATTGCATTCAGGGGCGACTATTTTGAGGAGAAGCATCAAAATTATGAGGATGAGTAAAGGTACATTGTAAAAAAAATGTTATCATTTTTTATTTAACAGCCCTCGTATGTAAACCTATTAAACAATGGATATCTATATCAAGCATTCGCTGCCAGCTTGATCTTCGACTATATCAGCATTTTAAAATGTTGCTGGCAAGAATATTTTAGTTCACGGTCAGTTTTAAGTGTTTTAAGGACAAAATTACATTACATTCAGTGCATTATAATGTATCACTGTAAAAATAAGTCGGACATATTTTGTTATGTGTGTGGCATATTTGCGTTGAAGACACATCAATACAGCTTGTCGCCATTGGTAAAAAAGAAAGGGCCTGTGAACTGTAGTTTGGATGTAGTGTTGGGGTCCAGGATAAGTACTGGGCTCCACTTATCTGCTGCAAATCATATGAGAAACTGGGTTACAAGGAAAACGTAGTCCAATGAAATTTGGAGTAACTATGGTTTGGCGTGAGCGAGAGATAACATAACCGATTGTTACTTTTGTTTGACAGATATCAAGGGATTGTCTTCAAACTTTAAAAATTGTGTTCAGTATCCACACTTACCCTCTGCTATTCTACCAGATCCTCATTCTGATAATCTTCCTTTACCTACAACTCCAGGTTCATATACCATTGATTCAGATGAAGACATCACAGATGACACAAGCCAACCGGATCCTCACTTTCAACCATCTAAATCTATGACTTGAGCACACACATCATGAAATTACACAGAGAGAGCTTCAAGAACTTACGGGACTCGAAACTCTCAAACAGACTCAGAACTACTGGGTTCCAGGCTTCAAGTTGGAATCTATTAGATAAGAATGTGAAAATAACTTCATTTGGAAGACGGCAAAGCCATTTTGCAGAGAAAGAGTACATTGTATATTGCTGTGATGTGAATGACCTATTTCAGGCATTAGGACATAAACATAATTAGGCAGACTGGCACTTGTTTAGTGACTCATCAGAATGTAGTCTTAAAGCAGTGCTCCTCCATATAGGCAATGTTTGCCCGTCTGTTCCTGTTGCATATTCTACAAATATAAAGGAGGCATATGAGGTTAGGCGTGCTATACTCAATTTAATTGAACACACAACATTCAAATGACACATTTGTGGCGATTTGAAAGTCATTGGGATATTAACAGGCATGCAACAAGGGTACACTAAAATCTGCTGCTTCCTGTGTGAATGAGATAGCCATGACCAAAAAAATCAGTACACCATAAACAAGGGCGTCCAAGACAAAGCTTCATTCCGCACCAAAAATGCAGCACATGAATCATTTGTGATTCCACAACGTGTCCTTATTCCACCACGGCACATTAAACTTGGTTTAATGAACATTATTGTAAAGGTTCTGGACCTCAGAAACAAATTCAACAAATGAAGTGAGGCAAAGGTAAAATAAGGGGTTTTCATTGGTCCCCATATTAAAGCAGTCATCCATGACGAAGAGTATGAAAATAAACTGTAAGAGGGAGAAAAAGGAGCCTGGTTGGCATTTAAATCAGTGTGCTCACGTTTACTTGGAAATGAGAAATCTGAAGACTATGAAGATCTTGTCAGTGACATGGTGGAATACTTTTATGCTATAGGCTGAAATATGTCATTGAAACTACAATTTTTGGACTCACATCTGAACTTCTTTCCTCAAAACCTTGGCGCAGCAACGAGCATGGGGAAAGGTTCCACCAGGACATTTCTATGTTTTTAAAACGTTTCAGTGGACGATGGAATGGAAGGATGCTAGCTGAATATTGTTGGTCTATTGTCCGGGACACGCCAACAGATGCCTACAGTAGGAAACGGTCAAAAAATGCATTTTAGTGTATGTGTTTTCTGTACTCAAGCCTCGTGTTTCATTTCTCTGTAATCAATTTGTATAAATATCAAAAGGGGTCTCCTACAAAATTGGTACGTGATGGACCATTTTGGTTTCCAGATATGAGTCAAGCACCTTTTGTTTATACAGAATCACGCAGTTTCATCTAAAGGACAGAAGCAAAGTTAAAATTTGTTGCGCAGTGATAACCTCTTACATGAATAATTTTTCGTTACATGTATAATTTTTTGTTTTATATCCTGGGAATGACCGCACTCTTCATTCTGAATGCCCATTAAAGATAATGCCACAGACAACAGATGGGTTTTCAAGCAGTAATATTCATTAATAGTAATATTATGTAAAAGTCATAATTTCTCTTGGAATCTAGTTAAAAATGTAACACAAATTATTTGACATGAGTTTTCTATTAAGTCCTTGTACATTAATTACTCCTGCATTATTTTTATTTTCTATTGTATTATTTTAATCAATATTGCATTGTAAATTAATTTTTCTTTCACACTAGCCGCGTGTAGGACGCACTATGAAAGGGTAATGCCAGACTGAAAAATTCAATGCCATAGCCGGGATTTGAACCACGGATCTCCTGGTTTTCGTCCAGCAGCTCTAAACCATTGTGCTACTATGGCCAACGTGCCAACATGACACTAAATTCTCCGACTGACTCGTGTTTGGCCATACTGACACGTTGGCCATAGTAGTTCAATAGTTTTTAGTGGCTGGACGGAAACCAGAAGATCCGTGGTTCAAATCCCGGCTAAGACCCTGGCTCTACCCTTTCATAGTGCCTCCTACACACGGCTAGTGTGAAAGAACAATTAATTTCCATTAATTTTACCTAATAGTGGTCCTAACTATTAAGCCCGGACCTTAAAGTACTTACAGCATAGTAAGTCGCCATTAAGGTAGTTGTCTCATGTGTGTACGAGAACTCCTAGTGGTTTACCGGGAAAAACACGAGTCAGTTGGAGAATTTAATGTTATGTCGGCACTTTGGCCATAGGAGCTCAATGGTTTAGAGCTGGACGGAAAGCAGAAGAATAGTGGTTCAAATCCCGGCTATGTCATTGAATTTTTCAGACTGGCTCTACTCTTTGAATATTGCATTATTCATAATTGTATTACTCATAATTACTATTGTATTATTCGTATGGGTACAAGTTTGACGAAGCCATGAATACTGTATATTCCTTCCACAGTTGTTAATCCGTAAGATATAGACTAAAACCTTACTAGGGTTGTAGATTTTGTTAAAACACTCAATTTATATCAAATCCAATTTGTTGTGGAATAAATATTCCCAAATATTCCTTATTATTTACATGAGCTTAAATAGAAAGTCCTTATTCATTTTTTTCTACGATAGTGCAAAGACAATGGAGCGTCAAAGCTATCAAATAGCAAGCAGTTCTTAATTGTATATTTTGTACTAGGAACTGTGATACTTATCAGGTCGGGAATATATCATTGGGAATACCAGGTCCTCTGATAGATAACTTACAGTTCGTAAGTAGTAATTACTTTTTGTAATACTTGAAAACCCCTTAACAAGTAATAATAATTATAATATTATTATATTATAAATAATGAAAACAACTTCTCCATATTTTATTGCAGATTAAGCAAAAATAATGAATTACATCTAAATTATATGTGCAAAGCCTTCTTAAGTACTCTTCTGGTGATGAATTAATTCAAATTACACATGTGTTGGTTTTTAGGTTATTTATTTATTTAGCTGAATTGGTAGTCATTATAAAACTGTAAAATTGTACAAAAAGTGACAATGATATTCGAGAAGCTTCGGATCACTGATACCAGCGAAGTCGAAGGAAATGGTCCATCTCATGAAGCATCTACAAGTGTTGTCTAAATAGGCCTAATAATTTGTATAATTCATGTGAAAATCGGGGCTCCACCTCAAGTTGTACTGAAGAAGCAAACAACATGTCCAATTGCACAATTAATATTTACACCAACAAATAAGTCATACGTTTGTATATTTTACTAAGGATTATTCATTGTAGGGTATTACGTCGTTTCCTACTGATACCGTATGTACTGAAAACTAGAACCGTAATTATTAATGTCGTATGTCATCGTTATTGCCATTAAAACTGACAATTGAATTGAAAATTTAGTTTATACAGCCAAATACCTGTTAACAGTGATTAACTTACAATTCAGGTATTGCAAAAATTATTTTATTATAGTTAAACTTTATTATTTTCCTGTTTCAATTGTATTTATAGGAAATCGTGTAACAGAATCATTTCTGCCTATGTCTGGATTAATATGAAGTAAATAGAGGAAAAGATATTTGTAAGAATAATACAAGAGTAGAGAAAGTCAAGTGAGTACAATAAATCAGATTTTTATTTTTTACATACATGTGCACAATTTTATTGGTAGGCAATGTTGCCAGGTTTCTTTAGGTCCAATCAATAGAGGTTGGTATTCATCTACTTGGAAAGAAGGCTGCTGCCTAAATCAGCTGTAAAGGATAGGTTTATACAGAACTCTGTGTGCGTGCGTGCGTGAGCAAGACCCAAGTAGCCTCTCAAGCACAGCTGAGCCTCTTGGGGTTTGAACTAGCGCTTGAGAGGGAGAAAAAAATCTCCCTCGGGAGAGACAAGGAGAGATGATGTGAAAAGGCAGGCGTGGTATTCTGTGAAGATAACGTCCAATTCTTATTTGGCCTGCCCGGTTTCTCCTGTACTGCTTATTATTATTCCGTCTTTGCTTGTTTCGCCAAAATGGCTGGGATTTGGGAACGAACATTGCTACCCAAGCCTTAATATAATTTCACGTTTCATTAGAAGTCCTTTGAATGCCGGTGCCTTTCAATTTTGCTTTAAAATTGGAGGAAGACTGTAAAACGCACCTTTCTGTTTCTTTTAATAAAGACAATGGATGCTCAATATTTGAGGCTGGAAGTATCAAACTTATATATATATATATATATATATATATATATATATATATATATATATATATACTCGAAATTAATTGTTCTTTCACACTAGCCGTGTGTAGGCCAAGGTGTGGAAAGGTAGAGTGAGAGTGAAAAATTGAATGCCGTAGCAGGGATTTGAACTACAGATCTTCCGGTCTCCGTACGGTTGCCCTTAACCACTGAGCTACCATGGACAACATGACATTAAATTCTCCCTTTCCGTACATTGGCCTACACACGGCTCATGTGAAAGAACAATTAATTTCCATTAATTGACCTAATAGTGGTCTGACCAATACAGCCCGGACCTTAAAGTACCTACAGCATAGTAAGTTGCCATGTGTTTATGAGAACTCCTATTCAGTGTTTCAAATGGGGAGAGTTCTCGCCTGTAGCGAATCAGATGCGTTACTGCCGTCAGGGTTGCCACCTCGTTATCCCCAGTCTTTTAACATTCCCCCCCCCCCTCTCTCTCGCTCTCTCTCTCGCACACTTGCGAGTGTGCTTCGCGCAGACGCAAACTGAATTTTCCAAAGTTTTATAATAATGCAGTTGTTGAAATCACAATGGCAACGTAGATATTCATATATTACGCAATTTTTTAAATATTTAGTTTAAATATTAATTATAGCTTATGAATTACTTATTTTTCTAATCCAACGAAAATACCAGCGTTGCAACCGTATAGCTGTGAGTTACTTACGTTAAGAGATAATTCGTCATTTTTACTGTCTTCAACGTCTGAGTACTGCAAATTTATGATTATAGATTCCAAAATCTTGTTACGTGCTACTTCTTCCCAAAAGTCGTCTTTTTGTAGTTGATGTCTCATGCAGTTTTCTCAGTCTTGCTGTGTTCCTTGTTAATTACTTCGTGAATAAGTCGTACAACGTCAGTCAGTTTAAAAATATTATTTCTATTTGAAACATAATGTGAACCCACATTAAGTCAATTGGATTGTTCTGGTAGTAGTAAAGGGGAAGGTGGATCGCATCTCATTGATCCAGCTGACACACCTTTTTATGGAAGAGTAACTGAATAGTACTGCTTTGAACTCTTTAGAGTAAATAGAGATTCCAAACTATTCATAAACAAAGGTATAAGATGACCAGATACGTTATGCCAGACCATCAGAAGTGTATTGTTTCCTCTCCTCAAATTTAACAAACACCTTGGCTTATTCAAAGTACATATTTCTTTTTTTTTATTTCTTTTATCATGTCAAATGTTTACGTTTCAGCTCTGAGTAACTTCAAATATACGTCCGCACATACATGTCAAACAACAATGTTCATTGCGGTATTTACGTCGCACTGCATTGTTATAATATAATGGTATCTGCTTTATTTATTTGTATTAGGAAGACTATTTGAGCTAAAAATATGCGATTTTTACGGTTATGTTAAACACATTACTCTCTCTTTCCACAAGGACCACTTTTAGTAAAATCTGAAGTTTTGTCTTAGCGCAAATAGAATTTATTTGAGATTGATTAGTTTGGCGTTCGTCACACACCACATAGGTGGAAAGCAATACAACACCGCAGGACTCCGATTGGTTGCGCACCTAGTAGCGCTCAAGGAAAAACACCTTCCCATTTGAAACACATAATAGTGGCTTACCAGGAATATCACGAGTCGGTTGGAGAACTTAATTTCGTGCTGCCATTTTGGCCAGCCGGACGAAGACGTTTTCAGTCCGACTGTAACTTTTCATCTACACTCATCAAAATTCAAACTTGCCATTCAAATGATTCAAAATGTAACAAAGAAGTTTGTAAATCGAGTGCTTTGATTTTATGAGAGAAGTAATTTAACATTAATATTTTTATGAATGATTTAGGAAGTTTGTGCACTTTATGAGCTTATCACAAAACACTCTTAATATTGTATCTAGCATTCACTTATCCACAACATATCTTTTCATATCTTCCTTCTCATATTCCTGGTGTGCTTCTGGATTTCGTGGCGTATGACAGTGCAGAACAGATGACGTGGAATATTGCTTAAATAAAATAGCAAACCCCGTGCACACTAGAGGGTGGCATACCTAGGCAGCTCCAGCAATGTGACGGGTCTTCAAGACTGAAAACCTACAGACCCGGAGAAAGATACTCCGAAGGTGTGAACAGAATGGATCCTCCCCTTCTTACGTCTGTAGCAACTATTAGCATATACATTGTGACAAAAGACAAATAAAGTTAAGCATAAAACTGCTTCACTTATCACTAAAATGGTTGACTCAATAGTAAGAGACAATCAGCTTTCCTGACATACAGACATATCCAAGGGATACCACTTTTTTTCTTTTTGTGAAATAAATACTTACTCCGCCTTGGGTATGCAGTGTGGGAAGTAGAAGCTATAAATACGGATATAATCAGTATTATCATCACTACCAGTAAGTCGTAAAGCATAAAACATAGAAAAAAAAAAGGTTATTAAAAGAAAAAATGCACAATTCTAAAAAAGTACGTTGTATGCCAAATAAGATTTTGCAGTAATTGAAATATTTTCTTTTGTGTTTCAATATATTCTAAATTAAAGTATAATTTCGTTGTATATTTACGGGTTCATACTTCTTCATCTTTTAAATATTTTATGATATCCCTGCTAACGTATATTAACTAGGCAAGATATAAAGAGCTGTATGGTGTTTACATACGCGCATGCAATTAACTTATCTTACCTAAAACAATGATGATTTTAGTGGTATTTAAAGTCCACATTTACAACAAATAGAGCATAGGTAGGTGACAGAGATGAAAAGTAAAAATAAAATAATTATTAGTAAAGAAAATTTGGAAAGAGAACGATCCAAACTCAAGTTAGTTTTACTTTGTACCTACTAGACATTTCTTAGTTATGGAGATAAAAATCTGGAGTAAATCTGCAGTACGATAAACCTGATTTAAGGTCTGCGCGTGCGTCAAACATACAGGAATGCGTGGTGTTCCAATTATGTTTCGCTCTGGTCAGTCCAGTCAAGGCTACACACAATAATCCCCGTTCTCGTGAACTATATCTGTATCTAGAGCTTCTCTGCTTAGTCCTCCCTTCCTCATAGCTTGATGGCGCCACTGTTTCTGCATGAGGGGCACCGAGTGCAGTACGAAGCGAAAAATTGAATAGCCTTAAGTGGACTGGAGAAAATGAAAGCATTATAAAAGAACTCACATTGACTGTAAGAGAAACTCAAAATCCCTTTAATTTTAAGATGGAAAGTAATCTTGGATTTTCATCGAATTGCCGGTATGTGATTTTCAAAAGCTGTTTGATACTTTTGCACTGTTCATTTGAAATTAAGCGTTTCTGCTATTCTTTTAAGCTAATTAATGGTATGTCGTCGACAATGGCACCTGTCCCTGGAAAGGGAAAGCACTCAACGCACATCTAATTGTTCAGCTCTACTACAAGAAATAAAAGAAAGGCCAGATAGAGGAAAGACATGGGCTTTGCTGGGCGACACAAAAGAGAAATGCAAAAGTCTGGCAGTCTGATGGATGAATGAATTAACGCTTGGGTGACCTGACGAATCAAGTGATGTGCTCGAGGAATGGCTTACGTAAGAAGACAACCATTGCAGATTAAACCCTCAAGGTTTCCATAATAACGATATATGAAACCAACTTTTTCAAAATTATCTCTTCCAGCCAGTGTTATTCCAGTATTCCTCACAGGCTTCTGGATACAGCATCCTGTATTCTGTAAGTAAATGATCTGTGACTTAATATATTCACAGTACGTTACTCATTTATCAAAAGCCTATCAGTAATGTTTTTGCCAAGTTTCTAACATAAATCTTGTATGGCTATTTAAATAATTGTATTGTGTAAAGTTATTTTTGAAATAAAAATCCAGTACTATGGATTTATAAAGATTTTGATATTAAGCTCTAATCAGAAAAATTACCACCTTGGCACACTCCAATTTCCAAGTTTTTCTAACGCTTATGTTATAATTTTAAAAACGTAGGACTAAAAGATGGCAATTATAAGAGTATTTCCGCATGCTAAATTGCAAATCTAAGATGGGCATACCTAAAATTAAGCAGTAAATATCCATTTATAACTTCAATTTGTACGTGGTTTCAAATGCATCAAATGGGAACACTTTATGGCTTTTTAAAGTTCATATCGATATAATGCACTGATATAGAAAGCTATGACAAACTTGTCAAAACACCCAGTCAATAGCTTATTTTCTTCTTTTTTCGCAGACATCTTATCGTTCTCGCACATTTTATCTGTCATTAGTGACTTTCCATAACGTTCTTTAATCTTTTGGAGCAAATGATTAGTTAAATTCTTCCCCCGCGGACCTTAAGGGGAGTTATAAGCCCTATAATTTTAATGTTAATGTTTGACCCATTATGTCTGCAATTATTTAATACAATGAGCTAAATTTTAAGGTATATTCAAGGTATATTCAACAATAACTTTACAGTTTAAATTACTGCTGTTCATTACAAGGAAGGTTATGACTTCTTACAACAAAGCTCTTAAACTTTTATCGAAAAATGGAGGCTTTAAATTAAAAACATAATTAATCCGTGCATATAAAAACTTTTTCATTAAAATGAAACCATTTAGGATGCACACATGTGGTAAAAATTTCAGTCCATATTGTGAATTAGTTTTTTGAAATAATTGGGCATTTGCATAGAAATTTTTACAGTTTTAAAAATTGTTTCGAAACGGAAAATTTAAAAAATATTCTCTACTTATAATGTACAGAATGTCTGAAAATTCTCCAGCTTCGTAGTCCTCGTAATAATTGATAAAGAGTTTAAAGTACCCGTTTTACACTCAGTAGAACTGACTGATTATATCTACAGTTGGAACTTTTCAGAACGTTTGAGATTGAGAAACATCCAGGAGGTTCTACGAAATGTTATCACTTACTAGTCGGCCAAGATATGAATGCATTTGAAGGAGAGCGCCACTGTTTTGTTCACTACATGAAGCTCAAGGGAACCGCTCGGAGCGAGGGATAGCGAGGGGAAAGACGATACTGGGAATGTACAGTCACACATTTAAAACAATGCACGCCCGCTGATGTCTTCACGTTAGTTCTCGGAAGCGGTTAGTCTGGGAATGTTTGTTTCAGGTCCTTCATCTGCTGTAGCCGTGTCACTGTTCCCTGCATCAGCTGTTTCAGTGTCGCTGCGTCCTTTTACTTCAATATTCATATTCTCAAAATAACATTCATCACGATTGCAGTCTTTATTGTCAACATTGCTGCTCTCTAGACCCAGTTTATATCTTCAATTGTTTCCTCCATTAACCCATCTCGGCGCTTAAAATCATGCTCAAAACGTTTCGCTTGTCTGCCTGTTTCTATCCAATCAGCTTGTGTAATTTGAGCTATGCAGCTTGTTGTCATAGCTTTCAGATTACTCAAAGTAATTGATGATACTTCTTTGCTGCAATCTTTGTTTAATTCCAGATAGGGTTAAGGTCACAGAGCTACGGAGGAAGGCGTGATACTGAAAAATCACTTTGTTCCATTATTCAATCAAGTCAATAAACAGGCTTTTTAATTAATTTTCACTACTCATTTTTTGTCAGTTGCGGATCATGTTTAATTTTCTTTTGTGTTAGCCAATGAATAACCCGTGTCTTTCGAGTTGAAGATTTAGAGGCTTTATTTTCTTGTACGGTATGGCAAAACAATACTTTCAGGTGAAATATTTGATATTAATTTCTCTTCTGCCCGCCTTTTATAATTTTGACCGTTAATTCCATCATGGTTATCTGCTAATTTGGATTTTGAATAGTAAACCAATTCAGTTCCCTCAATAAACCCCATGGATCCCCTCTATGTACAAATTGCTCTTTGACCAGCACTACAATTAGTCCAATCACCTGGTTCTTCCTCATATTGCCAGCACTTGACGTTTAGTGAGTATGGACCCAAGCCTCGTCTATATAAACTACTGGTTTACGTGGCCCTGTCTCATTTCCAATAATAGCTCTTAAGTACTCTGCAAGTTTTGCAACAATTTGTGGTCTATCCATTAGCACAGATCGTTTGTTTTGCATTTCTTAATTTGAAATCCCATTTCTCTCAATATTTTTCTAAATTTTTCTTTGCCACCTTGAAACTTTATTTATTATTTAGCAAAGTTCAGGAGTTTCCTCAAAGTAGGAGTTTCTTTTTCCTGCTCATAGTACTCCAAAAATTTTCTAAGAACAACGCACTTATCAAACTCATCAAGAGATATGGTTGTGCGTAATTTTCGATTTTTCCTCGAAGTTGTAAACTTAACCCCAGTTGATGAAGCATTTTATGTTCATGATCGTTCTCCCAGACTTTCCCACTGTTTTTGCTGCCCTAACAGCTGCGTTTTCAAGGGGTACGAGTAACCTTTTCTACTGCTTTTCTTGTCTACATAACCAGGTTATACAACCTGATATATGATATGCTTCTCATCAGAATGGGATACCTTTCTTGTTTTTAACTCTGTAGGTGCCTCCGTAATTAAACTTTTCACAAGCACAAGCCAATTTTATCTCAACGAGCACTGCAACTACCACTATACTATGCGAATTTTAACTGCACGAGAAAAGGTTCGAAGAAGCACCATGTTGAACTACACTACATCTGCATGTCACATTGGAAGTATCTCGGTATTGTTGATGTTTGCGTTATCCGCACTGTACCTGCGGTACTGCGCCCACTTGTGACGTAACTGTTTAGTAACGCTTCTCGCCGAGTGCATTCATATCGTGGTCGACTAGTATTTACCTAGTTTTCGCTGAGCGAACGTGCTTATCTGCTTTGAAGTTTTGCCCGTTCGATACTAACTTTCTGATAACTATGCTTCATAGTGGTTACGTCATAATATTTACCAATTTACCTCAGACTAAGCTAATATGAAGTATTTAAGCTTAGAGCAAACATATCCCAGGATAACTCTACGATACACTAGAGTCGTATTTTATGTTTCTTGAATCCCTGAAGGGAACGCGTTTAATTAAATTAATTCTCAAGGCCTTCTAAATCAAATACCTAGAAACAAAGCAGCACATGATTCTTAATGTTTGTGTTTCCTTATAATGGGACACACATTTTTCTTTAACATAATTTCAATATTTTATTCAAACAATTACTAAATAAACGTTTAAAGTGTTGATGTCTAAACTTAATCCAACATCGAGTTCACAATCTCCTTTTTCGATATGAACTCTTAAAAAGAATTATGCTGTTATCCCCCACACAACTTGTGCCGGGATTAGATGCAAATTTAATAATTTTGAATGCTCTTAAGATATGAAACTATGGTTAAGATTCTCGTTTACTAAACGTTTTTCCTGTCTTCTGTGTTATTTACTCATTTCGGTGACTCACAGAAACTTAGCAATGCTGATTATTATAGAAAATGATTTTTTTTTTTTTTTTTTTTTTTTTTGCTTGTTCCATTCATACCCCGCCTTTAACTACTATGGTCATATCGGCGGCCGT
Organism: Mantis religiosa; assembly: GCA_030765055.1. Classification (NCBI taxonomy): domain Eukaryota; kingdom Metazoa; phylum Arthropoda; class Insecta; order Mantodea; family Mantidae; genus Mantis; species Mantis religiosa. The sequence continues at coordinate 103,216,694 of CM060956.1, read as the reverse complement.
TCTCCTTTGGAACATACTGAAGGTGTTAACTCGTTATCTTTGTTTTTTTTATCATTACATCACGCACACATTCACACTCTCATTCATACTTCCAGACTCTGGGGAAGATGGGGGATTATCTTGGTCGGAGAAAAATCCCCACCCCACCGCCGGGAATCGAACCCGGGACCCTTAGCACGGTAGGCAGGTGCTCTACCGACTGAGCTATGGGGCCAGCCAGAAAGTGAATTTATTGACACTTTAAAAGTTAACAAAAATAATAACTTCTAGCACTTTCTAGCAGGATTCAAGGCCATTTTAGTTGTTCAACCTCAAACTGTCGACAACTTGCATCAAATAGTTCATTTATTAGCTTCTATTAAAATTAGCAGGCAATTCAGCTTGTGTTGTGTAATCTCTCAATCACTGTCTTTGAAGAAATATTCCATAGCACACCGCGATAACAGAGTCATGATATACCTAGATATTGGAAGTGGATTTAAAGTGCTACTACATTACTGGTGATGTACAAAATGAAATAAAATCTGCATACCTAATAGCTCGGTTTCTGGAATCTATGCTAAGCTTTATTATGCAAATTTTACTTTTGCCTTTATTCAGTTTTCAAAATCAAATTATATAAAATAGTTTACAAATTTTGAAGATATGATCTGCTTGCTACCGTAACTAGGTAACTAAGTCAACAGGTTACTGGATTCAAGTAACCTTACAAAATAATCTACTCGTCTAAACTATCTGAAACAGTCTTTCTTCTACTTCAGCTTTACTCCAAAAGTATAATTCACATCTACGTTTCTACGATAGCTTTAATTTAAATAAGAAGGACTGTTTCCTACAATTTATTTTCCTCTTCTGCAACTGGTAACCAAAGCTTCCTCCTTCTCCTAAAAGGATTGGCAGCAGTATGAAGCAGCCCTTGTCACCTAAGAACACTGACACGACATATAACCTGATACCAGAATAAATATAAATAAATGATAGATTTACAATTATAAATAAATAACGTATAACAGAACAGACGTGTGCCATTATGCTGGCATATACCCCGGAGACCGCCGCAGTGACAAGGCCACTCTACGAAGGTCAGTAAACTCCCTTTGTAACCTCTATAAACAAACATCCCTACTCTATTGTTCGATTTGCCCTCAAGGAAAATTTGGCACCTCTCAGTCGGAAACCTACCCATTGTCAAAATCCCATGCGTGCCTCTGACAACAGGCTATAAGATTTCGAACGATTCGCGAACGTATGTCTTAGCATAAATTTTTGCAATCGGACCGTTAGAGAAATTGTCTCGGATGTTAGGTCCGAAACTGGAAATTCTCAACACTGATATCAAGTGGGGGGTACTTAAAAGGCAATAGAAAATTGATACTTGGTCATGTGATTTTGCAAACTACAGGAAATATCTAGAGTGAGTGTAATTCAAGATGATGGCGGAAACTAGGTTTTGCTAGTAAGTGCACTTCGGTCCTGACTATTGCATAAGAAGGACGCATATTCGGCGCCGCCTAAGAACTATACTCCCGCGCTATGCACAGAGACCAAGCGCAATGTTTAACAATATCTCAAGTGAGAGTTGGCCCAAAGAGTAATGTATTGTGAGGACCATAAGTATATCCTATGTGCTACTGCCTCCGTGCTTCGCATCGCAATATAGACAGTGACGCTTGACTCAGCAACCACACCGACGACGACTTTAGGGTGGCGAGCGTAGGAGCCCAGATTCGAGGTGTCATCATTAACCCACAACCTGTCAGGACGCACCCACTCTTGAAGTCCAGATGAGAGTCCTCATGCGGGAGCTACATGTCACCTCGAACCGACTACAATCCCCCTTTCCTTAACCTCCCCACGCCACCGATCCTTAATTGTGAGGCGTCGAGCACAAGGGAGAGCTCGACGTGGTCCACAACGGGCCGGACCGCCTAAAGTAGATGGAGCTGGTTCGTCAGTTCCAGATATCCGGGTTATCATCATCTTTCCTCTTCTACATAATCATTTGTGTCTGTCCGCTCTGATTCTTTCCATATAGCTTTCTTTCGGTGGTTTCAGCTCTTCTTTCCGATATCCATAACTAGCGTCTTCTATTCATCGGTCGTGGGTCTCAAACTGGGTGTTCTCAAGTCTGCTAATCAGTTTCTTCACTTTCTCGTGGTCCTAATATATGCTCCCGACGACCTCCTAAGTAATATTCTTTTCTCGTAGGTTGCAATATTTCTATATTTATTTCTAGAACTCTTTTTTCGTGTGTCATGTATTGCTCTAACACCTTAGTGGATATTATCTGAGAATATTTTCTAAATATGCATAATGGTGTGCTTCCCCTAAGTTGTTCCATGAGATTTTCCTTGATGTTTGCTTCGACCATCTACTACTAGTTCACTATATTTATACAACTCAAAAATAACATATACACGAGGAAATATATTCTAATTACTGACCTTTTAAACGCAAAACTTTTGTAAGTATATAACTATTTGAAGCTAAAACGTGCAATGAACGCTACTAAGAACGGTTTCAAATGCCTTCCTCGTTTGCAGTTTACCTTCGCGGGCCTTACTGACATGACAATGAATGTGAATCAACATGGGAATCGAATAGCGTTCCCTTTTAACGACTGAAATTCGTTAAGGTTGTGAATGAGCTCCGGGAATGAAAAGCAAGAGGGATGGGGTTACTTGAATTACTTCGGTACGGAAGCTGGTTCATTTGTATCTGTGCAGGCGAACAGTTTCTCAATATAATTCATTATGTGTTCTATTCCTGCTGTACCTTATCAAATGTTACATCTATTGCCTTTTCATGGCTCAGATTTCAATTTTCTGTTAATCCGGTTTACTTAATTGGTATAAATGGTTCTCTAACGTTCATTCTTTGCCAATGACGCGTATTAAAGCTTTCTAAAAATAAACTCATGGTGCATAAATTTAATTGTATACCTACAGAGGATTCTTTGCTATAAACTAGTCTAAAATACCCAATCTTTCCTTGGCACTTAAAGAAACAACGGAGTAACGAAAGCACTTTATACCGGAGCCATCCTTAATTTATATGATGATGTAAACAAAGTGGGGAAATGTATTACTTCGTAGGTAATTGGAGGGAATATTCGCACCATTTGATCAACCACGTGTCGGCATATTCGCTGTCAACGAACTTGAAATGCTTTGCTTTGCTATTCTCGATGTTTGAGTAGTTTATATGTCAGCACTTTTACGTTGAGATTAAATGCAAAGGTGTGTCTACTGTTTTCCATTTGTACACTAAAAGGTGACTGAACACTTACAGCAGTTACTCAAATATTTGAATTTATCATATAACCTCACCTCATTTATAAATTAAAAATTAGGGCACGGGTCTTTCTGCGGAACAACAGTGCTCAATAACAGCGTGTAGCCACTTTGGCAATGACTTGAAAGTTATAATGGCATGCAACTGAAAAAAAAGTTACGTACCTATTCGGAATCTGACAACTGACGAATTCTTTAAACGATTTCTACTTCCGAACTTTTCTTTGATAATTCCTTCGTCACAACAATATATCTTCACGCTCAACAATCATATATATATATATATATATATATATATATGTGTGTGTGTGTGTGTGTGTGTGTGTGTGTGTGTGTGTGTGTGTGTGTATGTATTGTGACTTTGTGGGTTAGTAGAATTAAAAGTCCAATTTTCCGAACTTCTAAATGTTCTTTATTTCCGTAGAAATACACTGTTCAATTCTCACGTAACAACATTATATCACATATACAACACAATCTTCCAAGATCGATGACAATAACAATCAGCGTTCAGTTTACATCAGCTCTCGTTACAACAACAACACTCTCAGCTGTTCTCTGCTTCCTTCTCCCGCGACTGTTTTACAACTGTTCACAATTACGACTGACTGTTGGTGAGTAGTCGCTCTCTTAAATACCACATTGATAAATTCGAGAGACTTCTGGAGCAAATAAAACAACTATTCTCTGTCAATCGAGATATCGAGATTTCCTTACGTGAAACCCTATCTGGGCCGGCAAGTCACTTATCTCAAGCGCTATGTTTATCTGCTTATGCAAGCACTGTCCGCCTGTTATCTTTATCTGCGGGCTCTTTGTGTATATATGTATGTATGTATGGTTGTATGTTTGTGTGGATGTATGTATGTATGTATGTATGTATGGTTGTATGTATGTGTGGATGTATGTATCTGTTCACAAATTCAAAACCTATGTCGCGAAGAATGGTGTATAAGCTCGTTTTTCAAACCTCAGCTAAATGGAATCATTGTTTACTGCTTGAAGCACTCTTGTAATTGCGCTGACTCGTTACTTTCAAAGATGCTATGAACCTTGCGACGAATAGCACTTCATGGCTTCATTCCTTTTCGGTGTGTTCCTGAAGTGGAAAGCCCGCTGGTTTTCACAACCTCACTTGAAGCGGCATTGATACTTTCACTGAAACACTGTTGTATTCTTCTGACAAATAACAACGTACTCAATTGCTAAGATTGGATATTTTTCACACAACTTGCGAAACACGTTCAATATAAATTTCTTTCACCACTGATGTATTGCATATGTGATGTACTGTGATGTATTACATATTGGAAGGAAGCTGTCATGTTTAAACTGATTGTCATCCCATTTCCTTTCAAGCTGCGGAAACGCAGCGTGCACTGATTAATATGTAGAAATTATGCTTATATTTACCAAATAAAATATTAATTAATTACTGTTTGTCTATTTTATTTGTAATAATGTGATGTTTATATATTTTGCGTTAGATGAAAGGTCCTTAAAGTTGATAAACTATATTATTCATCCGCAGAGTGTTACAAGGAATTTATAGGAACTATTACTAGAAATAACTTGCTCTTAAAGAAAACGATATGCTTCTTCAGGTAGCTTTTTGTTTTCCCTTTTCTGTTTGGCAGTTAAACATCATTATAAAAATTATTTTTGTATTAAGAAGTATTTATTTTCAAGCTATTCCCATAAATTGTACGATATGGCCTTTTCTTCGTACAGTTATCTTATACATATAGAATTTAATCAACATTTTAAATATTTTTCTTTTTGAAAAATGTTTAAAGGTCTAAAAGGATTTTATCTAAATAAGTCTTTTAAATTCAGTTTTAAAGCTTAGGGAATTCCTCCCGTTTCTTCAATAAATATCGCTAAAAGTAAAGGCCTAACGTCTTTTATTTGGCATGCTCGTGAACTCGAGGTAATATTACCTTATGAAGTGGATGTTTATCCTAACTCTGCAGTTCCGTGGAGCAAACTTTTACTATTCTTCTTTTCTCTCTTTAGACCCACCCTTTCCCTCGGGATCCTCTGCACCCCAGTGGCGATGTTCGGCCAACTAAGGCTTTCACAACGGCCATACTCCTCAACCAAAGGGAGAAATGCTAATGCAGTACGTCGTACTGAAAAACAACCGTGCATCTTCATGATGCTGTGCCTTGAATACTGATGTGGTTCAGTTTTACATGAGCTTAAACTTGATAGAACGTCATTGTACTTCAATTTATCTTCTTTCTGGTCGATTCAATCCAGGAAACTTTGTACACTAGCAAGGTTAAGTTCTTAATTTTAAATTCACTCATTACAAAAGATAAACTAAAACTTTTTCTTTTATTTGTTTTTATTTTATATACAAAGAAGGGCTCGTAGCCTGGAACGCAAGCAAACTGGTAAGTAGCCCAATTTCTCCTCATTTGTAGTTAGCCACGATTTCGTTCTAAACCAACTGTTACACAAAATCCTATGCTTTCTTCCATCTTATTGCCTAAAATTAATATTGCTCGGTTGATGTGCACCTATGGTTTCACAAGTTTTTCTTAATGAATTTCAGGAACTTTTCAATAAATAATGTACTCTATTCATTTGAAAACTACACAACTTGATACCAAACAATTAAGATTCCAACAACAATCACTCGAATGCTGAAACATCATGTAAGGGGCCGCAACTGGCAGGCCCCAAGTGTTGCTGTGAGCGATGAAAGGATAGTAAAGAGGAGAAGCTAGGAAAGTATAGACACACGACTGGTGAAATGTGTAGAGGGGTAAGGAGTGACCGAGGGCCCATGAAATGTGGCCTAACGTTCTGGTTAGCGACAAGGAGATTGGCATGATTGTCGTGTACTACACAGGGGGTTGCAAGTTTCCATAACCATTAATAAATATGGTACAATAAATTATTGTGTAATGATTATTACAATTCAATAAAATATAAAATTACCCTTTTCTTCAAATTAAAAAAATGCCTATAAGTTGCAAGATATTATTATTGGGGCCGGACTCTTTTGGCCCTTAATGACAGTCCGCCCCTATGCTGTATAAGAATGATTAGAAGTCTATCATTGTAAGTACCAAAGTTTGGCTGTAAATGAATAATATTAATTAATTTATAAATAATTATTAACTAATTCTTATATATCTTTTTTTCAAGGCACATCAAAGCTATTGATTTGAACGTCTACATCCAATCAATCTTGCCATACTTGTTGGCTTACTAATTCACCTCCTTTCTTCTGGAATGTATCTAACGAGCCGTTCAGTTATCCTTAAAACTGGCATTCTGTTTACATGATTTGTTCTAAGTGAATAGATTAATTGCGTAATGGACCAATTTCATAAATATTGATTCGCGTGAAAAATTTTAACGGTTGATTTCACATTTTAACAGTAATTACTTTCATTCACTTGTCAAATGCAATACCAAAATTTACAATAGCTTCCAAAAGCCCTTATTGTTTATATAATTACCTGCGTGGGAGGAAGGGACCAGAATTGCGCCAGTTGCTGTTGAATAGGGGGTGCAAGCATATACCGTTTCGAAGAATCCGGCCATGCATAACTCAGTAACAATCCACAGCCTCTTCCGACGGGGTCCACTTGGAAGTACGTCCTGACTCGGCTGTCTCTACAGATCCCAGGGAAGAGCCCTCTACAAAACACAACTCTTACCGTCCAGCCGCAATACGCAGAGCATTGTCGCCCGATGGTCCTACAATATTGAAACACATGGCAATGAAAGAGATGATAAATAAAGTAAATGAGGGAAAGGGAAGTAAATGCTGAAGTGGCATTCCCCTAACAAGCCGTGGATAAACCCATGGAACAGATAAACTTATTCAAAGAAATCATAGAACAATATTTACAGAAGAAAAGCTCTTACACGCTTATATAATTTCAAATAAACTTGAGCATAACTAAAACATAGAATAATTAAGGTAACAGATGGAATATTATATACGAATATGAAGTAATTAACGACCTTATGTAAACTTACATAATACCTTACATTATGTTTAGGGAAGGTCTAGACTATATTACGCTTGAAAACTGGTATTTTCATTACTTTTTAAAATAAACATGCAAAATGAAAGTGCTTAAGTGTGCTAAAGTGCAACAAAAATTTGGTGAGTCGCACAGAAGTAAATGCGAAAAGGATTTTTCCCTCGTAAAAGGTTTGTAAATTGTTTAATTCTGTCTTGTCAATAGATTTAAAGAGTAATGTGAAGGTAAAATAAATAACCAACTATAGATATTTTTATTCTATGTTGTGATTGAATCCCAAATGGGTAAAAATTGGTGGTGAAGGAACCTTTTTTTTTGTTGTTGTTGTTATTGTTGTTGTTGTAATTTACGTGCTTTAACTTTTTAAGTCATATCGGACGATAAATGGAATGGGTAAAATGATGCTCAAATGGGTCCAGGGTCCATGGAGCTTAGAGTTACCCGACATTCGTCTTTCAGGATAAGGGAAACCCCGGAAAAAACCTTATCCAGGTAACTCACCCTGACCGAGATTCGAACTCGGGACCTCTGGAACGTAAGGCAGACATGTTACCATCTGCGCTACCGAGCCGATCGAAAGATAATTATGTATTATATCTTTATACCTTCGCAATCATACTTATTAATCACCAGTGTTATAGTTTTGCTTTTTCCAAATGATATAGAATAGAAATTCTTAATATATGACCACTGCAATGTACAAATAATATGTACAAAATGTACAAACAAGACTGCTAAATTTATATTTCAAACCATAAAGCTCAGTAGTAGTAGTTATATTATATCAGATGTATTGTTTTCTTTAGTAACATGATTATCAGCTGACTCAGCTTCTCTTCATCAGCACTAAACGTTTCCACGCGTGGTTCCCCATTCCCTAATGAGACCCTGATGTACCTCAACCTTCATTATTATTAAATTTCAAGAACACTATTACTGTGTATGTTAATTGTTACGTGATACGAGTAGTGATTAAAACTTTGCCGTCATCTGATTCGCCTACTCACACACGGTAAATGTGATGAAATTACGTAACATTTTCCACTCGAAACTAATTTTTATGACATGTATTTTGTTTTAGGTAAAATGCAAATAAGCAACCGAATGGAAACCGATCGGTTTGGTTTTTAATTTAATTTACGTCCTCCAACATTTAGTCATATCGGACGATGAATGAAATGGGTGAAACGATGCTCAATGCGTCCAGGGTTCATGGAGCTTAGAGTTACCCGACATTCGTCTGTAAGGTTAAGGGAAAATCCCGGAATATACCTTATCCAGGTAACTCAACCTGAACGAGATTCGAACTCGAGACGTCTTGAACGTGAGGCAGACATGCTACCATCTACGCTACCGAGGCGGGCAAACGATTGGTTGACCGATTGTTGACCGAGTAGTTTCGCTCAGGCGGGTTCATCCATGGCCCGCATTCGGCAGCCTCGTGTTCGATTCCTTTGGTCGACCTACCTGACCCATGGGTATTTTCGCGGGTTTCCCTGGGGCGCAAGGAGAGTACTGGGTAGGTTAATTACATCCTCCGAACTTCCTGTCTCTCCATTTCATCTACATTATCGTTTCACACCATCTCTTATTTTAGGGTACAAGTGGCGTAGGAATTATCTCGGCGCTGTATGGCAGGATGATATGCTCCTGGATAGCACTTTCGTGCTCCTCTTCCAGCCGGCCTGGTGGACTGTTTTTGGGGCCATGGTAGAAGCGATGCAGGTTGCACTGGACTGCCGGGGAGTTTCAAGCTAATAAATGGTAGGGGCCTTGCCCTAGGCTCTTTCGTGACTCCTTAGGGTTGGAACCTGTACTTTTATTTGTTATAAAAATATGGTAAACATGTGGTATTTTCACCAAAACTGTTAACGCCTTTCTTAAGTTAGTAAAAACTGTCGAGAAAGTTTCCATTTAAATCTGGTTTGAGCTTTTCAGTCTGACTGTACCTTTCCACACTTCAGCTCACACACAGCTAATAAGAAAAAAATTAATTTCCATTAATTGACCTAATAGTGGTAATTATAAAGCCCAGGCCTTAAAGTACTTACAGCACATTAAGTCACATTAAGGTAGTTGTCTCATGTGTTTATGAGAAATCCTAGTGACTTACCAGGATAAAATGCAAGATAATTGAAAAATTTAATGTTATGCTTGCATGTTGTTATGGTAGCTCTGTTGATAGAGTAACTGAATGAAGGCTTTGGTTGAAATCTGTTATTATTGTTTCAACGAGGTCCACGAATTTAAATTTTCCAGGCCTTACGGTAACTACAGATGTCATCAGCAACTCTCTCGAATGTAATTAAAGGCGATTGTGTTTCTATGAAAACCTTAAAGACAAGAATACTAGATATGAATAGGTATCCTGCTTTCCTGACAAACAAGGTCACATCTCTTTCATTGTTAACTGTAAATAGGCAATATTCAAATGTGGTAGTCAAAGTGTAGTAATTTCATCATGGAATATGTGCAAGGCAGTCCGAAATTGAACGCTGGATTGGCAACATGATCATTGGATCATTCTTCTTTGTGGAGAAAACTGTCACAGGAGCGACTTATTTGGACGTTGCTCACTTTATACTAACTCTCTGCTATAAAACTTACTTCTCACTGAATTTGCGGATTGCTTGGATGAAGCATTCGCAGTAAACTGGATTGACAGAGGTGGACCTTTGATTGGCCTCCACATTTCCCGATATGAAGCTGTTGGATTAATTTTTGTGAGGCTATGTAGGGCTCTTAAGGCATAAATTTGATACCTTCATGTCCGATTTGTATATAATTCCGTAGGTAACTAATGAAAGAGACATCTTATACAAACAATTTGTTAAGCAGATGTTGGGATTGCCTAGATCAGCTTCAGGAGAATTAATCTTAGTAGAATTAGGGAAAACCAAAAGGAAGGCTGCAATAATTGAAATAATCTTAAAAGTTTGGTATAAATGCTTGATAAAAGATGTTGGTGAAATCCTAAAGGTATATATGAATTAACTAAAGAAAATGGAAAACAGAAAAAGTTGGCAGCAGAGGTAGGAAAAACTGTGGAAGAAATAGGAATACAGAAGGTTTTTGGAAAATCGTCAGAACCAGAACGTAGGACATAGAAAGACAAGAAATGTGGAGAGTGTTAGAAAACAGAAAAATCATTCAAATTTTATGGGTTACTAAAGAGAGGATGGGGAAGAGAAAGATGTGTAGAGGAACGTAACTGGCAGCAGAGGGAAGGAATAGCTTGGCTTGGAACAATTTTCGAAAGGGGACTGAAAAGTAGCACGGTAGAAATATCTGAATTATGTGGAGAAACAGATAGTACAATTTACATTCTGACAGAGTGCAAAGAGCTAAAACATGGAGACAGAAAATATTGGAGAAGAATCAAAAAATGTGCAAAGCAAGTTGATATCTATAAAAATGGTTGCTGCAAAAAGTGAAAATAGAAATAGAAATATTTGGACAGCTAAAGAGAGGTGGATGAGAGAAGTAAATAGTGGAAAAGAAAATATGCAAGGACAATAAGGGGAGACAGAAGTAAACTAGATGACGGAAAAGATCTGAGAGCCAAACAGGCTAGGGTAAAATGTGGCACAAAGTAATTTATACAACTAGGTTGAGATTATGTAATTTAGAGAAAATATTGGAAACGGTAAGTTTTATAAATACACTCTGTTCTATTCATATCATTCCGTATATACTGAAGTGGATTTGGACAGAATGAATACAAAATAGATATTTTTGAAGATATCGGGGCTCATATGGAAGGTTTTAATGCATTTATACAAACTTAATGGCTTATACGCCTTATGATTGCGTCTCATATTAAGACCAAGAAATTAGAGAATTGAGGAATTTCAATGCATTTACAATGATTAGGAGTCTGAATGAAACTACGCACAAAAACTCTGTAGTAAACTAAAGGCGTGGTAAACTAGAAGCTCTGCATTAGAAGGTAACATTAACATACCGCAAACGAAGGAGAAAATCCGAACAGTATAATGATATACGTCTTCTCTGCTTCAGAAATGTAATATGCGTTATATTCTTGGCTCATTTCTGCCTGTTTCTTTTTGTTAGCTTGAGACTCCATCATTATACGTCAGTTTATTCGTACACAATGCCAAACTGGGCCTACTACGGTAATGTGACCTACTACGCAAGGCTAAAGGCTGAATTTCCTCTACTCCGCCTCTGCTCTCCTACCACATGCACCTTGCTACAATTTTCGGACATTTACTGCGAAATTGGTGGCATATATGCTTAAACGTTATGCAATAACTACTGAACGTTTCGTATACTGGATAGGTAATGTAGCCACCTCCACCCAAAAGTTCATCTACCTTGTGTAACTATGGCTTTCCTCAGCATCCCAAGCTGTGTTGCTCTTCTCCAGCTCGTTAGATTATCGGCCGTGCAGCCTAGTTACGATTGCTGCCGCTGAATGCTAGGTATCGCTAGTGCAGCTTGTAGAGGGAGCAAGAAGTTCGACAAATGAATAACGCAGCACCGGCAGATACTGGCTCCGACGTTTCGTCTGAGAGGATCGTGGACAAGAAGAGGATTTCCGACTGGTTTCTCGGAGGCTCAACATTACAACCTTCCCTTCGACCCTTCGCATGTAGGAACATTGGGACAACACTGTTTGGCTTCACTTCACCGTGTAAGTTTTGGTCACGCCTTCTAAATTTTTATTCCAAATTTTCCCTATGTTCTTTCGGTAATTTAAGGCAAATTTCGAAAAGGTAGGACACTTAGAACGTAAAAAGAAACCGTAATGACCTTCATTGTACTTAAAGAAATAACCATTTGTAATCAGAGGCAAAGACATTCAATTGGAATGTACTGAACCTAAGTTTTAACAATTTCTAAGGCAAAGAAAAAAGGTACATTGTTATATTTGGAATCTTGGCTGCATAAAGAATTAGTTAAAAAGAACCAACTTTGAAAATGTTTGTGCTTGTTTCCTTAACAATCCTATTTGAACCTTTTTTTTAAATTTAGGGCTTCCTTATCTTTACTAATTTTCAAACATGTTGGGCCAGTGAGACCATGCTTACAGTATGTTTCCACGCATTAAGTCATTCACTGGAAACGATACAGTAAAATGTATGGAGTCTGTAACTCCTCTTTCAAGTGATATTTTGTAGAAAAGCTGTAACTTATCAACGTGCCCTCACATTACTATGATTAAAAATAAAGTGTGTGAGTGTTTTTATTGTTTAAATGGCAACATTTCACTTTCTGTACCTCTTTATTCCTCAAATATCAGAAGCTATAAAACATACTCTTTTAAACCACAATATAAATTTGTTAGGACCTTACTGGATTACATATACTGCATATACAGATTATGTCATCTGTCCATGACGTATTGAAACATAGGAAAGTTCCCTGAGCAAAGAAAAACGCATCATTACTTCAAATAGAGTAAGTTCAGAACTAAGTAAGCAAAGCCACACTTAACAAATTGAACAAATACATACAAAAGCTAAGCTGATAAGGACAAAAATGCTTACTTCATTGTAAAATGTTCCAGAAAGTAATACGTCATGACACAATTTACAGAAAGACAACGAATTGATATACTAATGATGATCAGATATGGTATTAGGAGGATCCAAGAACAGCTTTGTGTCTTGATTTATGAGATGCATTCAGAACGAAGGAATACTCATTCTACGGTAAGCAAAATTTTGAAAAATGTTCAATGAAACTGGAAGTGTTAAAATTCAGGCAAACTCTGGAAAGCCAAAACGAGTTACAAATTGTGATAAAGTTCTTGATAGATTGGCAGAAGAGGAAGTATTGAATGGCCGCCAAAATCTACTGACCTGAACCCCTTAGACATTTTCTTGTGGGGATATTTGAAATGGAGGGTTTACAAGGACCAACCAAGAGATCTTAAACGTTAAAGCAAAGAATTGGATAAGAAATGCAGCTGCTCAGCTGAATAGTATTGCTGGAAGCATTAACTAATTTCAAAGTGAGACTTTGGCATTGTTAGGCAGTAAATGGAGGCCTTTTGAGCATATTTTGAAATGAATTCATCATATGCTACAACACAGCATCAGTAACTTTTTATGAATGTGTTTTGTTAGTTTAAATTTCATGTACTGTAATGCGTCCTAACAAATTGAAATTACAGTTTGAAGTATCTACCTGTACGTTCCGAGATCTGAAAACAAAACAAAACAAAACAAAAATGCTGCAATTAAAAACAAGTCATGTGATATTCACAATCATAGTAATATGAAAACATGCTGATATCTTACAACTTTTCCAAAAACATATACTTTCACAAAAATATAACGATAAAGTTGCAAGCATTGTTACTTATTTTTTCGTGCCACATATAATCATGGCATAACTGATATCTGAACTGAAAAAAATAACTGTAATGCCTCAAAGTACCTGACAAGTTTGCCCACTTTCACCTGCGTTATTTAATACTTATTTAGACGATGTCCTTTGTAAATAGCAAACTTCTATAACTATAAACTTTAAACTGAATAAAGTAAACATGAGCACTTTAGCTTTTACAGACGACCAAGCAGTTATATCAAATACAGAAGACAATCTGCAAAGAGCTATTTATAATTTAAATATATTGGTCACTGAATATAATTTGTAAATTTCAGCAGAAAAACAATGAAAAGGTAATGACATTTTATGGAAAAGTCCCTATCAGAGATAAAATTGTGATTGATAATGTACCTATAGAACAAGTTACGGATTTTAAGTATAGATACTGTTCCATAAGTAATGTTTTTTAAGAATAACAATTATTTGAAATGTGTTCTGATAGGCAAATGACTAATTTCAAAAGTATAAACTTTTAGATTCAATGGTCTTGAATCATCGTTCAGCGAGGTTTATTATCCCACAATTCGGTGACACCCACTTCCCTGCTTCAATATTGTCAAAGGTTCTTCCAAGTAGAAAATGGGCCAGGGATAAAAAAGATGATAATCTGATGGTGCGAGATCAGGGCTGTATGCTGGGTGTGGTAGCATTAGATTCCTCCCAATTCATGAATGTTTCCATGTTTATTCGTGCAGTATTGGGTGTTGCATTGTCATTTTGCAATATAACCCTAATGTCATTTTGCAAAATAAGCCTAAAGATCCGCATCAATCGCTCACCAGTTTGTAACAAACTCCTAGTGAATCACACCTTCAAAATTCCACCAGACACACAACATTACTTCGGAACCGATCTGATTTTTTTAAACGATGACTTTGTTAGGTTGGCGGGTACAAGTCACTTTTTCGAGACATCAGAACTACAGCGATGTTTTAATTGAATTAGAACACCGATATGAGAAATGTGTTAGACCTTCTGGAGATTAAAGAATAAATAAAAAAGTAGATGTTTTTTCTTATTTTTTATTGTGAGGCTTGAAAATTATTAGCCGACCCTCGTGATGTTTCGTAAAATAAGTTTTATCTAATGTTGGTCCTTATCAAATTACCAGTAGCACCAAATTATATAAAATTAAAACAAGAGAAGAGAACCTTTCACCAAAATTTCGATTCCTCCCTCTCTTTCTCTATTCAAGGGTTTTAAAACATAGATATAAATGAGATTGCAATGAATTGCAATTTTGGGCTAAAAGACAACTGAAAACAAAACAAACCGAATGTCTTATTCCACTACAAGCTCATCGGCTGTGAGCAGATTAAGTACACGTTATTGAATATCTACTGTTTTACTGTAAAGGTCATGTGCCGATCACCGACTGTAACATTTACCTACGCCCACGATTTGTGCCAGGTTATCACCTACACACATTCAGCCTTCCCGATATCTCCTGCATTATAATGCCGTACGAAGTAAAGAGTTAAAACGAACAAACAAATAATTAAGTTGGACAGATTTAACGATCCAAACTAAATTATAGTATGTCGTATATAAATATAAATACTTGCCTCAAAGGCAGTGAGAGAATGGAGTACCAGAATGGTTTTAAGTAGTCAATATATGAAAACGAAAATTTATTTGTAATGTTGTTTTATTCAAATGGCTTTAAGTCGCAGTAGTAATAGCTTTCTCAGTTTCTAAGTCCTTATAAATTATTTATTTTATACAATTTCATTACAAAGAATTTGTTAATTCTATCTCATATAACTAATTACGATGCAAAAGTCAGTAATTTTTTTAAAATAAAATCATCCTTAAATTTCCTTATTCCATGTTTCCAATACTTTTTAAGTTTCTTCTGGCCTTAAAATTAATTGATAAAACTAATAACTAAATAAAATTAATAACTGAAAAAGAGTTAAAAACTACTATGGCAGTTTTGTCATTTGGGGATCTGTGAGGTAAGCGCTGGTCATTCGATTGGCTGCGACCTGGATTATTTGGTCAAAATCTGCTCCATAGAGCACGGTACTGTAGGATAGAAGAAATTAACTACCTGAGACAGTTAAGTGTGTAATTCAATTGTGTTTCTTCACTATAAGTGAGAAATCTAGCCTCTTTTCCGGAATGGAGATATGTAATTGCTCCACACAGGTTAGACTTACCAGACATTCACCTTTCAGGAAAACAGAAAACCTCCAACGTCAAGTTATATCGGGTGATGAATGAAATGATGTTCAAATGAGTACAGGGTACATAGAGCTTTTAGTTAGTAGACTTTCATCTTTCAGGATAACATAAAACCTCCAACGTTAAGTCATATCAGACGATGAATGAAATGATGTTCAAATGAGTACAGGGTACACAGAACTAAGAATTACTAGACATTCATCTTTGAGGATAAGAGAAAACCTTCCACGTTAAGTCATATCGGACGATGAAAGAAATGATGTTCAAAAGAGTACAGAGTACATAGGGCTTAGAGTTTCCTGATATTCATCTTTCAGGATAAGAGAAAACCTCCAACGTTAAGTCATATCGGACGATGAATGAAATGATGTTCAAATGAGTACAGAGTACATAGAGCTTAGAGTTACCAGACACTCATGTTTCAGGATAAGGGAAAACATCCAACGTTAAGTCATATCGGACGATGAGTGAAATGATGTTCAAATGAGTACAGGGTACATAGAGCTTAGAGTTACCAGACACTCATATTTCAGGTTAAGAGAAAACCTCCAACGTTAAGTCATATCGGACGATGAATGAAATGATGTTCAAATGAGTACAGGGTACATAGAGCTTAGAATCACCAGACATTCATCTTTCAGGATAAGAGGAAACTTCCAACGTTAAGTCATATCGGACGATGAATGAAATGATGTTCAAATGAGTACAGAATACATATAACATTCGGCACTGTATTTGCTTCATCTTGAAACACCCATGCAGTCGACTGCTGTTTACGTTCCGGCTCATACGAATAGATCCTTGAGTTATCACCTGTTACAATGCTATACCATGTTTTAGCCTCCACCATTCATTTCTTGAGCATTTTTTGTAGATCAATAGACACATCAAATTATGTGTGATCCAGCGAGAGCAAACATTTTTCATGGCTGAATAATCATGCAATATTTTATATATTCTAGTGGAACTAATGCCTAGGGTTGCCTGAATCTCACAATGTCTCATGACGGTCCTACATTATTCGTTTTTGCACAAAATCCATGTTTTCTGGCACAACAGATGATTTCGGACGACTTTCACGAACGTCATCGTTGAGCGAACGGCATCCACGATTGAATTCGTTAAAGCAGCGTTTGATAGTGGCAAAAAAATGGAACTTTGTCGCCAAATGTGCAAGTTGGTTGATTGATCCGTAAGGGAGAGGATCCGTCCCCTTCAGCTGCCGAGGTGCGAGCGCTGCGGATCCTTAGCACTCGTGGTACTTCTGACGTTACTAGAGGAACCTCGGGCCGAACTGCCGAGCCCCTCTCGTAAGGGAGTTGTTCGGATTGAGTTGGATTCGAGGGGGCCGTGTGTTCCCGGCAGCCGTGGGGCATTGGGTACCTCCGGCCAGGCTACGGCCGCCCGAATGGGGTAGATGGTTGCCTCATAAATCCCGGTTACTAGCCTGCAGAGCTAGTAGAAGGTGTGCTAGATCACCAGGCAACCCCACTAAGTGGCGTATCCACTTCCATCACATCTTGAGGTTGTGCTCAGCGGGGGACGGGCGCTTTTTAGTCTCAAGGTATTGCCCTATGAAAAGAGCCCCGGAATATCCATCGCTCCTGGGTAGAAGGAGGCGTCGAACGTAGTAATAAATCATTCAACGAACATTTTCATTAGTGAATACCATGTTTTGTTGAGATACAATTTTCAAGTTAATGTAGACAAAATAAATGATGTTCTATTGACAAAATTCGACGTAGATTATGGTCAACAATGTAAAACTTTCCATTGGAAACGTCAGATGGCACCGATTCTGGTCGCCAAGGCTCACGTTATAAATAGTGTCCCTCATACCGATGTGGGTGTACAAAGTAAACAATTTCAAAACAATCACATAGCGACCAACTGTAAATAAAATTGACTATGACGTATACCCTACTGTATTCCATTGGCTACAAAGAATTATGTAACAAAACCACTTCAGAAAATGTGTAATCAATGAACATGAAGAATTGGAGATTTTGTATTGCTTGTGCAATACGGAGGTCATATGACTGCAGACTGCCAAAGGTGTATTTATGCTGAAGTCTTGGCATCAATTGTTAAGTGGAATATAAACTTGCTACGGGTAATCAGTAAGTAAAAACACATTACTGCAGAACCGAGCTCAGATATCTAAAACAGCCCAAATGCAGTTGCCTTTCCTGGATCAGCAGAGTAGAAATACCAGCCGCTGTTCTGAGCATGCACACTCAAACTACATTTTCAAACTCCATCAACAAAAGCATCTGAAAGAAAGGGTTGGGGTGCCGTTATAAGAAAAGTCGAAGAAAAAAGAGAAAGACTCTCCACTCCTCTTCTACTCATCTTTTTCTCCCATGATATGCTCGTTTATCTTGGCATGGGTTGCTAGGAAACCAAAACCACACGCGTGACTCTGGAGTTGATTGCTTGGGTCTTGATCGATAGTTAGAGATTTTTGCAGCGGAAAATGGGTTACAGGTGAATCGCGCTCCCTATAAACATCTAAAACTATTTTCGTCCTTATTGCCTAAAGCACCGTAGCAATTATCTGCTTAGTGAAGTAGCGCATTGGGATTTTATCAGACGGAGCTTCCTTGCTTCAGGTAGAGGGAGAGTTGCGGAAGTAGATTAATATTTAACGCTGCACATTCAAGTCCCTAGTGCGCCGTAATTCTTCCTGCCTTTTCTGTTTCCACTGATATTAAGTCCAACAAAGCAACGTACATTCCTATATATTCAGATTTGTTTATTACACCGAATAATGTAATGGCGCAGAGTACAAATCCGAGAACACTGCGATTGACAACCTAAGCTTTTCTTCAGTAATTTTATAAATAATGGTGGTTTTAAAGTAGATTAAAAAATACAGCTTTGCTCCTTGAATCACAAATGTGGTTATGTTCCTCCCCTGAAACCAGAAAAACTCTGACGACGGCGAGCTGGTTCTAGAGTCTGTCTAGTCAACGCATGTGCAGTTTCGACTCAAAGAGAACTCCCTCTACCGCCCACTAATGACCGTCATAAATCTATCTACACACTTCAGTAATGGAACACTATCGTTGAGGACCAATAGCAACCCTGATTTTCTTGAAGTGACAGTCGCATGTCTACTCCACGTGGATTCTCAGTTGCCAAAGTTCCAACTTCCAGTTGATCTGTTTCATTACATGCAGAAATTCATTGTGTGTCACGATGTGGAGACCGTGGGAGGGAAGTGCAGTGGTAAATGCAGATGAAGTAGTAGATAACTTTCAGTCAAGTGAAAATAATCAAAGTGATGAGAACAGTGTGAATAACTGGGCCGAGTTATGTTACTGGAAAAGGCTCAAAAAACAAAGTTATAAACGGAACTGTTTCTAAGCAAATTCAAGCGCTTTGAACACATATAAATATGTGCTGACAAATAACCTATGTCAGGGGTCGTGCAATGAACCTGATGATAAATTCCGGGCATTCACAGAAATACAGTAAGAAATATTGTGACGAAAGGAATACCAACGACACCAATCAAGTGTGAAAAGAAAAGAAAACATTTCTCTAAAGTAGATAATTTCACATGCGATTAGATTCGTCGAGAAATATGTAGATCCTATGCAAAAGGGAAAGCGCCCACCTTAGACGAATTTGTTGCATATTTGCAAGAAATTTGTGATTTTCCTTATGGGCACTGCACTTTGCGCGGTCTGCTAAAGGAGCTGGGTTTCAAATACCGTACTTTGAATAAGTTAAGGGTTATTATGGAATCCAGTAGAAATGTAGCTTGGCGATATATATCGTCAAAACTAAGAAAGTTTTGCAGTAATAGACATAAGATAATTTATTTAGACGAAACCTCGTACAATACCCATGACGTATCGAGAAAGGTGGCAACAGTGCAGAACCGTCTGGGAGAAGGAGGGCCGGTGTTGTAAAACGATTATAAGGGTTCGTCAAAGGCAGTGGCCGACGTGCACATGAGTTAATTAAACAGACTCTACCATAGCTAGGTTTAAGCTGAGGAGGGTAGAGATGGCTCAGGTGGTTTCGTCTGTAGCCCGCATTCGGGAGACTCGAGTACGATTCCAATGGCCAGCCTACCTGAACCATGGGTTTTTGGGGAGTTTCCCGGGGTTTTACCAGGGTTTTTCTATAGGGGACGGTAGTGTATTGTGTTGGAACGAAAAAGTTAACTACCTAAGACAGTTGAGTGTGTCATATGACTGTGTTTCTTCAGTCTAAGTGACAAATTGAGCTTCTCTTCCGAAAAGGAGATATGTAATTGCTCCATTTCTGGCATTTCGTTATTTTTTAAGAAGATTTATAACGAATGCGCCGTGAAATTGCTCCAGATACATGTACAGTAAGAAAATAAGATTTTCATGTATCCACAATCTTCCCTGTTGTTTTGATGCTTACAATGCTGCCGCAAGTCAAAAATAAATGCCACTACAACAGTGGGTGAAGTGGATTAAGCTAAGGCAGGGGACTGAACTTTGTTATTTATTTCCTCCAACGTTAAGTCATATTAGACGATGCGTGAAATGGGTGAAATTATGTTCAAATGAGTCCATAAAAACGGAGAATTGTACCAAGAAATGTGTATGGGCGCTGTGGGGAAAAAATCAATTAATATGCGGAAAATGTGTGTGAGATGCATAAAGATATGAATATACGAGGATGGGTCAAAAATTAATACCTACTACTGTTTTTTTCCTTATAAAGGAAGTTATGTGAAAACTCTGAATTTGGCGCAATTCCTCAAACCTTCTTCTCCATTCCCCAGCAGTAGTAGCTTCCTAAGTCAACAGGTGGCAGCACTGCATCCTCTTGCAAAATGGCTGACATCTACATTCGTATTAGACAGCATTCTGTGATTGAATTTTTGACTGCGGAACGTGAAATGCCAATTCGCATTCTCGAAAGACTAAAAAATGTGTATTGTGATGCAACGGTGGATGTCAGCACTGTTAGACGATGGGTTCGTCGCTGTGACGAAGCTAAAGGGCAAACACCATTGGCAGATGAAAAGCGAAGCGGCAGGCCGGTGATTGCAGTGACTCCATACAACATTCAGCGAGTCGATGGCATCATTCGTGGTGATCGCCGGGTAACAACAGGTGAATTGTGTCGCATTACCTCCCTCAGTAAAGGCAGTGTGATGGCGATTATTCAACAACTGGGATACTCAAAAGTTTGTTCACGTTGGGTACCAAGAATGTTAACCGCCCAAAACAAAGAAACAAGGAAAACAATAACCTCCGAACACTTGCAGAGCTTCGATTTGGTAGAAGAGGAGTTTCTGGAAAAAATTGTTTCTGGAGACGAAACGTGGGTTCATTTTTTTAACCTGAATCAAAGCGGCAGTCAATGGAATGGCATCACACAACGTCACCGAAGGAAAAAAGATTCAAAACCCAGCGCTCGGCAGTGAAAGTTTCGGCGACAGTATTTTGGGATGTAGAGGGTGTGCTTATGACTGATTTTTAGAGCAGTGATGCACAGTAAATTCTGTCCAATACGTGAGAATTCTCAAAAAGCTGAAAGAACGTGTTCGCTGAGTTCGCACAACAAAAATTATGGCAGATGTTCTTCTTTTGCATGACAATGCAAGAACAACTACCAGCCGTTACACCACTGCAGAAATTGAGAAATTGGGATGGGAAGTCTTACCTCAACCCCCATACAGCCCTGACCTGGCACCATCAGACTTCCATCTGTTCGGGCCACTAAAGGAAGCTCTTCGTGGGATTCATTTTGAAGATGAGGAGGCTGTGAAAACGTCCGTGCGTCAATGGCTTAGGAAGCAAGACCGTGTGTTTTACCACACTGGAATACATGCCCTAGTTAAAAGGTGGACTAAAACTGTTGAAAAGGACGGAGATTATATTGAATAGAGACAAATTAATTGTCAATGTTTTAGTTTTCAAGCTATGTAAATTGGATTCAATATTCTTTGCAATTAAATGAGAGAAAAAATAGGAGGCATTTTTTGACCCCCCCCCCCCCTCGTACAAGTGTAGAAATGTGTTATTTTGTTCTCATTATTACAGTATATACCGTAACTGAATGTTCCATCAGTTTTCTTTCTTTTCCGATTCGTCGGCTATGCCAATCCTATTCATCCTCCAATTACGGGCGATTAGGATTACCTTCCGCTCGAAATAAAAATGAAATCGAAAGTATACAGAGAATACTTCATAAAAAATTAGCATTAATACCAACTAGAACGTCCAGGCTTAAGTATGTAGCAGATATTTTGTGTTGTTTTAGATTCTTTTAAAATGAGTGTATTAAATATAAGTTTAAAGTAAAGCAGGCCATGAGAATGATACAACACAAGTTTAAAATCTGAGTAACCTTGGCAATATAATCGGAAGTTGGAATCTTGGAACATTCGTAGAGGATAGACGTACAGGCGTGTGCAC
The DNA here is from genome assembly GCA_030765055.1 of Mantis religiosa. Taxonomy (NCBI): domain Eukaryota; kingdom Metazoa; phylum Arthropoda; class Insecta; order Mantodea; family Mantidae; genus Mantis; species Mantis religiosa. The sequence continues at coordinate 103,194,431 of CM060956.1, read as the reverse complement.
ATTATTAGACTCATTCATTCGTTCATTCATTCACTAATTCATTCATTCATCCATTCGTTCATTCATCCATTCATTTTTTTACTTTGCTTCAGTTTAACATTCAAAATAATAGTTATTTACCGCCGTAACCTATTTCAATTTGCCGTAATTCTTTTCCTTGCTATAATATGAAGCATATTCAATGAAATTTCTCTCTTAAAATAGCTGGGGGATTTTTCTTTTACTTATAGTAATATGGTGGTAGCTCTGAATTAAGAGCAGCCATTTCCTTCATGTCTGTTTATCCAACTGTTTGGGGATATTGCTTTCATTTGGCAAATGTAGTAACTGAAGATTGTTAATAGTTGCCTTTATTGTGTTTTATGGCTAATATATCCTCAGTATTTATTATTAATTGATCTCAAGCCAGGTAACATTCTGTATCTTATCCTTAGCATTCACATTAATTCAAAAGTGAGGTTATGGGTAAAACTGCTGATCTATCCCCAAGGAAAGTAGCTGTAACTGAGAGTCTTTTGAAGGAAACTCTTTGTTCACAACGTAAAATAGCTAAGAAATTGTCTATTTCACGAAAATCTGTTAGTCGCATTAATCAAGCTTTAACATTCGGTGAGACGTTGATCTCACAAGGATGGGAAATGCGGGAGGAAAAGAAAGCTATCACCAAGGATGCAAAGAAAACTTGTGCAGGTGGCAAAACAAAATAGAAAAGCAACCAGCATTGACCTTAGTAATCATCTAAAGCAGTAAGGTACAGACATATCAGCCTCAGTAGCTCGCAGAAGATTATGTGAAGCAGGTTTACCAGCACGCAGGCCTCCTAAAAAGGCCAAACTGACACCAGCAATGACAAAAGAAACGTTTAGAATGGGCCAAAGAGATGCAGAAACATCCAGTGGTAGTTTGGAAAAAGGTAAATAATATGAAAATTGTATATAGCATAAAATTAAAATATGTACATATAAATTTTATAGAAATGAAATAAACTTCCTAAACTTTGTTTCTCTCATTGCTAGTTTTTTATACCATCTTTGAGCAATTTTAAAACTGTTTAATATTAATAGAGGTTTTTACTGTTTCAGGTAATTTTCTCAGATGAATCCATGTTTCAAGTATGTGAAGACAGCAGCCAATATGTGAGAAGGACAGATAAAGAAGCATTTTCCCCTCAGTGTGTCGATCAAAGAGTAAAGCACCCAATATCAAAAGTGGTCTGGAGCTGTATGTCTGTCCATATACCTGGAAGATTATACATAGTTGTGGGATCTATGTAGCAGAAACAGTACAAAAGTGTATTAGAAACAAGACTATTTCCGCAAAGTAAAGAATGGTTTCCAAATGGTGATTTTGTGTTCATGCATGGCAGTGCTCCCTGCCATAGAGCAAAATCTGTAACCCAGTTTCTCAAAGAAAACAATGTAAATGTACTACCATGGCCGACGAATAGCCCTAATTTAAATCCAATAGAGAATCTGTGGGGCATTGTTAAACAAAGACTGAAAAATTGAAAATAGCAACAAAAATTCAGCTTATTGAGAGTCTGATAAGCATTTGGCACAGAGATGAAGTAATAAAGGAAAAGTGCTCCACCCTTGTAGAGAGCATGCCTAAACGCATCAAAATGGTAATAAAGGCTAAAGGAATGCATACAAAATACTAAGAGTTGAAAAAATGTTTTGTAATATTATTTCTGTTAAATAGAAAACAAACGGGATATGTTAAAAATTTCACCATTGAGTCTAATAATTTCCACACGTCTTTAGATCAGCATTACTCTGCAAGTGTGCATATAAGGAGCTACAAATAGACGCAATTGTGTGATGCATAATTGACGCATCAATAGCCGATGTGTTATTAATTTTTAATTAGTATTTTGCTTCATTAGTAGAAGGAGTAAAGCCAATTATCAATAATCTTCAAAATATTGTAAGAACAAGTATCAAATTGTATATGTGGAATAAAGTATTCCTCTTTAGGAAATTATGATTGAGAAGTTAATCAATCTGTAGCAGAATTGAGTATTTCTTAATTCCGAGACTACGACTCTGGGTGCAGAGGTCATCGCTCGAGAGCAGCCGTGGAATACTTCAAGAATTCTGCTAGAACTTCGCCATAGGTGAGAAATCCATCATCACCGCCTTCATCCACAGTAAACCGCTAAAAGTATAAGGTAAAAGCTTTCATATTTACATGAGGAATAGGGCTTTTATAAAAGCCTCTCAAAATATTGATCTTATTCATCCGCTCTTACCTTAACAAATTTTAAATAGATAATATGTAATATAAATCGCATACAAGTAATTATATTTCCAAATTATTCAATTTAAATAATAATTATGGAAATTAATTTCATAAACTGAAATTACAGCTTAAAAGAAAGTGTAAAACCTAATCTTTATTTTTGAAGTTAATTTAATTACGCCATGATTTTAAGTTTTCTTGTTGTAATTTTAACAACTTAATACAATGTAGAACAGCTTGGAATGTATGGCCTTCAAACTCCTTGTTTAACAATAGTCTTTAATATAAGGGGAACAGGAATAAAATTTATGATTGACTCCAATGTGACGTCATCCTCTCACCCAAATATTTAATGACATAATCACATCACGGTTACTACACACTTCCCAATTCCTATGAGGAGGTCATTAGATTCATCATCTCAAATACCAGAGCCAATCTTTGCTATGTAATTACGTTCTTATCGAGCAATACAAATATACACTTGGATATAGTCTTCGGCCACCTGTTTCCCCCCACTTTTGCAACCCGAGGGTGAAGGATATACACAAAAGGGAAGGAAAGGTGGGTCGTTAAAGCTCTCCACTCATGTTTTATGGCGCGGAATAACCCCATCATGAAGGGTGCACTCCAAATAACGTCGCGGAAAATTATCATCCATTCTGAAAATGAACGAAGCACTCAGCCACGTGTTTGAGAAAGGAATTGGAGAGGTGGTTCTTGAAAGATACCTTTTGTGTCAAAATAATTACTTCACTGCAGCAAGAACACTGTTGCTGTAAGATATGCCCCTACCCTGAGGCTGTCCCATCTTCATGCAGACCCCAACAGAAGAAACCAGCTTCTTGTTGGAGCACATACTTCATATGAACTATCATAACCTCACCAAACTGTTGAGGTTTTTTTCTTGTTTGCATTTTACATCCTCCAACGTTATGCCATATCGGACGGTGAATGAAATGGGTGAAATTATGTTCAAATGAGCCCGGGGTTCATAGAGCTTAGAGTTACCCGACATTCACCTTTTAAGGATAAGGGAAAACCTCGGAGGAAGTATTTCCAGGTAACTCACCCTGCCCGAGATTCGAACTCGGGACCTGTTGAACGTGAGGCAGAAACTGTTGAGTGCTGAGCTATTCTCAGCTAACCACTCAAATATAACCCAGGTTATTTGTGACTGCAGCTTAAGATTACAGCTCAATCAGAACAGTGCCCGCCTAGCATGGTGGTAGTATGTCTGCCTCACGTTCAAGAGGCCCTGAGTTCGAATCTCGGTCAGGGTGAGTTACCTGGATAAGGTTTTTCCGGGGTTTTCCCTTATCATGAAAGAAGAATGTCGGGAAACTCTAAGCTCTATGGACCCTGGGCTCATTTGAGTATCACTTCACCTATTCCACTCATCGTCCGATATGACGTAACGTTGGAGGATGTAAATTACCACAAAAGAACAAAATAGAACAATACATCTTAAATGGAGACACAGTGCTACTACGAGGGTCGGCAGATAAGTTCTGGGTCTCACAATAATATTTTCTTTATTTCTGAACATATTATCCAGAAAGGGAAATACATTTGTCATCTCGCTTTTGACTGTGATTTACTTCCTGGAGTATAGTGATGTATCCAAGTTTCATCCATGGTAATAAGCCGCCTCACAAATTCACTGGGATTTTTACGTGGAACTTCAAACTCTTTACAAAAACGGCTCTTTTTTAACTTTTGTTCAGGTGTCAACCTGAAGAACTTGCACAGATCTTATGAAAGTCCAAAACATTACTTAAAATATTACCTGCATGTTCTTTTGATATTTTTACATCCTCTGCTATCTCAAACAACTTTAATCTGCGGTCTTCCAGTACTAAACGATTCAATGATCTCTGGAGTTGTGAATTCCACTGGGTGTCCAGAGCGAGGCTCGTCACTAGTGCTCGTACGTCCCAATTTAAGCTCTGTAACCAACCTTTTAATCATCGTATATGAAGAGGCAGAGTCTTTCAATGTACTTTCCATTTTCTCCTTGACTTATTTTGGCGTTAAGCCTTTCAAATGGAACTATTAGTCACTGCTCGTTTTTCTAAATCCTCCCTTTTCGTGAAACCTCTACAGCTGTCTTATTTACAGTGCTGTTATTCAAAAACTAAACAAGATATTGATCTGTGCCTATGGATACAAGTTGGTTTAGAGTTAAACTATATGTTACCATCCGTCAAACTAGTACAGTGGTGACATATCTATGTGAGGCTCGGGGCTTATCAACCGATCCTCGTATTGATGGTCGATTTAATTTGTGTTCAAATACTTAAGAGAACTCCGAAGAATCAGTCCGGTTTTCATCTATTTGGAGCTTATGGGTAATTGAAGTTTTATATAGAGAGTTTCCTAGCCTCTCACATTACTCTCAACCTGGGGGACCAGGGCTTGTATTCAGAGTATATTCTCTTTCAGATTTTGCCTTCGCTATGGCTTCCAAGTCATATCTAGTCGTTGTTTGAGACTATTATTTGTCGATATTTTATAAGATCATTTGATAAGGTATCACAGGAAAAATAATTGAATAACTTAGGAAAGAATGGAATATCGTTGCACTTAACAAAAGTAATACAAAATATAAATAAAGGAACAAAGATTATAATAAACCAGCAAAAGCCAGTTACAATTACAAGTAGAGTTAGACATGGTAGTCCCCTATCAACCACACTTTGTAATATTTACTTCTACGAAATAACACGATTATGATTAAAAAGAATTAGAGGAGGAATTAGATTAAAGAATACAAATGTGGAAACTAATTTACTTGCAGACGATCAGATTTTGCTGGCAAAAACTGAAGATGAACTGCAAAATTTGACATATATGGCGGAAAATTGTACAGAATTTTAATACGCAAATATCAACGGAGAAAACAAATATAATAGCACTGAAATTTCATGAACGTTTTCAAAAAAGGTCTCCTTTTCCTCTTTTTAGTCTATAATATAGTGTAAGCCCTCCCGAAACCACAGAATGATTACATAGCATCCGCAAGTCATTTTTAAATGCTCTAATCTAGTTTGAAAGTTACGTCAATGCTAACATTAGATATGAATTCTTTATCCTTGCTTTCTCGCTATTGAAAATTTCAGCATTTTTCATCATTTAAAATGTTCCATGCATCGGAATTTTAATTTTAGAGTAATGAAACTTGCTACACAGGTTCATAGAGACACAGTAAATAGAAATTGCTCTGGGTTTTATTGTGAGATGCTTTTTAAACACACTCTGTTTACTTAAAAACACAAAAGTTTCAAATGTTGGGCAAAAAAGCCATATTCAGAGCTCTAAGAATCTTTGGAGCCTAAAGTTATTGAGGCACAGAGAAACTTAGGGACAATTAAAAAAACGATGTACTGGGAGGCTGTTGTTAAAATATTAGAACAAAATATAAGCTATTTTGTCGCAAGGGACCTTTTAGGTGACGTAACCAAAAACAAAAAAATTTGACCATAAGTGAAATTAACAAAATTTGGGCTGTGTAATATTTGCACTAAGT